>CM061534.1:48830421-49563143 GCA_030545055.2 Neoaliturus tenellus | reverse complement strand
ATACAGTTTATATAATAGTTTATATAATAATTAAATATGTTATCAATATTTTTTTACTAGTCAATGCTAACTTGGCCCTGATAATAATCGTGATTAATGTTTTGCTTTGCTTGTCAATTTTATACGTTGTGCCTATCTATAATAGTATCTATTAATAGGCAAGCATATGTCTTTTCCTAATTTTTTCTCAGGTTGTGCGCAACGTAGTAAAAATTTGTTCATACCATTAGAACGGTATAGTGTCCTGTAGATAAGCAGAATCCCATTATAAATCACATCAGCCCTCAGGGCTCCAGCCTACATGCTTTCAAAGTTTCAATGTTAATCTTATGGGAGAAGTATAATAGATTAAATCATATTAGATATCTATGTTCATTTATCTTAAAACAAACATTCAGTGTATTTTAAAACGAGGTTTTCATTATTTGAATATTAGTTAGTCGTAAGTTTTCACTTTTATATTTTTAGCTTTTCGAGTCACCTAGGATAATTCTATACGGTAGATATTACAAAAGAAGTAGGTTGCATTGAAGAGAAATTTATATGAAGGTTGGAAATATCGAAAAGGAGAACAAAGCTAGCCGTATCTTGTGCCTGAGATTAATCTCTCCTAGTTTAACTGGATCCATTCAAAACCTTAAAAGCAGCTTTTACAAGGGCGATGATTCGACTAATTGGGGACACTCGACAAAACCTTTACACGATTACTACACCCACACTGTTTTGAATGCATTTATTATTTTTAATTTGTCATTCAACATTATCACGTTAAAATTAATAAGCTGATTTGTTTTTTTATGTACATCGCCCCTTAATCAACGTGTTTAGCTGCCACATTATTCCAATGATGGTTTTAATGCAACACAAATGAAAATCATTGGTTATTAAATGTCCTAAATGTATGATAATATGCTATATTTGTATTCATTTATCGATTTACTGAAGACATAAGAACTTAAGAGGACTGTATAGGCTTGCGATAAACAACAATAAAACGTCGATTTCATAGAAAAAGAGTTTAGTAGACTTTTGATAGTAATTTTAGTAATTCTTCAGTTTATGTCAACAATCTGTTTGAATACAAAAAGCTCTGTTTTCTATAGGTTTCTGGTGAGGTCCCAGTTCAGGACGCGTTTTTCCGTCCCGTTCTTCACCATGCTGGGGATGATGATCTTCATCTATCTCCACATCTACAGGCTGGTCTGCAAACACCAGAAGCAGCCTCTGGATGGCAAATATCGGAGATGCCAGTCGACCAAGCGGTCCGGCGGCTTCTCCAGTAGCCAGGTGAATACCACCACAACAATCCCTCACCAAGTATTCACTTGAAATTATATTTTTTATATCTCATTTGTTCAGTTAAAATCCAGATGTAGTGGTGGCAAATGTTAGTTTTGGCCAGTTCAATGGTGCCCGAGTAATGTCATGCAGTGGTAGAAGAAGTGACGTCACCAAACCGCATATGACCTCATGCAAATGACGCAATCGACTTTAAAGTCATCAAGGTGAAGGTGACTGAAAATGTAAGATTTGTTTGGAGACTTCAAGGGAAAACTTAAAAAAGTGAAACACTTTAAAAAATGTTGGATTTTGCCGTGATGTTCCCCACTTGTCAGTCTTGTCACACAGTTTGGTGATTTCCTCACATGTAACTTCACCTTTGTGTGGTCATTCAGAGATCATTGAACAAACAATAAGATTTTACTTGTTTTCGTTGACCTTTGTAGGCTAGGAAAACTTTAATACTGGTTTATACAACCTTCAAGCTTGAAATTTTGTAAAGTAAACTAAGTTGTCATGACATGGTAAATGTTTTGGCTGTCCAAACTGACAAATTTCACTTCCTTTATGATCCATTCATGTTCTGGACAACGGGGCTGATTTCCACATTGGGTATGGACACCTTACGTTAAGAAGCAGGAGTCAACAGTCGGTGGGTATGTCAGTTAGACGGCAGAGCTACCGCCTGTTTTTGTCTGAAAATCAGTTGTCACAGGAGCACGGGATGTGTTCTGCCGAGTGGTCTGTTAGCCACATATAACTTTATACACAGGGCCGGATTTACCGCACGGGCAACATGGGCACATGCCCAGGGCGGCAAATTTCAAGGGCGGCAAAATTTTGGAGAAATTAAAATTTATCATCGTCATGGTCGCAGGCCACATAGCCGTATCGTTGTAAGGCGGCAAAGGGCAGATTGCAGTCTAGTCTGCGCGGATGCGTGGACGAGCGTTTATTTATTTGCGCGCGGCAGACGATGTGGCAGTGGTGGGGCGCCGTGAGGGAGGGGGCGTATTCGTATTCCTTGCCGTCATCAGCCCATAGAGATGTGCCGTAGGCTACTAGCCTATTTAGTGGAACAGTTCCTCATGGAATTGTTCCGCGCAGACACTAGTCTCATATACCTGTTCCGGCGGAACAGTTTGGAACAACCTGATCCGCAACATCCCATGATACTGTTCTGCGAGTCTGGCGACTATCATATGATCTGTTGCGCATCCATCCTGTTACGGAATAGTTTACAACAGCAATTGCAATACCCTACTAGTAAGTACCAAACAACTTCGCTGTTCCTGCTGAAATGTTCTCTGCTCATGCACCTAATAATTTTTTCTATTAATTTCTCACACGATGAACGTGTAACATTTTCTAAAATAACATATTAACTCATTTAATTAATAAGATGTTAAAGTTTATTTGGATAGCAGCCTAGTGACAACCGCGGAATACATTTTATGTTTATTTCAGATTCAGTTATAATAAAATATCAACCTTTAAAAATAACTAAAATCGGGTTTGATCACAGTTACTACAGCCCTCAGCATTGCACATTCAGACACTTGACAAACTTTGAAACTAGCTTGGGAGGTCCTATGTCACTTCACACTCGTAGGCCTATCTGTTCCAAAGGAATGTGAGTGTGAGGGAATAGTGTAGTGCTTAGACGCGTGTTATGGGCCGCGAACTCGGAGCTGATTGGAACAGTTGGAACAGGCTATTTCACCATACTGTTCCGGTACGAAACTTTTAAACGGGTAGCTGTTCCAATAAAACAGTTCTGTTTTTCGGCACATCTCAATCAGCCCAGCCCGCCAAGTCGCCATTTCGCTTCCGCTTGGGCGGTCAGTGTACAAACGTCATTCGTCAGTGTTGTGTGGCGTTGTTAATGTCGCATTAGAACTGACAGCCTGGATGTACGAGTACGCTTGCGGCTTGCTTGTTATGCAGTAGTGCGTGTGCGACTGTGTGTTGTTGATTTGCTCATAACTCTTTAATGCTGCGTTTCGTGTGAGATTTAATTTGAATTTGATATACGCAATTATTTTCGTTATATTTTTAAAACATAGGCCTAATGGATGGGCGAAAAAGACTTAGTGGTGCGGAATACCAGAAATTAGCTGAAGTGAAAAAGAAGAAGGAAAATGAAATGCTTGCCCAAACTTTAAAGTTAGATCCCTTCTTTAAAAAAGCAATGTTGCCGTAATGTGGCTCCTTGGAGGGTACAAAGGGAGCCGGTGGGGGGTGGGTGAAGGGGCGGCAGATTATTATATGCCCATGGGCGAAGAAAACGTAAATCCGGCCCTGTTTATACATACACCTTTAACGCTCACGCAAGGCAAAACTCGAACCAAATACCGCACCCCGTGTTTTGAAGGGCAGGCAAAAACGCAAAATGAGCAAATAAAGCTTTTGCACGCGCGCTCACTTAGACGCTTTTCTAGCGGTTGCTAAGTTTTCAAATTGATTGCAAAATGTATGGTTTTAAAGCAAAAGATTTTCTGATTATAACGGTTAAAATATCTTAGCCATTATATTTAATTAGAAAACCCCATGATCAAAAAACTTACATTATTACACAACGAAACCAGGAAAAAGTTAGTTTTATTATTATTTGTTGGTCAAACAAAACTACAAAGTTGTAGATAATCAAATTAATTTTAATCTAAACATTTAACATTTTCTTAATAAAGTAAACGGGTTTCAAGGAAAAAATGTGTAAACAGTGGCGGGTCACTGAGAATTTCAAAGAATCGTGTCTTTATTTTCAAAGTCCGGAATGATATCTGAACCGTTTTAGAAACACATTCTCACAATGTAGAGTGTTTTTACTTATCCTCAGTACAAACGTATTATTAATTTGGATACTACTGTTAAATAAACATGCCAGACAATTATTAACGCACTATACTAAACAGTTTGTTAAGCTATGCAGCCGCATAGCCCGGTGTATAGCCACTAGTGCGGCAGCGGAAGGAAACACTTGACTACTGCTTTGCGCTCGTTTATTAGTCAAATTAAGAATGATACGAAAAAACGCTAAATTCAAACATTTCAGATAAACTTGTACACTAAAACTTTGCCCCTGGTTTGTTCTTAGCCCAGAAAAAAACTTTCTCGCTTAGAAACTTTTTCATGTCACATTTTCAAAAATATTTGTTTTAATAATTTTTGTTGGCCCCACTTTTATAATATCTGATATAGAAAATGTTTTGATACCTTTGGAATCAGCAGTTTATGCAGATTAAGAATACATAAAACTTTATTTATTTATTTATTTATTGTATGTGCGAGAAACAAGCGTGAGAATGACATCGCGTGCACTACTAGAATCAGTTATTTGGTCGTTTTGCCTGCCCCTTCCCGTCAGTTTGTGGGTTTTGATAACGATGTGAGAATTGCAGGTCTTTACATAGCGTGATATGGTTCTTCTTCCCCGATTCTCACCTGAACTTCAATATCCGGTCCTCCCCGGGGCTTGAATAAAATTCTTATTAGAATCAGACTTGCCTGTGGTTTTTTTTTTTTGGCTTTTCCTTATTCACCAGAACACCAATAATAAAACACGGAAAGGAAATGATGTTCCTGGAAAAAAAGACACTCAGAAAATAAATTTTACTGCATTGTATCGTATTACAAAATGCATCATACATTATTACCTTTTTATTCATTAATACATTACTAAACTAAAGAAATTATAAACTCTCCTTAATTTTTTATGTCACATAACCTTAATTATACGAAATTTTGTTGTGTATCACATCGGAAGTTAGCTAGTATGATATGTAATACTTAACACTTATTACTAAATAGTACTTCATGGATTTCAGTTTTTTGTCTCGATGTATGCGAACTACTTATCAATAAATGGGGATCACAGAGTTTCAATACTCATATGCAAAATATATGTTGAATAATACCTATGCAAAAAACAAATTATTTTACAATACACAGAAGCCGATAATATTAACCGAAAAGCAGAAAAATATATTTTTAATACTAATGATTTATATGTGTGATAATGTTTCAATATTAATAAATTTATTTCATGTTTAGAAAACAAATAAAACACTTGAAATGAAAACTTCTAAACTAAAGCCGACAGAGCTTTTAAAACATAATGACTGAAAAGTGGTTGACTGGTAGTTTAAAGCCATAGAACTAAATTTACAAGGGCATGCATAATTAAAACGGCACTGTAGTTGGTTTATCTAGGCAGCAGATTAAAACTAATTGGCTACTCTTTGCTACTCGGTTTGTTTCATTGTTAGATGTCGGGTTTACGACTTAATCATTATAGTACTTTTCATCACTAGGAGCAAAAGTGGGTCTTTTTGGTGCGCAATCGTGTTTTGAAAACGTGGCACAGCCGAGTTTTTAAAAACGATTAAGCATCAAAAAGACACTTTTGCTACGAGTGATGAACAACGTTTTTTATCATGATGAGAAATTAGACTTTTAATCGTTAAAAATATCAACTATAAAGTTGTATTTTTGAGGTTATATTTACAAAGTAAGTAATATGCAGTGTTTACATTTCTGTTATTTACAAACAATGCTCTTTATAACGTATGAATTTCAAACTTCTGCTCCTCAACATTAATAAATGAATATTAATATACTTAGCAAACAGCTGACTTTCCAGTACTAGGACCTAAAAAATTCTCCAGATGATTTTTCAGTCCTGGGACAAAAAAGGATCGGTTTTGGTACTATTAAGACAGCAAAAAACAGGCTGATTTCGTGCAGAATGATAAAAACTTTTTTTCATGATTAAAATATGTTTCGTTGTCATGAACAAGCTATTAAAAATTGAAAATTCCTTTCAATTTTATTTATCATAAGGATTAATATTAGATTTTAACATGTCACATTCTATGAAATGAAAAAAAAAAACCATAAAGAAATAAATAATAAGTACAAGGAAATCTTTATTGAAAAATTAATAGGATTTATTTCTAAAATAATGTCAAGATCGTTTAGAATGATAACAGATTTACACCTACTAGTCTCTTGATAATCCATCACTCTTGATCAGTATATAATCGCACTAAAAGTGTACAGTTTACGTCAAAGGTCCTCAAATTAACCTCAAAGCTGTGAAGTCAAATAGGTTGAAGTTGGTAACCTCAAAGGGACCCCGATGAGAGCGTCCCAATCCCATTCATGTTATTAAACCATGAGTCGTCAGTTCACTACTATGTTACGTATTATTCAGCTTGATCCTACAAAAAAATTTTTTACTTATATATTTATTTATCAACGGCAATCGCCATATTTACAGATGATGCACAGAAAAATTATAGTACAAGATGGATTCAAATTTACAGTGTGTGGTACCAAGCAAATATTAAGATTAACCTACAAAAAAAAGTACTACAGTAATATCAAAGATTAATAAACTATCTAAACAGAATAGATTGAGGCAGTGACCTAACAAATAATTACATAGTAAGTATGGTAATTTATACATGTCAGGAATAAATGTACATGCTGATAAATAATACATGCAAAAAACAAGTGCTAAGAACATACAACAGACATCTAAACTACACAACAATGGGCAAAATTCAATACATAAGCATAACAATTTAGCTTGCTAAGTAACTATGCCTGGAACAAATATTATAATTGTAGTACTTGTGGGATGAGTCGAGGTGGAACTTAATTAAACTGCAAACAAAATTAAACGTTAAATTTTTCAAGAAGCACATTAACAGTGGCTTCAATATAATATCGTTCAATAACGAATTATGGTTGTATTCCAAATACACAAAAAACACAAAACTTTTATACCTATTAGTCTATCTCATTAGCGGATAAAGCTATGTATCTTAAGTTTACTTTTCTACAGTCCTGATCTTAAGTACAGTTTTCTAATCTTGAGCGCCACTACCTATAAGGCAGTGGCGCTTCTATAAAATTGCCAATCTTTAAGATTGACATTGGTCAGCTTAGATGTAATTTTTATTGTTAAAACCAATTCAACCTACGCAAAATACGGAACCAATGGTAATGGTAAGCGAAAATAAAGTTTAGATAACCTAATCTGCTCCAACTTCCCTAAAGTAAGATAAGGAAGAGAATTAATTATAATCTGTACTGGCTGCTAGAATAATCTTTTAATGCCTAAAGTGGTTTTCGCTTATGCAATCCCTTCATTACTCCATGAACCCATGAACAATTTAAAAAATTTCGAGTCAAATGATGTTTTAGGTGTTAGATATTTTTATTTTGAAGGTTACGGGTGGCTCTTCAAGATTCTTTTTGTCCATAAGATTTTTTATTATTTATTTTGTGTCCATCAATGTCATTTTTTAATATTTTGACGGGGAACGGAACAAACCCTAGTCTTGTTACTATCTAACATCGACCAGTTTTTAGAAAGCATCATTAATTAATATCCAAATGACAAATGGCAACAGGATCCCGAATCAAACCTTTAAAAAGCTACTAACTTTTCTCGGGATTGAACCCACACAATTTGGATTCAAAGGCGAGCACTATAATCACTTAGCTACCCAGCCAGTTAATATTAATTAAAATTCGATTAATATGGGGCATAACTTTTACCAAACAGTAAAAGAAACAAAGTTGTTTAGTAAACGGAATACAAAAACATAAAATCAAGTAGAAAATAAACCCAATTAAACTAATCAGATCAATGCGGCGCATTGGGATGCTCAGGTAAACCTAATGTGTGTTATCAACCATGTAAGTAAAGGTGTTTATGTTTGCTGCCCCTTGCATTACAATCGTGTTTAAACGCATTCACGTAGAAGTAGCCATCTCATCGGTGCAGGTGAATGGGAAGGCCACCGTCACCAAAAATGTGATCCTTGGGTCGACCATCTTCGGCTGAACCACGGCCTTCACCTAGTTCACTCTGTTCTTGGTGCAGGTGAACGAGAAGGCGATCATCACCACTCTGATGATCCTCGGGTCGACCATCTTCGGCTGAACCACGGCCTTCACCTAGTTCACTCTGTTCTTGGTGCAGGTGAACGAGAAGGCGATCATCACCACTCTGATGATCCTCGGGTCGACCATCTTCGGCTGGACCACGGCCTTCACCTAGTTCACTCTGCTCTTGGTGCAGGTGAACGAGAAGGCGATCATCACCACTCTGATGATCCTCGGGTCGACCATCTTCGGCTGAACCACGGCCTTCACCTAGTTCACTCTGTTCTTGGTGCAGGTGAACGAGAAGGCGATCATCACCACTCTGATGATCCTCGGGTCGACCATCTTCGGCTAAACCACGGCCTTCACCTAGTTCACTCTGTTCTTTGTGCAGGTGAACGAGAAGGCGAACATCACCACTCTGATGATCCTCGGGTCGACCATCTTCGGCTGAACCATGGCCTTCACCTAGTTCACTCTGTTCTTGGTGCAGGTGAACGAGAAGGCGATCATCACCACTCCGATGATCCTCGGGTCTACCATCTTCGGCTGGACCCCGGCTTTCACCTAGTTCACTCTGTTCTTGGTGCTGGTGAACGAGAAGGCGATCATCACCACTCTGATGATCCTCGGGTCGACCATCTTCGGCTGGACCACGGCCTTCACCTAGTTCACTCTGCTCTTGGTGCAGGTGAACGAGAAGGCGATCATCACCACTCTGATGATCCTCGGGTCGACCATCTTCGGCTGAACCACGGCCTTCACCTAGTTCACTCTGTTCTTGGTGCAGGTGAACGAGAAGGCGAACATCACCACTCTGATGATCCTCGGGTCGACCATCTTCGGCTGGACCCCGGCCTTCACCTAGTTCACTCTGTTCTTGGTGCAGGTGAACGAGAAGGCGATCATCACCACTCTGATGATCCTCGGGTCGACCATCTTCGGCTGGACCCCGGCCTTCACCTAGTTCACTCTGTTCTTGGTGCAGGTGAACGAGAAGGCGATCATCACCACTCTGATGATCCTCGGGTCGACCATCTTCGGCTGGACCCCGGCCTTCACCTAGTTCACTCTGTTCTTGGTGCAGGTGAACGAGAAGGCGATCATCACCACTCTGATGATCCTCGGGTCGACCATCTTCGGCTGGACCCCGGCCTTCACCTACTTCGCCCTTTTCTGCGAGGACTGCGTGTTCTGCGAGTACTGGAACCTCAAGACACCCGCAGAGTTGGTGGTGCTGTTGGTAGTCAACTTCCTTATGATCTGCAAAACGGCCACCAACAGCTACATATACGCCTTCCGCATGAAGGAGATCAAAGTGAGCGTTCATTGTTGCAAGGAGTCTTTTTTCAGTAATTGTTTATCTAATAAACATATTCAGCAAAATGGTGTTTACTCAATATAGCACATGGCGTTATCGAAGTAAAGTTTAGTAACTAGGGATTCAATAGATTGTAAAGCAATCAACAATTAATAATAACAGTTTCACATATGAACTCGCTGAAAACTTTGTAAAAGTTATAAAAAAGACGTAAAATTTAATATATAAATAACTGAAATCTTCTCTAATGAAAGAACTATTTTCCAAGGCGTAATCTTTTTATATAAGTGAACTCAGAAGTATCATTAAAGATTATCATCAAACTGATTGTTGTTCTTATATGTCATTAAAACAATTCATTCAATTTGTTAAGTGACATATGTCAGTAATAATGTTCAGTAAAAAAAAAGAATTTCCCCCATAATGTGTCAGAACGTGTATATATATATATATATATATATATATATATATATATATATATATATATATATCAATCATAACAGAGTTCTTAAGGAAAAGATCATGCCCTAGAATAAAGGGTATATTTTTGCCTTTTTGCAGTTAGCACTGAAGCGGATGAGAAAGAGGTTGTTGATGGGACTATTCGCTAACCAGGAGGACTACAACCAATCAGATTGGGCGGCAGGTGGACTGACCCGCACAATCAGCCGGCAATCAACAACCCGGAGTCGGACATTCACCTACAGGATGAATTCAATGCATGACTCGCCGGTCAACAACGGCGTGGCCAAGACCGTTATTTCAGGCGATAAGTCACTAAAGCGGTGCCAG
Organism: Neoaliturus tenellus; assembly: GCA_030545055.2. NCBI lineage: Eukaryota > Metazoa > Arthropoda > Insecta > Hemiptera > Cicadellidae > Neoaliturus > Neoaliturus tenellus. The sequence continues at coordinate 49,552,849 of CM061534.1, read as the reverse complement.
TCCGTCAGCATCAACAGTAGACACAAAAGGTGCAGCACTTCGGTCTAAGGATTGCACATCTGCAGGTTAGCCAAGACTTTCGTGGCAGGGAACAGCTAAAGTAGACACAAGCGATGCAGCACTTTGGTCTAAGGATCACATATCTGCTGAGTAATCAATACCATCATGACAGGGAACAGCTACAGTAGACACAAGCGATGCAGCACTTCGGTGCAATAATCACAAATCTTCTGGGTAATCAAGACCGTCGTGACAGGGAACAGCTACAGAAGACACAAGCGGTGCAGCACTTAGATGTAAGAGTCACACACCTTCTGGGGAATCAAGATCGTCTTGTCAGGGGACAGCTGAAGTAGACACAAACGGTGCAGCACTTTGGTGTAAGAGTTACACATCTTCTGTGTAATCAAAACCGTCGTGACAGGGGACAGCTACAGTAGACACAAGCGGTGCAGCACTTCGGTCTAAGAATCATAAATCTTCTGGGTAATCAAGACCGTCGTGACAGGGGACAGCTACAGTAGACACAAGTGGTGCAGCACTTCGGCGTAAGAATCATAAATCTTCTGGGTAATCAAGACCGTCGTGACAGGGAACAGCTACAGTAGACACAAGCGGTGCAGCACTTCGGTCTAAGAATCATAAATCTTCTGGGTAATCAAGACCGTCGTGACAGGGAACAGCTACAGTAGACACAAGCGATGCAGCACTTCGGTCTAAAAATCATAAATCTTCTGGGTAATCAAGACCGTCGTGACAGGGGACAGCTACTGTAGACACAAGTGGTGCAGCACTTCGGTGTAAGAGTCACACATTTGGGTGATCAAGACCGTAGTGTCTTGTTACATTGTTAAAAAAAAATATTTGTTAATTGTACGATATTTCATATCAACTAAACCTTTAAATATTAACTGATATTGTTAATCTGACTAACTCTTGTGGGAAATATCGTGTCTAATATGAAGACTGTGTTTTGTATTTAGATTATAAAAATATGTAATTATTCATATTATACTATTATATTTTGTGAACAACTGTTGAAATAAACATACCTTTATGGAGAAAGTATTTTATTATTGCATTTACGTTTATAAGCATAAGATAATATAGATTTAAAATGTCTACAAGTTCAGACTTAAAACAAAATATTAATACGATGTTTTTCTAATTATTCATTTTTTTCAAACAATGCAGATGAGATGAGTTTTTTACTATCTTACTAAAAGCATTAAAAAATAAATCTATTAACATGACAAATAAATTCAATTTGAAATAAGCCACAAAATTAAAAGTAAAAGTAGTATACATACACATCTATTAAAATACCCTTTTCCTACCTTAGAACTAATTTTGAAAGTGTCTCACTTCACCTTTATAAAAATTATACACTTATCTATCTTACATACTAATACGAATAAGGTATATTTGTATATGTAGGCTATATGTATGTTTACACACGGATCTCGAAAATGGCTCGAAAGAAAATGGTTTGAAATAGTAGATTTTCTTTAAACTTTTCAAAATAACTTAGTTATTTGATAAAAATAATATAAATATACATACACGTCTCCCTGTGAGAAAATATTATTCTTTATAATCTTGAATTGAAATAAAAAAATAAAATTGATCTCATGGAGTTAAAAATCAAAACAAAGAAATTAAAACAAAGCTAAATAAACTGTCAAAGTAGAGACTGTGTTTCAGTATGAACATGTCGTTTTGTATGGCAGCCAATTACTAAATTATTAAATGGTAGTACTATATAGTAAAAAAACTTATATTTTTAAAAATCGTACTTCATACTGCCGATTATGATAGTTTTGAAAAATAATAGCCATATACAAGTAAAAAACAACTAATCAATGTGTAGAATTCCATTAGAATTTAAAAATAAAAGCATCGGTAAGAATTATGAAAACAGCTGTTGCATGTGTTTTAACATAGCCTATACACTCCAGAGTACAGCACCCGTGGGTATACATTCAAATAGTCTAAAAGACGAGTGAGCGAAGCAAATGAGCTCGTCTTGAACTAGACATAAGCCTTCTTGCGCTGGGCATTTTAGCGCACTGTCTGTAACTGGTATTACTATCAAGCATATTACTGTTTCAGTATACCGAGCCAATGCTCGGCCCTAAGGTACTAGTTAACATCAGTTTGAAGGCAATATATTTAGGTTAGAAATTTGAAACAATTCAACTCGTGTTGAGTCTCGATCACCGCGAATTGAACTAAATAGTTAGTGCTTAAGACAATAGAGTTGCGCAAACTACTTGGAGAGCTAAACCACTTTGATTGACATACATCCCAGACTTCAAGAGAAACAGGTTCGTCTAGCCTTGGGACTGCATGATTACTCCTGAAATCGTTAATGTTCATAAAATAGGTTTTAACTTAGTTAATTATTGAATTAACTTTTTTAATAATATCCACAAAAATAAATGTACTGACTAGCAATCCCTTAAAATGTGTACAGTAGTCAGAAATTAACATATTTTTATATACAACATTTTAATAAAGAGGGATTCAATATAAACATTATGAAGCAAAGGTCCCACTGGAAAACTTCAAAACCTGAAGTAAATTTTGGAATGCCTGAAATAATGGATGTAAAAAAACCCCCCGTCGCAGCAGACCTGCGTACTCAGCGAATTTCCAACCAAAGAATTATTGTTTCAACATCAAAGAACTTTGTGGCTATCTTATATAATTAATAATCTTTACAAGGAAATATAATATATTTAATGGCATTATATTTCTGAGAAAATTATTTTTATTTAATAATTCACATATTAATATTTATATTACAATAAATGACTTTTTAAAGTAATAAAAGTGCATAATCCAAAGCTTCCATGCAAAAGGAAAGATTTGTTTACAAATAACAAAACATAAACATTTCAAATTTGACAAATATGCAGAAGACAGCTGATCAGCTGATTAGGAACAGATACCTTATATCTCCATCTCTCTTGCTCCCATTATACAATTATTTTCCATGAGAATACCATGGGATTTAGCATGTAGGTTTGCTGCCATGAGGGTTTTGGATCAAATCTTAATTACTCACCACCTAGTGAAGTTTCATAAAAAATTTTATGAAGATATGTTGATAAACAAGCGATATATAACTTTTTAAAGATTTACCCATAAGAATAACATGGGAAACTTGATTTGAATTTTCTCTATAACCAGTTAAGCTATTTTAAAGATTCAAAAAACTAAATTGTTTGTTTTTTTAAGCTCTTTCAAATGGTTTTAGTTAAAATTGATGAATTTTGAAAATTTAGGCCCAAAAATGCCAAAAACCCATTTTTGACCCCTTTGAAACCCCATAAAACCCTGTTCCCATGACCCGACAATGCTGGTTCGCGAACTCATGAAAATAGACCTGGTCTTACACCTTCATACCAAATTTGATCAAAATCGGAGGTCCGCTTCAAAAGTTATCGGTACCACGGACACACACCGATATATATATATATATATATATATATATATATATATATATATATATATATATATATATATATATATATGAAAACGAACGAACGGTGTTTTTGGCTTCTGGGGACCTCAAAATGAAAAAGTAAAGTGGTCCCGGGCTTAGGTTTTACCATGGCTACTACCGTAATAGCGTATTCCCTATAGGGAAATTCGCTAAAATCATAATTGACTTCCTTAATTAGAACAATTCAATTTGCTTTAATTTTTTTGTATATTTTTTATCATTTTTTTAGTTATAAATCTACAACTGAAGAATGTCAGGTCAACAGGTAAAGACATTTTCAAACTGCAGTTACATAAATATCCAGGGTGTAAAAAAGTCTGGAAACGGCCTAATATCTTTAAAAAATATTAAAGCAATAAAACTAAAACTTAGCAAACTTATTTTGAGTGACAAAGTCTACTTCCTGAACTACTTTTTTGTCCTTAGACCTCCAAGGGGGGACGGCTAATAAGGAGTCGGAAGAAAATCTTAAATGTAAGCATAGGTTAATATGTACATAAAATTAAAGGTCTTTAAGAATAGGGAACAATGCCACAAACCCGACCTCGAAAGGATGACCGAGTCATAAATGGCAGGCAATCCAACTTTGCATTAAAATCATATTGCTGAAAACAAAAAATGCAATTACTCCCGATACACTCGACCTTTTGAGATCGGGATTGTGGAAAATTGCTTAGAATGCAAAGCGCTTTAAAATGATATATCATATGACGTAGGCCAAATCAGTTTCTCTGACGACTTCCACAAAGGGACGTCCCTAAAGGAAGTCTTGGGAAAAACTTCATTGGCCTACGTCATATGATATATCATTTTAAAGGGCTTTGCATTCTAAGCAATTTGCCACAAACCCGACCTCAAAAGGTCGAGTATATCGTGAGTTATTGAATTTTTTGTTTGCAGCAATATGATAAGTTTAATGCAAAATTTGATCGCCTGCCATTTTTTGATTCGGTCATCCTTTTGAGGTCGGGTTTGCGGCATTGTTCTCTATTTCTGGAGACCTTCAATTTTATATACATATTGACCTATGCTTACATTTAAGATTTTCTTCAGACTCCTTGTGGGCCGTTCCCCCTTGGAGGTCCTAAGGACAGAAAGTACTTTAGGAAGTAGACTTTTTCACTCACAATCAATTTGCAGGGTTTTATTTTTATTACTTAAATACGTTAAAGATAATAGGCCGTTTCCAGACTTTTTTCACCCTGTATAAAAAAAAAAATTAATTGCTTAAATTCCCTTACGTTGTTTTACTTTTTCCAAAGACGTGTTTTTTTATTATTGTAGTATTTGCTGAAAACCCCGGCATGGTTTGGAGTAGATGTACGTGTATCGACATTAAGAATTTACTGATAAAAGTTTATCTTTTTATATATAATACAAATTCCTATGTAAGATATATAAATATATATCTTCCTGAATAATAAACCACTAGCCTGAACTTTCTTTCATTCACGATCACTAACACTTAAGTATATGTTAGCAAAATATATAATATTAAATAATTCATAACAATGCATATGTGTTTTACAGTACAAAGAAATATACTTTTCATTACTCTACACACGAAAGTACACTTTCTAAACGTAAAATGAGCTAAGAAAATCGGTTATTCCCGGTACTGCACGGCAAAATTACATAACGTTTACTTTCCGTGCGTATGTGGTGCACGGAAAGTAACCATTATGGGATTTTGTGGTGCAGTCCGATCAGCTGTTGCATTAGGCAGATCAGCTGTTGCACAAAGTTTAGTTTCGGTGCGTGTTTACCACGACATAATCGCAGAAACTCAGCGTTATGAGTTCGGTTTTTTATTGATACTACGTTGAACAAACAAAAATATTTATGTTGTTTGCAAGTTTTTCGAAATCGCAAATGAAAAATAATGTTCAATACTCGTCTCAAAAGTGCCATTGCGGGGCTCGATAGCCTTTTCCACGCTCGGCTTCGCCTCGCGCGTAAATGCAATCTCTCCCCGCAATGAGCCACTTTCAAAACTAGTAATGAAAACTACTATTTCAAAATTTTAGCCTCCTAATTCCACCCACAACAAAGAAACAAACTTAATCTTTGCAGGCGAGAAGCTCTACCAAACTCCACAGAAAAATTACGTATTCACTAGGGTACACTTGCATTTCATTTAACCTGAGAGCTTGAGTTCCGAACTTGACTGCATCCAATAAATCTAAGACCAACCCGCTTCTGAAAGTTTTTTATCTTCTATCAAGCAAGCCAGACAACAGATTATAAATTATTCACTCCTCCACTTTTTTTTGCCAGTATAAATGAGAATCAGTTACCTCATTTTGTATGTCATTATAGATAGCTTCATTAGGTAATGGGTTTCTATCCTTTTGTTTTTGTGGTATTTTCGGGAAAAATGAAAATTAGTTGCATTTCTTTGATTTTTGTGCAGAAAACTGCAACTAATAAATATAACTCATTTATTACCTTTAGATTGGTAAACCTTTATGTGAAAAAGAATGTATTAAGAGACAAATTAGAAGACGTAATTTACCTCACCCGCATTGAGTAGTGTGGTTGGCTCCAGTGAGCTATCTTCTAATTGGAGCTGTGTATTATTTCATTTCAATTTTTTGAGCATTGTTTTGATTGCTTTCACAGTTTTCTGTTCAAGCGTTGAGCATTTACTCGTGTTTTAAATTTTAATTTTTGTGAGTGCCTTTTCTTATTTCAGGGTTGGCAATGGTTCACCACTCCAGGTTCACCTGATGTGTTTTTAAAAAATTTATTATGTTTTAGGTATTACTTTTACCCTAAAACGGGATTAGGTTCCTGATGCCTTAACGTCGTGATTTAGTTTTTACTAACATAAACTCATCATCACACAAAATGGACTTTAAACTGAGTTTGAAAACATCTTAGAATAATTTCAAAATTAAAGTAAATCAGAACAATTAACTAGGCCAAAAATGCACAAATTCTAAACCAAGTGATACATAGTTATTGAACAAGAGTGGCACGGATTGACTCCTTTAAGTTACCTAAAGTTAGTTTAATTAAAGCAACATGTTCAACAATTGGTCTAGCCAGCAGATTTAAATGGATTGGGTTTGGTAGTTTCTGTAGTGGTTTTATTATCTACTCTTATACTATCAATGCAAAATTGTTAAGTTAAAGTAAAAAAACATACTTTGAGATTTTTATATCATACAAATGTTTTGTGTGTTTACCCCTTTGTTAAGTAATAAGTAGAAAGATCATCACAATGTTTTAAATTTTTGAAGTATTGAAAATTTAATGTATAAGACAAACAGATTAGTGTTTAAAGGTGAATTATGAATAGTGAGCTGATTTTACTCAGTGTGACGCAAAGTGTAATAAACATCAGAAGTGCCTTTCCAAGGGAGTTTGATGATTCAATGTAATTTACATTATTTATTTATTTATTTTTGTATACCAAGGTTTGCTGCCATTTTTGTTTTGGAAGCGAATATAAATGAGATACCGTTCATTTTACCTAGTATGAAAACAAGTTCCTCCAACCACTTATGTTTAAACTTCGGAAGCTTAAATAAAACATATTTTTTATTTTCTTATGGATTTAAATAAATTAAAAAATTTTCGAAGGAGGAAATATTTACAAAACATTAGACACTTTTTAAACATAAATTGTTCTAATACATAGATATTCACACACATATAGTCACACTACCCTGGTTCTCTAATGAAATAATAATAAAACTAACATTATACAACACATAAAACCAATCAAAAACATATACATTGTGGTGCATTAATGTCAGTGTCAGTTGTTAAAGTTTTTTATATTTTTTTATTTGAATTTTGAATTATAATAGTAAAAAAGAAAAGATTATTGCGTCTTAACATCTGATAGCAAAATTTTTTAAAGCTTTTTCTCAATCAGTCGATGTTACTAAAACTAACTGAAATTCTTTTGTGAATTTAAAAAAATACGTCTTTTAAATTTAGCAATTCATACCGTGTTTTATTGCAATTATTTTGAAATGAAGGTACACGACATGCTTGGTACTAAGATTTACAGTTCCACGTTATCTTATTATTATTATTATTATTATTATTTGTGTTATTTCAATGAAAACTACTGATCTGTATACTGTAATACAAAAAAGTTTCTTTAAATGTAAATTTGATATTTAAACCATTTCAATTGTAATTGTGATATAATATAACAGTAATCATAGATATGTGGAACAATTGTAATGAAATGGTTATATGAGCAATATACGTTCATAACATGAACATTGAATTGCATACATAACTCAACCAATTCATATCAAGCTACGTGAAACGGATGGTAACTGTTATGTAATTTCCAGTGGCTAATTGTGTATGTTTCAAGTCAAATATACGTATTTGTAAAATATTTATTCTTAGTTTTTGAAATTTTTGAATTAGGCCTAAGAAATTTATCATTGTTTAATTTATAAATACAGGGTTGATCGAACCTTGGTCGTTGATTTTAATATACTTTTGTTATATTACCATGGTAAACAGACTATTAAGTTTACACCAACAACCTATTATACCGTTTCACAGTGAACAGCTGTTTCATAAAAAATCCTTTCAAGTAGTAGTGTTCTTTTATTTTGGTTTACATTTCGTTGTTGTTTATATACGAAATAGCAACCCTTAAGACCAATGTTAGAAATTGCCATTTCAAAACTCCTATTTACACTAAAAACTATTCTTAATGGGGCTGAGGCTGTTTCTAACTTATGTGTTGCCCAAAATATAAATACAAATTTTAAACCAAATCTACCCGATAGATTTTGAGATAAAATATAAATACATAGCTACAGAGACTCCTGGTATTATAGAATGATAGTTCATCGCTTCAATTATAAATAATAATCAATTTTTAAGAAGTGTAAAACATTTATATGGTAAGAATGAGTTTTTAAATTTAAGAGCCACTTAAAAGAATGCATTTAAAGATTTACTTTTATATATAATAAATAAAGAGTTCATTTTGACAAAGTCATTAAGTTCTTTACAAAAATGTTCAAGCTTTGGTCAGGTTTGGTCGAGTGAAGACCAGACTATGCTCAAGGATACAGACGTTTGGTCGAGGGAAGACCAGACTATGCTCAAGCATACAGACGTTTGGTCGAGGGAAGACCAGACTATGCTCAAGCATACAGACGTTTGGTCGAGGGAAGACCAGACTATGCTCAAGCATACAGACGTTTTCGTTAACCTTACACTTTATTGCTGCTTGGACTGATAGACTTGCATGTTGAACTTACGTTTCGGTAATTTTACTAAAAAATAAATAAGAGCTGCAGTCAAGTTTTTCATTCGTAACCAGTTCATCCAAATGTCTAAGGGCTTTATGAAACACCTCCATGGTGCAAAGTGTGAGTCATTTTAAAAAGTTGTTCCACTTTAATAATTATTCATATTAACTGTATTGTGTTTTTTATCAATGTGGCGTAGTATTAATTTTGAGAATTCAATCTTTGGTTTGATAAATGTTATTTATTATATTCAAAAATTAAAAACAAACGTCTAAAACACAAAAATTATACGTACACTTATACTACAAAGAATGCAGAAGTTTGAAATGAAAGATGAAAAAAGACTAAAAATGCAATGTTACCTTTTTCCATCTTTACATATAGGCTATTTTCCATCAATATTCTATGCAGTGTAAATATATTTTTGAGTGTTGTAGACATTTGTTTTTAATTTCGATTGAAAAAAAACACATGTCATGCTAATAAAAAGAGTGTTTCTTTATTAGATGTGTGAATCTGGCAATAAAGCGATCTCGAAGATTCATACAGAATTATATATTTTGAGATGTAACCAAACAATTCCAATTTAAATGACCATTGGACTCTCTCCGTAGATGGACAAGACTTCTTATACAAACCCTTGGGCTCGTATATTTTCTTCAATTGAACGCTGCAGCCTTATGAACTCTGAAATTAATCATAAATTGAAAAATAAATCACAAATCAACCGTTTAAGATATAAAGTAATCCAAATATATCCTATCATGCTCTGAGTATAAAAATTTGCATATAAGATTAAGTCTGTTCATCAAATTAGAGATTTCTTTTAATTGTTAACGGCATTACCGCTTTTTTATGCTTAAAAGTAATGTATATGTAATTGAAATCTAGGTAAATATTGTAAAAGCTGTAAGGCTAAGATTTGCTCATAAAATCGATACTTTATTTTTTTTTCTCTGCGGCATTTAAAAATGGAAGAAAATTCACGTAAATTTGATAACCTCCATTCCTCACCATAAGAGCAGTGTTGATTGCTCATAAACTAAGATATTCACAAAAATTAAGCCTTGTTTTTATTTAGTCAATCAATAAAGTGTTTCGACTTTAATAAACGGTAACCTTTTGTATAAAATTCAAAGTCGGGTATTAAATTGCTTTTCTGCAATTTACCCAATCGTAAACGAAAAGTTACTGAACACAAAAATATTGTTGAACATTACTAAATTTTCATTGAATATCCAAACTAACTCTCTTATCCGTATTTGAACACGTCTTATACCCCATTTTTTTACCACTGTTGACATACACTGTAATTTAATTATTGAAACTCCGTGGAATTTTATTTGTTTGGCATAATTAAAATTAGCATGTTGGAGTATAAGTATGGTTATATTTTAGATTTCAAAGCCACAGTGGCAGTCACACAGTAAACAGTAGTGGTGTAAAATGTAGCAAAATCAGTGTTGACCAAGGTGCAACTCTCAAAGACTTAACTGATCCACGCTAGTCCGCCACAGTGGGCCCTCCCTTCAACGTTGACACAGATCAGGCAAGGCTGCGTTCACATGATTATGACGTTATGAGGTGCCGTGCATTCCTCATCATCGTAGACATCACGGCTCGCGCGGTGTGGACTATACGGTTTGCGAAGGCACCGTGTCGGCCACATCGTAGACATCACGGCTCGCGCGGTGTGGACTATACGGTTTGCGAAGGCACCGTGTCGGCCACATCGTAGACATCACGGCTCGCGCGGTGTGGACTATACGGTTTGCGAAGGCACCGTGTCGGCCACATCGTTAAAACAGTTGTAAGTTTAATCTCTTATCGTTGTAAAAGCAGTAAAGGGCTTTGTGTACAGTATAACTTTTAAATAAATAACTGCGTTTATAAATGAGTTGCGATGCTTTATGCATCATTGGTTATATAATTATTTATTTATATTTAATTATTTAAAGTGTTATTTTGTAAGACTGTTTTTAAGGCTCTGCTCTACCTGAGCCGAAATGCTGCCTCGCGGCCTAGGAACTAGCGCTAGGCGAGTTTTATAGCTGCAGAGGTTTACGAGACTTGTGTTTTAAAATTAACTAATTAAGATAGATAATGACTATCATAAAAACAGGATAACGGTTTTATGATCCGTTACTTAGCATTTTATCCAAACAAGGAGTGTAATCACAAATCACATTTTGATTTGTGTGTACGCACTGTTGTAATCTACAGTTAGTGCGTTGATCACAAACGCACAACTGTTTCTAAAATTAGAAAAACGCATATCGTCTTCTGTGTTTAGAATTTTTAAATAACATTTCTAATTTAAATTATATCCGTCTAAAACCATCTGTTTTTCTCGACTTTTAACTGAAGTTATATTAATAACTGTCGTTTTAACTGAAGATTTTATTAAATCATTACAAAAGTGTAACAGAGAAAAATTAGTACCGTTATTCTTATTTAACATGACACCTTGTTGATAGCTCTAGGATGCATTTAACAGAAGGTAACACGATTCTAAAAACCCTTGCATTTGGGAGGCGTGCCAGGGCTCCGGTCTGTAGATACGGGAGTCAATTTTACATGAACAATACGCGCACCTGTATTATGAAATGACGGGAAACGGTAGGGGAAACCTGTCGCTCTTAGCGCACTGAGAGCCTAGGAGAGTGCAACACTACATTTTGGGGATATACGGATTAAATGTGCTGATGTAAGATTACCTAGATAAAACACAATTCTCAGAAGGTCATGGGTCAGTTCCAGCAATATTCTTAAAAACCTGTGGTCATTTACGAATTAACTTCATAAAAATCTGCAAACCCCAGCTCAAATAAAATTTTTCAAACATACAATGAATAGTTTTTAAGTGGGTATATTACAAATGATCATGTGCAGAAGATTTATTAAATGCAGTGCTAGCAATAGACATTATTATTATTATAGAATAAAACTTACCGTCAAGAGTAATTTCTCCATTTGGAAAATGAGTTAAATCAGCATAGGAAACCTTTCCTTCCCCTAGCAAGCGTTTGAAGTCTGCTATTGTTATAACATTTTTGCCATGAGCAATTTCTTTGAAAATCTTCTTCAGTTCTTCGTTTGTCGGGGGTGGTGCCAACATTTCGCAGAATTCTTCCAAGTCAATAACTCCGTCTCCTGTAAGTAATCCTGGACTTAGTTTTAAAGCAATTTTACAAGTCTGTATTTATTTAACTTGAATGTATTCATTTCACCTTGAAAACATAAACACTTAAAAATATAAGTAAATTAATTTTCGTATCACCAATACTCGCAATCACCATCATGTGGTTAGAATAATAAAAATTACTAAATGATACTATAATAATTATTGACCAATTTAAAATCTTCCTTTATGCTGTTGACTACGGTAGATTGTTTATCTTATCTTATATCTTATCTCATACTCTAAAACAAGCAATGTTTGTGTGGGCAAAATTTTCTCTCACATTCTCTCTAAGGATTTTTTATTTTTTGTTGAATATGGGGGTTTTGGCCATGATGAATCGATTGCAGTTGGTCCCATGGCTTGCAAAAATCCAGATTTCGTTCTAGAGGCATTCAAAGTTCCCAATGTTATCCTTATGAAGATTTTTGGTAGATTGAACTGAAAAAACAGTTGGCAGCTAGTAACTGTAGATATAAGCTTAACATATGTGTTGCATATTTAACCTGTGGTTCAACATAAATTTATATAAAAGTGCAAATGTTGGCTTGGCGAGTGAGCGAAGCGAACGAGCACGTTTATAAAGAAAGATGATGAGTGAGCGGAGCGAACGAGCTTTGTCTAAGAAAGGAGAGGGACGCATGATGATTTTACCGAGCATAATCTCGGTCCCCCTGGTACTATTAATAAAAATGATAGAAATAACTTAACTATACTTTTAACTGTTAGTCAGGGAAATATACGAGAAAATAGGGCCCAAACTCGGACAAATTGTACTCTCAAAAATTTGGTCGTTGATGGGTCAAGTGACAAGTAGTTAACGTGGAAAAATAAAATTTACCAAAATCGGACCATGGAAAAGTGGTAAATAACCTCAATATTTAAAATGGCATACATCTGCCATTTAAATGGTTTGGGTGGCTTATGAAGAACCTCACCCTTCTCAGGCTATGTGTGGAATTACATAGACAAATTAAACTTAAAATATCTTAGTTGGGTCGCCAATGCTACATTTTGAGACATTTCATAACATTTTAGTCCTAACGCGGGATGGCCCACCAGGAGTCAGAAGAAAATCCTTAATGTGAGCACAGCTCGACAATTACATCAAATTAGAGGTCTTGTTTGATAGAATACAATGCCGCAAACCCGACCTTAAAAGGACAACCGAGCCTGGAATGGCAGGTGATTAAATTTTGCGGTTAGGCCTACATCATATACTTAACAACAATATTAAAATGTAATAACAACATTTATGCAACATATTAAGGTGTATGGATAGTACTAATAACTTTTCAAAGGGACTTCTGATTATAATGAAATACTGCAAGAAGATGTAGGACCAAATCTTTTTGCCATCCAGTATAACCATATGATTCAACCGGGGTTTATAATTTTTCAAAAGGATTAAATACAAAATTGTTGGCATGTTTTTACTTAAATAAAAAAAAAAAAAAATAACTGGAACCATTTAAAAAAGATTGAAAAAAACAAACAATTTAGTATTTTCAACTTGTAGCTTGGCAACTGATTACAAAGAAAATACAATAATATGTTTTCCATGTTATTGTAATGGGTAATAAACACAACCATGTAATTCGTTTATTTATTTATATAACTTAATACAATTTCCAAGGTATATTCACTAGGAAGGATTTGACTTTTATTTTACTACAACACCTCCATGGCAAACGTACAAACTTATTCAAACGTTTATGATGAAACAAAAAAAAAAAAAAAAAAAAGATTCCGCATTCCGATGAAAATTCCCTGAGTATGCAGGTCTTATGCAACAGGAGTATACGTATTATGAATATTCTTTTATTATACCCGGAGAACCTTAAGTTTTTTACTACCTATCTTCGCATAATTTTTTAAATTAACACAGTTCATTTGAGCTCGTTCACTGCGCTCACTCACCTCAAGTTTGTAATATCCTATAGTTTATAATCTTACCTCAGTAGGCCTACTTTAAATGAGAACAGCTGTTTATAATTAGCATTCGTAAAGTAATAATGTCATCATGTTGAGTTATTTTTTACTCAACCATTTAGACGAATATGAAAAGGTTATATATCTACAGTCTGCCGAGTGATTCTGTTGTAATTTTGAAGACAAAGATTTTGTCTTCAAGATTACAACAGAATCACTTGGCAGACTGCAGATATGTCTTCAAGATTACAATAGAATCACTCATCATACTGCAGGTAGGTTCAAGATTACAACACAATAACTTGGCAGACTACAGGTGTGTCTTCAAGATTACAAACATTTTTTATTGTAATAATGTATTAATCACTAAAATGCTGCTTCCATAAAAATAACATGGTAACTTTGAAGACATCTGAGACGGAGCCCTATGAAGTTTGGAAGAATATCTTAAATTTTCAACGTCAAGAGCTTTCAATCAAGTATATAGCTGTAGGAGTTTTGACTTCTGAGAATGCCTAAACAATTTGTATTACATTCGTCATCCACAACCGAACTTTCAAATTTAAAGAAATAGATAGATAATGATCTCAGACGGTCTTGATGACCTTACAATAAAAATCTATTCTTTAATTAATAATAATGATTCAAAATGAAAGTATAGTGCACATAATACGGTTAAGGCTTATTCTGTTTTGTTAAAATTCTAGGCAAAATTTCAAATTGAGTGTGGTAAGAACGAACTCCTGATACTTATATATAAAATGCACATATTTATAATAAATGGCGTAGATCTTGTTTCGTGGTGTCTATTTATCTGAGATCGTTCAAATTTCGAGTTAAAAAAAGTTAATAAAATAAATATATAATATGTAAAAAGGTGAATTTATTTCGTGAAAAGAGCCAAAGAAAATTGACGACTTGAAATGATTTGTTTGTTATCGGCTGATTTCCGAGAAAATAAATAATACATATATTATACTTTTTAATTACGAATAGAAATCTCAACGCCACTCACCATTTAGATCGTATAATTGCATAGCCTTTTCCGCCCCAGCGTCCGACATTTTTTCTTTCCGCACGTCCTTGAAGAATTTTTTGAGGTTTTTTTTTGTTATGCCTTTGTTCTTTGGGCCAGTAAACTCCTTAAACGCATCACTTGTAGCTTGGGATGGGGTGCACTAAAGAAAAGAGTGATATTACTTGTTAGGAACTCCTTAAAATATTATATTATTTTACCTACAAATATTTTATATGTCCTATAACTAAAACTAGTGGTTTTCTTTGAATTAATGTTATTTATATTACATGTTTTATAATAAAAAAAATAAATATTAACCTTGTTTTGTTTTCATAATTTATATTAATCTTAACTTTAATCCTCTTGTTTAGTTGTTTTAATATTGTTTAATGCAGCAAAACATATTTTATAATCTCTTTTGATATTTTTTTAATTGTCAAGATGATATCTATTTAGGGTTTTCCACTTACCACAGCAGACACCATACAACCTTGTACGATAACCTGAAATTTCAAACTATTAAATTTAATTGTTTATACATAAGTTTCTGCTAAAAAATTTTCACAACCGAATAATCTTAATAGACTCTCTATAAGGTGGCTCTCAATTATAAGGAAATGGTATTTAATCGTTAAAAGTACTTATAGGTGCTTTGTATCGGGAAGTGATGGGGTATAAAAAACTTACATGATTCTACTTTATTTGCTATAGCGTCTTTTCTAACGATATAACATACATTAGACTTACTCTTTTATTTTAATGTTGCCTTTCACATTTTACATCCGGTGTAGTCCTTATAACCCAAACTCAAGCATGGACCTGTCAAACTTCCTCTTCAGCAACCACCAAAGGAAGGTATAGATAACACAATATTTTTAAGACTAGTTAAATATAGCTGTTCATACCTTCAGTCAACAGTTCAAACCACTAGAAAAAATCCTACATATTTTTCGGAACACAAGGTTCCATCATCAGGGTTGATAATATGAAATGTCATTCATTAAGTCTTCTGATGTTGTCAACATTTAAAATGTAAATAAATGATTTAACGTTAAGACACACACAGACACGCACACGCACAGTACATTTACACAATACTTGTTTGGCCGGCTGGCAGTAGACTCCGACTGGTTTATTAGGTTGCAAAATTTTTTTTGTTATGTTAGGTCAGCTTCAGGTTACCCCCAATGGAGTGAAATTTTAATTTTTGAAAACTCTGTAATATTTGTAGTGTCAGCTGGCAGTTTTTAAGAAAAATCACCCTTTTTCTGTTTGTTCTCGAACAGTTGTGAAAGATAGCCGTTCTATTGTTCATAAATAATCTATTTATATGTTTAAAGCATATCCTTTTTTTGTTTTGAGGAGGGTTGTAAGAAAGCTGGTTGGTTTTCTTAACATATGATTACCTCATAGATATATAGGCTAGGTACAGTAAGATTTGCTGTACCATACAATCGTATATAAAATTCAAAATATAAATTCCAACCTTATGATGTTTGAGAAGAAATTAAGAAGTTTTATTACTGATAAGTGTATCTATTCAATGGAAGAATTTTATGGAACAAAATGAAAAAATGGTGCATTTTAAATTATTTATAAGTTTATGATGTAGGCTAATGCAATTTTATTATTGTCAGCCAAATAAAGCATTGATTGATTGATTTTGAGTTGTTTGAAGGCTTTCACCTTATTCATAAATCCTTATTCTACACATATATCTGAATGCAATTTTTGTGGTTTGAAAACTTTATCCAAGTTCTGTTCTGACGATATTCCCTGGGGAACGATGGAGTATACTCTTGTTAGTTTGACAGTGATTTAATGCAGTGATTTTTGGCTGGTATCATAATTGACGATAAGCCTCAGGACGCACAAGACAGCCAGGAGCTCGTTATTGAGGATTTCACGTGCACGTTACAATATAGACCATCGTCCAAAGTCACCCCCAGAAACCGCGTTGGCTGAGTCTCCCATACTGAAGACGGAAAGTTGAATGATTTATTCTATTGTTTATTTGGATGAAATCGTAATTTTCACCACTAGGAGCAGAGGTGGGTCTTTACTTTGCACAGCCGAGTTTCTAAAAACGATTAAGCACCCTTAAGACACTTTTGCTCCGAGTGATGAACAACATTTGTTATCATAATGCGGAATTAGACTTTTAATTGTTACAAACATTAGCTATAAAGTTGTATTTTCGAGGTTATATTTACAAAGTAAATAATATGCAGTGTTTACATTTCTGTTATTCACAATAATGCTCTTTATAACGTTTCAATTTCACAAACCTGCATCTCAAAATTAATAAAATAATAATAATATACTTGGCAATCAGCCGATTTTATAGTCTTATTACCTTTAAAATAGCCTATATGATTTTATAGTCTTAGGACAATAAAGACATGTTTTTGGTGCTACAGTGAGAGAACATAAAACAGGCTGATGATTTCGTGCAGAACGATAAAAAAAATTAAATACTTTTTTAGGCAATACTGAACTCTTTGATAGTTTGTTATATCCTATACCATTATTGATGCACGGTGTACGCTGACTACAGTTTTTAGACAACTGAAAGACCATTAAAATATCCCTTTAAGATTTTACTGACCCTGAAGAAAGAGGTAATACTTACAAGTAGCACTAACATCAATAGAGATAAGGATACCATCGTGGAATGATGAAAACTCTTATGAATCACAAATTTATACGATTTATACGACTAACGATTGATTATACAGTTGTTGATTTATGTTTCACATTGACAATGTAAACAGAAGAGTGAGAGGAGCAAATAGTTAAATACCTGTTAATTAATGATCATCATTATTCATCATATTAATCAGTGGTAATGTGACAAGAAGTCATTATTTAGATGTTGGAATAAAACAGGTGTTACATGTCGTCATTAAGGCCCACTTAAGTAAACCGGATATTCAATTAAGTATATAAAATTTCGGAAAAAAACAGAATGAAAATCTAATAATTATGTTAACTAAGTAAACAATTATTAGTAAAGAGTCTACATAACTTTTGTAGTTAATATTTTGGGATAAAATAAAATAAAAATAAAAATATACGTCTATAAATATTTTATTATATTTATCATCTAAAATTCGTAAACATTTAACAGGCCTACCGTACTACTAAGATGATAAACCAGAAATAAACATTTTTCGTATTAAGTAAATTTTTATTACAGTTTAATTTATATAACCGTGGACCAAGGTTTTACAGTATATTATTTAGGATAGTACCTGTACATGGACATACATTAGAATTCGATATTTTAGTAATTTCCCTGTAGGAAATATTATTTTAAACTACTAATGTAATTATATACCACTTTTACCCGATTAGGATACAATAATGTTGTTTTCGTGCCAATAAATATAAATAGTTACCCTGCATTAAAAATCTAAAGGATGAAACTTTAAAACGCAATGTCAGTCTTTGTTAGGTAAAACTGTCGTTCAATAATGTTATGAGTTTTAAATTAAGGTCTTTAATTAATCCTAGAACGATGTCAAAGTCCACTAATTTCAGTTCAGTAATTGTTGAAATTGGAGATAAACTTTGGAGTATTTCGTAAACCCCCTAAATGAAGTAGTCCATGAGGTAGAATGGTTTGGTGTAAAAATGTTGGTTAATTTATTATATATTTTAATAATATATACTGGTTTAGTTCTGTGGCTGATTCCGTGCGAATTGACCTTTGTTGTTATTGGTGAATAAGGAGACCCTGGCCGAAACGTTAAGCACGTCTGCCGCTAACGGGCATTTTGCGCAAGCCCCCGGAAGGACGGGGATATTGAAGGAAGAGGAAGGGCGAGAGACGGGACATCAGACGGCCGCGAACATTCAGAGGGCCAACTCCCGTGCTCCTTGACAACGTTCCGCTCTGCACTCTAAATGTCAGTTTGGGGTTTCCATCCCCAAGGCCTAAAGCATTAACCTCCAATAGAACACGAATGGATCATGAAGGAAGTGAAATTAATTGTCACAGTAGACAGCCAAAAGACGTAGTACATGTTATGACACCTTCGATTTCTGTACCCAATGACCACTTCGCAGCTAGTATAAACCGGTTTTAAAGCTATAGTGTTACGAATGACCTCTTGTTATGATTTATTTATATTTTTATCAGAAAAGTTAGAAAATAAAGGAGGTAAAAACTTGCAGAGTTATTCTAATTGCTTAGCATAGCAGCTTCGATATCGAGTTAAATGGTGTGTATTTCTCTGCTACTCTCTCATTCATGGCTGCACAGTAATCACCGCATATTTTTTTAAATACGCAAGTAGATTATTTAGACGATACTCTTTTACACATATTTCCATTAGTATCAATAGTTAAGTGTTCAGTACACATCGTTAGTACATAAAATTGTCGTGGACGTTCATCAAAATTACTATTTATTATCCAGTGGGCCTTAAAATATAAAACAAATACTGGTGATAATGTTTCAATTTCAGGCTGTATTCTAATAATCGAAATAACAGTATTATCATAATATAGATTGGAGTACTATACAGAGATCTGGCAAAAATATTAACTCCGTGAATCTGGCTGTTTGGATTATGTAAGCTGAAAAGTATTATTCTTAATATCTAAAAATAATATGTTTAGATTTACATTTAATTAAAAAATTTTACCGGAAGAAATCAATAACTGTTAGAGTGAATCAATAAATTGTTGTGAATCAAATTACTGTTCAATTTATAATATTAATCATAACAGCCCCCTATTGGAATTTTCAT
Source organism: Neoaliturus tenellus (assembly GCA_030545055.2). NCBI lineage: Eukaryota > Metazoa > Arthropoda > Insecta > Hemiptera > Cicadellidae > Neoaliturus > Neoaliturus tenellus. The sequence goes on along the minus strand of CM061534.1, from coordinate 49,533,210 downwards.
TTCCTCTCTACATTCGGTTCCCCTGCTCATGCTCGATTATGTAATCGCAAAAGTTTGATTGTTCACGTGAAACGAAGTGGTGAACCGATGGTGTAGTATGTGTTTTTTCATCACACTACTAAATATATACACTGATAAATATATCACCTGTTTTCGACCCTCGCTTCTACCGACGAAACACCTGTTTTGCCGGCCTAGACCGGCAGATTTTTCCAGCCTAGGGCGGTAATGGATATGGTAGTAGAGAAATATAGATTATTAAAAGGTAAGTGACAACAACAACAACAAATAACAAATCAGTGACGTAGTTAGTAGTTCAGCTGATAGCAACTATTTTCACATCCACGTCACATATATTTAGTATATGTGACGTGGATGGGAAAATAGTGCTTTTCCCTTGGAATCAGCTGTAGTTGTCACATACCGTTAGAGTTTTCTAGTTTCTGTGGTCTTAGCTGATGTGAAGTGGTTGCCTAATAACACAAGCAGCACATCTCGCTAGGTTAGTTGAGGCTATAATTTGTTTGTTATGAACGAAAAAGTAATTTTTTCACTTGTTTAGAATTTATTGAACTGTGTAGTGTGATGAAAAATATCGTTCGCAACTCGAGCCGAAAGCGTTTTGCCAAACCACAATCATTTAAAGTTCTCGACTTCGTCTCGAACTTGAAACACGATCTCGGGGCCCGCAAAACGAAACTATCGGCCCTTGTGACGAAATATATACTATTGCCTGTTAATTATTAGCAAACTTCATATAGGAGGTGTTTCCAATAATAAAAGTTTTATTATTTTAAATCAGTAACCATCATCATTAATGATTAAACATCATGTGGCCTTTTCAAGATAACCATAACGAAATTACGCTGCTTTTGGCAATGTAGGCGATTGTGATTATTATAGCGATTAATGCAGAATGTTGCCCACGGGTGATGATAATACAGTTCCCGCCATGATGCACCTCAAACCGCTTGAGCTGATGGGATGTGGAGTGACGTCACATGTGATGACGTCATACATGATGACGTCACATGTCGGCCCGCAACTCTACGTCCATCAACACGCCTCTGCTCATTACCAATCGATGGTGGCAAACCAATTGACCACAATTTCATGGATAAAAAAAATTGTTTCCTCAGTCCTATACGTCATCTATTCACTACTTAGATGACAGATTTTGTTGAAATCTGGATTAAGAGTCGCAAAAATCAGGACAATATAAGGAAAATGCAATCTCAGTCTGTAAATTTGTTTGGAAATTGCATTTTTACATTGGTCTTAGGGTTTTGTGTAACAAAATAACATCGAAAAGTAAAACAAATAAGTCGGAACACTATTTCATGCAGAGATAAAATATGTAAACTGTGAAAAGGTACAAGTGCAGGGTTGTTGGTGTAAACTTACAAGAATGTTTACTATAAAAAGAAACGTGAATTCAAATCTTAATACACGATGTTAAGATATTATAGATAAACATTTGTTTAAAATAGACAATATTTTAAATTTATTTTACCATCAGTAGATTTGAAAACGCACTACATATTTAAGAGGGATAAGTATCATCAAAATATATACTATATAAAACTATATAGTATTAGTACTATGTACTATATAGTATTATCGAGCAATGGTCGGTCATCCGGTACCGACATAACGTTTAGGCTTACAGCTTTACCTTGTTGGCGTGCTTTTTAAATTTATTTCTTTCTCCTGTCCAAGCAGAGGAATTTTTATAGCACATCACCACAAAGATTTGAAAGTAAAGCATTCCGAACGTATAAAATTTCGAAGTCATCCTGGGAGTTGAACTTACGACTTGTAGAAACACGAAGTCCAAGACGCTAACCTTTTGCTACTAATATGCCTAAGGTATTTATCTAAGTAAGAGGATTTAATAAAATACAAGTTAAGTTTGAAAGTTGAATTGTTACTTGAGAACAGATGGGTGGCATATTGCAATGCCTGCTTCAGCTTAAAACTTGAGACATTACCATAAGACTTATATAGCTTTTAGGAATATCAGCGGTCTTCTAAGAAGATTTTTCTTAACTCATCTCTATTAAAATACCATAGATGTAAGTAAAACGATTTAAATAATACAAAAAGTAGTACCTATCCACAGTTTTTTTTTTTTTTTTTTTTTTTTTTTTTTTTTTTTTTTTTTGTAAATTAGGATTATTATTTATTTATTTTTTTTTTAATAGTTACAAATAAACAAGATACTTTTATTTTTTTAATTCTGACTTAAATATTTCTTTTATGTAATTAGTAAGTGTGTAATTAGTATAAGTATTTCATGTCTATAAGTATATTTATTTAAAGATATTTAACGTTGTTTTATTTTTTAATAAATAAAAAAGTATTTATATTTATTCATTTATAGTTTCAAAGACTTTTTATTGAATAGTTTTTTATAAGGTTAGGAGCTAATTTTATGTACAAAAAATGAATGTTGATTTTTAAATGTTTACAAAGACAAAATATCTCACTGTTGAAACTAGGCTTAACGATAACAAATTCACTGTCAAGCTAAATGAATACAAAACTTCAAGCTTATAAATACAATATTACAGTAGTTAATAACAAATTATGTCAAATAATTATTGAAATTGCAAATTTACCTCAAACAGTCAGAGGCCATTTTTTAGAGTTCAGTTAGTAAAAAACAAAGAAAAGCAATAACTTGTTTAATATAGCAATTTGTTCCGCCTAACAACCAAAAGAATATGACATTTAGGTAACAAAATATAGGCTATACACTAGGAACAAAGAAAACTAATCTCCTTCGCCTTAAACTTTTTCAAACACTAGTGGAGTCTTCTTCCTAAATGCTAAAAACTGGCATCCACAGATAAATTTTTATTTACTTAAAACCTCGATGACACAGCTTTTATATAACACAGTAATTAGTATAACATAACCTGAGAGTCCGCATCGAGGACATAATCTTACACGTTCAGAAGTTGTCCTAATCTAACTGCAGAGCCAAAAGTCAGTGATTTCAATTTTAGGATCACAGCTAAAATCCAAGGACAAATTCCAGTTCAAGGTCACAGCTGGAGAGTCAAGGTCACAATGAGGTCCACACCCCCCCCCCCCCCACCAAACCCCCTCATCACTCTCTTCAGTCTTTCGCGTATCGTTAATGAAGTTCGAATCGTAAAGTTCAAAGAGATATTTCTTAGCCCTGAGTCCCTACCGAATAAGTGAGGTTGAATGATGTTTATGTGAAACTTTAATGTTGTCGAGAATGTTGTAGTAAGAAAAAATTTTATTTTTGTGATTCAAGTTTTTAAAGTTTTAAGTTTCTTTTGAATAATCCTAACAACGTATATCTAAATATTTATATATAAGTGAATCGCAATTCCCCTTGGTGACGGCATTACACACGAATGGCTGGAATTATTTTGATAATTCATTTTACTATGTTTGTCATAGTCAGGAGAAGGTTCGTATGATGGAGGAAAAAATTAAGAAACTTCCACGAGGCTTCACCCCTCATGTCTGGCAGCTGGCATAGCTGAGAGATCACTCGCGTGATAGTTCAGCTGCCAAAAATTGTTGTTCGTTTAGCACCACCCAGGGAGTACGTGCAGCTTTAATGGAATGCTGCGGACGCGAACAACATCACTCCCCCAGATTGGGCTGCATTGTGCAAGTGAAGCTGGCTGCAATGGCTTAGCGCCCTGGATTTAGCTTTGTAAAGAGAGATCATAACTTTATGTTTTTAGTTTAGTTTTTAAATGTTTTGACGCAGGTGCTAAGCACCTCAGAGAATGTATTATATTTTTCTGAAGTTGGTGGCTGGCTATTAATGCCATACGATATATAAAAAAAACCCCACATGTCTTCGAAGTTACTATGTTTTTCTTATGGAAGCAACATGTATTTTTGTATAGGGACATATGATTGAATTTAGAGATATTAGTTCTTTAAACAGCTGTTTTAATTTAAAATATTGAGGAAAGATTGGTAATAAAAATTATAGAACATTATAGAGTTACGGCGAGTGAGTGCAGCGAACGAGTTGAGCCTGAAGACGAGTGAGCTCAGCGAACGAGCTATATCTGACGACCAGTGAGCGTAACGGTCGAGCTCACCTGAGGGGGAAAATATTCCCTAGGTTGGTATCGCAAAGCCTGCTAACTAGTTCTATCATAAATATTAGAACGAATAAAGTTAATTATGACTTATTCACTAATTTATCCCATTTTAAATTGTATTTTGGAAGTATTGGCAGCAGTTACTTTGTTTAAAAAGGACAACTAGGGTAAAAAATGTAAAGAAAGACATTGTTAAGCATTCAAATATTATTTGAGACTAATAATAGGTTACATACCTCGTCTTACAGTTCAAATGTATCGTAGCAAATTACGACATGTTTCGCCGCTACTGCGGCATCTTCAGGTAATCACAAAAATGTATCATCCGAAAAGGAGTCGTTAATAAGTTAAAATTGACGAATACAACACAGTCACAATAAATAAATAGTACATATACGACACAGACACAGTTAACATTCCGGGTAGGCCTACCACGCACACGTACATCGCACCACGACCGGAACGGAGAGTCATATTATTTGATCCAAATTTAATTCAGATTGATAATTAAATTTCCCTATAATTCAGATCAACTATTATCACGATTTTATTACAAATGCCCAATGCCTATTTTCTTTGTATATATTTCGTGACACACATTTTTGTACTTTTTACGTTTTAGAAACGATTTGTATAAAACTTACGTTTGCTTTTATTCTTTATACTTTTGACTGATTAGATGTAAAAATATTGTTCTCGTATACTTACAACTATAACGACTGTTATTCTATTTTATAAAAATGTATTATTGTCATTGTTATTAATCTTCATCTCGTCATAATTTCATGCATTTTCTAAATGAAATTATCAGCATTTTTTAGATAGCACACATAACAACATCACAAAGTACTAAGAGTAAAAATACTATGCCATAAGAAATTAACTCACTTATACAATTACTGTAAAGCACCAGTTGTGGTTGGAACCGGTAAGCCTTTTATCTTATACTTTGGATCGGATTACCTAGGATCGTGGGAGTTTTATCTTAAATCGTAAACAAAGACCAGTAACCGCATAGTCTTATTCTGTCCAGTAATTGAACCAACAGATCCTAATCATAAATTTATAATGCAATTGATCAGGTGCTGTTTAATTTCAGGTTATTGTCTGATACAACCAACCATAAGCTCGGTTGGGAAAATAAGACCAACCAACAATAACAAGTAGATGGCCAGTTTTACAAACCTATAATCATCCGTACCGAATACTGAAGTAGTCTATTTTTTATTACATTCCTTTCAGGATTGGCATTATTTAGGAAATAACATCCTTGGTGGAGGTCAAACAAAAGCATTACTAGCAATCACATCTAAAAAAAACCCTGCTATCGGATGTTTATTATAACTATCTTATATTATAATTATGTTCATTACTATTATATTTAAAAGATTATTATTTAAACACAGTGAAATTGTAAACATATCGAATTAAACATGCATTTTGCATTTATATCTTAGTTATCTTAAAATGTAACTACGTTGCTTTGAATTGTGTTTTCAATACCTCCCACAGAAGTCAGACTCAACATAATCTTGTAAAAAGTAAATGCAAGCCAAACTACGTTGGACCAAAATTCTTTCCAAAACTTCCCGCTAGTATCAGAACTATAGATAAACTAAGCAATTCTAAACTTAAGGTTAAAGTACATTTAATTAGATACAGTATCTCTGAATTTCTAGAATTATCACTTCATAGCCCTACCTAACCTCCTGGCCTTAAACTTGCTTCACATTTGTGAAGAAGATTGAATGGTCCCACGCCTGCAATGGTCTACGGGACGACGCTGGATATGCATGTATGTATGTGAAGCAAGAACAAAAATATTGTATGTATTGTATTGTATGTATTATTGTAGCTTTTTAAGGATCGATTCTGGACCCAGTTGCAATTTGTCATTGGGCTATTAATTAATGATGCTTTCTAACAGCTGGTCGATGTTAGATAGTAACAAGACTGGGGTTTGGACCCAGGACTGGGGAAAACTGCTGTAATGTAATAGACAAGGGCTGTTTCATTAGAGGGTAAAACGATATAAAAATTAGTACCCAAAACGTCACTAGCCTGATCAGCTGGTACATGTTATTCTTATGGACATCAGATTGATTACGTCACCGGCCTGACTCAAAAGCGGCATTTTCCAACATCAAAGGAATGAAACAGCCCTTCTTTTGTTCATATGTTCTCCGCAGTCCTGGTTTAGACCGTTCCCCGTCAAAACGTTAAGAAATGCCAATGGCGTAGACAGACAAAAAAAAAAAAAAAAAAAAAAAAAAAAAAAAAAAAAAAAAAAAACATAAATAACCGCACAATTGATACAGGCTGTATCAGTTTCATCCCCGTTTTTAAGCCGTTGGTTGGAGAGTGACTGGCGTCTGTCACGCCTGTGACTGGCGTGTCGTTTTACTGCCTATTGAGTTATAGCCCCATATGTCTTTATGACACTTCGCGTTCTTGCTCCACTATATGATTTCGTATTTCAAGCCATGTCAATAACGGTTATGTATTCACTGTTACTTCCACACATAATTTTGCTTAGAAATAATTTAGTTTTATTGTTTTGTTAACTAAACTGTAGTGTTTTTGTGGCTAGTGATTATTTTGTTTCTTGTTCCCACTTTGCTATGTTTAAGCCTTGAAATTCTTAGGTTGTGTTTATTTAATCTTAAGTACACTGTGATGGACTTTATAGACTATATATTCTTACACTGTACATGATAAATGATTATTGTATGAAAATGAATGGGTCATTCCCTCAAACTTGGACATTTCAGCATTTATATTTTGAAAAGAAAAAAAACTTTTTAAACCCTGAATGAGGTTTATATCACTAGATTTATAATTTATTAAACTACAAAAAAAATTTATCAGCAGCACATTTTAGATAGTGATATTCAATGTGTATAAAACATATTACTCAACCTTAGGAAAATACTCATTTCAGCCCCAACAAAATATTAATATTCAACTAATTTAAGACACATTAAGAAAGTAAACTTAATCAATAGGGCCAAAATTAAAATTTTTCGAAAGGAACTAATATAGGAGCTGCAAGTTAAAAACAAACAAGGATAAAAAGCCACTTTACAGAAGTGTTTTGAACTACTTAAAATTCACATAAAAGTAAATTAATTAAATCATTTAGTTTTTTTTCATCTGGTTATCCTAAATCTTTTACAAATTGTTATTTATTGTTGCCTACAGAGAAATTAACATTTAGGGGAAAAAGATTTGCTTCTTAAATAAGTTATTCTACAGAAAACAGTTCACATTTGAAGGCAACTAGACACAGTTGAGAAATTTATTTAATTTATTTTGATCATTGTGGCGAGCATACAATCTTAATCCTTTATTTTCCTTCTCGTAATATAATTAGTTATTTAGCTATGGATGCTTAGTCAAGTAGGTATTTCTAAATAAATAAATAAATAAACTTTACTATACATATGTAAAGTTAAAAAAATAGCTTATACAGTTGCTGATAAAAATCATCTTAAATATCGTAACTTCCGTACCCTACGAGTGTGAAACAATTTTAAATCGTACCATATGTTATTTTATTTTATTTTTAACTGATTAAAAACAAATGTGTGTCAGTAAGACTTAAAACTGAGCAGTTCATCTATCAGGACCAACCTGCCTAATTTGCCAAACCCGGTGCGGTCAACAAACCCTCCTTCTAATCAGACCGACCGTCATTCAATTACCCGATGGTTTCGACCGTTAGACAAAACTTTCATGTCTCTCTCGTTTGCCTGTGTCTGACAGAACTGATTCTGCACTCAGTTCGGAACACGTCACAACATCAGTTCGCTATTTGTTATCCTACATCTGCTATTTAAAGCAAACTAATTGCAAGGTCACTGTTGATTGACTCAACAAAAAATGGTTTAATAATGCGAATCACTATTTCTCATAATGATAAATATTTATTGACTCTAGTTCAAGGATTATTTTGCAATCACCTTACACTCATCTCTCATTCATATTCAGGTTAAAATACCTACTATGTGAGGTCCCTGTCTCAAAATAGGGATATAGTGATATAACAACTGCAGACTGCTTGTATGAAAGTTAAGTTTAGCATATCAATATCGAGGAAGTGTTGCGCGAACATAAATAAAACGAACACAGAACAGTTGTAGTTAATCAGATTTTGTTTCGTGATGGTTTTAAAATATTATATAAAATATTATATAAAGGTACTTCCACACCGAGCGCGCCGTGCTGCGCCGCTCTGCGCCGCGCTGCGCAAAGCAAATTGCGCTGCGCGAAACTGCGCGGAACAGAGCGCCATGTTCGTAGTTGCGCGGCTGTGATCCGTGTTGCGCGGGCCACACGATGTAGAAAATGGACCCGGCAAAGGCTGCTTCGGTTTTTATTGTTATTTATAATGATCTGTTAAAAAGAAGGAGAAAACCACGTTGTCATTGGGCCACCACCATGCATTAATATTTTAATATTTTATTTTATTATTTTAATGATTGTTGAGAAATACATAAGCATTATTTAAATTATTTATTGAAAAAAAACAAATTTAAATAAAAAATAAATGAAAACCAAAGGCATGGATATAAATAAAAAATATCAAAATTCCCCCAAAAACAATTAATTGATTTTATTAAACAATGTTTAATCGAGAATTGTTTATTGTCATTTTAAAAACTAGCTATTACAGAGTAGTTAAAACTTCTGAATTGTTATCCACAAAGGCATTTATAAATGTTTGTAAAGGGTTGTTGGCAGGTGGATTGTATACTCGTTGCAATGGAAGTTTAGGCGAAGGACTAGGACTAGACATTCGGGTAGACTAGACATTATTTATATGGTAATTATTAGCTTTCGGGTCCCATAACTCACTTCGAACTCGATATGCTTTCACCAGAGTCTCGATGCTCTCACGACTCCATTCAAAAGCCATTTTGATCAAACACAGCTAGTGACAGTTTGAGCCGAAACGACACGCAGACACAACTGAGCAAATACCCGTCCACACTGAGCGCGCAAGGGCGAACAAACTTCAAAGATGTTCGTCAAAATACCGCCATCAGTCGGATCGTGTTCGCGGATGTTTGCGAGTGCGCGAAGCTGCGCGGTTTGCCGTCCACACCAAGTGCGCCGCTCTGCGCGCACATGTTTTGCGCAGCGCGGCGCAGCTCTGCGCGTTCGGTGTGGAAGTACCTTAATAGATACATACTAGACATCCTTTACTTCACTCTTTTTAAATATATTAATTTTTTAAAGTCTATATGTTTAAGATTAGGTCTTGAAATAATTAAGTAAACTAAAGATCGCTACTAGTTGAAACTCTAATTATTATTATTATTATTATTATTATTATTAGTTGAAACTCTACCAAAATTTTATTTTATTTGGTCCCATTAGTAAAAAGAATTATTTTACCACTGAAATATCTGTTTTTACTAACTGTTTTACAGCATTTCTATTATTTTAACAGCTGTCTAGTCATTTAATCAATTACCCTTCTCCCGTAAGATAAACAATGCAGCTTTGAAAGCCTTAAGACGGTCCCTGGGGACCGATGTAATTCATATTATCATTCTTTTCATTTAAGACAATACCTTTCTATAACGGTATAACCAGACTTCCCCTAAGATGCATTCTAGCTAAGAGAAAAAGAGGAAAAGAAATTTTCTTGTCTTTTAATAAATACTTTATTTTTTATAGTTTTATATTGAAAAATCAATAAAAAGTAGATAACTTAAAAGAGAGAAATGCGTAATTTCAATCCTTAATTTTCAGAGTTCAAGATAAAACTGTTAATGATGAAACTCCAAAAAAAACATAAATTTAATCTCAAACAAGAAGAAAAGATCATGAGGAAATTCATAATTTTAGATCCAATATTTTAAATAGTAATTTGTACGATAAATTAACAGACTGATATGTTAGTGAATAATTCAAAACATCTAAAAATGTTTATAGTGTTTTTTTAAACATCAACATTGTATTTTAAATATAAACATAACATCATTAAAATACATGTCGGTACTTAAATATACACATAAATTATGCACAAAGTTTTAGTGCGGAAAATATTTCATATCACTATCCAAACCCTCAAAGCCTTTGAATATTAAATTACCTCGGAGAGAAGTGAGAACTTGCTACAACTAGTTATGAAAGCACTTTATATAATAACACCATAGTCTCTTAAGTTGAAGGCATTAAACTACGAGTATTATATAAATTATGTGTATTCTATTGTTTGTATTAAAAGCTGTGTGATCAAACATGATTGCTAATGGACGTTAGGTTTAAATCATTATTTATAAGGACTAGTGTGAGTTATTATTTTTTTGCAAATTTTAAGGAATGCAGTTTTAAACTGTGCAAAACAGTATATAAACTTCGGAAATAGTTTGTAAAATTAAAATTATACAAACGTTTTTCGTTTGCAAGAGCATATTTAAAGCTCGAAATTAATCTAAAAATATAAATATAAACAAGTTACCGCGTAACTTGTTATTAGGTTTTATTTGGTGGGTAAGGGTGTAAATGGAGATATTTATATTATTATTAACGAGAAAACACAGTTTTCGGCCAAATAAAAAAATTATTTTTGTATGTATCTTTTGTTTGTTTAAAGAAACGATTCATACTGATTTCAAGCGGGATGGTCAGACTAAATCAAACAGAAAGAGCAAAGTTTCGTTGAAAAACGTGCTCCGAGAAAAGACCATCGAGAGCTATCAATACTAGACGAGATCTGTTTGAACAAGTAATTGTGAGCGAGTATTTCGATAATACACTGGGGTTTTTGTTTCCTACTCGGTGTATAAAACAATAAACAAAAGATGGTTTTCTTAGAATTTGATTCCTGTATAGTGGAATAATTGTGTTGAGATAAAAATGTAATTAAATTTGCCAATAAGTTATTTATTTATCATACTACAGTTTTTTAGCTTGATATCAAGACAATTCGAAGAAGCTTGTGTTTTGTAATAACATATTTGATAGATTCATAAATATTACCGAGTGGTGAGAGAACAAAAAATATATTCAGTGACAGATGCAGCAATGTTGTAACACAAGTTAACTGAGTGGCAACAGAGAACTTTTTTTAACTAGTTTATTACTTTTTAAACGTGTACTAAAATATCGGAATTTTTTATAACCTAACAGTTGGTATATTAAGTTTGGATGGATTTATAAATTCTTTTAATTAACTTGTAAAAAGTAAAAAGATGATGAAAATGCGAGTAAAATACTACTCTAAAAATTATCAACGAAACAATAATAGAAATTTGAATTTTTTAGCAAGTAGTTTTTTATGCTAGTGAATTAATTTGTGTTTTAATTTAGAATGGTGATATTATTAGTATCCAATTTCTAATTATATATATGATATAAATAAAATTAAGTAAAAAACACAAAGAATGGTGGTTTTAAAAATATGTAAAAATATATATGAAATACATGAAAAATAACAGAATTTTTTCCACGACTTCGCTCGTTAACCGCCGTCAGGTTTGACTCGTTTGCTACGCTCACTCGCTGTCACGCTCACATTATGTATATCTAAGAAATCGCTGGAATACGTAAAATTGGAATTTTTTATTGAATTTATTTCTTAGAACCAAATAAATAAATAAAATAAATTTTGAGATTTTTACAAAGTTTTTAAAAAGAAGTATCTTATGTTTTAGCGATGTTTTAGAACAAAACCAAATAGTTTTTGTCGTTACTAGTTACTTAATTATGAAATGTTCAATATTTTGGATTAAACAAACATTTAATTATTTGTATATTAAATTACATTCATAAACCATAAACAGAAAACTTTTATCCTGGAAATAAAAGTAAACAAGGTCTTTACGAGTATAAAACCTTCTAGTATCATGTTTTATGAAGGCCTCTCAGCAACCATAATACGGTAGGGGCTCGAGTGAAGGACATCTGACTATGTCGCTTGCACGAGCGGTCACAGCTTTAAAATGTTTTGTATTCACCTCAAGTCCCAAAAGTCCTGCAGTAAACAAATATTTTGTTATGTACTTGTCAACCAACGTTACAGCCTATAGAAATTTTGAGATTACGTTTTAGTACAACAACTATCATTGGAGGTAAAATTTGTCATTTCACACAATTAGGAGACGGCCTACACAGGGATTCGTGGACATTTTAAATAAAATCATGAAATGATTGGTACTTAAAATTCAAAGTCCTAATTATTTGAAACAATACACCAAATCCGAAAATGAAAAAATCAGAGTACAAAATGGCAGATGATTGAACTTTGCATGGAGACCAGTATCTTTAAAATTGATAATTTCGTTAACTTCGTTAACTTAAATTCTGTCCTTTAAGGCGTTTTAAAATAAGATTTCATGGCGTATTGGTTGGAATCCAAAGACACAACGACAGTATGTGTGAAATGAAAAGAGCCAATAAAGTTTCATAAAAATTTTCTTTGCGGACCTACCTTAAACGAAGTCGTTCAAATAATTTGATTAGCTCAAGCCACACCAAACATAACTTTAAAGAACATTAAACTCAGAGCAGTATGCCACAAAACTGCCCTTTAAAGGTCCCATATAATAATAATAATAATAATATTCCTCTGACAAAGTTTCACAATGTATGGGAATTTACAAAACAAATTTAAAGTTTTTGCACTTATTGACAATTTTACAAATTTTCATTTAATTACAATTTCATCTACTCATTTTCTCAAAACTCTTTCTTCATTTTGAACTTATTTGAAATTTTTCTTATTTCTTTTTCTTCCTACTTATTTCTTCTTTCTTTTTTCTTCATTACTATATTTGTTATTTTTAATTTATGTTTAATTTATTAATGATTTACTGCTCTATACGTTTTTCATTTTAACTCTTCCTTCCTTCCATGTCTTCTTCTAGTCCTTCCACGTCTCCTTCCACGTCATTCGTTTGCTCTTCAAAAATGTCTTAAGTTGGACCTCTCAAGTGGATACCGGAAACAAAATATACAAGGACGCAAGAGTGTGAAGTTTTTATGATTTTACCATAAAAGTTTGGTTTGTTGTATGAAGAAATTTATTATTTGTAATTTATTGTACAAGTTTTTTGTAATTTTTATATACATTTTAAATATATTATATTTAATATTGCACTGTTTACTTTGCCTACAAATTGTGATTAGACCTTCAGCATCATACAGCCCGGTTGCTTGAATGCTTCAGATCATGTACGGTACTACAGAATGTTATTCAATTTCTTAATTTATCCCTATATAATATTAATTTACCTTTTAACATTTATATTGATTTATGTATCTTTTTTTGGTATTTATGATTTTATAACATAGATGCATAACATTATACATGTAATATTTAGGTGTTGGTAGAAAAAAAAACAACTTTTAAATTTAATGTTTTATATTTATTTTTGTGGTAGGCCTATGTTACGGTTGATTGTAATAGTGTTCATTAAATTAATTTATGGAGTAAATTCATTAATGCTTTTAACATTTTACATTGAACATGAGACCTTCAGCAACATACAGCCCGGTTGCTTGAATGCTTCAGTTACAGGAAGTGACTATATCTTCATTTAATCATTATATAATATTAATTTACACTTTAAAATTTATATTGATTTATGTATATTTTATGTGGTATTCATAATTTTATAACATTACATTATAATAGACTATAATTATAATATGTGAGAAGTAGGACGCTTTTATACCGATCAAGGATTGGTATAATATTTGCTTGTTGTATTTATATACCCTAATAAATACGTCACTTCATTATGTGATATATTTCATATACCTATAAATCTATGTATATAAATGGAAGTTGGGTTTTGAATGTAGGATTTAACTTAAGTTGTTTAAGCAAACCCAGAAACTAACCACTACACAACAGTAGTGGGGTTTGGTTACTTTCAAAACGGAAGTCGTGCCAATTGCCAGCCGCTGCCGGCCAGCTGCCATCGGCCAGCTGCCAAATCAGTCGCTGCCGCCATATGCCATATAGCTTCCGGTGGGGGAGGAGATGTTATTTGAAATTTGAAATTCAACTTGACAATTGGGTTATGGAAAGTATGTCAAGGTCATCCAGAGTAAGTTTTAAAAAACCCTATCCCGCTACCACCGGAGTAATAGTTCGGAGAGTGGAACTAACTCTGGCGATAGCGGGATAGGTATAGAATTAGGTTTGTGAATTTTATTTGTGAAAAACATACAATCAATGTGTGACAGCAGTGTTTAAACAGGTTGAAGTTTTGTTATGAACTACAGAGTTGTAAACACAAACACCGACGACGATGAGAAGGTAAACGCAGAGTCCCCAGATGATGTATTTAAAAAGTTTGAACAAACGTAACATCTCGAGTTGGTTTTCCCGTTCCATTTCCAATCGTTTGATTTCCAATTTCAATTTATCCTCTTCCATCCTTGTTACAAATGGAACTTCATCCATCATATCCATCATGTTTGTGTTTTTTTGAAATTTTGAAAGAAGCGATGTTGATAGTTGAAGAGGCGAGGATGGAATGAGAGTTAAAAGAGGGAAATGTCGGTTAAATAAAGAAGTGGTGGGGGGAAAGAGCGTTGTTACATAGAAGCGGTGGGGGAAAGATGCTGCTCATCATTTGCCTCAGAAGTTGTGTCCGACTGTAGAGGGGTAAGAGGAGTAGTATTTAGTAAACTGTCTTCATCAGAACTTTCAACCTTATTACAAATAGGACAAGCGTAAGTTATTTCCAAATTCATTGTAATAGCGTTAAATTTATCTATAATTTCATTTAAAGCATTAAATATTTCTTGTAAATCATCTTTTGAGTTTATTTCAAAACTAGCATTCATTCGTGCCAATGGAGAAGTGTTCATCGTTAGAGAGTTAGCAATCGAATGAGGATTAGCGCCTAGGGAAGGGGGCTTATATAATGGCGACCTTGAGCAGGTGTTTAGGGAGGGGGGCTTTCTAGGGAGGGGGCTTCTATATAGGGGACCTTGAGCTTATGATTGAATAAAACGTTTATTCTTCGTCTTTTAATTCAATTATTTGAACCGAAGTAGTTGTTTCATCCTCTTCACTCGATGAAGAAAACAATTCACCAGGATTTAAATATTGAACTACAATTCTGAACCATCTTATAGGATATTCGTCAATGACAGAAAGTAAGTTTTGAAACAATTCTTCCATCTCCTCCCTGTCAGTTATTATATGTTCAAACTTGATAAATTTTCCTTCCATGTTGTTAGTTAGAGTGTTGGAAGTGGAATGATTTAATATTATATAAAAATTAGAACTAATGGTGGGGGAAATCTCAAGGTCATCCAATTGAAGTTTTAAAAAAGAGTGTAAAACTGAAATTATACATTTGATGGTTCTACAGGATCGGAATACCAATCTGATCTGTATTTACATCTTTTTATCATATGTGTACAAAAATCATCTTGATGAGACTTGGTGCGTTGACAATGAGCAAGATCTAGAGGGTGAAATTTGAAACATCTTTGAGGACAACATGTATGAAAATATCTTGATTTGTAAAATTTGAAAGTTCGCAATTCCGGTGGCGGTAGTTGTTTTGTTTTACATTTGCAATAACAAGATCCGAAGAATTCACATTTAGTACAAGCTAACCCATCCACCATCATTGGTCCTAAATCTGTACACTGTTGTTCACAACAGTAACGAGGTTTGTACTTGTATTTTTGCTCTTCCATGTTGACGCTGCGGAGTCTAGTGAAAGAATAAGATTGTATAGTGATGAATAGCGAGTTTTATGTACTATGAAAAGTGGTAGGGGTAATTTCAAGGTCATTCAAATGGAGTTTTAAAAAATTATACCTTACAAGTGTAAGGATTATTGAAATTTAGGAAGTTTGTTTCTGTTTGTTTTCTTCAGACTTTTTTTCTCTCTCCGCCTTAGCCATAGCAATAAGTTCTTCTGTTGATAGTGGATGTACTTCAGGAAATTTTAAAATTAATTTAGCTTGATATCCTTCTTTAGTTAATACATCTAAATCTTGAGTCATTTGTTCAACAGTGTTATAATCCTTTCCATAGATTTTCCCATCAAGTTCAATCATCATTCTGTATAACATTTTGTAGAATAGATCTTGTTGTGGCGAGAGCTGAGAAGCGAATGATTATTTATCAAACTGTTACATCCTTTTTATGAACTTGATATTGATCACGTGATTCCTTAGTTGTAATTTTATTTATTAAAAGTTATTCAACATTGGTAATACTTCTGGAACTTGACGTTATGTTGACCAGCTGGCGATGAAGAAGTTGTAGGTTGTGTAGAAAAAAATATTTCATCATCGCAATATTTTGTTTTAGTGAACATCCTTGTATTAGTAGCACTAACATCAACAGTTAAGTGATAACCACCGGTAAGTAAAACTCGCATTTCGTTAGTTAAATCTTCAAGTTGTTCAAAAGTAGTTATGGTGTTGGTATCATAAGATGCACACTTAACCTTTAGGGACATGTTGAAGTTTTGTATTTAGTGATAGAGAGTGAGATGTGTACGGTACGAAAGGTAGTCGTAGACTGATGAATTTAACAAGTTGATTTTCACTTTTATTATCACACAAAATTGGGTCAAGGTCATCCCATGGAATTTTTAAAAAAAGCAACATATTGTAATGTACAAACACATTACAATATGTTGCTTTTTTTATTTATTTTTTTTTTAGGTTTATATCATATTTATTGAGAAACAAATACAAAGAAATATTTACAATATTATGTACAAACTAATCAGTAGTAGGTGTTACATGAATTGTAAGTTCAGTAGAGTTGTTTCCACTTGGTCCATGTGATACCAAATAGAGTGCGCCGGGTTGAATTATACGAAGATCTTCATTTTGTAGTAGTTGTACGAAGCGCTTTGGTAGGAAGATTTGAAATTTTGCTTCATCACCAATTGTATAAGGTGCCTCGCTTAATGTGCAATTTATAGCATCACCTACTGAAGTTTCCATCTTCTTTATTGTATGAATGATGTAGTGTTTTTCTTCTTTCAGCTCGGAACATTTCTTTGTAGGTAGGATTGTTGATTTTGAATGAGCGTTGAATTGTTCAACTAAATTTTGAAGTAAGTTGTTTGATGCCATCTTAATGTTTTTGCTGATGCTAATCTTCTTGTTAATAAGAATATCCGTTGGAGATGTTGTCTCTTCGGAGGTTCGAGTAATACTCATGCTGTGTCATGGTAGCGCTCTCACTTTTATTATCGAGACTACCCCCACCACTGACACTACCCCCACCACTGATACTACCCCCACCACTTTGTTGAAGGAAATTATTCAAGCGGTAGGCATTCTTCAAAGCACACTGTGACCTTCGATGTTTAAAACTTTTTGATGAAATACAAAGTTCATTAAAGTAGCATTGGAAATCTCTATCTATTATTGCATTTATCACTTCATTGCTTGTAAATGATTGTATCCAATTTGCTTTTTCCAATCCTCTTTGTAGATAGTTTTAAATTCTTTACAATAATGATTCATAATATGCGGCATCATGTTATAATGAATAAAACCTTCATCCCATTTTAAGGTATGAAAATGTTTGTTTAACCATTTGTTTGTAACTTTCGCTTTAGTTGTTAGTTTATTGAATGGAAATGGAGGTTTGAACAAGTAATGATAAATTACAGATGTGTTCATATCCAAAATTACTAATTCCTTAATAATGAAATTTCCATCATTCCCTCGAAAAGCTTGAAATTCAATTATACCTCTTTTAACTTCCATTAACTGTGATGCAGTAGAAAACGAAACCCGTTTGTTCATGATGAAGTCTCATCCACAACTGACTGTTATTACAAACACGATTGTTCTTCTTTTATTTCTTGCGCTTCTTCGTTTATATTAAAATTGGTGTGATAGTTGTTTAATTGTCTCCACATATCCACTTCTTGAGGTATTCGATTAAAAATTGAAGTATCCACAGGACCATATAAAATTGGAATGAATGGTTGTCTGTCCAATGTATCGATTAGATAATCTTTAATTATTGTACTTGAAAATACTAGTTGTTTTAAGTATCTAGTGACAGGACCGGTAGTACAACTTAAAGTGTAAAATTCTTCTTTAGTGAAATGTAATTTTACATCATGTCTAGTTAAATCTTTGAAGCGAACAACTTGTCCCCCACGATGTTTGATTATATCAACTTCAATATTTGATTCTAATAAACTTAATCTTGTTCTTTTTCCAAATGTGTTGTTAGTTAAATAACATTCCAAAAGATGTAAATGTTTCATTAGAGAATCCCAAGAAGTTTCAGTAAAGATAACCATTTTACTTCCTTGATTTAACATAACAATTGGTGAATAATCCAATGATTTTACAATTCCAACAGATATACTTTTTGTCATGCATGAAGAAATAGGGTAGAAAATTCGAAGAAATACTTCTGTTAAAATATTTGTTGTAATGTTAACTTCAACCTTTTTTCTTTTTACTTCTTTTTCATCTTCTCCTTCTTCTTCTTTCTTCTTATGTTTGTTAAACTTGAGGAATTCATCCATTTCTTGTTCAACTTGCTTTTCTATATCAGAACTATTTTCATCCATTAGAGGTGTATTTTCTTCTCCGTTAGTAGAATTCATCTTGCGAACGATGTTTCCCAAACGACGGTTGAAGATAGAATGAAGTTTCTACTAGTTAATTTCCTGCTTTTATATTTTTTGTAAAATTCTTGAAATTTATACAATTACATAATTGTTTATTTTCAACTTGTGTTTTATAAACAAAATTCTAACCTTAAAAATTGAGGAAGATAATTCTAACCTCAATATTTTGCAGTAGTTGTACTAATATTTTAAAGTACATTTTTCACTATTCCGGTCAGTGGTGTGTAAGTAACTATTTTATCATGTAGAATTAGACAGTATGCCGAAGTTCCATCCGCTACTGGTTCTTCAAATTCCATTTCAATTTTTATATCCACACTTGATGATTTTACTGATTCATTTTGTTTTGAACAATCGATTACAATTATTGGAGCTTTGGAATAATACTGATCAGGTGATAATAGTGGTGTATTAGTCTTTCCATAATATGATGATTGAAATCTTGCATACATATCATATAAAATGGAAAAACGTTTTTTGCTAAACATGACATTTAAATTGTCATATGGAAAGAATTGAGAGTTTAAGAAAACTTTACAATTCTTTATTTTACAGTGATCAAATTGACCAGCATTTGCAGTAATAACATCTTTTCGCTTAGTTTGAAAACCGAGTATTATGTACCTTGCACGTTCCAAGTAAGTTGATGTTTTGACGGTCCATGTTTGTCGTTCTGTTTGAGGTAATGTAGGGTATTCATGAAATTCCCAACTTCGGAATGGCATTACAATGTCACGGTCAGATTTTAACTTTCTTAACAATACGATTCTATGTTCATCAGCCAATCTTACATGAGGTACTCTCCAAACAACTTTATCCAATTGTAGTTGCCATTCCAGTTTATCTTCCGTAGTTGCAGGGTCTGCAAGTATTAAGTCCTTATTAGTTGAAGATCTGAGTAATACTAATTCTTGTTTAACATTTATTATAACCCTTTTGTAATCTTCAGCAAATCCTAAAAGCAATCGTAAAGGTACATGAAAATCAAAATGACCGTTGGAAGCAGGTGTTATAGTGTCTTTATCAGGAGCAACCCATCCGGCAGTGACTATTGAATTCTTCTCATGTGGTGTTAATGATGTTAATCCTTTTAATGTAGTTGTTATACCAACCTTTTTTGTTGAATCAACTGTCACCCCTGATATCTCATATCTTATTTCATCAAAAAGATATGCCATTGGGTTATTTATAAAAGGAACTGTTGAAGCAGTTTTTCCATCCAATTTTAATACCCTTCCTTCGATGTACAAATAACTTTCACATGGTAATGTGTAAATATCTTGTTGTTGAATGGGAATTCTTATTTCATCATTATTGTTTAATTTTGATGAAGTGTAAGGGTTGTGTGTGTGATATTCCTTCTCCCATAGTGTTTCGTCGAATGTCGGTCCTTGAGATATATCCAGGATATCCATCGTTGTTAAGTTTCAATCCAATCTTTTGTAGAAAACGAATGTTGTCTGATGTTAACTCTTCCAATGTCGAGGAGCTACTGAGCTCCCGACTCTTCCGTTGCGGTTTAAATGATAATCCCATGTTGATTTTTATGTCGCCGCTCTGATGTGTATTCGTATAGTAATTGTTTCTCCTCTAAAGTCAACACTATGACCGTCTTGATCCAATATGTTCAGTACGATGTCTGAAATGAAACTGGTGTTTAATGGTAGGTATATCAAGTTTTGTGGCTTCTCAACAATTTTAAAACCTGGAGCAACTGTTGGATAAAATGTATGTAAGATATGCTGATTTACTCCTTCTCTATATGATCCATGTATAATATTACATGTTACATCAATACTATTTACTTTTAATATTGTAACAGTTGTATTACCTGAATGAGTAGTTCCAGGAGTTAAAATTTTCTTTTTTGTATCTGTAAATCCAAGTAAACTGCCAATAGAGTTTTTCATTCCGACATCTATATAATATTTTGAAGTTATTTCTGCTTTTAAAGTATTATTGTTTCCTTTGATTGTGATATTATCTTCTCCGAGTTTTTTCTGTAATAATTGGTTTATATCATCAATTTCATAAGCTCCAGTAGGAAATGTAATTATTTTTAATTCTGAGTATTTTCCTGCAGCATCCTTAGTTTCATAATAATGTAGTAAATTGTTTTTTCCTTCTGTAAAATTAGGAATTGAATTGTAGGTAGTCAAATCAAGTAATGCCGCTTCCCATAATCTTTCCTTGGATAAACGCAATGCTGGGAATAGAGTACTTTTTAATGTGGATGAATTTCCACTCAGTGACACTGTATACGATGACATCTTAAAGGTGACTGACACTTTTCGCTAGAAACTCCAAACATAAATGTCCACATATTTCAGTATTGTTAGGTTGTTCTCTTTTGTAATTGTAAAAAATGTTTTTGGAGTTTTGAAAATAATGTTGAAGTTCTTTCGGCGGTGGTAGATTGCCAAAACTGTCAAAGTAGTAAACGGTTTGTCCGAGCTTTTTATAGCATACCCAATGAGTGCCTGGACCATAGGTGGAATCCAAATTTACTATTCCAGTTTCATTTTTCCATATTTTAGTTGGTAATGCATCTTTCATAAAAACTCCTCGAAAGAATGGTATTTTCAAACATTTTACATAATCATTTAACTGATGATTAGTTAAGGCTTTATTTGGAATTATCAATTGATTCTTTTTATTTAGTACACACGGTACGGTCTTAGGTATAAACCTGCTCCATTTTTTACCATTGACCAAACAGAAGCCTTTTTTACTTTTCCTTTACGAGTTCTACGACGTCTCTTTCTAATATTTCCACCTTTTTTGGGAGCTCTTCTTTTTGCAGGTCTTCCTCTGCGACGTCGTCTTCCACCACCAAACTTAGCTTTTGTCTTCATGGCTGTTGTTACTGCCCAAGCCGCTGCTTTTTCTGCAATACTTGCGTCACTTGATTTTACTCTTTGCCAAGCTTTTTCTGCTAGAATTTTATCTGCTATTGATCTATTTGTTGAATCTTTAAACTTTGAATATGCTATATCGTGTTGTTTGCAAGCTTGATCTAATTTATTAATTCCAGGATCTCCTCTTGCTAAACGTTTTGCCAACTTAGTTCCAGGTCCACAATATTGATAACCTCCAGGAATATGTAATTCGTATGGTAGAGCGTCTATCGCTCGATTTACAATAGCACCAACAGGTATCCGTTTAAGCAGGGTTAACGCAGCTGAAGTTATACCACGTCCTCTCTTGTTGCTGTCTTGATGATGACTGAGTGATACAGCCTTCATTATGTAGTCTTATATAAACTGGCGTGTTTACTCCACAAGATACTTTACATAAATGAATAAGTTAGGTATAATTTTATATATTTAAACACTTAGTTATTCAAATTAATGATATACTGATTTATAATTCTATTTTTAATCCAAGCTTCCCGTTCATCGGGTTGAATTATCACATGACTCGTTGTACTAGCTATATGATTATGGGTATCAATAAGTAAATTGCCCACTATTCTTATTAAACAATCTAAATTTACAGCATCTTTTGGATGTTGAGGATCATGTAATTGCATAATACGTTTATCATTACATGTGTAAGCTGTTGAATCACTTTTTGATGTTTTTATGACTTGTCCAATAGTAGCAGCATCATTTGAATCTTCACCTGGTAAAATATTAATTATTTTCTTCATCTTTGCATCATATTGGGTCCCAAAGTGTTTATCCCAAGTTATTGTTTGTTTCATTGTAATCATTTTCTTCGTAACCAGGATAAATATCTTTTATTCTTCTATTACGACCATTGTATGTACCTAATGTACCACCACTCGCAATTAATGTTTGCACCATTAGAGGTACATCTGTATCTTTTATACCAAATCTTCCATTTGTTATTGTTTTATGTCCTGCATCCCATTCATCATTATTTCCTTGCATTAAATTAAACTTTTCATTTCCATGTATAAATTTATCTCCCCGCTTTAACACGGCATCTTCATGTTTTACAAAATTGGATGTTTCCTTTTTTAATTCTTTAGATAATTGTTCCATAGTAACAGCATCTTTTGGTTGAGAACCAAACTTTACATTTGTCAATGTTTTACCATGACAATCGATTTCATTAACATCTTGTAAAATACAGTTGTCCTTGATGTATTTTAGGTTTACAGCATCACCGTCTTCCTTTGGGTATCCAATGTCATTTATAATAAATTTATAAAAAGAATATCCATGTTCAGTTTTTTCCGGTATTATAGAATGTAAATATTCTTTATTAACTGAATCTTTATCATTTTTGGGATTTCCCACGTTGGTTATTCTATAATTTCCAGCATCATATGTTTGTCCATCTTTTAAGTTGTTACCCCATTGCAATTTTAAAGTATTTGAAAGTTCAGATGATAAGTACTCTTTAGTAATTGCATCAGAACCTTCAGTTGGTTTACCAACATTAATTAATCTATGTGATTTAACATCATAAGTATTCTTATGTAATTTCAATGATGTTGAAGTAGCTTCTTTTACTGTCTTTAAATTTGCTCCATCAGTATCTTCTTCTGGATCTTTAACTAATTTTAAACGTTTATTACTTATGTTATAGTCACCTTCAGGTGTTTGCGGTAATCCGCTTCTTTTTCTGTCTTCTCCAACTTGCACTCCTAATGCGGAGTAGCGTCCGAACTTGTCGACGCTCATGTTAGAACTGATACATCTTATACTTGTAACTTCTTTATATTTGCGGACAATTATACAATTATACCACGATTTTTAAGTTCATCAACTAGAGCCACCCATTCATTATTTAAACCAGTATGACCGGCTTCCATAGCTTCATGCAATAGTCTCATTCTGTCAACTAATTTATTGATGTCGTTGTAATAGATAACATTTGTATTGTATAGATTTTTCATTAATCCTTTACCAGATGTTGAAGTATCTCCTTTACTCTTTTTACCATGTTGTTCAAGAAGTGATAAATCCATAAGTGATAAAGATTTTCTTTTTAAAGGTTGTCTCACAGCCGGTGTGGTACGTAATGTTGGTAATTTTCGTGGGGGAAACAATTTTTTTATAACAATACTATATTTTGTTGCACGTGAACGATTAATCATTGCATCCTTTGAGTAGTTTCTTTTATGAGCGTTAGTATTTTGTAAAATTTCTTTAAAAGTATTTAAATCTTTTGCTGAATATTTTATTGGTATATTTTTAAAAATTAATTCATATAATCCTTTTGTTCCTTTATATCTATGGTCACCAATAATGATATAATCGTCTTGAGTTACTTCAAGCTTAGAGTTACCAATTTTCAATTCATTTCCATCAATTCTTGCTCCATATACATGTGATTTACTTAAATTTGGATTTGATTTCATGTCATGTAGCATTTTCATTATATATTTTCGTCCAAGAGGTCCATGTTGTAATATATCACTACTCAATTGAGTTAAATTTGGAATAGATTGTTCTGCTTCAGGTATTGGCTGTTCTTCCTTTTCAACAATTGATTCTTCTTCATTTTTTGTTTCTTCTTGTTCACTAGCACTTGTATATGAATCATCATCATCATCTTCTTTTTTTAATGCTTGTACTTCTTGTTTAGAAACTGGTAGTAAAACATCTCCTTCATAACGAGGTTTACCAATAGTTTCTGATATCTGTTTTAAAGGTTCCGTGATAGGTTTAAATGTATTCTCTAAAAATTCTTCTCTTTCACTTAAACCCATCCTTAATGCACGATTCTTTATCCTAATAGAATCACTGAGTGATTTTATTTCTTTTAATAGTTTTTCTTGATTCACCATGTTTACACTGTGAAGTTCAACGTGTTACTAGATGTAGCATAGGTAGTTCAACGTATTAATACAAATTTATCCAATCCTATACGATATCTACCATTTTTAATATCTTCTTCTTTCATAATAACGAGAAATCCATATTTTTCATTCCATGCTTTACCACACATTTCTTTAAATTTATCAAATGGCATATCCGCATTAACATGATCATTATATATATGCTTTAAATTTGTCTCATCTTGCTTAAAGATGATCAACATATTTGCATTGTCTCTTATAAGTTGTTTTGGAATTTTACTGTATGTTTGACCAATATAAATGCTATCAATATTATTATGTCTTCCCATAGCAAAATAATTTCTTATAGTATCATGATTTTCACAAGAAACATCGTCAAATATAAAAATGGAAAATGGTTTTGCTTCACCTGGTTGCATTATTGTTTCACTAGCATTAAACTTGTAGAAATTCACTTCAGGTACACTTGCAAGTATTTTATCTAATAATTGATATTTTGGTTGTTGCAATGATTTTGAAAAAATATATATATTGTTAAAGCGTAAACCTTTAGGATTAGTTATAAGGTTAAAGACAACATTAGTTTTTCCACAATTTGAAGGACCAGTTATTAAACATCTTATAGTATTTGGTAGTAATTCACCATGTTTACCATGATTTAACTTATTATTGTCAACTGTCAATTCATCAATATTATTAATATTAAATCGATCTTTTTGTTGTACAATCTCCATCTTGTTTAAAGGTTAAACACATAATGAGCTATTTAATAACTATACCAAGTCTTTTGAAGGAATCCAAGAGTCTTCACTTTTATCAAATCCTAACCACCTAACTTTAACCATATCCTTTTTCCTTTGTAAAACCTTTTCAACAAGATATACATCACCAACTGTTGATTTTAACAACTCATGTCCATAGAATCCACCTTGAAGTAATTCACCCTTATTATCCTTTAAAATGTAAGTTTCAGGTATAGTTGGTTGCACTTTATAAATTGTAAATACTTCATTAGTCCAATTTGGCAGATATCTTTTACTAAATACACCTTTGTATTTGCTTATACGAACTTTATCATTAACCTTAAACTTTTTTGGTTGTAACTTTTCTATTTTTGGTGTTGTATTATTTTTGATGCGTTGTAATACAATTTTAGCATTAGCACTGTTTACTTGGATAGGTTTCATTCCAATGGTGCGATGATATTTGTTGTTATACTCTTTTATAAGTTGTGGTAATATGTCATACCACACATATGATCCTCGTTTTGAAAATTGTTTATACATAGCTCCTTTTAATGTTCTATTAAATCTTTCAATTATTGAAGCTTTAACTTCAGAATTTGTAGAATAATGATTTATTTTATATTTTTTCATCAAAGCTCCAAAATCTTTATTAAAATATTCTTTTCCATCATCCGTTTGTAAATGTTTAATTTTAAATTTATTTCTTTGTATTGTTGTCTCCATAGCTTTGGTAACACTTTTACCAGTCTTGTCCTTCAAGGGTAAAGCATCAGCTATTTTAGTAAAACAGTCTATAATTGTTAAAATATATTTAAATCCTTTGTTTAATTTACTGTGTGGTATCATTTCAATAAGATCAGCTTGGTAAAGATCATTCATTCCTTTAATGATTGTACTTCTTCTTGGAAATCTTCTTCTTGCTGGTTTATGTAGTTCATTTACAATCTTATCCTTTACACTTTCCATCTTAAAGTGTTGCTTGCACACTGTTTGTAGAAATACTGATCCATACAATGGTTTATTCTCTTATATATAGTTGAAATATAGGTCAAGGTCATTTAATATTAGTGTAAAAAAGAGGGAACATGGCATTGGGCTTGCCATGTCCCCTCTTTTTTACGGAAAGGAAAAAGGAAGAAGGTAAAGGACGAAGAATAGGTTTACTGGTCGATAGGGTTTAAGGAATAGTGGCCAAATGGTAGAGTATTAATTTTATCTTCTAAAATATGTCGCTTGTCGTCTTTGTAGCTTAATGCCCACTTTGTTTGTTTGACACTAAAAAGTTGGTGGTTATAACTTCTAATAGTGTTAAATGTTGCAGTTGTTTCAACATTTTCAAACAAACATCTTTTATAATGTTGAAACTGTACGTTCTTCTTTAGGAAAGATGTCTTTATTCCTTTAGCTTTTTTTGTGCCTTGATATTCGTTCCTTTCATTTATGTACAGTTGAAATGAATAGAGTTTAGACATTAATGCTACAATTTCCATCATCGGCACACCATTTGTTTCATCTTTAAATTTTCCCAATACTTTTTTGTTTTTGTCATAGTCGTAATTTGGATGGTCCTTAGGATAATCGGAAAAATCAAAATCATCTTTATATACAAAGGTCCGTAAATCCTCATACATGTCATTTGTTTTAATCCAGTAAATAAGTGCATCCGTATCCATATATGCAATACCAATGTTATCTCTTCCATAATAATTAACCATCTTCTTATAATGAAACTCGTACATGTGTGTTTTAGAAATATCCAATATTGACATTCCAAGATATAAAGGACGATCCAATAGAACTGATTTTTTGTTCATAGAAATGACGACAAGATTTTCATTTATAATTACGGATGAACCAAAGTTTGGTTGTTGCACTAGTTTCTGTAATTTTACTGGATCAGTTACTAATTTGATATTCTTATGTTTCCTTTTGTTTTCTAAAGTCTTGCCAAATATTGCATTGTTCATCAGTTTGAAGAAATCTTTTTGAAAACTTGATGTAGCAGCAGCTCTTCTTCTTGTGTTGTTGTCGATGTACGGTTTCAGCCAACAAGATTGAGAGAATTGTAGTATTCGATTAATTTTTGTAATTTTTAATCCCAAGTCTAAAGCCTGTTGTATCATCCAATAATGTCCAACATACCTAGACTTATTGTTTAAAGTCATTAATAATTTTGGCCATCTTCCAGTAGGGGAAATTTCAGTCTTTGGAAGAAGTGGTAAATCGTAATGATGATCATGAAGATGTTCAGGATATTCAAAATCGACGTCAAAAATGTAACCAGTTTCACCATGCTTTGGTATATCCATTATGTTTCCAATTGATTCTGGATCTATCCATTTAAAATTATCATATGGAAGGGGATTTGACATTGCCCATCCGTATAAGTTATTTGCATCGAAATAACCTAGAAATGTTGTTGGTTTTGATGCATCATAATCGGGCAGATACTTATTATTAGCCTTAACATGTCTGGTTACACTTTGTGTCAATCCCCCTCGAACTCCTGATTCTAACATTAAAACCATATCTATATCAGTAAGAAGTTGTAATTTACAATTTGTTTCTTTCAACATGGCTTGCCATGCTAGTCCAGGTGAAGTGTATGAATGAAGAGGGTCCAATCCATATGCTGCAAAACACGTATTTCTAAATTCTTCCATTATATCACATAATAAAGTTACATCTAATTTAACATAAAAATCTGAATATTCTCCCAATGTTGTAAATCCTAATTCATTCCATACTTTACATGCATGATCATAATCCTCTTGAGATATGTCCATGTCGTATAGTTTACTTTTAAATTCTTCTTTTGGCGGAAGTGATGTTTCATTAAACTTTTCTAAACTGTCTATATAATCATATGGGAAAACACCTTTCCGAAGTACGAGATCCAGTTTGTCGTTACTTACAATCT
Source organism: Neoaliturus tenellus (assembly GCA_030545055.2). NCBI lineage: Eukaryota > Metazoa > Arthropoda > Insecta > Hemiptera > Cicadellidae > Neoaliturus > Neoaliturus tenellus. Next base: position 49,505,059 of record CM061534.1, on the reverse strand, counting down.
TCTTTGTTTCAATAAAATCTTGTTTCCTTAAATTTTCAGAAAGTTTAGACAAACTCGACGGCATAAATCGGTAGGAGTCTAAGAATCTTAATTTGACATTTCCAACTGTTTTAGAAAAACTTATAAATTTTTCTGAAGTTTCAGCCAACACATCTATCGAACCATCGTCTCTTCCTAATTCAGGTATTATAAAATGAGCATCATACCCACTGAGGTTATGCAGAACCACAGGAATAAATAGTGGTAAACGATAGCTCAAATTACATTTATTACAAGCAGCACCCCTGTAATAACCTGTAAGGTGGTCATGATCTTTAACTTTATAATTGTCAATGGTAAATTCATTTTTACATAAGAAACAATGAGTTGCATTTTCATGTTGAATTTCCTCTTCTTCCTCCATCGGTTTCATTGGTATGATATTTGTATATAATCTTTGTACATTTTCAGCTATTAAATATAAATGGTCAAGAAATATTGTTTCCACATTTTCACCACGATATACTAGAGGTTCTGAAGTTAATCCATATTGGTTTAAATGTTCTTCTGATAATGTTGATTTAACCATTAAACAAAAACTATTTGGTTTATGCATTTGATATTTGACACTTTTTCTAGCTTCACAATTTTCATCTTCTATAGGAATTAGTGTTGATTCAAAATCAGCATATACAACTATAGGGATACGATATTGATGATGAACTTTTTGAAATGTAACAAATGCTCTGCTTTCTGAAGGTAAAATAATTTTTGCTTCATAATTATTGTTACATAATCTTTTGTGCTCTTGTAACCATTCCATTCCTTGTCTTCCTTCTCGTTGGAAATTAAAACATCTTTTGCAGATCAGCTTTTTGTTTCGATTTTTTGAAAGTTGTTTATTAACAAGAGAGTCAAATTTCTTTATATACACATAATGAGATACATCTCCTTGTGTTAGTAGTAGTAAATCTGTATGATCTGCTAGTTCTTCTTTAGCAATACGTAAAGGATAAACTTTATTTGAACTATCTAATCCAAAAACATTAATAGATGTGCCGGGATTTTTCTTCTCAAATTTTGATATATCTTTTAGTGATACAGGATAACTAATTCCTTGAAAGTTATATCTATATCTTTGATTTTCATAGTGCTGGTTTGGTTCATTACAATGATTTGGTACAAATTTACATGTCATCGCATATCTAAAACATTCGTTATCTTGATTTTTCACATTAACACATGATCTTGTATCCTCAATTATTTTTGGTAAACGAATATAACTAGATCCCATTAGTCCATATCCATGTTTATGAACTCTTATATTTAATCCTTCAATACTTATAAGACTCCACCCTGATCCTCGTCCTTCATGTTCCTGAATTTTAGTTAATATTTCTTCTATACATTTTTCAACTATTGAATCAATGTCTGAACTTCCTATGATAGTTTGATTTTTAGTTATAAATCCTCTTGGTGATAATTCTTCTTGTACATTTATAAACATAGCTTCTAGTAGTAATCCAAATTTGAGAAAATTCAATCTTTTTAATTCTTCTTTTAAAGTTCTACTGATGATTGGTTTTGCTTCTCTAATAAATTCTTCTAAGTTTAAATCTTCATTTTGAATCTTATGATGCATTACTACCTTTCCGGGTAAAGCTGATACTTGTAAATTTGGTAAAGTTGTTGTAGGTCTTGCTGTTATTTCATTTTGTTCTTCTTGTTCTTCTTGTTCTTCTATGTTGTTGTGAATTAGTTCCTTATGTATTTCTAACAGAATATCATCATTAAACGATTCCAAACATTTATCGCAATGATACATGTTTGGTGGTGTTCACTCTTCAAAATTTCGCCAAGAAATGAAATGAGCTATCCCTTTCCTTCTTTTATAATAGTTCCCCCACTACTATTTCATCTTCTTCTTCTTCTTCTTTACTTTCAGAAGAAAACAAACGTCTTGGACAAAATATTAATCTTCTACAAACAGATTCTTCATTAGTATTCTCTATATGAATTGGAGTTTCAATATGTATTTCTTCATATTCAAATGATGACGAAGACTCTGATATTACTACATCCATATCCAAATTTTCATTCTCCACATCATTGGCATTTTCTTCTTCTGATGTTGTTACATCCACATCCATATCATTTATAGTTTGTACTTCTGAAGTTTCGCTATTATTTTCATCTTCTTCCATATTTAAATCCTCTAATTGAATTTTATACAATATTTCAATCATAGATTTCCTTGGATAATCGGTGTTGTCCACAGGAGCCATTTCCAGTAAATGAGGAATAACTGTTTTTGATCCGGCTTATATGATATTTTGCTAAGTATGTCAAGGTCATTTTTGATTAAGCGAGAACTGGGAATGGATCACTAAGCAGCATGATGATTCATTACTACAAAGTGATCTATTCCCCATTCTCTAAGAAGTGTCCAATCAATAACCAAAGTCCAAGTTCATTTTTTTGTTTTGTTTAATTTAAGTCTTTTACATCTTCTTCTTTTATTACACAATTTATAGGTTCATTGTTCGATGTTTCAATATGTTGTTTTATCTTGTGCTCCAGCTCTTCTATTCTTGCTTCCTTTATCATTAATTCCGATTGTAAGTAACTGATGTAATCAGCCGCCATGTCTACCGTTCTTGATCTTATTTCTCCTAACTTAACACCAGGAATCAATCTCTGTAGTTTGTAAAATCTCAACCTTATTCTTGACTCTCTTACTTTAGCCATTTCTCGAAATCTTTGTTTTCTATCTTCTTCTTTGCTTGTGGTCAAGTCCATACTTCTGACAAGTTTACTTTCAGAGTGATTCCTCTACAGTAGGCTTCTCCTTTATACACTTTCCCCCACCATTTTCAATTTCCCCCACCCTACTAATGTAGGTCAAGGTCATCCAATATAACGCGAGAACGAGGAATAGAGCACTAAGTGGCATGTTAGTCCATTACCACAAAGTGATCTATTCCTCGCTCTCTATTCTACATCTACTTTTTTTTCATTTTACTATTTTATTATTTTTTTTTTTGTTTTTCTTGGGGGGAATGAGTGTTTACTTTTTACAATGTTCATTCTTCTTCTCCAACTTTTCAATTCTTTCTAACAATTCCAACAAATATGCATTGGTTGCTTGCAAAGTTTGTATTCTAGTACATCCCACTTTAATAGAGGGAACTGTTAACTGTAATTTTGTAAATTCTATCCTTTCTTTCTTGCACCTTTCTCTCATGTATGTGTTTTTCCTGATTCTTCCTGATTGAGCTGATATTAACTTATTACAATCCAAATGGGGTTTTGATACTTTAAATACTGATGTACAAAAATTAGTTGATGTTGTCGGCTGTTGATTTTCATAGAAATTTTGTGTTGAAGTAATAGTTTGCTGATTTCCATAACAATTTATACTTGAAGTGGCCGGTTGCTGATTTTCATACCAAATTGAACTTGAAGTACTAGGCAGCTGATTTTCATACCAATTTGAATTTGAGGTGCTAGGCTGATGATTTTCATAACAATTTGAACTTGAAGTATTTGGTTGATAATTTTGATGCCAATCCACAGATGCCAATACAGGTGTTGTGGAAGGATGCTCCATCGTTGTATAGAGTGAATTCTGTTCTACAATTTTGCTGGTTTTATCTCATTTCCCCCACCAATAACTTCTACATTTCCCCCACCACAATAATTTAAATTAGATACCAAACTTCTAGGGTCACATCCAAATCTTCTTCTTTTAAATATTTTATAAATGCAGAGCTTTCTGATGTTACATTAGGTGTGTTTAAATATGCCATTATTTTGTCATGACTTTCTTCATTGTGAATGTTTCAATGTACATTTAGCAACTTTTGATTATCTTCTTTAGACTTGACAAATCCTGCAACAGAGCTCCAATCTTCATATTTAATTTTAAAATGGCAAACTTCGAACTGCATGTTGTTTCAACAAATGCTGCAACAATATTAAAAGTCTCTTCAAACAGCCTACATTTATACAAGTTCTCCCACCACTTTATAATCCCCACTCTTTTTCTTCCCCACCTTCTTCATATGTAGAAGGGATATCATGATTTTAATGCACTATACTTAATAAATTCAAACAAGTTTTGTGCACAAATGTTACATTTTTTCTTGACTGTTTCAAATTTCATCACTTGGCCTTTTACAAGGTGAACTAATTTACCTCCATCATCTTCAAATTGTTCAAAGTCTAAAACAGATGCTTTTCCACAATCATGACACATTTTTGTTCCATCTTCAAAAATAAAAGCAAGATAAATACCAAATCCACTATTGTCCTTCTTAAATTTCATGACCATTTCACGAATTGGTTGAGGTATTTCACATTTATTTGATGTTATTATATAACGGTAAAGAAACCCATTATTGATAATTTGTTGTAAACACAAAACTAACAAGCTGTCCATAGTGTTAGACTTGTACTGAAAGTTATATCCATAACTATCTCTTTATATGCTCTTACCCCCACCACTTTTATGTAGGTCAAGGTCATCGGATATTAAGCGAGAACTGGGAATAGATCACTAAGCGGCATGTTATTACATTACCACAAAGTGATCTATTCCCTATTCTCTAAAAGGGGTGCTGATAATTTAGATTCCTAAAATTTCTTTTCCTTCTTCTTCACCTTCTTGAACAGTTGTATTACCAGACATGTGTGATATTAATTTCTTCAATTCTCGATTTTCCATTTCTAATCTTTTCAATTTTAGATCTCTTGCTTCAACTTGTACTTTCAAAAATTTGATATAACTTCCAGCCCAGTGGAGAGTTTTCAATCTTGGTGCTCCAAGTTCAATTCCTGGTATTTGAAATTGTAGTCTATTGAATTCCATCTTCATATCTTCTCGGTCTTGTCTTTCTTTTTCTAGTCGTTTTAATCTTTGTTTTTCCCTGAAGGAAGAAGTCGGTACATGATGAAACATTTTGATCAACAATTTCTTGAAGAGTGAGCTTCTACACAGATAGTCAACACATTTATCCATCAAATTTAAGTCAGTAGTGGGGAGATGCCAATGGTGGGGAGACGTCAATGGTAGGGAGAGTTATACTAATGTAATGGTTATTTCTACCGTTACACTCGCTCCATTCTCGAAAAGATATTTGTAATATGGTTCGGGATACTGTTCTCTTTCAGATCCCGCATGTTCTTGAATAAAGTTGAAAGCCAATTTTTTTGAATAATCATTGTGAAATACTTCCCTCACACAAACAAGAATTTTTTCTTCAAAAAATTTGACTTGAACTAATGGTATTTTGCTTACATCGTCCTTGTCCATGATAGGTAGCTTGTAGGTAAAAGTATTAGGTGGTAGTTTTTGTGGTTTATCCAGTAGAGAACAAAATTTCTTGTACAATTTCTCCTCAATGTCTGGAAAACGATGTATATCAAACAGATTGTAGTATGAAGGATCAAAAGGTATTTTACGAAACATCTTCGGTCACTAGTCTCTTTAAGACTGATCTCCTGCACAAATATTTAACACATTTATAAACATTCCCCCACCAACTTTTAACTTGTGGTGGGGATATTTTCCCTCCACTACTTCTTCAAAATAGTGGGGGTACCTTAGTCCAATTCAGATTCAGATTCAGAAGACAGTAAAGGTGATATGGGTGATTCCAATGATGAATCCAATATAAATATTTCAATAGCTTCCTTAATTATATCTTCATCACTATCATTTATCATTTCTTCAAATAGTTCTTGTTCAATCTGTACCATTTCTTCCTCTTCCATCATAGAATCATTATCAGTTTCGTCATAATTTTCCTCTATGTTTTCTTCCTGTATTTCATTTGTGCTTTCAAAAACATCTTTAACTTGAGAATAATTAATAAATGGAGTATCTCTAGACAACATGTTTCTTTACTACTTCAAATAACAAACTATGCATTGCTTACTTAGTCTTATATATACTCCTACCCCCACTATTTTTGCAAAACCAAGTAATAGGAGGGGGTTTATATCTATTCTTCTCTATCTAGGTTATATTTCATTGCTGTCACATCTACTATAATTTTCTGCTCTTCAACTTTATTGCGAATAAAAATTGTCCAAGGAAATAGTTCATTAATATTGTTAATTGTTACTTTTATACTATACAAAATTTCAAAATGTTCTACTAATGAAACAAAAACTATAACTCCTAGCTCATTGTTTGCCATAATTTTTTCTTCAATTTTCATCCGTAAGTTTGTTATCAAACTCCATATATTAATATCATTGGCTATAAAACCATCAATTCTGGTAAGCATCTTCATGCCGCAAGGTGTAGGTACAGACTAGAAACTTGGAGGTTCATAGCCCGCCTTTTTATTAATTTTAAAAATGGGGAGGGGGAAGGAATAAGGATTGGGAAGGGATAGGGTGTATGGTGGGGGAAAGGTAATTTTTGTTATTACACTACTTGTGCAAGAAAATAGCCACCAGTGTCCACACCTTGTTCATAGCACTCCATCATAGATTGTGCCCACTGCAACATGCGGTCTCTGTCATTTGGTGTGACAAGTAAAGAATGACTATCACCATACAATATAAAAGAGTCAATTCGTATATAACATCCTAAATTTAACCATTTATTAGCTTCAACCATAAACTTTTCTATTGTATCAAATGGAAATTGTGGATCAATTGCTATAACTTTACGTTCTTCACTAAGTTCAACACTATAATCATCATCGTCTTCACTCTCACTCTCACTACCATTATTTAAAATGTCTTCAGGTTGTACAAAAACATCGGAAATTTCGGAAGAATTAAAATGGTAATTCACATTAGGAGGCATTTTTTCAAACAAATAATATTTTAAAAGGTGGAGAAAAAAATACAAGAGATGTACTTCACGGCACAAAGTGCGAGTACAGACTAGAAACCTGAAGGTTCATAGCCCACTTTTATAAATTTTAAATATGGGGAGGGGGAAGGAATAAGGATTGGGAAGGGATAGGGTGGAGGTGGGGGAAGGGTAATGTGGTTATTAAGCCACTCTTGCAACAAAGTACCCAACACCAATGTTCAGTTCGTATGATCTCATCACATCGTCCTGCCAAGTAAGAATTTGTTCTCGATCATTTGGAGTTAGAAGGAAGAAGTTACTGTTATTGTAGACAATAGGTGAACCAATTATAATGTTGAATCCTAAATTTAGCCATCTATGTGCTTCAAAAATAAATCTTTCAACTACATCAAAAGGAAATTGTGTTTCTATAAAATATACTTTGAATTGTTCATTAATTTCAATTTCATCTTCACTGTCATCTTCACTTTCATCTTCACTGCTATTATCCATGTCTTCTATCACATCTTCTTCATGTTCTTGGAAAGCATCTTCTTCATGATGTTGGAAACCATCTTCAGGTGGTTGAAAAACATCTGCATTTTCTGAAGGATTAAAATTTTCATTAAAGTAAGGAAGCATTTTAAAAATAAAGATATTAAGACTGGCAGGAACAAAGCAACAAGAGCGGCGAAGCAACAAGAGTGGTGGAAGAAACCAGAATGAAACACTAGCCATAGCCGGCGCGTCTTTTATAACGGTATGCAAATGAGAGGGGTTAGCAGCCGGCCATGACCGGTCATTGGCCCGGGAGGTGGGGGAAGGAGTAGGGGAAGGAGTAGGGGAAGGAGTGGGGGGGGGCTCCATTTTTTCGGGGGGGGGGGCTCCATTTTTTCGGGGGGGGGGGTCATTGACCTTTCAGGTCCGGTCATTGACCCTAAGGAGTGGGGATGGACACAGAACCCTCCTTTGCTTACTTCTACACGGATCAAACTAGCCATGTACCAGAACTTATTTCTGCTAAGTCGCATGTAAGCTAAATAGCTTACATCCCTAAATTTAAGTCTTAGGTGGCCCTGAAAAGGGCCGTTTGGCTGGGTTTGGTGGACTGCTATGGAGCTTAAGGCATAAAAAAATAAGGGACTTCAATGTTGTTTTCCAAATGGATTTCAGCAGGATCGGCTTGTATAAACTTGTACAAATTAAGTGCACAAATATCGCATTTTTCTTCTTCTGGGATGATAAACTTGTATGACAAGTAAGATTTGTATTCATAAACTCCACCATCTATTATAAAATCCAATATTCCATTTCCTATTGCAGCCGAACCGCATTCTGGACACATATTTGTTCCATCCATAAATTTATACTGAAGGTAATGAAAAACTCCAAAATTTTCCCTATAAAAAGAATACACTTCTTGACGTAGTGTTAGTGGAAGGTTTGCATCTTGAAATGCAAGTTCCACCAACACTATATTTGAAACTATCTGTCGCAAACATAATTCTAATAGAGTAGGCATGTTGCGGCAGTGGCCTCACGGATTGGAATGAAGACTCTGGAGTAGCTAGTATAACGGTTAAATGAAAGTAGACAACCGGTCATGACCGGCCATTCACCCAGAGGAGTGGTAGGGGAAGGAGTAGTGGGGGAAGGGGGGGGGGGGCTCCATTTTTTCGGGGGGTGGGGCTCCATTTTTTCGGGGGGGGGTCATTGACCTTTCAGGTCCGGTCATTGACCCGAAGGAATGCAGACAAACACAGAACCATCCTTTACTCACTACTCACATGAAAGTAGGTCACGAGACTTAGAGTGTTAAAAAATAATGGGGGAGAAACACAACGCTATAACGCGTTGTGTTTCTCCCCCATTATTTTTTTTAGCAACAATTTGGAAAAAACTAAGTGAATTTACTGTTTACGCCCCCACCTTGTAATACGATCCTTTTTATCCCTGAGGAGAAAGTCTTGAGAATCTAAAGTGTTAAATCTCTTCTCTTTACACAAATTCTCACAAACTCTAATTTTATATTTTAAGCCGTTACATTTTGCCAAAATGTGTTGGTGGTCAACAACACTTAGAAAAAAATATTTCAAACCTTTCTTAAGCCTCTCTCCTCTGACGGATATTATTTTAGGATTGTCTTCAACGGTGGGGGTTTCTGTCAGTTGTGGTTCAGAAATATGTTTCACGATATGTACACGGCAAAAACTTTCATTTTTAACACATTTCCTCCCACAAGCTGATCCTTTCTTAATTCCCTTAATAAGCATTTCAGGGCAAGTAGTGGGACGGCTAAATGCCCTACGACGCTCTTCTTGTAATGATCGAAATTGCTCTGAAGGAGCAGGTTTAGGGGCAGGTTTAGGGGCAGGTTTAGGGGCAGGTTTAGGAGCTGGTTTAGAGGAATTAGTTTTGTAATAGGTATGGTCTTCAATTGTAGCAAGTGGTGGGGTAGGAGGCAATGGTGATAGTGGGGTGATGGGTGTACTAATGCAATGAAGAATAGTTTCAAATGAAGGAGTCTTAGGATGGGGAGCTGGCTTCTTCGGTGGCGGCATCATAGTTGATAGCGGTGCAGAGTCATTTGAGAGCGAAGGCGAAGGCGGTGAAAAAATACTACGAGGTCTAGAAGAGTTGGTTGGCGGAAGAATAGCTCCAGAAGTTGAAGGTTCAGATGAAAGCTTCTTCTTATACCAATCCGGACAGTTTTTCAAGCGAAGAGTTTTGTTTGATGCAGTAACAGCCGTAGAAGTCGAAGTCGAAGTCGAAGTTGAAGTAAAAGTTGAAGTGGTAGAAGTAGTAGAAGTAGTAGTAGGCACAGAAGACATCGTTATAACTCCAAGTTCACAGCCTAACGTCTGGAATCGGAATGAAACACTAGCCCCGGCCAACGCGTCTTTTATAACGGTATGCAAATGAGAGGGGTTAGCAGCCGGCCATGACCGGTCATTGGCCCGGGAGGTGGGGGAAGGACTGGTGGGGGAAGGAGTGGTGGGGGAAGGGGGGGGGCTCCATTTTTCGGGGGGGGGGGGTCATTGACCCTTCCAAAAGTGGGTCAAGGTCATTCAAGATTTATAATGATCCAAGGTGATGGGAACAGTAATACTGTTCCCACCACCCTGTTTGCCTAACGGTTCCCACTCCCAACCCACTAGTTACGTTCTGCAAGGGACATCGACGCAATTTTGTTTGGACCGTCCGGGTCTACCGTAACGGTCCGGTCCGGGTCTACCGTAACCGTGAATTCCAAGGGAAACTGGAACACCTAATGCAGAAACGCAACTCTAACCCCACCCAAACTAATCCCACCCATCATATTCCTAAACAAAATGCAAAAAAAAAGTCCGGCTTGCGGATGTCCCACCCATTTTAAATGAAGTTCAACTGAACTTCTGAATTTACAGTTAATCTACCCCCTAACATCTAGCTGTAAGGCAAAACAAATGCACAAAACAAACATAAATTATTAGTACCAACACATCATTATTAAAAACCAAATAATTCAACACAACCAAATACCATCATTATTCTTAAAATTAATACACCTTAATGCTAAATACCATCATTATTCTTAAAAATTAATACACCTTAATGCTAAACCCAACTTATAACTAACATCGCAATGCGCAAATTATTTCTTAAATTAAATACACCTTACAACTAAACACACACACACACACATACCACATTGCATTAAAAAACGCAACATAGTAGAAGAAGTTCAAATATATATAGGCCTACTATATATTTGAAACTTCTTGCTGAGTCGCCAACAACCTTTCGCTATGAAAGTTTGTTGGCAACTGAAGCAAAGGTATAGCTCCTATCGCTCCTCGGGTTTTCAAGGAGTGGGGGAAGTTGTTTCACTCCAGTACAGTGTTCAATCCAGTCCAGTTCACAGCAGTATAAAAGAAAGGTAAAGAAGTGGGGAGCGGCGCATGCGCAACAACACAAAACCAAGGTTTGAGGTTAGAATTATCCATGTGCAGTAGCGCTAAAGTGAGTAATACAAGACTAGGCGCATGCGCATAGCATAGACTCATTCCGATCCAGAGAAATTGTTGCATGCGCAGCAGGTTTAAGGTTAGAATTATCCATGGCAGCTGCCATATTTAGTCTGGTTTCACCACATAAAGTCAACAACCGGTGGTGACCGGCCATTGACCTGGAGGAGTGGGGGAAGGAGTGGGGGAAAGAGTAGGGGAAGGGGGGGGGCTCCATTTTTTCGGGGGGGGGGGGGTCATTGACCTTTCCGGTCGGTCATTGACCCCAAGGAGTAGGGATAGACACAGAACCCTACTTCTCTTACTACTCAAGTGAAAGTCGGTCAACCAGTCATTTGCTTGCCATCTGCCGCCATCTGGCTGGAATTATTGCCTCTATAAAGGTGGGTAGTTTATCTCGCTACAAACATTCATTGCCTCGCATCCGCTCGGTCATCATCTCTCGTTAGTTTTATGTTATGACTACTTCACTTACTAGGTTTGAGGTTAGAATTATCCATGAAATAGCCTTTGTAAATTCTAACCTATAAAATTACTACTCTGGCTTTCTGTTTCAATTTCTTTTACACTTCATTTTATATCTCAGTCTTCTTTTAACTTCTGAACTTAACACATCGATTATAATGACTGCACAATGTTTAAAATTAAAGCTTTTGCGAACACAACACATATTACGAAGTACTTCTAAACCTTCAATTTCAAAGTGTAAAACTAATTTAAATAGAGTTAGGAAGAAGTACAGTTTTAACCCATTATACTGTTCAACAACTTCTCAGGTTAATGTTGATGATAGTGTTATTTACGACATTTTACGTTCTATGTTACACTTAAATAACTTAGAACTTGTTACACCTATCGACTGTGTTCAACAAGTTTTTTTATTTTACCCCCACCATTCCCTATATAAGGGCCTCGACAATAATTCCTACTTCATTATCTTCTATGCTCTTCAGCTAACAACATCTCCACTCTAATTTACACTACAATAATAATGGAAACCAACCAAGAAAATGTTCAAGTTCATGAAATATCATCAACAACTCATCCAAGGGAAAATCCTTCTAGAAATTCAACTTCAACAACTCCTCAGAACCCTGTACAATTTCCAGATGTATCTTCTACAACAATAAATGATGTAGAAGCTATTCTTCAATCCCTTGTCGGTTTCGACTGACCTGTATGATGATCACCGATAAACTGAACTCTTAGAGTTCAGTCTTTTTTAAAACCCTCTCCGTATGACCTTGAAGCAATTATCCCCTCTCCTTTATACACTAACTCCTACTTCAAAAATTAACACCATCTCCTCACCCCTTCTCCACCCCTTCATTTGATTTAGCCTCTCCCCACCTAAAGCTATATGGCATAGCATATGGCGGCAGCGACTGATTTGGCAGCTGGCCGATGGCAGCTGGCCGGCAGCGGCTGGCAATTGGCACGACTTCCGTTTTGAAAGTAACCAAACCCCACTACTCACAACCATATACTTGATTGAAAAATCTTAACGTGAAAATTTGACGAAGAATACTCCCCACCTCCATTGGGCTCCACCCCACACGTCTTTAAAGTTACCATATTTTTCTGATGGAGGCAACATTTTATTGATGAACACATTATTACATTTTGCAATATTATAAAATGGTAGCTTATAGGGGCAAAAGCCCCTGATCATTACAGTAGAATAGCATAGACCATGGTGGATTACCAGCTCTTCACTAAGGAGGTTTCCAGAATATTTATTCTTTATTCATAATAGATTTACAAATTCGTTAGCTAATATCATTTTCTCAAAAAATTCTTTAAAATTATTTTCTATTAAGACACACATTATGAATTATTTATCTTGTCCCTTTATTTAACCTTTATCGGAGTAATAAAATTAGTTTAAAAAAATTTCATTGTTCTTGATGGGCGATTATATTAATGCTCAACGCTATCAAAATGTTGAACGTTGAAAATGAGAGAAAACGTTGCTGAAGTTCAGCACAAATTTGAGGTTAATACCTTTTCAGTATTTCATGCTACATCATCCATTTTAAAAAAACATTTTATCTTCTTGTTTTTATTAAAATTGATTGATTAATATACTTTTAATCATACCCAGAAAACTAACCACTACACAACCTATCAAACCTACACAAAACCTATACGCTAGATCAAATTAATTTTTTTGAGTCAACCAATATTACCACAATACCTCAAAATAGATAATTAAATCCACTCACAGTTTAATTCAGCTCTACAAATCAATATTTTTAATCCATACTTAAATTAGTTAATATTGAAAATTATTAACTAAGCTGTACAGCCAAATAGCTTTATTGATTTAACCATTAAAACAATCAAAAACTGTGTGTGCTTATGAAAAAAATGCAAAACACATAATACGTAGAGTTACGAATACACTTTATAAGTTCCTTTTATTTATAACCATTTTAGAGTTCTTCTAAACTACGCAATACTACAAAAATATAGTACTTTAACATAATATAGGTCATGCGTTATAAGTTATACTTTAGTGAATTAATTTTGCAATTCAACAATTTTTATTTAAACTAAGAATCACAGTAAAGTGATGTTATAATAATGAAGCTCTTATTTCTAATGACCACGCCATTGTGTGAGAGAATACTCTAGATTAACGGTCTGGCTCATTTCCATGTTGTCGTTGAACATTGTCCTCCATCACATACATTCAATTAATAAATTTTTATTGTCACCAATGATAACTTTCCTTCATAAAGATTTTGATGTATTACACTTTTATTTCTCCATGTCACGCACTCTATTTCTTAAAGTAAAACCTCTATGTATAATTTCAATAAGTATACCATAAGTAATTTTGATACTACATATCAAAATTATTAAAAAGGTGTATTTGCAATACAAGTTACTCATTTCGTATTGAAGATCATTGTTTCTATTTTAATGGTTATCTCATGGTAAAAACTAGTTTTTACATAACCTTAAACTATCGACAGCTTCCATGCGCTTTAAATGATATTCCAATGATGTAATCAATTTTTTTTCTCTTTTATTTAAAAATACTTCTGTTTGATAAAATATTTGCCAGAACCAATACGGTTACGGTTATCATTAAAAAGTTAAAGCGACTAGCACACATGATAAAAAAAAAAAAAAAAAAAAATACAGCAGCAGGTTTGGCCAAAAAGCAAATCTCATAGATCACTAAAGGCCTGATTACTTAACTGTGCTTCCCACTGACGTTGATTTAGATTAAATATCTGTTCCGGACATGGACTACAATATGTTAGTATGGTCGTGAGCGAGAAGTAGTTTCAAATACTACGATCAGACTATCAAGACCAGTATCGCTGATGCAGTCGTAACACCTCTTATATAGCATTGATTAAATTTAGAGCATTTTTAATTCCATGACGTTTAAGGAACTGGTTAACATAACTGTTACTTTATATAGTGTGCAACAAATCATAGTGTGGGACTACATTCCACATGCTCTAAAAGGAGCTGTAATATTTATTTATTTCAATAAATAACAACTACAGGTATTACAACCCAAAACAAATTACAAATAAACAATATAAGATTACATGCATTTAACTTGGACAGCTAACAATGTAAAGATCCATAGCAAAGAAAAGAAAATTAAGAACAATACACCTTAACAAAGTTTTAAAATGTGTGAAAAGTCAAATTAATACTAACAAAAACATAGACTAACAGCTGAATGATGTACCAAAATACAAATATTTAGTAATATTGTTGGTCCAATTAAAATTAACAAAAATTAACAACAAAATGAAAACAAACCCATTACAAACCCATAATTTCAAAACGGCTGAAACATTTTTCCAAATAACAGGTAAAACTATCATTTAAAATGTCAACTTCCGATCTAAAACTATTGCACAGTCGAAGAATCTGAAATAACAAAACCTTATAGTGACCAGCTGTGTTACAATGAGGAATTGAGAACAATCTCAAGTTATGTCAAGTAATTTCTGTTAAGTTAAAGTAAAAATGATCTCAAGTTATTTGTGGGAACATTGAAGAAAGTTTTGCTTAGTAAATAGGAACTATCCACTGTATTGTTTAAAAGTTTGAACCAAAATGAAAAATCAAAAGCAAGTCTTCTAGTTGAAAGCCTCCTGCAAGCAAACTAGGTTTTTAGGTTATCAGTTGGAAAATCTCTTGGGCAGAAGTGGTGATATTTCCTGTTTGTACGGAAATACCTCCCAATCAGCTGGGAATACAATATACAGTCCACACAATGCCGCGATGTCTGTGCTCACCTTCGAACAACTACGAGTTTGATACCCGCCTTAAGAACGGTCCATTGGGATTACATGAACGGATCCTGTCTAAACACTTTTGACCTTAATTACGATTATTAAAGTTATTGAATAAATAATACTTAATAGATGAATAGAAACTGAAAGAATATTTTGTAACAGTATTTAATATTCATGCAATATTATACAAAATTTGCATGTTCACAAAAATGGAAAAGTATTTAAAAATCACATCAAATGTAAAAAATATTATAAATAATTTTTTTATTAAATAATTTTGTAGAATTATAAAACTTATTGGCCTAAGTGACTAGAATTTTATGTTATGGTTACAGAAGCAATGTTAAAATATTATTATTTTTTAAAAACTTATTCACTTAAGGATTAGGTCTAGTCAGTACAGTAGTTTCTACATATTCTCTTAACAACACTGCAACTTTGTTAAGTTCCTTTGATTTGTTCTTGAATTTTGTTCTCTTGAGTGAATCATAATGTAATATATTACATAGTTTGAGGGAGAATGATTTTAAGGTTATAAAATATATTTAGAGGCAAAAGAATAACAGCTTCCATCGAATACGCGCAGAAACTGATAGATATAATTAAAGAAATACAAAACGTCATGCCATGCCTTGCGTAGCGAGAAAATCCTTTAGTATGTTATAATTTGGTGCTCTTCACTTAAAATCAACAAAACTCATAAGTCGAAGTGGTAATATTTTTTTCCAATAAATTCAATGTGTCAATGAATTTGTTTTGTAAATGAGGCTACCTAATACCCCTATCCCCTTAACTATTTTATAACATTTTTACTCACCATAATCGCAGCCTAAAACATTCATCAATTTCAAACTCTGGATTTCTTCTAATGTTGAAATTATAGGCCTACTAGGTGAGTTTATACTCAGTGAGTTTATCGAATAATAATGAGCCATTATTTCTAATGCCCACGCCATTGTTTGAGATAATACTCCAGATGAATGGCCTGGCTCTCTGCCGGTTTGTCGCTTAACCTTGTCCTCATTCATAAGCATCATATACATAATTACAAGAAAATTATTAGTAATTATGAGTTAAATTACACAAACAATGGGTATAACATAACACGTGTCATTTAAAACAGTAGTTATTTTATTTTTGTTATTTGCCTCCGGATTGCTTTGTAAATTACTACAAGAGGTTACAATACCTTAATTTAGCGTCAACAAATCCATACGTCGCTGCAGTGGCGACCGGTTTCGACACTCAGTAGGGTGTCATTTTCAAGCCTAAAAACGTGAAATCTTCACTCCAAAGAGGTCGTCAAATGTTTTTTAAAAAACACATACATTGAACACGAACGAGAACACAAAACCAACATACACTACACATGGCCAAACAGTTAATTAAAATTTTTCACATAACAAATTTAATTAACTGAAAATTTTAATTAACTGTTTGGCCATGTGTAGTGTATGTTCATTTGTGTTCTCGTTCGTGTTCAATGTATGTGTTAAAAAAAAAAAAAAAACATTTGACGACCTCTTTGGAGTGAAGATTTTACGTTTTTAGGCTTGAAAATGACACCCTACTGAGTGTCGAAACCGGTCGCCACTGCAGCGATGTATGGATTGTTGACGACAGTAGTTATAATACGTTGATGGATATCGTTCAAACTGTGCGTCTATAAATCTAGTGTGACGACAGTAACCATTTTCTAAATTATTTTTCTAAATTTGGGGTTTGTGAAAACCAGTGACCTGTTATGGTGATTTTACAATACACATGTCAGTGTTGCACGAATTCGCACATAGAATATAGGTATTTGACGATTTTCATTCTTTCACTGTATGAACTGCCGAACTGAGCTGACTTATAGCGGTTTCTTCTTTGGCGAACTAAGGGCCTTGTTGATCAGATTGTTATGTGTCCCCGTGCACCGAGGACCATCCTTCTTCTCCAGTTTTACGGTTGGGTGGAATTCATTTCATTTATGACCACATTTGGATTGTCCAGATACATGGGTTCAATATTTTGTATATTCATGAAAGACCATTGATTTATCGTTTTACTAAATTATTTTCTTATAGTTCATTAATTCTGAATCAGTTAAGCAATCTAGATTTTGATAATTTATATTTATTCTGGATGATGACTTTAATGTTTGGTATTAAGTTTGTGGGCACTATTTAATAGAGAAATTAAAAAGAAGTAAGAGCCCTGATAAAAATTACGAATTTGTAGGTTTCGCCATAGTCTCAAACGTTGTGCCAGTTTAAACGAAGGAGTTGTTACTGCTCGAACTCAACTCTCGAGTACAGGCAAGCTAATGAAACGGTAGCGGAGTAGCCTATACCGCTGACTTTGAAAAACTGTGTTAAGTCGCTCGACTTCACTATGGACGAGGCACGAATTTGCTTACTTATAAATAGTAAGTAAAAAAATACAGAGGTGTGTACCCTCTGGGGTGTAAACCCCTTGATGATGTAACAAATTTTCCTTCTCGATAACACAACACTCAAATCTTTGAAATCAAACATTGCTGAGGACGAATACGCTAACTTCTTGTTGCGGCGGAGATTCGGTGATGCTGGTCAACCTGATTCTTCATAATCGGCCGACTTGAGACCAAAGGGAAATAATATATCTAGAATAAATCAAAGCGAGGGTGGGCGAAGCCCGAAACAATATGATTTTTTAATTACGATTCGTCACTGCGGTATATCCTAAGTTTTAAAATTACACCTCAATCTTAAAAATCGGTTCAGTAGGTCGAGAGAAAAAGGGGCGTAACAGACGAAACCCTTATTGAAATAAGAAGATAGATGACTGTGTCTAACAATCCTCTCCTATTAGAAGCTGATGTTAACGAGGATAAAGACGTGGCGTTGGACACATTGAAGGGCAGGCGATTGACACCTACGACTACGTGCTGGCTCTCGTCACACTAATATTGGATGTATTTGAAACTTTTCCCTAATTTGTATTATGGTCTTATTATTACTGAAAGTAGTAATGATGTTTAACTAAGTTATCCATTTCTCAACAGATCAATTTCGACATCGAACAAATAATCTAAATACATCCACCAATATCATAATACCAGTTATTAAAACATTTATTAATCTCTGATTTGCAGTGTTCTGCAGTGTGAACTGGGTGCTCAACTTACAATTTGATCAGAGTGTAACACTAGATTTAATTGATGTTGGAAATTGGCAGTTAATTAAAGGCACTTCCTCTGTATCATTATACACGGGCAGGATGTAATTATCTTGAAACACCCCCAAGTATTGGAAATTATTGAATGCATGTATGTCGTGTAACATATGATTTTCAAGCGTACGTCCTGGTATTATCCTGTCGTACGTGTTACGATAACAGTAAAAATTGTGATAGAATAATGTTTATTTTTTATTCTTTTACAAGATTGTAAAAAATATCTTTCTTCTTGAGAAGAAGACATGAATACCTCGTAAAGGTAAAGACCATGTTGAGCTCACTTTGCTACAAATATAGATTAAATTCAAGTTTTTCTAGAGATTTTTTGAGGGGATGAACTTTAAACTAGTTTTGTCAGTTCAAAATGAAACAATGCAGTAAGAATAAGAAAGTACAACAAAATTGTTTACGCTAAGAAACATATTGTCTGAAAAGAGTTTTAAATCTGTTACTATATTAAAAAAATAAAAATGCAATGTTAATGTATATAGACAAACAAGTCACCAATGATAAAATAGAATGCTGATTATTGAGAATCTATAAAGAAGCATCTAAGACTTATATTATATTTTAGAGTATCGTGCAGTTACAGTTAATACCAGAAATGTTGAAAGTGTAATTAATTAATTGTTTTAATAATAAATTTTGGAAATAAATCAGTTAACTAATAAGTCGTGAGGCAATAATGTATTCAACCACGAAAATTAATTTTAATTTATTAAGATATCTTGTACCATTTGTTAATGTCCAAATCATAAAACATTATTCTAATGGGTTTAGTCGTATACATTCTAATATATACAAACCATTGTTCGCAGTAAATCACAAAGCCTGTAACAGTGCAGGGGGATGGGGGGACAGGTGTTCCAAACGATGACACACTTATGTAACTTGGTTACGTGTTATCCAGCCCGGCGGCATGTTACTTCTACAATTCAGATTCAAGAACTTGATTTATATTCATCTGTTTGGATATAAATCAGGTTTTTTCAAACGTGTGGAATATTAAAATGAATTATGTTTGTATGTAATCTATCCATGTTTGTTATAGGTCGAAATAAGTGATTTATATGATACTATCTGTGGACCTGTTCTTCACAAACGGGGTGTGTGTGCGGTTTATTAAGCGAATTATATAAATGCTTTCACAAATTCAATAGTTTTCAGTTGGTTTATTCCAACGTTTCTAGATATCAAGTTTTATGCTTAATAGCTCCCATGTACATTTGTAAAAATCTTGTCATATCCATTTCACGTTTGAGGTAACAGTTATTTCTAATAATGTTTTTTTTTCAGTTTGATTAAACATTAATATTTGTATAGTGATTTACTTTATAGTTCTATGAGTATACCGTTACTCATAGACGATCTAAGAAAAATTAGACTTGTCAAGAATATTATAGATTCTTATGAAATCTAAGATTGAATCCTTGATTGGATGTAACGATAGCTAAACCAAATCCAATGTACCCCACCCCTGCATTTATTGTTCTGCCAATGAAAGACATGTACAAAATTTAATCCAAATTAAAAATTAATTAAAATTTAAATACCCAACCCAAGTAAAACACGTAACACCTGTCAGTAATATACAGGCACCGCACCAGTTTCGATATTTTTAAGTAAATATTAGGTCTACTTAATTAAATTTTTTGTCTTTGGATTTACCTTCTTACCTTAAACCCCATGAATTGCCAATGTATACGGAACCAACCGAATAAATAGAGACTGAAAATAAAGCGCTGATGCTAGGGTTACTTCTCCTTATTGCCTTTGGAAGAGCTCTTATTACCTTTTAAATACCAAAATAAGAATATTTTTTTACAAAAAATAAAAACAATAACAAACTTCTGCAAAATTGTTCTAACAATCTGATTCCAGTCGGTCAATCAGCATGATCCTTGAATGAATATTACGTTGGTGCTGTCAGTGTTTTGTGAGCGGGGAACTCATTTCGTAATAAGTACCATTTTTATTCAGTTATTTTACATTAGTATTGCCCCGTCTATACCCGAACTACATGAAAGATTGAGCAGTTTATAAACCACGTTGTTTTTGACCACATATTGTGTTTTTTTTTTTTTTTTTTTTTAAATACACATGCACACTTGATCATGCACGACCCTGTTTATTAACCTTACATTTAATGACTTTATAGTTAAACACGAAGACGATTGAAGATCTTTCATATGATTTTAACTAATTGTATTTATTTCATTTAAAAATCAAACAACCAGCTGTTAAATTATAATATGGTTAAACATAGTAGCAAAGAGAAGAGAGCAACGCCACCCAAACATAGATTGATTTCCCTAGAGAGAACTTACCTTTTTAACTGTTAGCGATACGTGCTAACTTATATGAATAGTCCAAGTCATAAAAAAAAATTTATAACGAAACACATAATGTAAAAACCATATTAATATGACTTTGCAATGTAAAAATCAAAGCATATGAATAGAGAAAAAAACATTGAATACCTTTTATAAGAAACCGTGACAAATATACACTTCCCTTTTTTTATTGTTTGCATTTGGCATATACAAATACAAGCATTTTTTAATGTAAACATACGCCGAATGAAGTTTTTCCGCTCAGAATCTTTTGAATAACTAGACTTTGACCAAACGTTACTATTTGACCGGACTCCAATTTGTTGGTCATTTCCTCAACACGCGCTTGAAAATCGTATAACACTAAGTGGATCCCATTGATACAGTTTGTTTTCAACAAATCTCTTTCATTTTTTAAATTCACATTTTTATATTCAAAGAAAATTGCTACTTACAAAAAGAACTTCTTCTTCACTGCGCTAAAATGCTTTGCATTATAAAATACCCCCATCGCAGTAGACATGCGTACTCAGCGAATTTACAATGGAATCTCAATTTTAGCGAATTTCCCATAGGGAATAAGCTATTACCGTAGGTCTCATGGTAAGACCTAAGCCCGCGACCATGTTACTTTTTCGTTTTTAGGTGCCCAGAGACCAAAAATAATAGTCATTAAAATTTTTATATATATATATATGTATATATTTATATATATGTATATATATATGTATGTGTCCCTAGACACGATAACTCTCGTAAAAATGGTCCGATCGACACCAAATTTGGTAGAGATGTGTAATCCTACGTTTATTCGGATGAGTTCGTAAACCAGACATATCGACCTATCGGAAGGGGTAGTTTTGGGGGGTTTTGTACCCCAAAAATGGGTTTTTTGCATTTTTCATACGTAATTTTTTTAAAATTTCAAATTTTCATTTTGACCATTGGATTAAGCTCAAAAAAACTCACAATTTAGCATTTTGAAGCTTTGCTCTATCTCCATTGGTTACCGAGATATTGCAAAGTCTAAAGACAGTACGTTGTATTTTGAGGCTCCAATGTTAATCTTATGGAGAATAAGGATGTGTTAATATTTCACTTATTAACCAATGTTTTTGGATGAAACTTGGTATTCAGCTTCATTTGGTTGAGATTCGTCCATTTATGGTAAAAAATCTTGGTTTTTGTGCTTATCATGGCAGCAAACCTGCATACTCGTTTCCCATGTTAATCATATGGAGAATAGGCAAACTCCTTTAGCAATGGACAGATATTGATGAAATTTAGGGTATGGCTTCATATGGTCAAAATAATTTTTTTATGCTAAAAACCTACTTTTAGTGTTCCCCATGGCAGCATACCTGCATACTCTTTCCCTACATTCATCATAAGGAGATAAACATTTATTTCCCTATTTATGAGCTTGTGATGATTTTTGGTTTACAGGTTTATCTGGTCATAATTAATACTACTAATTTGGAAATTCGCTGAGTACGCAGGTCTGCTGCGACGGGGGTATTTTACTTTCCCCATAAAAACATTTTGTAGAGGTAACATTTTTTTTGTTCTTTTTAGAACAGAATCAATGGTATGAAAATCAAGACTGTTTTATTGAATTTCCCTAACTAATTGAAGTATATGTGTAATTTCCCTAGTCAAAACTTTTGATTATGATTTACCTTTTTAATATAAAGGCTAAAATTCAATGATATTAACTTCAATGCTGACAAGAATTACTCAAAACAAAGATTGTTACGATAAGGAATTTGTTGATGCATAGCCAGTGTAAAGGATAATAGCTTTAGCACCTCGTTGGGTTTAAAATCTTGTTTTGACAAGGTGTAAAAACGTGAAGTGTTGTTAGTAAACTTACAATTGATCGGTTTTTTTTGCTTCAATATCCCACCGTGAAAATATATTCTTGAAACGTCTAACACTAAAAGAATAAGAGGAAAGTGAAAAGATTAGGCGAGAAAACCTAAAAAAGAGCTGGTGAAAAGAATCGAAAAGAATAAGTAGCTAAAACACTAAAAAACATTTATGTCAAATACTCTTTCTTTAAATTTTGAGAAATGAATGTAAAATTGTATAGTATTTTATTAGTTATACAATAAAGCAACTATTTGTGGTTTATAGATAATTTTAGTAAAGTGATAATGTAACTTGGTGTTTCACCAAATATTGTATAATATCTTATAAGCAATTGATTTATTAAAGCACTTTGTGACAGACTATTGACTTTTTATGTAAATCAAGGACAGTAAAAGCACATAATTTGCTATCGATTACAACAGATATCTTAAACAATAAAAAAAGAGATAGATAATATGTGAGATGTTTAAAATTATACAAATTCAGCAATACTATAAAAATATGGTATATTTTATGGCATATTTTATAAAAATTTGAGTCTATTGTGATGTTCTTCTACCACCTACTTATAGGTTTTACCACTAAGCTCGATGCTGAGTGGTAAAACTTGACAAAATTTAAAAACTCATCTTTGGACCACAATATGAACAACATTTCTCATCACAATTAATCTGGCAAATTAGATCTACTTAAAGAGATAATATTTAACAACACGGTTAGATTTTAAAAGATTCATCCTCAAAAGGCAATCCGTCTCTTTACAATTTAATTTTTCTTCCAATTAAAAATAATCTACTAAAAAGAGGTTGTACTGCAGTTTTACTATACAGTGTGTTCAAAAAGTTCCGGAGTAGCTTAATAATAAAAAAAAATTGTTCAAACAATGCAAATTTGTACATGAATATAATCCATTAAAATCGACTTTTGCAGATATTTATTTGAATTTTACATCTCCAGGTGGGGTCAGAATGGAATAAGAAGAAAATCTGAAACATATACCGGGTGTCCCAGAACACCCGTACACCCCTTTTACACCCCTAATAATTATCTACACAATTAATTATTCACAAAACAAACTATGCCATTATCGGTTGCGCTCTATCTATTGATGATAATTTCAATGTACAGGATGTACTAGGAGTAACCTACCCAGACCAAAAGTTTAACTTTAAATACGAATCCCCACTTTTTATGGTATTTTTTTGATTCTAGACATAGTTTTAATACTACTTTACAGTTTAATGTGTACCCCTAATTTTAACAGTTTGGGAGATAATGGAGGTAGAATTTTGATTTTTTTTCCGCCCCATAATAATAACATAGGGCTAAATTTCTAATCGGTTATCTCTGTAAATTTCCCGTTAAACTTAATTAAAAGGTCTAGCATAAAAACGCGTTAGCTTCTTCTTTTAAACCCTTTAGCATCATAAATTATTAGTTTTGACATAAATTCTTCCATTTTTCCATAAATTTTTCAAATGGCAGTGATTATTTTGAATGTATAGAAACTTAAAATTAATTACGTGATAATCGGCATTTCATGATGAAATATTATTTAAAATGAGGTTTTAAGACATTTTTATGCTGAGACAGTTATGTTAAAGGTAGAAGTTTCAATGTTAATTGCTATGAAAATTTGTTCAATGATATTCTTATGAAAAAAACCGCCACCGAAAATATATCCCAAACCTTTAGGATTAGGGGTGTATATTAAATTGTAAGGTAGTCTTAAAATTGTCTAGAATAAAAAATACCATAAAAAGTGGGAGGCTTTTATTTAAATTTAATGACTTCCGGTCTGGTTAGGTTACTTCTAGTTCACCCTGTACATTGAAATTATCATCAATAGATAAAGCGCAGCCGGTTTACCTAATGGCACAATTTGTTCTATTGAAAAATTAATTTTGTTGATTTTAAAAGGGGTGTACGGGTGGTCTGGGACACCCAGTATAACATATACGGTACATGTACATAGGTAATAGATAATATGATAAAACATAGATAATATGTACATCAAATTGAAGGCCTCTGTTAATTGATAACAATACCTCAAATCTAACCTTAAAAGGACAACTCAGTCTAAACTGGCAGGTGATCAAACCTTGCATTAAAATCATATTGACGAAAAAAATAATACCTCCCCCTCACACATCTTATACTCGACCATGTCCTGGCTTTAGGAGAAAATTAAGATTTTCTGCTTACTCCCTATGGGTCGTCCCTCTTGTGAGATAAAATCCTGAATTGTTTATAAAAATGGACAAAGTTTCATTCCCGAAACGTTGTTAATAAAAAATATTGGAAACAAAAATTAGTTAAAAATACAGGCAGTGCCGGGACTTTCTTTTCGCTCAATGTAGGCCTACTATAAAAAGAAAGATCTGATGAACGGAACTGCACTACATCTGCAACATATCTGTAATAACCAGTCATTTTATGAAAAAAAAAAAAAAACAATCAACCTTATAAAAATGATTTTTTTTTTAAAGAGGTTTAGGATAAGCTTTTATCTTACAACCCTTTCTTTACTAAAGCTATTCGCCACTGTATCTATCTTCTTCTTCTAATAACATATATACAACCGCAGTTGTAACTCACTCACTGACTCACTCACTTAGGTATACAAAATCCTGAAGCAACCATTTAAGCTAGAGACTTGAAATTTGGCATACTTCTAGCCTGAATAGTCAAAGCTAAGTGTAAAATCTTAAACTTGCAAATTTGTAGCTTTAACCTATTAAAAAAATTAAAAAAGGTGGACTTCTGAAAATGTAGTTTTAGTTTTTTGGCTCTAGCGGCTAAACGGTTAGTCCTACCTAAAATCTGAGAACAATAATACGATAGGGAATTTAATTATCTACAATTTTAGTCTTGTGACTTTTTATCATAAGTAGTGCAAAATTGAGGATGCTGGCCCAGTTCAAGGTCACCTGAGGGATGACGTCATCGAGGTCAATGACCTCACCGATGACGTCATCGATGACGTCATCGATGACGCAATCGATGACGTCATCACCAATGACGTCATTTTGATGACGTCACACCCATGACGTCACAGAAATGACGTACTGATGACGTCATCACCCCTTACGTCATCAAAAACGACGTCACCGACGCCACTAAGGTCAAGGTCACGCAGAAACTTAAAATTTTTTGGCACTTTTGCCGTTTCTCGCACTACGCTCCGAGTTTCAGTCCGAGTCCCCGTGACCTTGACCACTTGGAGCGAATTTTCGACGAGAAACGGCAAAAGTGCCAAGTTAAACTCGAGTTTCTGACATGACTCTGCCTAAATGGGCAATCGGTAATCCCTCAGGTGACCTTGAACTAGCACAACACCCCCAATTTCATATTACTGTGACCTTGAAAACTTAACAACGGAGCGCCGACACCGATGCGCACCCCACGACAGCCACCGAGTGACTGACTGTCAGGCTCTGTGTACTCTAGGTATATGGGGAAGTGGAGGGGGAAATTTCAAGGTCATCCAAATGGAGTTTTAAAAAAGTTGAAGAGTAGAAAGACTACTCTTGTGCTTCCTGGGCGACCTCATCAATTTCCAACGGATCTGTAAACCAATCCGATCTGTAGCGGCAGGAGTCCAGAAAACAGGTGCACCACCCATCAGGTTGTCCGTAGCACTTCCGACAATTGGTAAGATTGGAGAAGTGAAATTTAATACACCGCTGCGGACAACAAGTATAAAAGTATTTGGATTTGTAGATTTTGAAAGTTTGTAGTACCGGTGGTGGCAGCTGTTGGTTCTTGCATCTACACCTGCAACATCCGAAGCATTCACATTGCCGGCAGGCCAGCCCATCCACTTGCCACTTTGGTAAGAGGAAACACTTATCCTCACAGCAATAGGTTGTCCCCGTCTCTTCCTCCCAACGCTTCTTTGCACAATATGTGACGCCTTGTATCTCCAAACACCTATGCTCGCAACATGAGATGCGCTTACTTTCCATAGCTGATGTTGCTTTGACGAGGGAGCACGATGAAGTGATGCTGTGGTCAGTGGGAATGGGGTTTATATAAACTAAGGTGGGTGGAGGGGGAAAGGTCAAGGTCATCCAAATGGAGTTTTAAAAAAGAAAAGAGTAGAAAGACTACTCTTGTGTATCTATAGCGATTTCATTGATAGTGAGTGCTTCTGTATGCCAAGTTGATCTGTACTGACAGGCTCCTAAATAATGTTTGCAAAAACCTGCAAAATGATTGTTGCACAATTTGCAGCCAGTTAGCTGTTTTAATGTGAATTCAATGCAACGTTCAGGGCAACAAGTGTACTTATGCCCTCTCATCTGGTACACATGGAATGTCTTCAACTCCGGTTTCGGCTTCTTCCAAGACTTGCACTTACACATGCATTGACCAAAAGCTTCACATTTTCTACACGCCAGGCCATCCGCAACATCAATGTCATTCGGCCATGAAAAACATTTCCGTTCGCAACAGTAGTTGAGTTGACTCTCCATGTTGCTGTGGTGAAGGTGTGCGATGAAATGATGCTGCAGTCATTGAGAGTGCACCTTAAATAAACTCAGTGGAGGGGGAAAGGTCAAGGCCATCCAAATGGAGTTTTAAAAAAGATAACTAGTCGTCCTCCTCCTCCTCATCCGTTGTACTTAGAGAGCTGTCAGACGAAGAGCCCCGTGCAGGTGCTCCCCAGATGAAAAACAAATCAATTTTAAAACGAAGACCAGGATCTTGCATCATCAATTCCTTTAATTTGTCACATACTAAGTCGACCTTGTGTAAGGTGTCAACAACAAGCTTCCAATTCGTTGGTTCAATATAACTTGTAGTAGAGTCTGCCTCGCTGATAACCACATCCTCCGGCCGTATTGGAGTGTAAAGATGTGTAAAGTTCTTCGGCTGTAGCTGAGGTTCAGGCTGGCTGGAAGTAGAAGGTTGAGTGTGGACCCCTGTCGCATCGAAATCCATAGTCATTCTACATTCAATGTTGGGGTTTTCGTTTAATACATACACCAATTTCTCATGCAACATATCCACTTCTGCCGAGTCTTGCAGATGAACATTCCAGGAAAATGGCCATTCTTCATCCGTAGTGGAGTCAACTCGAGAAAGAGTGCTGTCCGCCATGATAGCTAAGCAAGGAATGATGTGAGCTACAGACTGTGGTAACAGTATTGAAAAGTAGAGGGGGTAAACCAAAAGTATGTGGAGGGGGTATTTTCAAGGTCATTTAATTTGGGTTTTAAAAAAAAAGGAAATAGTGGAGGGGGAATTCTTAAGGTCATCCAATTTGGGTTTAAAAAAAAAAGGAATGAAGGTTACTCCTCTTCAGCCTCGTTGTCCCCCACATCCTCATTAGCCTCATCTTCATCGACGTCAGACTCGCCGTAAGGGTAGATCGGGGACATGGGCGAATATTGTGGAGATTGTTGACCGTTGTTATCGTCCCCTTGCATTCTGACTTGGGACCAATCATAATTTAAATTCATTTGTATTATGATTCCAGGGTTGTCCCGCAGTATTTACTTCATCCGTTCGCAAATTGTTTCAAATAGTGTACACTATCGATCGACAGTGTCCAACCCGTACTTGTACCTACATCAGTAGTGGAGTCAGCTTGGCTGATGGTGTTGTTGTCTGCCATGGTTGCTTGTCGGACAAGGAATGACGGTTGATGTGATGCTCATGCAGGAACATGGTGAAGTGGTGGGGGGTGTGGTGGAGTAGTGGGGGTATTTTCAAGGTCATCCAAACGAAGTTTTAAAAAAAAGGAAAACCTACAAAGTAACATTGAAACTTTCCAATTGATGGTGGCGAGCGTTTTCTTCTGCAACCTTGCCGACACATGTGACTATGCCATACAGTATGAAAAGTACAACCATAATAAGGCCGAACAATAAAAGATAGCCGTTGACTATCATGATATTTTCTGAGTGGATCTGCTTTCTTCTTATCGCCCTCTCCTGCATCCTCTTCTCCAACTCGTGGACGAAGTCACAACATGCGTGAGGACATCTTTCATCTGTTGGTAGGTTTGCCATTGTTGATGTTGTCGATGTGGCTGTTGAAGATGGAATGAGGTTTCCAATTGCGATGTGCATGTACACCAATAGTCAAGTGGTGGGGGGTAACAAAGCAGTGGAGGGGGAAGTTTCAAGGTCATCCAAATTGTGTTTTAAAAAAACCTATCTTGTTACTGAGCTTATATGTCAGTAACAAGATAGGTGTTTTTGCTCTTTTACTTCTTTAATATAATGAAAAATATACATATTCTACAATGGTTAGGACAAGAAATACAACTGCTAGTCAGCTGAAGTAGTCCAAGTTGTCTGGCTCGGTCTTCATGGATGCTGGTGAGGAAGCCGTTGAGGAGTGTCCAGGCTCTTCCTTTGACTGCCGGGGTGTTCCGTATATTGCAAGCGTAAACTTGCACATTTATACGGTAGCCTCGTGCCACCATCAGCTGCAACTCCTTGTATAAGTCGTTTAGCTCCTGCTGAGTCTTAATGCTCACCTCCTCGTAACTTGCGCAACTGACGTTGAGAGACATCCTGATGTTGCTAGGTTGGCTGCTGGAGTAGAAATGAAGCCGAGGCACAGCGTTTGGAGGTACATGGAAAAGTGGTGGGGGGTAATGGTGGTGGGGGTATGGAAGATGCAATTAAACACTTCTAAACTTTTTCCATTGATACAAGGGATGGAACAAATAGCACAGGTGTCCTTGTAGTTTTCAAATCTAAACATTGGTGCTAGAAATCCAAACTGTTTTCTACCACCTTCTGTACGAACCGTCGAAGGTCTCTGACGGCAGCATTGCCACAAGGCCTACAAAACTTTTCCCCGTCTTGGAACCTATACCAGGAGTATCCCGAATACCCTCTATTATCTTTCTTGTACTCTTCGATATCCTGTTTTACTGTTATAGGGATATTATCTCGTAAAGCCGTCTGGAATAAAGATGCGTCAGTTATAACTCGTTGTAAGCAAAGCTCGTACAAGGTGCTCATCGTTTGCTAGTTGGCAACAGAATGACCGTTTTTCGCATCCAAGCAGGTTTGAATCCTAGTGCGGTAGTGGGGGTAATTACGGTAGTGGGGGTAGTTGTGAAATGCAAAGGTCAAAGGTCAAGGTCACCCGCGAAGTTTAAAAAAATGCAACATATCAATACGTGAAGTTTGTCACATATTGATATGTTGCATTTTTTGTTTTTTTTATTTTTTTTTGTCTTTTATGATTCGTTTATTTATAAAACATTACAACAACAACATATGTACAACATTAAAACTTAAATCTAACACTGCTGCTTGTCAGCGATGTGGATGGTCAACTCTGTAGAATTGCTACCCGTGCAGCCGTGCGACACCAGGTATAGACACCCTGGTTGAATAGAGCGAAGATCCTCGTTTTGTAGAAGATGGACGAATCTCTTGGGCAGGTACACCTGGAACTTTGGTTCATCCCCCGGAGTAAACGGCGCCTCGCTGAGACTGCAGCAGATGGCCTCCCCAACTGTAGTCTCCATCTTCTTCATAGCATGGATTATGTAGTGCTTCTCGTCTTTTAGTTCCGAGCACTTCTTTACAGGTAATATTGTTGACTTGGAGTGAGCATTGAACTGCTCGACCAAAGTCTGAAGGAACTGGTGAGATGCCATGGTCAGGTTACAGATCGTCTTCTTGCTCGGAGATGTTGTCGTCTCGGAATCTCGAGTAATACTCATGCCAGGTCCCTGTCTGCTCCCCACTTATATACTCTCCGTTACCCCCACCACTCCCCACTTCTCCATTTTGAAGGTAAGAGGCGAGTTTATAGGCATTTTTCAAAGCGCAATGTCTATCTTTATCATGTTCTGGGCTTTTTGTACAAATACATATGGTTTCCAGCATGTATTGATAATTCTTATCCAATTCCACATCATTAACCGGAACATGAGTAAATCCTTCGATCCATCTTTTCTTTTCCAGCCCCTTTGTGTAAATATTGGTAAACTTGTCTGAAAAGTGATGCATAATGTGATACAAGTCCGTGTAACTTGTAAAACCATCATACCAATCGATATGATGGAAGTGTTTTGAAATCCATCTGTTGGTAGTAGCGGCTTTACTAGTTAAAGACGAATAAGAACATGGTGGTTTAAATAAAAACGAATAAGGAACACTTGTATTCATGTCCAAAAACACAAGTTCTTTTATAATGAATCTATCATCATTACCACGAAACGCTTGAAACTCAATAATACCAGGCTTGGACTTTACTTGTTGTTCTCCCTTGTCCATTTTGAAGGTCACACGTCTGCTCATTACGAAGTCAGGAGGTCAACTGATTTCCACACCACGGTAGGTACTACTTTTATACCCGGCCGTACAGTTGTTGGCGCGTTGGTGTATATTTAACGTGGGCACCGTCCCCAATAGGCCTAACCCCACAAAATTTTGGTTATTGTTTTAAAAACTAACCATTGTTATTTAAGTTTCCATCTTTATATTTTCCTTGTTTTCATTTTCATCACTAACACTTGATTCTTCTCCTCCATCTTCCTCTTCTTCCTGTTTTACTGATTTCTTATGTAGTTGAGCGTACTTTTCCAATTGTCTCCACATCTGTACTTCATGAGGAACTCTATTAAATATAGAAGTATCTACAGGTCCGTATAATATAGGTGCGTCCGGTTGTTTGTCCAAAGTGTCTTCCAAATAATCTTTAATAATCGAACTTGAAAACACCAGTTGTCTCAAGTATCTTGTTATAGGTTCAGTAGCACAAGTTAAAATGAAAAACTCCTCTCGATTAAGTTGAATTTTGTTATCATGTCTTGTTGTGTCTCTAAACCGTAGCTGATGATCACCACGTTGTTTAATAATATCAATTTCCACATTTGAATCCAAAAGTCCTACTCTTGTCTTTCTTCCAAACATGTTACTACTTAAATAGCATTCTAGTAGATGCAAATGTTTCATAAACGATTCCCAAGCACTGTCCGTAAACAAAATCATTTTGGGTCCATGAGTTAAAATTACAGTAGGGGAATAATCTGTAGATTTCATAACACCAATTAAAACACTTTTATCCAAACTGGAAGAGATTGGGTAAAATATTCGCAAAAATACCTCACTCAATATGTTTGGAGAAATATTATCTTCAATATCCCTTTTTCTCTTTTGTATAGTCTTTCTTCTTTTACCTTTTTCTTCAACATTATTACTGGCGTGAAGTTGTCCGCAAACGTTTTGTTCACCTCCTTCCTGGTGACCTTGAGGATCTAAAAACTCAGATATCTCCTTCTCAATATCTACCACATTTTCAGGTGTACCACTAGGAGAAGCCATATTGAATACGATGCTACCCATACAACAGTAGGCAACAAACTGATGAGGAGCGGTCTGTACGCTCTGCTTTTATACTCGCGGAATGAAACAAAACCGGTTCTTACAATACATTTTTAACAATTCCAGTTAAAGGTGTGTATGTTACGATTTTATCATGTAGAATTAAACAGTATGCAGTTGTATTAGCCGGTATAGCATCGTTGAATTCCATTTCTATTTTTATATCCACACTTGATGACTTTACTGATTCATTTTGTTTAGAACAATCGATTACAACTATTGGGTAGGCATCGAAATATTTGTCAGGTGATAATAAAGGTGTATTTGTTTTACCGTAATATGAACTTTGGAATCTCGCGTACATATCGTACAATATACTGTATTTCTTCTTAGTGAATGACACATTTAAATTGTCGTATGGAAAGAATTGTGAATTTAAATAAACTTTAATATTTTTCAAGTCACAATGATCAAATTGTCCTGCATGTTTAGTAATGGCGTCTCTTCTACCTGTTTGTAAACCAAATATAATATACCTGGCTCGTTCTACATAATTCGATGTTTTAACAGTCCAAGTGTGTCGATCCGTAGTAGGTAAACTGGGATGCTCATGAAATTCCCAACTTCTAAATGGAATAACAATATCACGATCGGCTTTTAATTTTCTTAAAAGTAGCATTCTATGCTCGTCAGCCAATTTAACATGTGGAACTCTCCATACAATTTTGTCTAATTTTAATTTCCATTCTAAAGTCGCATCTGTAGTAGCATCTGCAGCTTTAATAATGTCTTTATCGTTAGAAGATCTCAACAAAACTAATTCTTGTTTAACGTTTAATATTATTTTCCTATAATCTTCAGCAAAACCAAGCAGCAAACGTAATGGAATATGAAAATCAAAATATCCATTTTGATTTGGAGTAATCGTGTCAATCGTAGGTAATACCCATCCGGCAGGTTTAAGTAAATTGGTTTCATTGGGTGTTATAGATGTTAATCCTTTTAAAGTTGTCGTAATACCTACTTTTTTAGTGGAATCAACTGTTACACCTGATATTTCATATCTAATTTCATCAAATAGGAAAGCCATAGGATTATTTATAAATGGAACTGTTGTACCAACAGTAGTACCGTCCTTTTTAGTAACTTGTCCTTCAATATACAAGTAACTTTCACATGGTAGTGTGTAAATGTCTTGATTTTGTATGGGAATACGAATTTCATCGTTATTGTTTAATTTCGATGAAGTGTAAGGGTTGTGGGTGTGATATTCTTTTTCCCATAGGGTTTCGTCGAATGTTGGACCCTGCGCTATATCCAGTATATCCATACTCGGTTAATTTTAATCCAATTCTCTCTAAGAAACGAATGTTCTCGCGTGTTAACTCCTCCACAGCTGAAGAGCTACTAATGCGGTTTCCCGTAGGTTGTTCGCTTTTAAATGTTAAACCCATGGTTTTGTATTAAAGTGTCGATTTTAAATGTAATCTAATCGTAATAGGCTCTTCTCTGAAGTCTACCAAGTTACCGTCTTGATCCAATACGCTCAACACGATGTCTGAAATGAAAGTGGTGTTCAACGGTAGATATACCAGGTTTTGTGGCTTTTCAACAATTTTAAATCCAGGTGGTACACTTGGGTAAAAAGTATGTATGATGTGGGTGTTAGCCCCATCCCTGTAAGCACCTTGTATAATGTTACAAGTTATGTCTATACTATTGACTTTTAATATTGTTACTGTTTTCTTACCGGAATGTGTTACATCTGGTTCTAATACAGGCCCATCGTTGGAAAATCCTAATAAATCACCAATTGAGTTTGGTTGAGTGAAATCTATATAATATTTGGAAGTAATTTCAGCTTTCATCGTATTATTATTACCTTTTAATGTTATATTGTCTTTTCCCATTTTAGTTTGCAAAAATTCATTTATATGATCAATTTCATAAGAACCTGTGGGTAACCTGCACTCTTGTAAGTCTGTAAATTTTCCACTGGCATCCTTTCCCTTATAATAATGCAATATGTTATTTTTACCTTCCGTAACATTGGGAATAGAGTTGTACGTTGTAAAATCCAATAGTGCCGCCTCCCAAAACCTTCCTTTTTGCAAGCGTAACGCTGGAAAAAGGATACTTCGTAAAGTGGACGATTTTCCTGTTAATGATACCGTATAGGAAGACATCTCAATAGTGACTGATACTTTTAGCTAGAAATTCCAAACATAAATGGCCGCATATTGAAGTATTATCAGGTTGTTCTCTTTTATAGTTATAATATATGTTTTTAGCAGATTTTAAGTAATTTTGAAGTTCTTTTGGTGGTGGCAAATTACCGAAACTATCAAAATAATATACATTGTTATTTAGTTTCTTATAACAAACCCAATGGGTGCCAGGCCCTTCAGTATTATCCAAATTTACAATTCCAGTCTCATTTTGCCACATTTTCTTTGGTAAACTGTCTTTCATAAACACACCGCGAAAAAATGGTATTTTTAAACAGGAAATATATTTAAATAATTCAATATTGGTTAATGCTTTATGTGGTATGACCAATTGATTTCTTTCATTTAATATGCACGATAAGGTCTTAGGTAAAGACCTGCCCCGTTTTTTACCATTGACCACACGGTGGGCTTCTTCCTGCCTTTTCTTGTAGATCGTCGTCTTCTTTTTATATTTCCTCCATGTTTTCTTGTGGTTGACCTCCTTTTTACTCTCTTTCTCCTCCTTCTTCCACCTCCTACTGCTGTTTTAGCCTTCATACCTGCTGTTACTGCTAAAGCTGCTGCTTTTTCTGCTATGCTAGCGTCACTTGATTTTACTCGTTGCCAAGCTATGTCCGCAAGCTTTTTGTCAGCTATTGATCTATTTTTTGAATCGGCAAACGTGGAATATGCGATATCGTGTTCTTTACAAGCCTGATCTAACTTGTTTATGCCAGGATCGCCTCTTTCCAGTCGTTTTTTCAATTTAGTTCCTGGTCCGCAATACTGATAACCTCCTGGTATATGAAATTCGTATGGTAATGCGTCTATTGCTCTATTTACTATGGATCCTACTGGAATTTGTTTTAAAGCTTTACTTAACAGAGAAACCGCTGTGGACGTGATCCCACCTCCTTTCCTTGCAGTGTCTCGATATGGACTGATGTACTTGAACGTCATTATTGTCCTTTTATAATCGCAATGTGCAACTCATGTGTTAACTCTATGACGAGTTGGAAATAAATGAAGTTGTTTATTGTGTTCTTTTATTAAATATCAATATCACCCCAATTTGATGATCTAAACTGTTGTGTATTAGGGTGAATAAAGTACTTTTTAAAAATTTCCTGTTTAATCCAACCACCTCTCGAGGCTTCATCCCAAATTTTATGACCTGGCCCTCCTCGAAGAACTTCCGGTGTGAAATGATTGTGTAAATCAAATATCGCATTACCTAAAACTTTTACAAGAAAATTAACAGTGACAGCATTATCTACATGTTCAGGGTCTTTAAGGTTTGTTATACGTTTATTATTACAATCATACACTTTACTATCCTTTAATGATGTTGTAATGGTCTGTCCTACAGTTGCAGCATCATTTGCTTCTCTTCCTTGTGCCAAGTCTCTTATCACTCTATTATTACATGTAAACCATCTAAAATATTTATCTGGATCTAGATGTACGGTTTGTGATAAGGCAGCTGCATCATGTTTTTCATAACCCCATCCCATATTTGATAACTTTTTATCCATGCAATCCCAAGCATCATTTTTGTATGTTCATAAATTAAATTTTTCATTACCTTGAACAAATTCATCCCCTTGCTTCGATACTACTTGATCTTGTTTTACAAAAGAGGTTGTTTCTTGTTTTAAGGTTTCCATCATTTGACCCACTGTTGCACCATCTGATGGCGCCGAACCATCTTTAACATTTGCTAAACAATTATTAAAACAATCTATAACCCCTACATCACGTATGATGCAATGATCTTTAATATATTTTAGATTTACAGCATCGTTTTCAGTTTTTGGATAGCCTATATCATTAATAACAAATTTATAAAAAGAAAATCCATCTTTTGTCTTTTCAGGTATCAAAGAATGTAAATAGCGTCTATTTACGCTGTCTTTTGCATCTTTAGGGTCATCTACGTTGGATATACGTTTATTGTTAGCACTATACGTTTTCCCATTGAATTTTAACGTATTTTTTAATTCAGATGACAAATAACCTTTGTTTATTGCATCACCGTTTTGATTTGGTTTACCAACGTTGATGATTCTATGATCTTCTGCGTCATATGTGTTATTTTGTAGTCTTAATGTTGGCGATATCTTTTCCTTTAATATTTTTAGATTTACTGCATCGTTTTCATCCGTAGGATCTTTTATGTTTTTTAACCTTTTATTACTGCATTTGTCTGTTCCAAAATATTTTTATATGCTTCCATGTCTTTTTCTTTCACTACCGATACTGAAGGCTTATTTTCAAATAATAATTCAAATAATCCTTTTGTGCCCTTATACCTTTGATCACCAATGACAATATTATCATGTTCGTCAACGTTTAACGGGCTATTACCTATCATTAAACCGTCTTCTGTTAATCTCGCTCCATAACTATGGTAATTCTTATTAGGAATTGTTCCGAGTAACATTTTTACCATGTATTTCCTTCCTAAAGGTCCTTTGTTATGAATGTTTTCACCCAACAAGCTTATGTTTGACGGACCTTCCCTTGTCTCTTCTTCTTTTTCCTCTTCACTAGCAGTTGATACAACTTCATGTCCTCTTTTGGCTTTTACTTCATATAATTCTTTTATTCCACTATAGTCCGGTGATTCTAGCTCTCTTTCGGGTTCTCCACCGGTAAAACCACTATACGTAGAGGATTCCGGGTCTTCATCACTAAACTCTTCTGATTTTACATTTTCTCTTTCAAACTTCGTAATAGGTGCAATCGCATCTCCTTCCAATACAGGTTTAGCAAATTTTTTGTTTAATTGTTTCAAGGGTTCAGTAATAGGTTTAAAAGTAGATTCAAGGAATTTCTCCCTCTCGCTAATACCTAGTTTCAATGCTCTGTTTTTAGCCCGAATAGAATCACTAAGTGATTTTATTTCTTTTACTAATTTTTCTTGGTTAACCATGTTTGTAGCAAGACGTGTTGTACAACAATGAATGTGTTATACCGCGTTTAATGTATTAATATAAATTTATCAAATCCTATCCTGTATCGACCATTGTTTAGCGGTTGTTCCTTCATAATTGTTAGAAACCCATACTTTTCAGCCCAAGCCTTTCCACACAACTCTTTAAATCGTTCAAATGTCATATCCGCATTTACATGATCAAAATATATATGTTTTAGGTTGGTTTCGTCCTGTTTAAATACAATTAACATGTTTGCATTGTCTCTAATGAGTTGTTTAGGTATTTTGCTGTAAGTTTGGCCAATATAAATGCTATCTATGTTGTTATGTCGACCCATAGCGAAGTAATTCCTTATTGTGTTTTGGTTTTCACAAGATACATCGTCGAATATAAACACGGAGAATGGTTTAGCTTCTTGTGGCTGCATGACACTCTCGCTTGCATTAAACTTTAAATATTTAACTTCAGGCACATTAGTCAGTATCTTTTCCAATAATTGATACTTTGGTTGTTGTAGTGATTTTGAAAATACATATAGATTGTTAAATCGTAATCCTTTAGGGTTTGTAATCAAATTGAATACTACATTAGTTTTTCCACAGTTGGAAGGTCCGGTAACCAGACAACGAACGGTGTTTGGTAACAAATTGCCATGTTTCCCACTATTGAATTCTGAATTATCCACTGTGAGTTCATCTATATTATTAATAGTAAAACTCTCTTTTTGTGGTACTATCTCCATCCTTTGTAATGGTTCAACCTAAAATGATTCTCTATCGTTATATCAAATCCTTTTTAGGTATCCAAGAATCTTCCGTCTTATTAAATCCTAACCATCGTACTTTGACCTTATCTTTTTTCCGTTGCAACACCTTTTCAACTAAATATACATCGCCTACTGTTGATTTTAACATTTCATGTCCATAAAACCCTCCTTCAAGCAATTGTCCTTTATTATCTTTTAAAATATATGTCTCAGGTACTGTAGGTTGTACTTTGAATACAGTAAAAACCTCATTGGTCCAATTTGGCAGGTATCTTTTACTGAATACACCTTTATATTTACTTATTCGCACTTTATCACCCACATTAAATTTTTTAGGCTTTAGTTTTTCAACTTTTGGTTTAGTATTCGTTTTTATACGTTTCAATACAAGGTTTTCATTTTTACTAGTTACTTGGTTTGGTTTCATCCCGATAGTCCTATGAAATTTGTTATTGTAATCGTTTATAAGTTTTGGTAACATATCAATCCATATGTGCGATCCTCTGTTGGAAAACATTTTATACATTGCACTTTTTAAAGTTCTATTGAATCTTTCGATTATTGAGGCTTTTACTTCTGAATTGGTTGAATAATGGTTTATATTGTGTTTTTTCATTAAATTTGCAAATTCCTTATTAAAATATTCTTTTCCATCATCTGTTTGTAAATGTTTAATAGTATGTTTGTCTCTTTGTATAGCTGTTTCCATTGCTTTTGTAACACTTTTGCCACTTTTATCTTTTAGTGGTAAAGCATCTGCCATTTTTGAAAAACAGTTAATAACAGTCAATATGTATTTATATCCTTTATTTTGTTTGCTATAAGGAATCATTTCGATTAAATCCGCTTGATATAAATCATTAATTCCTTTTATCACCGTATTTCTTCGTGGAAACTTTCTTCTTGCAGGTTTATGAAGTTCGTTGACAATTTGTTGCTTCAAGTCCTTCATATTGCAGGTTTCAATGTTTGTTGTATCACATGTATAATCACAATGAATGCTGTTTTAAATATTCACATCATTTATATGGGTCAAGGTCATCCAAACTTGTGTAAAAAAATGGGGAACACGGCGTTGGACTTGCCGTGTTCCCCATTTTTTTACGGAAGGAGAAAGGATTAAGGTCGAAGTTGTAGAAGGACGAAGAATAGGTTACTAGTTGATAGGGTTTAAGGAGTAATGGCCGAAAGGAAGAGTGTGGATTTTGTCGGGCAAAATATGTCTTTTATCATCCCGAGCTGACAGTGCTTTTTTAATTTCGGTGACACTGTAGACTTGATGCTTGAAGCTTCGGATATTGTTGAATGTTGCTGATATCGTAGTATCTTCAAACAAACAAGTCTTGTAGTGGTCAAATGTTACGTGTTTTTTCAAATAAGATGTCTTCACTCCTTTTGCTTTCTTGACTGTCGGTGTGTTGTTCTCGTGGTACATCTTAAATGAATACAATTTCGCCATCAGCGCCACTATTTCTTCTAAAGGCATTCCATTTGCTTCATCTTTGAATTTTCCAATTACTTTTTTATATTTTTCATTAAAATTTGGATGGTTCTTCGGATAGTCAGAAAAGTCGAAATCTTCTTTGTATGGAAAAGTCCTTAGGTCTTCATACATGTCCAAAGTCTTTATCCAGTAGATAAACGCGTCCGTATCCATGTATGCGACTCCAATGTTTTCCCTTCCGTAGTGTTTAACCATTTTGTTATAATGGAAATCATACATCAGGGTTTTACTTATATCCAAAATCGACATACCTATGTATAACGGACGGTCCATGACTATTGTTGTTTTCTTCATACTGACAGCGACTAGATTTTCGTTTATAATCATGGATGTTCCGAAATTTGGTTTTTGCACTAATTTTTCCAATTTCCTAGGATCACTCACTAATTTTACATTTTTGTGTTTTCTTTTGTTCTCCAAGGTCTTCCCAAAGATGGCATTGTTCATTAATTTATAGAAGTCCTTTTCAAATGCTGTTGTCGCTGCAGCTCTTCTTGTAGTGTTGGAATCAATATATGGTTTCAACCAACAAGACTGGGTGAATTCAATTGCTCTATGAATTCTTACTATACGTAGACCCAATTCAAGAGCCTGTTGAACTACCCAGTAGTGAGCCAACATAACGATCTTTATTCTCCAAGGTCATCATCAATTTTGGCCATCTTCCTGTCGGTGAAACTTCAGTCTTGGCTAGGAGAGGCAAGTCGTAGTGATGGTCATGAAGGTGCTCCGGGTATTCAAAATCACAGTCCAAAATATAGCCTTTTGGACCATCCTTTGGAATCTGTGAGATGTCTCCGATGGTGGCCGGGTCGATCCATTTGAAGTCAGCGTAGGGAAGCGGATTTGACATTGCCCAACCATAAAGGTTGTTTGCGTCAAAGTAGCCAAGGTAGACCGATGGTTGTTGCTCGTCGAAGCCGGGGATGTACTTGTTGTTGGCTTTGACATGACGTGTTACAGCTTGTGTCAAACCGCCCCGTACACCAGATTCCATCATGAGCACCATATCAATATCCGTTAGAAGTTCCAGTCGACAGTTGGTTGACTTTAGCATAGCTTGCCATGCTAATCCTGGAGATGTGTACGAGTGTAGAGGGTCCAGTCCATAGGCGGAGAAGCAGGTGTTTCTGAATTCTTCCATCACATCGCACAGCAGAGTTACGTCCAATTTTATATAAAAGTCAGAATATTCCCCCAAGGTTTGAATGTTTAGTTGATTCCAAACATTACATGCATGATTGTAGTCTTCAACGGAGATTTCACTTTCGTTTAATTTGCTATTGAAGGCTTCAATCGGTGGAAGACTAGTTTCTTCAAACTTTTCTGTAGAAGTTATATAATCATAGGGGAAAACTCCTTTCCTTAATACTAGGTCCAATTTATCTTCAGGTACAATTTTGCTTGTTTCTTTTAAGTCTTTTCTTCTTAGGTTATCTGACAATTTGGCTAAACTTGATGGCATAAATCTGTAAGAGTCTACAAAGCGAAGTTTAATTTTACCTACTGTTTTTGAAAAACTGATGTACTTTTCCAATGTTGTAGCAAGAACATCAATTTTACCATCATCTCTTCCTAACTCTGGTATAATAAAGTGGGAGTCGTAGCCGCTAAGATTGTGTAAAACAACAGGAATAAAGTTTGGCAGTTTGTAATTTATATTGCATGAATTACAAGCAGCTCCTCTGTATAACCCTGTCAGATGATCGTGGTCTCTTACTTTTTGGTTTTCTTCACTAAAGGTCTTCTTGCATAGATAACATCTTGTCGCTACGTTGTATTCTTCTTGTTGCTTTTGGTTTAAAGGTTCCATAGGTACAACATTGCCGTATAAGCGTTGCACCTTTTCAGCAATGTCATACAACAGGTCTACAAAATACTTAGCGGCTTCTTCCCCACGGTAGAGTATTGGAGTGGATGTTAAACCATAGTCTTGCAATTGGTTCTCAGACAAGGTTGACTTCACCAATAGGCAAAAACTATTGGGCTGGTGCAGCTGGTATTTTGTTCTTCTAGTCACCTCACCGTCCGGCAGCTCCTGTGATATTAACGTAGATTCAAAATCTGCGTAGATGACCAGTGGAATACGATATTGGTGGATTGTTTTGTTGAATTGGATAAACGCTCGAGTTGGTGGTGGCAGACTAACCTTCACTTCATAATTCTCGTTACAGAGTCTTTTATGTTCCGTCATCCATTCAGATCCTCCACGTCTTAGTTCTTTATATGTGAAACAGAAACATCTTTTACACACTGTTAACCTACGTTTATGTTTTGATAATTGATTCCATACCAAGGCTACAAAGTCCTTTATCCATACATAATGGGAAATTTCACCCTTAGTTATCAATAGCAAATCCGTGTGGTTTCTCTGTTCAACTTTTACTACCCGCAAAGGATAAACGTTGTTCGAATCATCCAGACCAAAAACATTGACTGAAACGCCAGGATTTTTCTTTTCAAATTTGCCAATGTCTTTCAAGGTAACTGGATAGGTGAGACCTTGAAAGTTGTAGCGGTGTTCATTTTCGTAATATTCTCTACCAACTCTTTCAGGATGATCTTTAACATACTTGGTTAACATTGCATATTTGAAACATTCATTACCTTCATTTTGCACATTCCTACACGATTTAGTGTTTTGGATTTTCTTTGGTAGAGGGATAAAACTACTACCCCTTAAACCATATCCATGCTTGTGAACCCTTACATCCATACCTTCAATTGATGACAAAGTCCATCCAGATCCTCTTCCTTCATGTTCTTGAAGTTTTGTTATAAGTTCTTCCAAGCATTCTTCAATAATATCATCGATGTTGGAGGTGAAGGTAAGGGTTCGGTTTTTGGTAATGAACGCTCTCAATGCTGTTTCACCATCAGTATTGTTAAACATAGCCTCTAACACCATTCCAAATTTAATAAAATTTAATCTTTGTAGTTCTTCCCTCAAGGTTTGACCAACAAGTTCCTTAGCCTGGGTTATAAATGTTTCCAATTCCAATTGAACATTATTAATTTTGAAATGTGTTACAACTCGTCCTGGCAAGGCCGTGGTGCGCAGTTGTTTCACATCTTCCAGTTCTTCTTCAGTGTCCTCTTCTTCAGTGTCTTCTTCTTCAAAAGGTCTTCTAGCAGTAGATGGTCCAGCACCAGCAAATTGGATCACACTAGGTCTTTTTCTTTGCATTTGCTGTAGATAGCTGTCCCAGTAGTCCGTCTGCTTCTGGTGCTCTTCCAAAAACCGGTCAATTGAGTCTAAGTCTATTTCATCCATGGTAATATCTTCTTTTCTATCTTCGTCTTCATGTAATTCTCTATGTATGGTGAAAAGATCTTCGTCTTGAAAGATTTCCCCACAAATATCGCAAAGAGCCATTTCAAACAGTTTGGCTTTGAATGCACACTCTGTGAATGTCCACGCAATAATGAGCAGCGCACTCCACAGGGACCCTTTATATCCGAGGCAGATAGGTGGGGAAAGTGACGTCATATGGAAACAGGTTATCACTCATGTGCTAAATTTAGCCTTTACACAACCGTTTGTAATACATTTATCAGTAGGCTTGATAAATTGATGATATTTGGTCTAGATTCAATAATTTGTACAAGTTTTTTCAAAGACGTCTGTTTGAGCAAGTTTATGTAGGTCAAGGTCATTTGGAATTATTATTTTGAGCGGGGGATAGAGCACTAAGCAGCATCATTTACTACAAAGTGCTCTATCCCCCGCTCACATTCTTTTTTTAACTTTTTGTTTAAACTTTTTACAAGGGTGAAACATCACCATCAGAGTCGGAATCATCCTCATCACGGAATAGGCAGCGATGACAATACATAATTCTTCTGGCAACTAACATCCTATCCATTGGACGATGGGGAGTGTCTTGTTCTTGTTCTTCTTCTTCGATTTCCAATTGGAATTCCATTTCCGACTCAGATGACGACTCTAATGTTTCGTAGGCGTGCAAGTCCACTTCATTGTCCGTTGAACCAGCTTCGTCAGAGTCCGTTTCAATATCCATTATCTCTTCCTCCTCCTCTTCTTGATCAACCGCAGGTAGTTGGTCCTCTACTTCTATAATTTCTAGAGGTATTACCTCCAGAATAGAGACAATTCTGTTGCGATGGAACACGGTGTTGTCAAGTGGAGCCATGGTATGGAAGTGTTGTATCCATCCAATTTTCTTACCCTTTTTATACCCCCACCAACTATACAATTTATGTGGGTCAAGGTCACGTAAAGATACCCTTTGAGCGGGGGATAGACCACTAAGCAGCATGCTAGTCCATTACCGCAAAGTGATCTATCCCCCGCTCTGTTCTACAAAACCTCAATCAAGTCCAAGTCCAAGTCCTGTTTAACACATTTTATTCTAATTCCATATCCAATTTAAAAATTTCAATTTCACATGGTTTACATTCCTGATGTATCAAACACTCCAGCTCCCTAAACATATCGTCCAGTTCGT
This sequence comes from Neoaliturus tenellus, assembly GCA_030545055.2. Taxonomy (NCBI): domain Eukaryota; kingdom Metazoa; phylum Arthropoda; class Insecta; order Hemiptera; family Cicadellidae; genus Neoaliturus; species Neoaliturus tenellus. The sequence continues at coordinate 49,461,386 of CM061534.1, read as the reverse complement.
CCAAATTATGATGTCCTACTTTTAACACATGAAGGTGGTTCATGCTTTGCATTGTAGCATGACCATCAACAAACAAGTTTCTTTTCCACGCTAACATAAATTGGCAGTTTTCTTGAAAGATTTTTCTCACCAAACAATCATACACAGCCGTCAACATGTCTCTACAATCTTCATAGTGTACCATCACAGAATACCTGTCCAAGTTAGCACCAAGCAGCGATCCACTCATTGTTTCTAGCGTTCCACTGGAAGGTCCAAAGCAGAATGAAGTCGAGATGTATAGACCCCCTCTTTTATACCAGTTAACCGGTTGTCCTTGCTGTAAAGTGGGTCAAGGTCATCCAATGCTACCCTTTGAGCGGGGGATAGACCACTAAGCAGCATGCTAGTCCATTGCCGCAAAGTAGTCTATCCCCCGCTCTGTATTCTACACACACACACACACACACACACACACACATGTCCCTGTCCAAGTCTTTCATTACATACCCAATATATATTCAGTTCCTTCATCATCACTATCACTCATCACTGCTTCCACAAACTCCACAGGATTAAAGTTAAATTGTTTCAATTGTTCTTTTAAGTTTTCAATTTGTTGGTCCTTTACTTCTAAAACACTGTGAAGGTGTGATATGTAGTCCGCTGCCTCATTGATACTTGCTACTCTCGGATCGCCTAACTTCAAGCTGGGAACTACACCCTGCAGCCTGAAGTACGCCATACGCCTTTCTTGCTCCTGCCGTTGACCAGGACTGAGCAAGCCTTGTCCGTCTTGGCTTACCTCCAGCAAGGTCCGTAGCATCGGAGCTTTGCAGGCGTTTGCCCGAGCAACAGTTATGCTGTGGAATGGTCGAGCAGGTCCACGAGTAGCAGGCAGGACGTTGGCAGCACGCCTTCTTGAAGAAGAAGAGGAAGCCTGAGAAGTTTTGGAGTTGAAAGCCATGTTACAGTGCTGTATTCAGCTAAGCGGTACAAAGCAGAATAACCAAACTGCACGTTAATACCCGTATATATACACTTATCAGTGGTGGGGGTACTAGCTAGCCTTGGTAAAGTGGGTCAAGGCCATCCAAAAACATTACCAGAACGGGGGATAGATCACTAAGTGGCATGTTAGTCCATTGCCACAGAGTGATCTATCCCCCGCTCTGTATTTCACATTCACGCACACATTCATACATACACACAAGTCCCAGTCCAAGTCTTTACCCACACACCTATCCACTCTCATCCTCACTATCATCACTGTCCAACAGGCTTTCACACTTCTTAATTAGTTTTTCCCATTTACTCCGGATATAAAGTAGCTCCCTGCGAGTATTCTCTAGCATTCTGTCCCTTTGCTCTATGACTTCGTCGTACCACTCGATGATGTTTGGTGGAGTCTGGGTTGATGCGTCCATCGTGGTTGGTTGAGAAGCTCCGCTGCTCCGCAACTCCTTCCTCACAGGACCAAAGCCGGAGAATCGGACACGACTCCTTGACGAAGGCCCCGATCGGATTGGTCCAATGCTCGGGCTGGAGTTGGAGGCAGCCGGGCCAGAGGTAGAGGCTGGGACGTTCATAGCAGACATGGTGGTGTTCAGCTTAACGGTGTAAAGCAGAATGAGAGGACGGTTGATCACCACTCCTATATATACCCATTTTTAGTGGTGGGGATAACACGGGGAGGGGGGGGGGTTAAAAGAAATTTTGCTTAGTCTTCCCGGTCATCAGTTTTACATACCTTTAGCACACCCATTATTTTGGTTTCTTCTATAACTTTACACACCTCAAACACCCAAGCAAACAGCTCATCTATGTTGTTATAATTAATTTTTGTCCAGTGTTCATACTTATGAGTTTGGTTGTTTATAATACATAAATAAAATGTAGACCCATCTCGTCTTATACAATACTCAACTTCCATTCTATGCTGGTTTAGCACTTCCCAAGCATTGTGTTGATCTATCAAGAAGTCACCACCTTTGTAATTGTACCGTGACATGTTTACCACGGAGCACAGAAACAGACTGAAGCAAATGAACGGCTCATACAAGCTTAGTAAGAGCGTTAGAGTGGGGGTATCACGTGATACACAACATTAGTTGTAAGGTTAGCACTTTACTTTAAACAGTAATTTATATGGGTCAAGGTCATTCAAACTTTGAAAAATTTTTACCTCCAAACACTTGTAGCAAGCTACAAGTGTTTGGAGGTAAGTTTTTATTTGTTAAAGATTTTTGTAACTTAGTCTTCGCCCTCAAGGACACGGTTTGAGATTGTCCCAGTGACTTTACATCACCGCCAGGTTAAAGTATTATACAAGTCAAGTGTTTTTTTTTTTTTTTTATAACTTGACTTGTATAATACCCCTCTCCCTTACTTTAAGAGGGTTAAGACTAAATTTGGAAACATAATTTGGAAAAAGACTTTTTAAATATTGTCCAACACAGCCTAACAATTTTGTTTTTTTGGTGGGCCCATGTCCTAGTCCATTTCCCACACGGTTTCACATCCTTTCCTTCGTATTAGATAGGCTTTAGGGATGAAAAATTCTCTTTGTACCATCCGAGGTGGTACTTGCATTGTACAAAGGTGGCCTTCACCTTTTACAACGATTTCTACTTTCTTATTACCTGCTCCATATGTCTGACCAATGAAATAATATTTTTCATCAACCTTTAGCCTTCTAATATCCCGCGGTTGCGGACCGTGGGGATGTCTGAACTTGAACGTTTTAGCATTGACTATGAATACACAAACAGACGTTTCATCCTTATGGCAGATCTGTAGCGAGTGGGACTGTCACCCGGTGCGTTGTTTGTGTCACCTGCCAGAGGGCAGCGCTAGTGTCTAACAGTTACAACCGAAACTGGTGCCCGAAACTGATACGCGGCCGTAACTCTTGCAGTTGCAACTGCTGCGAAGAAAAATCAACTAAGCCAATTCCTAGCTAGCGGTTTCGTTTCCGGTCTTTCTCTCGCTCTCTCGCCCTCCCCCTTAAATACCACGGCTCTCTCGCAACCTCTCCTCACTTTCCGCGCGCACACTGCTCGCTCCCTCTCGCTCTATCCTTCTGCGTCCCTCTCACAACAGACCCCACCGGACCGACTACTGCTGACACTGCTGTACATTGTTCACGGCGCACGGCCCGGTCATCACTCGCGGGGCGATGCGACACCTCAACGAGTAGAGATGATGCTGATACACTTGATCACTTATAAATTTAAGGGTTCTTTTTGTATTCTGTTCTTTCAATTATGTTTAAATAAAAAATAGTTTGTCTTTTAGTCACACATATTTTGACATGTAGGCCTACAGGGTCTGACTAAAATGTGTGACTGACTATTCTTATTCCTATTAAACACATCATAAGAAATCGAAAATATTCAGTAAAATTTATCGATTTCTGCTTTGTTTAGCCGATATACGACATTTCGTTTTTTACACTAAATAATTTTTTCCCATAACGGATCATTGTATTAAGTTTATATTTGGTTTCAAATCACTATTTTAAAAACGGCGGCCATTTTAGTTTTTTTTAAACTCAGATATCTCATAACCGGTAAATTTTATAAAACTTTTACGGGAAAAAAATTCATGAATACATTTATCTAACCAACCATACCAAGTTTGTGCATATCAAACAACAAATAACGGAGTTTTTGCGATTTTTCTATTAAAATAACCCTAATTTGCCTTAACTAAAATCCAAATTCAAGGTTTTCATAAAGAAAAATCTCAATAACTCCGTTATATTTGGTCAGTTTCTTGCGAACTCTGTATCATTGGTTGGATAAATAAATTTGTCAACTTATTGTCTCTAGTATACAATTTTTACAAAATTTACCAGTTTTGAGATATAGGGCTTATGAGTTAAAAAACTTAAAATGGCTGCCATTTTCAAAGTAGCCTACACATTGGAAAAAACTTTAATTGGTAAGCCTATACAGTATGTGTTATAGGCTTATTTATTTTTTGAAATATAGTTCATAAACGGCAATGAATTTTCTATAGCATGTTAATTACACTAAATAAAATTTCAATTGTTATAAATTTCACTTAAAGTAGATTGGTTGACGTTCAGTAAATAGAGAGGTCTATTAAAATGTATTTAAAAATATAAATTAACTGAGTCATTTATAACTGATCAAGTAAATTGATGAAATTAATGTTAAGGGTAATAAGGTAATTAATAATTTCATAACTCTTCAAGTAAACTTAAAAACTTGCAACTTTTATTGTATATGAAAGTTCTGTAATAAAGAACAACCTTTTTGTACAGAATTTACTTTTAAATGTTAATTCTACGTTTTAAGGAATAAGTAGGTTGTTTGTAATTTAAATTGTATGTTGTTAACATGAGGAAACCAATAACCAGTGTAAAAAAGACTTACTTAGAACTAGGCTTTTTCAATTTTTGGTTATTTAGTTGGAAATGGGAAAAGCTTTTTTCTCATTTACCCGTCTATAAACGAGTTCAAATACACAATAATAATACAACATGAGTTAAACAAGATTACAATTAGGCCTATTAAATTTAATTAGAACATAACAGTTTCGAAAATTAATAAAAACAACTAAACAATTCAACAATTATGTGATAAAGGTTAGTTTACACTGATTAAAAGTTTACATTTTAATCCAGGAACATTTTACTGAGACTCAATAAATTAAAAATATAAAAAATTAACTAAGTAACAAAAAAGACAACTAGAATCCATAAGTACCCGTAGCGAATAAAATAAATGCATTAAAAATAAATATTTGATTAAATGTATTGTACAAGGTTTTTTTTTTTTTTATTTGCACCTTAATGTATTAAGGTGATTATCGATTATTCTTTCATCGCCACAATTCACAAGCCATTGCTCCAATATGGTTGGTCTGTTTACAGGGAATTTGAAGAAATGTAGATTTGGATTTTTACTTTGTGTTAAATCACATCCAAGGAAACTGCATTTAATACGGGGCTTTTTTACGTTTGATTTACTGACATCTTTGGAAGTACCAGCAGAGGTTGAAGCCATGGCAGCCAGAACTTAAACCTAAATGGGAGAAAAATAAAAAATAATTTTATATTAACGGATTAAAAAAAGTTTTCTTTTGCATATATAACGTTTCCCTAATAATATATAACTAGGGGTACCTGTGCAGCGCGATGCGCTGCATATTTCAGAGTGCTTGGTGATAAAACCTTGTCCCATGGTAATTTACTTATTAAAAAAAAAATAAAAACAATAAAAATTTAATCATACAGTGAATTAATTTCCATCTTGTCAGCGTTTGATCAATTTATGTTCTTCACTTATTTTCCAACTTTTTACTGTGATATAGTGTTGAGATTTTGTGGTTTCCGTATGTGTTTTAATGACAAAAAATGAACTTTGAGGGCTTTCCGTGAGCTTCAGAATTAAAATACCAAAAATCTAAAACCTTATTGCAAAACTACAAACTGAGACCATTCTTTTGACACCTCAAACTTTAAAATAGGTCCAGAAATAAGGGAGGAGTAGTGTTAACAGAAATAGGGCATCACGTATTATATATATGGATGGATATTTCACTGTTCTAAATAATAATAATAATAATCTTTATTGTATAAGGCATCATTGATGCATTACAATATAAATAAATACTTATGCACATATAGGCTGCTAATTTACAACTATTTTAAAATATTCATTTGTTGAATAGAGACAGTTTTCTGTTAATAATAGTTTGATGTATCTCTTGAATTTTTCTGTTGATAATCCTTTAACTTCTTTAGGTAGAGCATTGAAAAATTTTACACAATACAAATATGAATACATTTTTTGAGACTTTGCATATTTTAATCTATTAATTTTTAAATGGTTCTTTGATCGTGTGTTGTGTTCATGACATTCGTTGTTTTCACTGTAATTTTGAATATTTTTCTTAAGATTTATGAGAGACTGGAAGACATATATAGATGGAACAGACATGATGTTCAATTTTTGAAATAAAGGTCTACAATGTGTTTTGGATGGGACTCCACAAATGGTTCTCAAAGCCTTTTTTTGAATTTTGAATAGTTGAATTGAATTTTTGATTAAAATTCAAAGATAGATATAGATACCAAACGGACAGCCTAAATAATACCCATGTCTAAAATCTCAAACTTGCTTTCGTACAGAGAAATTAATTCGTCTGGGGTTAAGTTACTTAAACTATTTTTGTGCCCAAATACACGCAAATAAAAAGTTCAACTAAAATCTACCCGCTACATTTTCAGAAAAAGTTCAAACATCACAAAAGACACTCCTCATATTAAAGTATGAAATTTATTGTGTTGATATTACAGTACAATTTGTATACAATTACTTGATAGTTCAATTTCTTCTATTTAGCTATAAACATGTGTTTTCTGTTTTACTATCAACAGCTGTTTTATTTTCCAATTCAATATAAATTGTTTCCCATGTTAATCTTATGGACAAAAAATGAACTTTGAAGGCTTCCCGTGGGCTTCAGAATTAAAATATCAAATATCTAAAACCTTATTGCAAAACTACGAACTGAGACCATTCTTTTGACACCTCAAACTTTAAAATTGGTCCAGAAATAAGGGAGGAGTAGTGTTAACAAAAAAAGGGCATCACGTATTATATATATAGATATAGATTTCAAGAAAATTAAACTGCACCCATATCCTATACTCTTATACGAGCAAAGTTTGCTTGTTTGCTTGTTTGCTTGTTTGCTTGCTTGCACAATTATCTCAAAAACGGCTCCGACGATTTCCTTCAAATTTTGGAATAAACTTAGTTTTACCTTAAAAATACGATTGAGATGGGTCTCGCCCCCAGGGAAAATCTAATTTTGCTGAAAATTAAAGTTTAAAATTACAAAATTTTAACATTGGGCTTATAGGTTGCCATGTTGGCAACGAATTAACAACATATAAACAAGAAGTACATTCAGAACTTCATATCACCTGTTCCTTCTTTTCCTATACTTTCACACTTTAAAGTAAATGAATGAATTCAAACAGATGATAATTTTGACATTTCACCGAGCAACGCTCGGTCCTCCTGGTACTCATGCTAATAATTGAAAATAGCTATTGGAAAAATGCTGTTGATTGTTAATAGCAGTGCCCCCAAGAGACTTTTGTGGCCTGGGGCAGGGTTTGTGAGGCCCCCATTTAGGCTCACCTTTTTTAAAGGGGGGGGGGGGGGTTGTTGAGATGGATGCAGACAATAACAATTTTAAAATTAATAAATTATAAATATGACTTGAACGGAAAACTGACATAGCCTGTACTTACTAATTGAAACACATTTTAAGGGTGGAATGATTTTCAATTAAAGTGGTATCATTAAGCCATACAAAATATTTCTTTTAAATATAAACGCTGAAATTAAGCAATTGATTTCGACTCGTCACACCAGTCTTCATAAAGCTGAAATTCCCTTTAAAAATTAGCAAAGTCCTTCGACTAACTCCATTGAATTTCTTAAGGTGTTTCTAATCACAGTAACCACTGGCAGTTTCCGGAGAATAATGACCTTCTATATACAGAAACATGTTATATAATCAAATTTTACATGCATTAGGGTTTGTTTTCATGGGTTTGTGAGATAATATTAAAAGTTCACAGTTTATGGACAGCTTAGTGTCACAATGTAAACTTAATTAGTTTTTATTGGCAGTTTTTAGCAAAATTTAAGATGTTTGGCCTATTTGTAGAAAGGGGGAGGGGGTATGACCTTATGAAAATCTTGCTCCCCCAATCAGAATGCTGAAATGACGCCTATGGTTGCGAAGAGAGTGTACAGTAGTAGTACTTACGTAAATCTTAAAAACTAATCCATATTATGATGAAATAATGATGAGCATACACAACGAATAACTGGTAGTAACTAAAAGTATTGGCAACCGTAAACTCGATCCGTCAACGCCGCAGACACATAGACGACTGAAGTGTTTGTTTTGACAACCCCCTCCCACTTTTTAGGGAAGACAGGTGGCCGGTCTCGATGTCAAAACACAAAGAGTCTATTCGTGGTGATCTTGGTCCGAGGGTGACTCATCGTCTCGGGTCTGCTACCTGCTACCCCTTATTGAAACCTTGCCAAACCTTGAGTGGGTGTTTGTGAACAATAAATTAAAGTAGAATATGAGCAATCAAAGTATTTTAAATATCAGCGTAGTTACATTGCTGCTTAAAGTAAGTTAAAGTATATAGCCAACATGAATAAGAATATTAGGCTATACCGAAACTAATTAAATTTCGCCGGGTAGGCCTATGAAGAATTGAAATCCAGGTTTATTTATTCGTGTTAGAAAACATAAAACAAAGTTAAAGTAAAATTGTATTTGTTATTGTCAGTCATAATTATAGGTTGTCCAAAATATTCATTTTGTTACACAGTAACAATACACATGTTTACAATTAAATTGAGCTTTCCAATACTTCATTGACGAATCCCTTCAACAGCCGCAGTGAGCTCTCGGGCCCAATGGAATTTCAAGAGACTACTTTAAAAAAGTAAAGTTTTATTGTTTTCCCACATGACAATAAAATTCAATAGACTTACAATTATTATCGTTTAATTTATTTATATTTAACTGTTTTAATTTGATGTGAATTATCATAAGAGAACATTAAATATTTAAATGAAAAAATTAAACTAAGCAAACGTTGTTAATTCTGCATGTGTAATTATTATATTCATTAGCACGTAAAATTAAAAGTTTTTCATACTTAGTTTTGCAAAGTTAAAACTTATCTAAACAGTGTTTTGAAATTAATTATTGTAATATCCAATAACAGCATAGACTTGGATAACAGTCAATAAACGTCATCTCAAACAAAGCTATATTACAGTTTAATCTGAAAGACAGCTCAGCAATGACACCGCCGCGAAGCGGCTCGCAACGGTTTGATGGCAGTGGAGGTTGTCAGAGACGCAATCTAGGCATCGGCCGGCGCGGTGACGCGACGGCGAGGCACGGAGACAGCGCAGGAGCAGACAGTTAGTCGCCGTTACCAGCAGTTGCAACCGATTGCTTCACGTTCCTGCCGTAGTTCAAGGCGCGGCCACACGGGAGCAGCACTGCATTGGTCGTTATTTTGAGGTTAGGTTGGCGACAAATTAAAGCATTGGATGGAACGTCTTCTTGTGTATTCATAGTCAATGGTTTTAGGCTTAATGTACAGAGTATAGGGTTTGAATTGCCGAAATTTGACTGTACTTTTGAGGTGTCGTTGGCAGCGATCCCCTTCTGCACAAGCAAGTTTCTGGCAACACAAAACCCCAAACTTACTAGACATCCAAGCGTAATCGCATTTCTTACCCTTGCCAGCAGGGGCTTTAACGCGTTTACGTTTCTGTGTTGGACTCTTTAGCGGAGTGTCTTGGAGCTTCTCTGAATTAGGCTGGCTAGAAGGGATGGGGCTGGAAGGAGGTAGAGGGGGCAAAGATTGTTCAAGCGGGATGGAGCAAACAATTTTGGGCGGGGTAGGAGAGCGTGTTAGGTCTATGGTGGGAAGATCAGGGGAGAAGATGGATTTACGGGGTGGTTTGGTTGGTGTAGGTGGCATGGGGGATATAGGTGAGGGACATTGGGATGTAGTGTATGAGAGGATTTTCCGGGTTCTGCTGTATGGGGTGATCCTCGACCTAGACGTCTCTTCAAAAACCGCAGACTCCGATCCTGAGTCCGATAGCAGCGAGAGTGCTGGAGAGGCTACCGGGACTTGACCTGACGACTTGACGAGTTCTCCTGACGATGGCTGTGCACCAGCCTCTTCCACTGTCGCCGGCAATGGCGACAGGCTGGGCATTGAGGCGGGCTGTGGCGGCGGCGGCGGCGGTGGTGGCATCGTCAGGCAGCTCAGGATGTTCGCAGTCATCAGGTATTCCAGGATCGAAGTCGAGGATGATGAGGGTCGAGACGTGTCGGTCGAGGTTGAAGTTGATGGGTAGTTTTTCAGCTTCAGACCCATTTTACCCATTGTAATGAATGAAAAGAATAGATGTAAAGAAAGAAGTGAACTTGTAAAACAAAAGTCTCAAGAGCGAGAGAGAGTACCTGTCCGTATGGGAGCTTGGACCGGAATGAGAAGTGCGTGCAGCCCGGCCGCCTTATATCCCCACCGGGGCTGCCACGCCCAGGATATCAGGGGTGGGGGTGGGGGTGGGGTGGGGGTGGGGGTGGGGGTGGGGGTGGGGGTGGGAGGGGGGGGGGGGTTCGCACTTTTTGCCCGGGGGGGGGGGTTCGCACTTTTCAAAAAAATAAGCCCCACTTGAGGCATTTATGTTACCATAGCTGAAGCCTCCCAAGAAACCCAACTATAAACAACTCCAAACTTGTGGGTTACAAATACCTAACTGTTATATTTTTTTTAACAGACATTAACTGTGTTAATAAGACCTGACTGTTAAACACTTTGAAAGATTTTACATATTTAGGTCAAGGTCACAAAAAAACTTTAAAAAAATTAAGCCCCACACCCCCCTTTGGGGGTGTGAGGCACTTGGGTTGTCATCGCTGTAGCCTCCGAAGAGACCCAACTATGACAACAAGGCAACATCCAATGTCGTGTACCCTTCGCCACGCAAGACTTGTAAACATTTACTGCATTGTCTTTTCAGTAGCTAACAAAGATTCATTTACATAATTTTGTGTTTCCAGAAGGAAACAAACTGAGGACACCCTAGTGGCTTACGTCCTCGTCCGAGTGCAGAGGCCGCCGCAACCTTTTGCATGCCAGCGTACAAACGGACATGCTCCCAAATGCCATCCGCAACCTTTTGCATGCCTGGCAGGAGCCTACCGATAATTAAAATAGGCTTTACACGGGGGCCTACTCCCGTAACCTATCTTTAATATTTTTTAATTTACAATGCATTGAATTTTTACAAGTCTTTGTGGGTCAAGGCCACACGGACATTAAAAAATTTCGGCCCCCGTACATCCATGGCGAACCACGAATGTTCGGGGGCCTTGGGGACTAAAAACACAAATAGCTAACAAAGATTCATTTACATAATTTTGAGTTTCCAGAAGGGAAACATACTGAGGACACCCTAATGGCTTACGTCCTCGGTCCGAGTGCAGAGGCCGCCACAACCTTTTGCTTGCCAGCTTACAAACGGACATGCTCCCCAAATGCCATCCGCAACCTTTTGCATGCCTGGGCAGGAGCCTACCAATTATTAAAAGTGGCTTTACACGGGGGCCTACTCCCGTTCCCTGACTTTACAATTTACTTTGAGCATTGAAAAAGCTCAAGGGGGATTGCTAAAACAAGCGTATACACTTTAGAAACATATAACACACTTACAACACACAATTGAGCTCAACGTAGTCAATGCTGGAACAAGCACATACACATTAAACACATATAACAAACAAGACACAAAGGATAAAAGACACAGGAGACATAGGGTACAAGTAAAACACTCTCATATAAAACAATTCGCAATACCCAAACGCAAGCGCAATATCTTACAACTAATACAAGTCTTAAAGTTAGAGTAGACTTCGCTAAACACTGAAGGCACCATTTAATGTTTAGTGATGCCTATGGCGGTCCGGTCCCGGTCGTTCACGTTCAACGCGCGGGAGCGGACTGCGAGCTGGCTCTGGCCGGACCCCCTTATATCCCCACCGGGGCTGCCACGCCCAGGATATCAGGGGTGGGGGTGGGGGTGGGGGTGGGGGTGGGGGTGGGGGTGGGGGTGGGGGTGGGGGGTGGGGGGGGGGGTTCGCACTTTTGTCGGGGGGGGGGGGGTTCGCACTTTTGTCGGGGGGGGGGGGGGTTCGCACTTTTGTCGGGGGGGGGGGGGGTCAGGTAAGTTAAGTGGGTCAAGGTCACCCACAACACTTGTACTCTAAGTGTTGGCTATACCCCCACCACAACTGGGTCCCTAGGCTGCACAACACCGCTTCGCCAGTATGTCTCCGGCTTCCATGCGGTGCGTCTCGCTGTTCTCTAGCTCTCTATATGTAAGTAATTTTACAAGTTCTGAATGTAGGTCACTACACTTTAACTCTGGGACGATATCGACTTGTAGTATTTCAGTGTTTTGACTCAAGGTCATCACACTTTAACTCTAACACATCGGTTATCGTACCAGAGGTGCTCAATAACCTAACTTGTAATGTTTAGGGTGGCGTTTGCACGCCACGTGGTATCGCCATGAGTGTCCAGTCCAAGTTTTAAGTTAGATTAATTTTACTGTAATCTTTTCCATTTCCGCTTCGTTTTGCCAAAGTATAAGGTGTCGCTTAATAAAGTGGTATTTCTCTAAAGTTATAGGAGATTGCAGGGATACAATTAGTTTATTTAGGAGACTCTTCATCTTGGAGTTTAACACAATTTCCACTTTGACTTTGCTTCCTCGGCTCTCACAGCCTAAGCTGTACAGAAATGTTTCTTCTAGTGCCAACTCGGGCCAAGAGAACAGTGTGTTGACTGTAGGACAGCTCATGGTGAAGTGATGCGATACTCCAGCGTACCACCTCACCTTCCCCCACCACTGTGACCTTCCCCCACTCCTGCTGTTTCCCCCACCTCTTTTCCCTTGACTCATGCGCTACAAGCAGTCTCTCAGTATTGTGCGGACTTTTGTGAGGTGAAGCCATGTCGCAGGACACTTTAGGTAAGAAACTTAGCCGTGTTAAGACTTTATTAGTTGCTCACTGTCCACCACTCAAAGTTAAGAGAGTTTCAACTTTAGCTAAGTGGCGCAAACTGTTGCGCGGACACCCTAAGTTTTATACCAAACAGACTAATGTCAGTTTTACTGATGAAGATTTGTTTAATATATTGGATGAAATGACTTTTCCTTGCAAAATTCAGTTAGTTACTCCCATTCCTGACAGTTTAGAGTCTTAGTCTCTCAAGCCAATATACCTAGAGTACACAGAGCCTGACAGTCAGTCACTCGGTGGCTGTCGTGGGGTGCGCATCGGTGTCGGTCGCTCCGTTGTTAGGTTTTTCAAGGTCACAGTAATATCAAATTGTTGGTGTTGTGCTGGTTCAAGGTCACCTGAGGGATAACCGATTGCCCATTTAGGCAGGGTCATGTCAGAAACTCGAGTTTAACTTGGCACTTTTGCCGTTTCTCGTCGAAAATTCGCTCCAAGTGGTCAAGGTCACGGGGACTCTGACTGAAACTCGGAGCGTAGTGCGAGAAACGGCAAAAGTGCCAAAAAATTTTAAGTTTCGGCGTGACCTTGACCTCAGTGGCGTCGGTGACGTCATTTTGATGACGTAAGGGGTGATGACGTCATCAGCACGTCATTTCTGTGACGTCATGGGTGTGACGTCATAGAAATGACGTCATTAGTGATGACGTCATCGATGACGCAATCGATGACGTCATCGATGACGTCATCGGTGAGGTCATTGACCTCGATGACGTCATCCCTCAGGTGACCTTGAACTGGGCCAGCACCAACAATTTGACACTACTTCCGTGAGTAGTAGTTTTTTTTTCGTACCATATATAATGTTTATATTTCACTAGTCTATTGCCATAGCAATATATCATACTCGTTATATAATGCCTGCGTACTAAGCAAAATTATTATACATAATCATGAAGTTTATAAAAATCACATAGGTCTACGTTTACTACTGTAGTAGGAATATGTAGAATTGCTGTGACTGGACCATTTTCGACAAATAAAATTTAATCCTAAATATTTTGAAAGTCCATACCAAGTTTAGTGCAGATGTATGTGTACAAAAGTAGCAAGATAATGGGATCTACCGGTAGTTATTTATAATAAAATAACATTATTTTAAATTGGGTTTTTTGGGTTTTATATGCATCCAGATAAGTTATATCAAGAATTCAAAGCAATTATTTGTTTTTATGAGCTCTTTCAAAGGTTTTAAACTGAAGTGATAAGTTTTAATAAGTAAGAGAAAGATATTTAAAATACTTTTTTTTATTGATTTACAGATTTCATTTTGAACTGGCATACGAATTTTAACAAAATCACACGTTTGTTAGGGGGATGTTTTGAATTTTTAAATTTAATGGATAAGCTAGCTAATAGCCTGTAAAAAACTACGGCTAATCTATAAGACTTGTTATGTATTAAAAATATATAAATGTGAAGTATTATAATTTTTATTGGTCACCGAGTTCCCTGCAAATTCTAAGAGGGTATTAATCTGAAACAAAATTTCTACCATTTCTTTATCAAACGTTAAGTGTCTGCAGTAAGCGTTTCAGTTTACTGACTACAAGTCAATATGACTATCTCAAATTCTAAACCCTAAAAATTAATAAATTTTAACCTATATACCCCCTCTTACGTTGTTATTTGTTTATCTTGTATTTGAACTATTTACAGCAGTTATTAAAAATAAAAATAAATTAACTTGTTTAGTGTCCCGAAAACCACTATTTCGCGGTCTAGTCCCGAAAACTTTGTTTACCAACACGTTTATCCAACCCACCGGGAATCAGCTAGTTTCGATCGCATCTGACCGTTCCGAAAACAACGTTTTTCGCAATGGTATGATGAAAATTCATTAGCTAACGTCATCCTATGCATCATGTTTAAGGTTGGTATTTTCTAAATAATGCCACAAATTCGATCTCAAGAGGTCAAATATGTCAAAAGTTATTGCATTTCATAGTTTCAGCGCAATATGATTTCCAGTGAAGTTTGACCGCCTGCATATTCCGGCTCGTTCATTCATTTGAGGTTGATTTTGCAGTATTAAAATCTACTAATGCCTTTTCTATGTACAAATCAACCTATCCTTGCATTTAAAATTTTCTACTAACTCCTAGTGGGCCGAACTCAGTGGAATTGAACACTCAGAAATAGAGTTTTAGCGTTCAGTAATAACAAAGGTGTGGTTACAGGTAAAAATTACAAAAAATGGAAAAAGGTGAGTAAATGTTAAGGTTTATTATTGTAGGCCATGGTGACACAAAATATGGACCGATTGGAGGTAGAAATATTCATGATACGTGTTTTTATAAGATACACTATTTTGGCTTCCAACTGAATTTATATTTTTTTTACCTAAATTTATAATAACAATATTAAGTTGTCTCCAGACTTCTCCGCAACCCTCATAAATAGTACTATGGATTGAAACGTAATTCAAATTCTAAAAACTAGAAATTTTAAACAAAATTCATACTGTTGTAACGATATTCAAGTTTTTTTCTATTTCTTAACGAAATGTTTTTTTACCTCAATGAATATATTAAACATACGTTAAAACAAATAGCTTATCTCTAGTGTAAGTTCTAAGTCAGGTTGGAATCATTAAAAAAAAAAAAAAAAAAAAAAAAAAAAAAAACTCTATTTATATGTTACCAAAACTTTTACCAAAGCATCACATTTTAAATATAAATTTAAACTGTGTTTTTTTTATCATTGCTACCTCGTAAAATATTAGTGGTCTGCTTAAAAAAAGAAATATAATACTTTGTTAATCAGCAGTGATAGTCTTATATTGGTCTAAATAAGGTTTGATTGTTATTTTACGGATTTTTTGGCATTTCACAAGGGATTTTTTCCTATCATCTAGGGGCCATAAGAAATCCATTGACCCCAAAATGATCACTATATGTTTAGTAGTTTTCTCTCTAGACGCTTAAATACAATCTTTTATTATATACAATATGCCTGGATAAACATTTGCAAAACTAGTGTTTTTCTAGAGACTTAAAAATGAAAATTTAACATCGTTCCGGGCTTATTTCAAACAATGAATAGTACTGTGTAAGCTGCTAAAACCTCAATTTCCAAAATAACTAATTTTTTAAATAGCTTAAGTAGAAAACTACTTATTATATTTTTAAATTATTGAGGTCTTAAATTGTATGGTATTAAATGCAGTGAAATACGAGGATAATCTTTTAGAACACCTTTTTTTAACTAGTCCTTGCATGTTAAAGTTACAAAAAAGTGAAAAATGTGAGAAAATGTTGAGTTTTTTCTATTTTAGACCTTGATGTAACAAAATATGGACCAAATGAAGGTAGAAAATATGATATTTTCTATATTCATATTTTCTGTATTCGTGGTAAGTGTTTTTATAAGATAAACTATTTTCAACGTCACTGTCAAAGTTATTCATATCTACATGGTGCACGATGTAAATATCCGTTGACTCGCGGCGGCCGGCGCGACCTCAACGCCAGCCCGCAACCGGCACCGCTCTCGCTTTGGACGGCCGTTACAAGATTTTTGTGACCCTAGATACCATATTATATATATCAATTTACTCGTTATTAAATTTCCTATAACTTTTGTCCTAAGCATTTTTACGAACTATTTCATATTTTCATCTTAGACCTAAAAAACAAAATAATACTTTAAAATTTTAATAAAATTTGAGTTCGACTGTAAATAACTGACTAATGAGTGACCTTAGCTAAAAACGTATAATAGCACTTTCTGTAGACAATTTAACAAGGAATACAACAAAAAAAGATTTAGGACGCTAGTCCTTTTCGTAACGATTCTACAAGGGTTTTTATAAACTCATGCAATTAGGGGTCCAGGGGGCTTTAAAGGGGGGCTGTGCGAAATGCCACCAGGGGATTTTTGGGGACTTTTGGGGTTTTGACCCCTAAGGTAGGTACTATCGAATGGTACAGGTTTCAGACTGTTACAAATTTGTTCCGACGTTGGCCCGTTTTTGACCTTCATTGACTGGGCTAGAGCCTGAATTGAGATAAATGGCCATTCTTCTTTCATGTGATTTTCCAGCTCAGAAAAAACAAGATAAATGAAGGAGACTTTGGTTGAGGTCAGATTGATTTTGGTTGTAGCGCTTCAAAATAAAATGCGAGATTAAAAAAAATTTTTTTTGTAATTCGGTGTTGTGTAGTCAATTACAAATAATATACTTTTTAAGAATCAGTTTTTAAATAATAATTGTTATATAGTTTCATGTAACAAAAAATCCTACATAACGGGTTTTTTATGTTTTTATGACTTTCTCCGTGATATGTGGTAAACGAAAAATTGTTTCCACATACAATTTTTAGGAAAGTGATTTACAGTCAAAATACATGTTTTGTTCAAAATGGTTTTAGGTTTATGTCTAAACAATGGATTTATTGACATTAAGAATAAATTTGTCATTGTAGTATACAAATATGGTTAATTCTTTAAAGTCAAATAACGAAAACTCCTTAAAACTTAAAAACACTCCATTTAAAAATGCCGCATAAAATCACCTCAATTTAAAGAAAAATTTGGCTTAAGAAATATGTTTACAGATGAAAAGCACAACATACATAGGTAGGCGTAGTTATTTATCTTTATAACATCGAATTCCATGCAGTATGTTGGGTAAAATGTGAAGAGTAATATTAAACATTTCATTTGATACAAGACAAAGTCTATATAGTTTCCCTGACGAAATTTATTTAATTAAAAAAATTAAATTTTATAAACCTTTATATTATTTTTCCATATTATGGGCAGTGCAATGGAATATAGACGGAACTACTTGACAGGCGGATACATCAGTTGTGTACCAATGACAATCACAACTGTATTCTTCCGCAGGTGCCAAATCATTTGGCATCGAAACGCGCGATGTTTCCGGCTCGAACGATGGAGCGAGATAATATTTTATAAAATAAATTTTGTAAAAGTTATATTTTCCGTACAGGAGTACTCGGTGCTTATAACTAAAAACCGGCGATTCCATTATACAAGATATTTTATTAAAAACATCGGAAATGAAACTGGCGTTATCGAATTTTCTCAACCACTTAGTGAATGTTTCCAAGAGAAGGATTAATTTTAGGTCTTGAGCAACGAAATAAAACGTCTGTTTATTTCTAAAGAACTACTTATAAACGAGGCTTTAATACTCTGTGTAGGTATTAAAAAATATTGTGTTGGTTTGTTATAGAAACTTTTTATTCAAATACAAGTTAGATTTGGTGGCATTGAAGCACATGCACAAACCTTTCAGTATGATTGGGCCTGGCAAAAAATATTCTTATGTTTGAAAATATAATAAGCATTCATATATAGAAAATGGTGTTGTTTATTGATTCTTATCTGCCATAAAGTCAAAAATGACTGGATTTTGATTAAGGACCCCTCGTTTAAAATTCTAAGTAAAACCAACAATCATTGAAACGATTAACATAGACTTACTTGTTATTTTTGTATAAAATGAAATATTGAACTTAAAAAACTTTGTCAATATATATGTAATTTGTCATTAAATGATTAAATATAAGAGAACATTATATTGAAAACTTGTTTAGTGTCAGTGAGCAATGTTTGAATTACAAAATAGGAAACTTTTGTACTTAATGCATAATTTTTAACTGTCACCATAAATGTAAGAGGACAAAACAGTTACAAGGCTTCACACAAAATAGTATTCCTAAAGTCCCTAAACAAATTTAAATTATAAATTTAAAGAAATGTATTACAAAACTCAATTTTCTATAAGTTTTTGTTTTGCATCAGACCAACCGGCGTTGTACCTGTGTCAGACGGAGTTTATGGTGAGGCGGAAAAGTTTATGGGGTTTATCGCATTGCACATTCCTATCGATGTTTCCTGTGAAAACGGAATAAAAAATATCGCTTGGCTTGATGGACTTGAAAATATAAAGGTACTGGAAGTAGCCACGATTTGTTTTCTAAAGGAACCTTTTTGGTTACAACTTTTATTAAAAATACATAGGTTACCATAAAGCCATTAATTAAAACATCAACTTACCTAAACTCAGCTAAACTGGGTAAATGTTCATATTAAATATTTTCTATTCTAAAAACTATTATTTAATTAATTATTAAAAGTTAAATGCACTTTAGTATTGATGAGACTTATTATGTGCCTTAATAAGTTTCAAGAGTTTAGAAAAACTTCATAATTTGATAATATTGGTGTTAGGGTATGAATTTTGTGGATCTAGGATATCTTTGTAGTTTTTGTATATGAATTACAATTTTAGTTCTACCTACACTAATAGAAAACATACTCTTTCTCCATCAAATTAATATTATCTCGGCATGCATGTATGATCAAAAACTTAATAATAGTAGTTTAATGTGTTAGTGTGTGTTTTAATTTGTTACCTATTTCATGTATTACATTGCTTTAATTACATGAATTTTTTTTTCTAGTGTTCACTAAAAAAGAGATGAATGAATGAAAACAGATCAAGATAAAAAATTGGTAAAAAATGTATATACTTTGATCTATTAACGGCATTTAACTGTATAACGATTTGAAGTTTACTTAAAGTTACATTAAAGTACAAAGTAACTCAAATACTATTTGAAAATAAAATGTTTCTTAAAAAAATTCATCAAAATGTATCAGTCAAGTAGCTACATTGTTCTATAATGTTATTATTTCACACCTCAAAAACCTTTTCGGACACGTAACTAAAATTTTTAAATTAGGAAATTTTACATCCGTCGCCAAAAAGAAGGTAACTGTTAAACTTATTTTGCACATTCAACTTGCCTAACGTTTTTCATAAAGATAGATATGGTTCTGTATCTAGGATATTTAATTACGTATATTTGAATTGTATGAATGAAGTGGACGTTTTAGTCACATCAACATGTTAAAACACACTGTTGTTTTACAAACAAGAGGAGGGATGTTTTGTGTTAGGTGGGAACACGTGCCCAGCATGTCAATTGCAGTGTTGAAAGTGGTTGGATGACAAAGTATTAATATAATTTTACACGTATTTTCTCAATCTTAATAATATTTAAATTTCTTCATTTTTCAAATAAAAACATTGTGATTTAGCTTTAAAATTTAATTTTACACAGTCCTTATATATTTTCTTATATATTTATGGTTAGTGAATGGAAGCTTTATCTTGAAGGGAGAGTACATTATTGAATTTGTCCAATAGTGTTCACATTATAGATTTAGGTCCGTTCCTACATAGGCGACAGATGCGACGCTACGAGAGAGACAAAATTTCAAATGTGTAAGCATTTGAGCGTTCTTAGTGGGCGACAGGAGCGACGACAATATTATACAAGCTACAACATTATGGCAATGTAAGCGTTCCGCTGGCGTCATTTCAGTCGCCCACGTAAGAACGGGCCTAATTTCGAGCGCGATTTCCACTAGAAGCTATTATATACGTTTGAATATTTTTGCTAACACAGTTTAAAAATACTCATCGATAATAGAAAAAGTCTTGGAACAATACTTTGATGTATACATAATTTCAGAACTCAATATAAAACTCATAATAA
Organism: Neoaliturus tenellus; assembly: GCA_030545055.2. Classification (NCBI taxonomy): domain Eukaryota; kingdom Metazoa; phylum Arthropoda; class Insecta; order Hemiptera; family Cicadellidae; genus Neoaliturus; species Neoaliturus tenellus. Next base: position 49,441,176 of record CM061534.1, on the reverse strand, counting down.
ATACTATTTTGTTTATTAAGACTTGTAGTATCTTTATTCATTTTATTCATACTTTTAATTAATTTTGTGATGTTGACTTACTTACTTATATTATAATTTATTTAACATATTTAATGACATATTTTAATAATACTCCTTACTACCTTGTCTTAAAGAAGATACTTATAAGTTTCATGTCTTATATGTTATATTTAGTTTTGACGTATTATTTCAAATATGCTGATATCTTTTACCCTACTCAAAATAAACTTAATTTTGAGCTTTGATATAGTATAAATATTCAATATTTCATATGCTAATAAATATTTGATATTATAATTAATTGGCCTGTGGTAAAAACCATTCCAATGAATCAAACGACATTTAAATTTAGGATTTTTATTTAGGATTTATGTTGTTTTTTGTGTTAAATATGCTGGATGTAAACAATTTTGTGATTTTTGATTGAATATTTTTTTAATTTACAGTTAAAAAACACCAATAAGCTTAGAAGATTCGATTTGCCGTAAACGGCCTATCTCATTTTATGAGGGGTTTCCAAGAAGCACAAAAACAAGATAAATTGAGGAAGAGGGGGTGGATGGGCCGGAAGGGATTGGTTTTGGTTAGGGCATAATGAAATAAAACCTAAGCGAAAAGCAATTTTAAATAGTTTTTTTGCTTTAATTTTTATATTTAAATTTATAAAAAAAACTATTAAAAAAATATAATTTTAAACAAAGCAATCGGCGTACTTTTAAATTCAAGTGTAAGAAGATAAAAAAGGCATTCGGTTTTATCGTCCTCCAGGAATATCTATTTATGTTTAGAGCGATTGACGAACACAATGACTTCCTTTTATCAAAATGGGGTTGTTATTTATCATTAATATAAGGTGTTTAGTATGTTCGTTGTGCAATGGTTATGTTTGCTGTGCGTTTTAAAAGTTTACTTTATAAAGATTATATTTTCATTTTATTTGATGGATCTAAGCTTACAAGGAACTAAACGTTAATAATGTTCTACCTTGAGGAGTTAACAAGGAGTTTGCATACCTTAAAAAAGTATTCACATAAGAGATTTTAACTATGTACTTCAGAGGTACACCTAACTCGTGTCACTTAAATAAATTGACATGCCCAAAAGTATTCTCAGCTAAGTTTTAGCCCACGACTAGAACAAACACAAGCTCTAAAAGTCGTCAATTTAAACCAAAAATGAATATCTTACAACAAACCCTCCAGCTGGTTTACTTACTTAGTAAATCTACTTAGGATTTATCCTATTTGTATGTGATTCGCGCTTAAAAAATCTCATTTAATCATTTTTATTTTTCGAAAAACACAAGATTAAGAAGCATCTTCTGCCATTAGATGTAAAATTTTGTGTTTCATTTTATTTTTTATTGTTAGATAGTAAATTTAGTGTTTGGCATAACAACGCATCGGTTTGAACGATGCGAAGAGATAATATTTATTGACTGCGACGGAAATTTTGGAACTGACGAAGTGTAAAAAACAACGGCACTCCAATGTAGCGACTGCACTGTAATAAATCATTCTAATAGTTAGGACGATTTTTCATATGCTGGATAAAGCTTAGTTATAATTTATCTACGTATAAAAATATTTAAAATATTATATTTAAGTGTAAATGTGTTATAACCTATATTATCTGCATAGTAATTTTTAAATAGCTTGCACGTGATAAGTGTAGTGTTGTATAATATTCATACAGCATTCAATCATTTAACCATGTATTGATATAAGCACAGTTCTTGAAATCTTAATTATAATTACAAGAGTAATTTAAAGCAGTGCTACAAATTGTATTCATTGATTATGGAAAACACCATTCAAACTTTTTAGTGGTTGCCGATCTACAGTAAATGAACTAAAACCTATTTTTGTATTATTATTGATGGACTGTTTAAAACGCGATAAAAAGATAAGATTTGTTCAGTATAACGTTTTATTTGCAAATGGACGTTTTTGGCACAAAACGCTAAGTTTGGATTTATAGGTGGATATGACATATAATAAAAAATTAAGCAAAATATCGGATCTTATATATATATTATTTTTGAAGGTACTTGTCTATCGGCGACTACAGTGAGAAAAGCTCATATTCTCCAGTTGGGCAGTCACATCGATCATTATTGTATCTGTAGAAGCAGACAAAACTATTCAATGATAACATCTTATCACTAGATATTTGGAAATGCATTACACCTCTGTTTAAAACTTGTTGGTTCAAGTATAAAAATGACAAATACATCAAAAATAGTTTAGTTAATGTCTTAAAAGAATTATTTATTGTTATATAGTAAATTTGTTTACGTGAAAACGAAAAATAATTTAGTGATTTTTTTTACATTGCTAAAAAACTTTATATTTCGCTATAACTATAATTTTGCAATACAGTAGTATTCAATTGATTGATGATACACCTTATTTGTGTATTAGATTGTCATATCATTCTAAACAATTGTTTTCAATTTTCAAATATTGCTAATAATAGACTAAGAGTTGAAACTAGGAAGAAATAGGCCTATCAGCAAAGTTAAAACATGACCTCATAACCATGCAAAGAGACTTTTTACTAAAAGAAGTTTTATATTTAATTTTGTTTTTAAGATTGAGTGTAAATATTATTGGACAGTCAAACTATTAAAACCTAGGTAGGGCACCTTTTATTTAATATTTGATATTGTTAACCGAAATCAATTTCAATATACCCTAACTGTTATTAACTGTTTAAAAGAAGTATCAGATGTTTTGACTTTAAAAGATAACCTTAGACGTCCTTCGATCTATTTGTCTTGGATTTCATCCCCTATAAAAATGCATCGGTAAAATTACGGTATTTTCAACAGTCGTGGTATTTTACAATATATCTAATTCAAACCATTAAACACATTTAAAACAAATATTTAAACTGCTAATTCTCCATCTCTCTTACAACAGGAATGCATTCATTATCAGCTTTTAAATTACAAATATGTTAATAATAAATTAAAAGATATAATAGTTTTATACAAGTAAAACATTATCACTACTACTAATATTATATTTATTTTTTCTTATTTTTAATAGTATGTCCAAGAAATACACAATAAAAATATATACATGCAGATGAAATCTAGTCTTAAGATATATTTTCTTCTTTTCCACTTATTTATTACTGCTGGATTTTACGATTTCAGAAAAGTAACAAATTATAGTCACCATTTAAAAATATTAAAACTATTATTTCAGTAAATTATTTATTCTATTCAGCCAAATATACATTCCGAGTATATTTACTTGTGAAAATGGATATGGATATTCAGTTTTGTGCGAAATTTGAAAATATAGTTGTATTTTTCAAATACAAAAATATTTTAATAATAAATATGCATAAGAAGTATACTCTTAGATATAGTCTAAAAAAGTTAGCTATTGGATAACTTTAGGAAACCCACCCCTTATACATTTCTTACACACCATTTACTGAAGAATATTCTTAATAATTCCTATGGGACAGATAGCTGGTAATAAATTATTATAGAGTTTTTAAGGGTTTTTGTTTTTTAAATTAAATAATTAAACTTTTATAAACAATTAATATTAAACATTGCCTCATTTTAAGAATAAATGGAGTTGTAGAAACAAAATGAAATAAGACAAGCACTGTTGGACTTGACTTATTTAAGGTGGAAACAGAAAACTCGCTTTTCAGCACGTGACTTGGGAAATAAATTCTTGACAAAGCACAAATTATTTTATCGACTCCACTGTCTGTGTCCTATTTGTGCTTTAATTTAACTTTTGTTAGAATTGAAAAGTTAAGGTTTAAACGGAACGAAACTTGTGAAAAATGCAATATTTAATTTTTTAATACATTTTAAAATGAATTGTTTGAAATCTTAGTTTCAGTAAACTTCAAGGTTAATACGGCTTAATTATGAAATACTTAAGAATGTAACAGAATAGGAGAACCCTATTGTATGGATTAACTTTAATTTTTTGTAGTACAAAATATTGTTCAATATTTCAAAAGGTATTCCACTATAATCGTCAATTTTGAAAAAGATTTAATTGTCTTCTAGTTAACTGGAAACTGATGGTAAAAACAGCTTTTCACTTGTAGCATTTTAAAAGTAGTGTGTAACACATAATACTTTAAATGCTGTAATTAACATCATCCTATCACACACCTTACAAATCAAAGGAAAATTTCAAGTCTTGTTTATCTTAGAAAAAAAGGAGCTAAGATGGAAAACTATAGTGTGATAAGATAATACGATTCGATAAGAAAGATCATTTTATAAGATAAAACGATAAGAAAAGAAGCCTTGTGTAGAATGGGAAGTTAAGCTGCTAATTTGCGTAATACAAAGACTTGAACTTTGCACAGTATAATGAGGACTAATTAAGATTCTTTGTCCTGACGTGGCAGGAGGCTCTGGCGACCCGTTTTCATTGGTCCTCTTTGAGGGTAGGTACTACACGAGGTCCGACCTAAATTTCACTCTTTATAAACTGGAAATTTTAGTAAGGTTCACGAAAATAGTCCCATGAAAATTTTAACAGTGGTGTAACCTCCCTCACCTCCTTTTGACCTGCAATGTTGTCAATTGTGGTTATGTTTACCATGAGTTTAAGTTAAAAACATAAAATAAAGTTTTTACTCGTAAATCACATATGGGCTCTTCAATAAAAATATTTTCATCAATGCTATAATACAGTGTGTTCTAAAACTGAAGGTCACAAGTTCGTGTCTCCAGATTTTATAATGTAACCATGCAGATTGTTTTACATAATTTTACACGTATTCGAAAGAAGCATTTTAGTGAAAACAGAATAATTTTTTCCGTTTTAAAATGAAGGCCATTTTGTAAAAAAATTAAATTTACGGAATAACCTATTATTCCTTAAATTTATTATTCCGTTTATTATTTGTCATAAATGACTCCTGATTTAAAATAGTTATTTGAAATGAGCTAAGATTTAGAGTGATATGTCGCAAGGCCACATTTATTAAAAAACTAAAATTTCCTAGATATGCAATTTTTACTGTATTTATTAATATTGCGACATAAATATTGTAGTGTGAATCCAGATTTAAAAGTTTCTTTTAATAATCCATTCCTTAATCCATAATGGGACTAAAGAGGATTATCTCTTTAGAGGGGATATTACTAAAGAATCATCGTACAGAAAAATGTTGGGCTTATTGGCTTTGGAATAAATTTATTTACTATATCATATTATTATTAACATGAAATAGTAAACGCATTTAAGTGTTATTTACTCTGTTTACTAATGACCTGAAAGAAGTGTTTAGTAAATGACCTCATCCATACATCAAATGATCTCATTCATTACCCAAATGACGTCCATTACCTCTGCCTCCTTCTTGTCATTATCATTTGTCAAACTCTTGGTACAAGTGAAAAAGGTAGTAAATTAAACATTTTGAGAAAACAAAAAGTTTAACAAGAGTTTCACGTTCCATGTAAAACAGTCGTTATCTGTTCACTTTGAAATATCAGTTTTCAAAAGAGAAATTTCAAACACACGTGTTACATGTTTGGTAGCTAACACGTGTTACTTGTTTAGAAAAAGCTTTTCATATTTTCACCCTCTTGCTTGATGTTAGTACCCGTATAAATGCTGTATGTTTTATACCCTAAACACGTGTTAATCAGTTTTATGAGAAACTCTCTGTTTTTCAGGACCGTCTTATAGAACTACAAAATGCGTCATAAAATTACTTACATCCTTTACTTACATACTTTCTTACATACTCTAAGAGCGAACTTATATTTTCTCCAATATTGGCTAGTATAATTTCTTTCACTATTTTCTGTGATCGGTCTAGTACCTAAAACCAAGAAAAAAGTAACAATGAAATATATTCATGTTATTAAAATAGTGTGTTAAAGGAGACTACTCTATTTATGAAAAAATTCTCAGTCCATAATGTCTGAATAAACCCCCCACCATAGACTCACTCAATCTGTTCTCACTCAATTATTTCTCACCCAATCATTACGATGACACGACTGGTCATAAGCGTCGTTTCATAGGCGGGGGTGTTCTAGAAGTTTCGGCATTTTGTGAAATTAGTGTCAATAAAATACTTTGAATCAATATTAAATGTTTCCAAAAGTAAATCCTGAAATCCATAAAAAGCAGTTTGGTTTCAAGTGAATGTCTTATAGCAACCAGAAAGGATCAGAGTAGATATTCTGGACAATGCTTCCAATTGTGTGATCACAACTTTCATTTTGTTCATGAAAATGTCACTATTCATACAATGGACTCCATTAGCTAACCTTTACTGTATATAGAAACATTAAACACAAGTATTTCACAAGACATAAAACTTATTTGGAATTTGTAGAACTTGTTTACCAGAATCAGAATTATTTATTTCGTGAATAACATAGAGTTATATGAAGCATGTCATTGGATATATGTATATACAATATACAAATTTCAAGTATAAATTCAAAAATTATTTGCAATAATACAATTTTTTTGGTGAAAGGAGAAACCTACAATTTCAGAAGTTGGTGCTCTCCAACTGGAATTCATAAACGGCGTAGGGACATTTTCTGCAAAATAGTTTTCATAAAAAAAAAAACATAAAAAACATAATCATTGTTGACGCATTACAGTCGCCGAGACAGGCGTATGAAGCCGTATAGCAGAATAATGATTACCCTTTTCCAAAATTGTCAACATATGAATGGTGTAGATCAAGTTTGACTTATGTCATCTGTTATTAAAACGTCGATACCCTGAAATGAATTGATTACTCAAAATATCAATACCCAAAATTTTGTTGATTATTGTATGTATAGTAAGGATTTACTACAGTGTCAGCTGAAGGCTTAAATACTTGCTGCTTAATTACTCTAAAAAATTGTCCAACCCTTGAAATAAGTTTAAATATTTGTGAGAACAATTAGCTATCAATAAAGTCGAACAGATTGAAAATTTTGATGACAAATAATTTTTCAAAACGTATTGAAACCAAACAAATATATTTATTTTATCACAGATCTACTGATTGTAGCATAAGATACGTAGTTTAATCCTAAACATATCTATTAACATTAATTCTATGTTTATATAAAAAATTTAAACGAAAGGATCTACGAAATGTTGTATAAATATATATAAAAAACTGTACAAAGAGTAAATAATAAGGCAGTTGGCAGTTCTTTATGTAAATTTTTATTTAGTAGTTTCTGTAATTTAATAAGTATTGTTTTTTTTATTTGGTTGATTTATAGCAACTGACTAGTTTATTTAATTATTTATTTATTATCTTTTAATGGTAAACACAATTTTTACTAAATGGATAAAAAAAGTGTGCATTTTTCTATTTTCTAAATATAACAGAATTTGTACTCACTCCAAATTTTATTAAATTAAATGTAATACTTATAAGTACATAGTCCTGGGAACACAAACTCTTGTTTCCCAATACCTGCACGGTACTGTGGTTCCAACAGGGTTGCCACAACACTAGCGGTTAGCGTGAAATATCCCTGCTCCATACATTTGGTAGACCTTTAGTTATTCTAAGCAGGAATACCAGGATGCTGCACAAAGTTGTATAATTTACATTTTCCATGGACTTATCGTTATTTAATGAATTAATTAAAATTATAAGTTGATTAACTAGCTTTAAAAATATATTTCTCTTAGCTATGTAATTAACTCAGCTAAATATAAGCATTAAAATAAGATAACAACATTTTATCATAGCGTTATTTATAAGCAAATAATGAACGGCAAATAAATTGTTGCAGAAAGTTATATTATTCATAGTTGTAAAGTATGAATAATATAGGCCTACTTGTCGCAGCAGATCTGCGTACTAAATAAATTACCAGTAAAGTATGTGATTTTTTAAAATTTTACAATTAACATGATATGGTTTTCTGTAGTAGGTTTTCTGCATTTGGGTGTTTATTGACAAATATAGCTTGATTACTAATTAATTACTACCTAGTAAAGGTTCATACCAACTTGTAACAAGATCTGGTATTTTTGTTATCATTTCCATAAAAAACCACATAAAGAAAGAGAATGTAGGTGTTTTTATGTGTAGAGAATTTTATAGGTGTTGTAAGCAAATATAAATCAAGCCTTAATTTATTAAGGTACATACCAAATTATAGCAGTTAATAAAGAGGTATAGAGGTTCAAATGATTTACCCTTAGAATAACTTGGAAAACGGATTTTGAAGTTTCTTCATTCCTAGTAAAGGTAGGTTAACAATCCAAAATAGTAAACTGTTTTTTAAAGTTATTTTAGCAGTTTTGGTTAAAATTACTAAATTTACAAAACTTACCCTTACCCTGTATGTGTTCCCTACAACCTGTTTATAAACACAGCTATTCGAAGAACCTTCCAAAATTAAATATAAAAATAAGTTCAAATTGAACTTGTATATTTCATAGTTAATTATTAGCAGCAGTGTAAAATTTATTTTCTTAATTTAAGTACTTTAAAAAACTCTTGAATGGTTCTATATATTTAATTGAGAGACTTTGATAACGTAGTTAAAAAACATGTTTATTTTATTGATTGATAAATATAAATTTATGGAATTTAAAAGTAATGAGAACAGAAAATGAAGAAGCCTTTGCCTTGAAAACGAATGTTATGTTATTGTATACCTTTTATACAAAGATATATAGAAGTAATGTTACTTTATTTTTTATAACTTTGAAACAGAAAAGCTATATTGCATGAAATCAGCTATTTCTTTCCTAGAAAATTTGCACTATTGCTTTTAGCTGTCTTCGAAAATAGCCGATACCCAAGTACGATAGTAGTTTTCATTGCTAGGACGGAAAGTGGTTTTTATGAGTGGAAATATCGATTAAGCAAAGTAAACGATTTTTTAGTCCGAGTGAAGTACATATTTTAATTCATACTAAAAAAATATGAAAGTAATAACCATTTTTAAATAAATAAATTACAATCCAATTACAGTATTTGTTTCCGTTTAGTAGTTAACTTGAAACCAGTTAGTATTTAACCAGAGCTTCCATCTTAGTTGAAATATTCCTTTAAAACAGATGATATATAAGAGAAATAAATGGAATGTCACAATCCTGCATTTAAAATGCATGTCTGCAAAAGGTGTTTTGTTTACATATGTCTTATTTGTTGGGTTATTACTATATTTCCTCGAGAACATAATATTTTATACAAAACACTCTGATGGAAGTACTGGATACAGATACAGACGGATAACTGAGTAAATTATGCCCATAATTCAATTTCTTTGTTATTTTCTAAGAATAACCTTTAATATTTGAATAGATAGTTTTTATAACACTTCATTTAGATCAGCTGGTTGAATATATATATTATTTATATAACAAAATCATTAATAGGCGAAAATTTAATTGAAAATAATATAGCATTTTATTCCAAATAAAAAAGAAATTATGTATTGGGAAATTGATAGTTCTCTAGTTTAATCTTGAAATGTAATATTTAAAGGATATGCTTAGTTATAAAAATACTCTGACCTAATAAAAGTGATCCAACCCATATTTAATACCATTAGTTATTTAATTGTCATCATAAGAAAACTTGTCCTCGTGAATGTAGTCATTTGTGTGTGAGTAAATTTATAAAGTCTTAAAGATAGGCTTTAAATATAGAAAAGTAGAAGCTTAAACCAACGACCTCAGCTCTGCACTTAGGCAAATTGGAACGTGGAACAATTCTTTAAACCTTCATTTAGTCCTTAAGGGACCCAACCCTTGGATTGTAAAGTTAAGTTTAAGGAGGTGTTTTATGTTGGACAATTAAAGGATTTTTTGTAAACTCTCACTTGGTAGTAAGGAAAAATATATGTATTTAGTATAATATTGATACTGTTGCATATTCTATGATGTAATTATTTCATATTGCGTTTTAAATTTAAAGAGCATATTTAATTTTCCCAAAAAAGACATACGTAAGTAAGTTGCTAGTTTCGATTGAAAAATACAAAGGAGTAGAAATGGTTTTACATTTTAGTTTTCTAAGGTATTAACGCTAGTTTGGTTGACTTAATACTTAACTGTGTTAACGCCAAAATTAATATTTTAGTCCGTTTATTGCCATCCATTAGATAGAATGTCTTTAATTCACTGAATGACCTTCATTGACTCACGAACTCTGAATTTCACATGCCATTCTTTTCATAAACTAGTTAGTTTTGACCTGGCTATTCATAAAATATTCTATGGAAAAATCATTTCACTCAAATTATTTTCAAACCACATTAAAATGGGAATTTTGGTACAATAACGTAATGAAAAAATTAGAATTGTATCAGAGATGAAAATCAAATATGGATTTCATACAGTTTGATAGTAAAAATACTTTCTTTGATTCATCGGAATACGTATAAATAAATTTTATCTGACTAAAGGGATTCATATAATCCACATATTGAATCTGCTCCTTCATTGTAATATGATTGAAAAAATTCCTGCTCATAAAGATTTGTTAAGTTTTTATAATAAATTATTAATAAACTTCTAGAAATTACAACTTTAAATCTTAGCTTCTTTACTAAGTTTTAATTTTAATAAAAATAATTAAGAGCAAAAACTTATCTGCATTTTCCAATTTGTTGTACCGATTCTGAAAAGATGAATAAACCATGGATAGAAGGATGGATCTAAAAACCACAACAATTTCTGAGCTGAACCAATCTAAATATTTACAGAGATAAAGCTGAGCCCTGGTTTGTTGAGAGAGATTGGTTTGGCCCAGAGACGACGAGTTGTTATCCTCAAGTTGACTTGACTGAAAATCACGTCCCGAGGAGGCGAAATCAAATTACTTTTCACTGGATTGGATGTTTCAAATTTTTTTTTAAATTTTTGAATTCAGATATATTACATATTCAATTCTATCCATTTTAATATGAAAGTTAAATTGAAGGAATGATATGATTTTGTGTACCAAGAAAAGTATATATAGGTTTTTCGATTTTACAGCTTTGATCTCAGAATGATTATCTATCTCACAAAAATGATACAAGAGATAATAATAAACTTTCAACTAACGTTTATAATTGGCTTTAGAAGAATATTAAAAATACGAAACAAGGAACCATTTAAGAAAATATAAACACACCTGAAGGATATTATCAAAATGATTTCATAAAGCCGTAGCTGTAAATGGCTCTAACAACGATCTCTCTTAGATAACGCCCCTTCCTCGAAATGTCGGTTGCAATCCACCTTTTATTTTCTGATAATCTTTTGAAATTGGACGACTGAAGTGAGTAGTTTTCCTTTATTACTACATTTTTAAAGCAAAAGTGAGTTCACAACTTTATTCCAGGTAAATTATATGTTACTGTGACTTTTCTCTATTAATTTAGATGAACTAGACTTGGTCACGAGAGTAAATCTGAATACTAATCAAAACTGTCATAAAGGATTGGTTCTTGAATTTTAAGGATTAATAATACTATACTGTGGCACTGAATGAATATGATTTTTTTTAGTAAAATATATTAACATGATTTAGTAAATACGATTTTACCATCCAACATTTATAAGTTATATTAGAAATATTAAGTTTACTCCTTTGTTTTATCTTATTAAAATATTTTACAATTTGAATATTTTTCAATTCATAGCATGACATGCATGTTTTATAAGGATTAGGGAATACAACATTTACTACAATTTAAGGGAAAAACTTAAATGATATTTTTCAAAGGCAAAACGAATTGAAGAAAAGCTTTTATAGTAGGATTCACGAAAATAGTCCGATGAGAGTTGGTACATTGTTGCCAAATTTATTCTGAAACACATTTTTATAATGCATTACACATGATAAACATAACCATAAATGGCAACATTGCAGGGCGAAAGGGGGTGAGGGGGACACAGCTGTTAAAATTTCCATCGGACTATTTTCGTGCATCTTACTATAGTACCCTGCTCATTCTGTAAATATATCATTTTATTTTTGAGCTTATTTTTTAACTGGGGTGCTCTATAGCTGTATTCAATCCTCAGGTGCACTGAATTGGAAAATTAAATAATGTCTCTGTTTATTTCTTTTAGTAATGTCAGAGCTCGATTGTCTTTGAATCTAGTTGATTTACAGATGGTTTATATTACAAAAGGTAACATGTTTGGATATATTGATTATATTTTTCAAGTTAATAGACAATGCTGGTTAGTATTGTTACCAATTACGAACTATTTTACTAGGAATTAATAACTACTAGTAAACACAACTGCACTTTTATTAACTTGCCAGCAATTAAGAAATTTACTGTTGGATTCTTGAAAATATGTAGAATCCGTATCAAACTTTAATAGTCTAATGTTGAAAAAAAATTAAACTTTAAGGCATGATAAACATAACCGATTCAAATAGTTTTCCTTTTTATATTTTATAAAAAACTCAAATTTAAATCATGTTCTAATGAATTTTTAAAGGCAGTTAATTTTTATTTTCAAGCTGTGTTTATAAAAGTAGTTGCCAGTACAATCTTGTAAAAGTATCTAAATATTTAATTTGAAAGGCATTTATTCACAAAAATGTTTTCCTGTACAATAAACCTTTACTAGAAATAAAATAAAAATAAATAAAAAAAAAAATAAAATACACTGACGCTTTTATAAAGTGACGGCACAGTGATGTATAACTGTAAATGATAACCCTATTGATTGCTTATATTGATTTGTTGTTCATTTCCTATAACATTTCCTTCTTTTTACTAGTTCAATTTAAATATATATTAGCCTTACCATCAATACCTTGATGACGTTTATCAAGTTTTTTTTTCTACGCCAGACTCAGTTTATAACATTTTGACTGGTAAGGTCCAATCCCCGTTGTTAATAATGTAGGTTCATTAGTATTTTATGCCATGTTAAATTTAATCAAATACAAAAATAGATTAAAGACTAAAAATCAGCAGTAGTGTATTTTTTAATATCCTATTTAGTTTTAACAATTATTAGATATTTCGAAGTACCAGCATACTTGGTTCGAAGTCCAAAAAAACCTACTAAAGAATAAAACTTTGAAAAGTTTTTATGTAACTGAATTACATTATCAGTCATTTACCACCTTTTATCCAGTTGTGTTAATTTTAAAATATTGTTTAACATATGAGGTATCAAAATGATGATACACTGTGGAAGAAAGCTTCTTCTTCGGTAAGTTTGTTTTATGGAGATTGGTTCTGAGACTTTGGAAAGACAACAGTGAAGAGATTTATTCAAAGAGTCTTCATACAAAAACGTCTAATATGAAATAATATGGAAAACAATTGAAATAAGGGTTGATTTGATGAAAACATTGAATAAACATACGGTCCTATATAATTCTGTGCTTCAGTAAATAAATATTTGATTATTAACTGAAATATTAATTGAACTCTTATTGCAATAAAAACGACTAACTATGTTTATTAACAATATGAAAAAATGATTGAAAATATGAAAATAGTAAATAATTGATTGCGTTGCCAATGGAGAGTCAATCATCCTGATGATTGATATTAATTGTCCATGTGTGCATATTAAGTTCAATACGAATATCATTATGATCATTTTAATATATTCAATGAATGTTTACTAGGCATACTATTCTCAAAATTTGTTTATGTTGTAAAACATGAATTAATTTTTTTTATACAAATTATAAAATGTTCACCTATTTAAACAAAAAATAATTTATTTAAGTAATCGAAACTTATTTGGAAGTTACATTTGATTATGTTGTAGTTGTAACACAACCATGTATTCAAAAGTATTCACTTCTTTAAAACTCTGATTTTAGTTGCATTGGCTTACTAAAATTATTTCCTTAAAAATGACTATTACTTAAAGAACAATCTGTAGTAGATTTAATAAATTGTTGGTAAAACTCAGTATATACTTGGTTTTATACCATGGATTTAATCAAACATAAAAACTATCGATTTTAATATTTTGTTGAAAATAATTGGTCTATCTTCCCTCTACACAATTTCATTAGTTTATGCAAATATTTAAAACTCAAACCAACAACAACAAACAGGATTAAATTAATTAATGAACACAACTGCAACTGCCGTTTGTTTAGAATGGCAATAATCATATGGGAGCCATAATTGAAAACACATCGATGTAAACATGAAGGTTTAGTTAAGTTATTAGTTAGGATAATACTCCTATTTTATTCATGTTGAAAAAGGTCAACAAGACCTTAAAAGTTATGCTATCCCCACTATCAAAAAAAGGATTTTTTGTTACTTCTGGTCTCATAATGTAGAAATCCGACCTCCTTACACGTCGATAAGCTTCAAGTGACACCTGACACATCCTTGCTTCTGCAGAGGAGTAAAAGCCTCCAGGTCTCTCCAGCTGAGGACCGGTATAAGTGGCTTGTCCGCAGCTCTAATGTGTTTTACACTAGAGTCAGTCAAGTTTACTTTGTCAAACAGTGACACTACTAGGAGAGTGGGTATCGAACATATTCTACATTCGTGGTTGAGGCTTTCTAGATTTTTAATAACAACAAATTGCGCTAGAACCAAGAGGTTGAAATTGAGATTTCATTAAAAACTAGTACACAGTACACACATGGTGAAACTGTAAAATTTTATCGTATGTAGAGAATTGCATGTAGTATAATTGATTGAGCTGGGCATGCCCCAACCTACTTATGGGATGGAATGCATAACGATTATAACTGCACAAAAGGTTTAGGACGTGACTGCTGCTTAAAATAACTTTTGTGATGTAAAAATAACAAGTGACTTTGACGTTCATTAAAGTAATATAAATTAGAACGATATTATTTTAAATGTTATATTGTTTCATAATTTCTCTGAGTGATTTAAACATCAAACATTACTTCCTTATCAGCTCCTTACTGGATTAAAGTAATAGAGGAAAGCTGCAGTTTCATATATTGTAACTGTTACAACAATCATGTGTAGCCCCTAGTGTGTGTTTCGGAAACAGCAACAGTTGCAAATGACGCTTCAAAACACTTTATAGGGGCTTTGCTAAATTTTGACCAGAAAGTGTAGGCCTAAACATATATATTCACACAAATCTGTTGTTGAAGTCCCTTAATTTTCTAGCACTATGTTTTAAAATAAAATTTACGTTATTATAATAACAAATTACATTTATAAAACTTTATCGTATGAAAGTGTAGGCCTAAACTTTGATATTGACACAAATCTGTTGTTGAAATCCCTTAATTTTCTAGTACTATGTTTTAAACTAAAATTTACGTTATTATAATAACAAATTACATTTATAAAACTTTATCGTGTGAAAACAAAACATTTTCATTATAAGAAATTCTTTAAAACTAGAGGCTCATAGGGGCAAAAGCCCCTAGTTATAAAATTAAAATAGCATGAACCATAACGGATTACCAAAAAAGTTACCATAACGGATTCACTACAAAAGTTTCCAGAAGACTGAATTTTAATTTATATAATATTTTAACAATACCGTTTGAGTAGGCCATTCGCCTCCAAAGCACTCTATACAATCCTGTGCTACCACGCCACCCATCTGCAAAATGCTTCATTTTGTTTGTTTTAAACCTATATCGACCTTTCAAAAATAAGTATTTTAATGAAATAGTTTAGTTCTTGAGCTAAGTGGCAATGAGGAAAAACATGAAGGACGTTTTTCACCAATTTTAGGGCCAGTTAACTTTCAATTCTTACATCATAACAATTTTACTGTCTTGTTTTCCTAAAATTGAATAGTTGTAGATGTTTTTGCTCCTGTCAGATATTTTGTTATTTTTTGCGTCGCCAAATTTTAACACGGCACCTCAATGTAGATCATCTTCACTCACTGTCAATATTCGTCCCTCCTCTCCTAATCAAAACACTCGATTTCGTGTAAACAAAGCGGACTTTTTAAAGGAGGACCTTTGACCTGCTATTTTTACCCTAGTATATGTAGAACGAACGTCTTTGATTTTAACTCTCTCATAGACCTATAATTCTGCAATCCATTAAATTACCATAAGGTTTCTGGGAAAATGCAGCTAACAGAATACCAACACTTCGTTGACTGATGCACTTCAAGTTTTAATTAATATATCTTCGCTTAGTTTGATCATTTGACACTTCTTGTCTGTCCAAAACACGTTATAATGTATAATAAAGGAGACGTTTATCAAACCCTAATTCATAGCCCATTGCGCCCCTATCACCATCAGAATGTTTTTTTATGATTGGTATACACGCTCAGCTAGCAAACCAGTAAATTTTATGAATTTTTAACAGCAGTCAATTTGTAATAGTTTGTAATGTTGGTAATGCTCCAAGTAGAATATTTAGTCCTCTAAGCCACAAAGCGTCTTATTATAGTATTACCACTCTAGGTATATTTTTTTGTCAATTGATTATTAGTAGGCCTAGTTCTTCACTCAATGTTATCATGTGTCTTTAGATTTCAAATAAAACCATAACACATGTTTTAATGTACACAAAGCAGACGTTTTACGAATCCCCATGCTATTCTTATGGAGGACGTTTCATGTTATTCCTCGTCTCCTGGTAACTTTATGGACATGCCGATAGTTTCCCTCGTGCATGGGACCGAGACATTTAATTTGACACCCCTCCCATCTTCCTGCAATTTGTCAAACGCTCACAATTTTGCTCAAGAAATTTCGCTTACAGAATTATATATAAAGATGTCAAACAAGATGGTTAATTTGTTTCCTTGAGGTGAGAAAACGTGACCTGATAAGTAAAACAAGGAATGGCATCGTCAAGAGCTGGAATTATTATTTTATATTTATGCCTCTGTCAACATTTGTTATATTATACAACTTAAAATAATAAGATTGCAAGTTATTTTGGTATGTGAATAAGGGTGTTTAGTTATAAAAAATATGTTAATCCCATGTTGTAAATAAGGTTTTAAGAAGAAAAATTTCAACTGAAACACTAATCCTTTATCAACGTTTTTATTTAGTTTTTTTTTCATTTGTTGTGACTTTAATTTTTTTATTGGAAAATTTTATATAATAGTGTATTGCAATTATCATAACAGATTTTCATGTTGTTATGTTATGGAAAGTAAATTAAAGTAACACAAAATATTAATTTGATATTTTGCTATAAAAAAATGTAACCTTATGCAAATTATTCTCTGTATAAACTATTATCAGTATTCTCTAGTCCTCCTCAGTAAATTTTGTAAATCAAATTTACCCATTGAATGATTTCCAATCATATGAAATCATCCTATTCTGTGTACTAACAAGCATATGAATTAAAAAAAGTTTTTTGTTCTAATTAATTATAAAATTATCAGTTTAATTGTGTCAAACCCTAAAAGTTTGTAGGAAATCTTACTATTTAGCTTTTAATAACAGCTTATAAATTTTAATGACACTTTTATGGAGGAAGACCATGAATATAAACACTTATTTTCATATTACCAGATAACTGTATCCAAAGTACCGGAATTTCCAAGACCGGAAGTAAAAGTTGCGGGGCGGAACAGGAAATGGTTTGCCTGAAGTCAACAGCGTGTGGCCCAACTGTGAGCTAACTTGATTTCTTCACGGGTTGTTAAAGAAAGTTTTATTGAATTTTAGTCTCAAATGGATTTCTTTAGCCTTATTTATATTTAAGCTTAATTCATTATTATTTTATTAAATCTTTTGCGTACTCTAGTTTTTTTTAAATTCAATATACTCAAATTACTTTACTCTTTTTCAAGTTATATTTAACAAATGTCATATAATGGAAGTTTGCGTTGTTGGAGATAGACCTATAATTTTAATAAACACAAAAAGATTAAAATAAACGAAACAAACACCTTTAAGTCAAGGGAAATTTTGTATTCCACTGTTTTGGTGATAAAAAATATGGACCAGAATCAGAATTTCATAATTAAATGACCATTGACAGTGATACATAGCTAAGGCAGTTCCATATATGAAACCCATCCAAAACAATAAACCAAACAGACACGTGACCAAATCAGTCCATTAACATTAATAATGTAGGTCTAAGCTAAATATACTTTTGGGCATCCTTAAAAACCCATTTTAATATTAAATGATATCACAAAGCCATTGTTAGATGTTGTTTAAGCGCATTCTACTTTGGTTCAATACATACTAATCGAAAAATCAGCCTAGTGAAGCGAAGTCAAGATTGAAATTAAGAATACCTTAATTAAAGATATCTTGAGAATATGAAAAACCTAGAAAAGTCACCGTCTGTTATGTATATCATAACAATCAATATGTATAGAATAAAATACATATTGTGTTCCGTCCATAATAACAAATTTTATAAAGTTTTTTTTAATATACCCTACTTATTTTAGAAAAGAAAAGAAAAAGATAGTTCATAATAGTCATTTATAAAAATTTAATATCTTGTACTTTTTTGAACATACATATTAATTATGCCTTTATACATAACTTTACTATTCAAATTTTGGTATATGAAATAACTTATTTAACATTCTTAGATGATTTATTGTGTTAGGTGTAAGACATTTTATTAGATTTTTTACCTTTAGCATTCAGCGAGTCTTCATGCAATAACCCATACCAAACCTAATTATTAATGATATCATTCTTATTAAATTAAAACATATTTTGCAATTAATTTTACTACCAGAAAAAGTTTAAAATCCCAATTGATTAAACACCACCTTGGCCGGTGTGATTCACCGCACTCAAAAGATGGCAACAACAAAAGTATATTTTTCTGCCTCCAACACGGACCAATATTTATGAACAATAATATAGATGGAGGGAGACCCTTGATTTAAACTTCATTGACTATAAATCTTTACACTCTCAGAGATGGTAAAAATATGGAATTCTGGGGGTCCTAACCATATCTTAGGATTTTATGAAAAAATTACATATTCAAAGTATATCACACTTTAAGATGACATTAACTAAAATAACAAAGCTCAATTTTATAAATTTTACCATCAGCATGGGAAATCAAACATTTAAAGTGAAAAGGCATGCTTTGTTATGACAAAGTTTTATACATAGTTCTCTTGTTCTTTTGAATATTTTACTTATTGGATTACCAAGAATGAAATTCATTTACTAGAGGTGATACGAAAAACATATTAGACGGTTGAATAAATTATTGAATAATATACAGTATTTGTGATAAATATAATGTTCTAAAACCTCTCTAAATGCTATTAAACGGCCTATAACTGTTTTTGAGTCCTTTCTTGTAATGATTAATCCCATCCCATGCACTGTTCAAATTTTAAATAGATTTATTTTCATACTTCATTAATATAAACAATTGATATTTATTTCAATCTCTTATAATTAAAATTTGCCGAATGATTAATGTATTCTGCATCAATTAGTACGTTGTAACGTTTGAAGTTACATACACTCATATTACATTTTTGGTAGATTATAAAATTTGTTTTTATAAGTATTTATTTGATAAGTTTTGACCCTTTTCAAAACATTACATTTTTTTCGAATTTGGATTGTAATATTGATAATTGAATTATTTGTAATTTCTATCAATAGGATTATTTGTGGTGTGTTTCTCCTATTGACAGTTTTGGTCGATACTCACACTGAAAGTGAGTCCACTCTGACACAAGTAATTTAATATAAGATTGAAAAATAAAATAATCAATTTCAAATCTAGATGTACTTAAATACATATCCATTTTTCAATTAATGAACAGAAAAGCCATTCGGTTTTATGATATCTCAAAGTGAACTCAGAATTACATTCAGCATTTCTCGTAGGAGGCTATTATACGGGAACCTTCAAAGTCGTCTTAAGCGAGGACTTAAAGAAATTGTTTTTGATAATATCCTTCGGCTCAGAGAGTGATTATAACGCTAAATAACGTTTATTCAGCTAAGAAACTGTTTCGAATTAATTGTATTTAGAATTGAAGGGTGCAGGGGAAGAACGATCAAACTCACAAAATGTAAAGTTTTCAGGAGAGCGTTTTTAAAATTTAAAGAGTCATATAAGTATGATAACATATATCCATAGTAATGTTAATGTGCTTAATATTTAATTTTACTGGTTGTCATTTTATGGTTGAAACAATAAAAAATTGTTTTTTAACGGTGATTTTAACGGATTTTAAGGGACTTTAACTTTGATTGTTAAAGGACTTTGTCCGTTCTTCTCATGAACGCAGTGGAGCTTGACCGATATTCCCCTGCATACTCTAAATGTTTTGTATTCTAGTGCGGAATCTGTTCGTTACTCACGTTTATAGAATGCACGTGGTTTTAAAACACGCTTAGACGAATCAAAATATACCGGTATTTCATTTTTTTGTATTTTTGGACTTTGATCGTTCTTCCCCTGCACCCTTCAATTGGCTTTATGACTTTAAGACATGACGATGTTGATCTCTGTATTCATATTTTGAAAACCTCATCTATTCATTGCTGAGTTTTTAAGCAATTAAGATAAGCAATGAATAAATAAATAAATTTTACTTCCGAAAACCATTACAATTTATCATTTACAAATTATTTTGGAAATTGTTCACCACCAAATCCAGTTGAAGTGACGATTGTCCACTTAGCTTGCTAAGTAAAAAGTCGCACTTATTATTGCTGATAGCGTAGATTACTGAAGCATTTGAGCGAACCCAAACCTAGTATCTAAACAAATGAGTATTTCCTCCAAATTAAATCCTTGACTTCTAATACCTATTAAGAACTTAATCTATGACAATTGCAATACATATTTCAAGTAGAATCATAAAGAATTAAATTACTATGCAAAATTTAACACCGTTGCTTAGTGAGGTATTTAACGAACGGACAATATAGGCCTACAATACTAGGCAGACTAATGAGAATTTGACGAAAGTAGTTTAAAAACTATAAATTACGCTAGTCGAACATCATATGATTGTTCATTACGTTTTAGGTTTTAGATGCTTTATGAGTCCAACCTCAAACGTGTGCGATCAATTTTGGGGGAGAAAGACGATTTGGTCAAGCGACATCTGAGTAGCAATATTTTTTGACATTTTACTACAGCAATTTACCAAATTTAAGTTAATCGTAAATATAATATTGTATGCAACGATTGTATTCAGCCATTAATCCACTCATCAGATAATTAGAACACCCGCTTTGCTCGTGTTCTCGGTTCAGGGTTCCACTTACATCGCAGTCTTCGCTTAAAAGCTTTCATAATACAATAGTTCCATAAACTACTATAACACAGGTACAGACAGGTAAATTAAGTCATCAACCTTTAAACATTTAAAATTAAATATTCTAGGAAGCGGTGGATTGTGCTACTGGCAATGCTGGTAAATAATAAAGAATATTTACAAACAATATTGCACTAAATTTGTGTGTCTCGGATATTTTTCAAGATTTAAGCTATAGCTACTTTTTAAATGAAGGTCAGCATTACAACTATATCTGCATATATTAACTATACTGCACTGCACTGCTTTACCATGTAACTGTGTGAACTAATGATTATTATCAATCAATACATATAATAAATATGTCATTATTTTAATTTACCCATTAGGATTTTTGGGTCTTTTTTAAAAAGGACCTCCACACTTAAAATTCGTCTTAAATGAATTATTTGTTTACAAAATAGATTCCTAGTAAAAGTGAGGTCACAGACAAATAAAAATCATCCACTCAATTGTTATAAGTATAAGTTCCACATATTGTTATGTATAAGTTCTAAACTTATACATTTTATAAATAATTAATAGCTGGCTACCCTTGCAAATATTTTAATTAAACATAAAACAATGATCATATTAGATTCGGATGACAGGTCTTATAGCCGTTATCTTATTATACGTCACCGCATTACCTCTTTTGGCCGGCGTTTTGTCGAATTTTTTAGTGTCATACTTCCAAGAAGTTGGTCAATTTGTTTAACATTTATGTTGTCTACTAGGCTCTACTCTATTTCCGATCCAACCTAACTGTCTTAACCAAACCACCAAACCTTAAAGCGCATTTTGTGATTTGGTAAAGGTTGATAATATATAGTACTAAGGGTGCTCTCTACCTCGGCGACAAAATCGTCGAGCGAGACTGTTAACTACCGCTATACGCGGAAACTCACATTTTGGAAAATATATGAGGGTGATTTTAAATTTTGTTACTTAAATGTTTTTTTTTTTTTTGTGTCAGTGCGAAATCGATCGGTGTCTAATAACGATATTTTTGAAATTACAGACCTTTCGCATCTCTCTTCTTGCATCGTTATCTATAAACTTTTTACCAATCTTATTGCAGATTCTTGTTCTTAAGATTATATTGTACTCGTGTATCGTCTTATTTTTTCTTAAAAATTGTTTTTAATACGTTAAAACTTGATACAAAAACGGTTATTTCAACATTATTAACAAGCACCCTGCATAGTCATTTAAATTAATATCGAAATTTTAAGGCGATGGCGGAGTACAAAATTATATTACGAAAAGAATGACACCAAAATATTTTAAATCGGCTTACAACCGGGGCGAAAAACACGGAGATTCTAAACCCTTGCATCCGCGCGCGGCAGACGGGTAGAGCGCACCCTTAAAACGGTGAACGAGAAATTGGTTGGGCATAAATTACATGTATTCCTTTTATTTATAGTTCTCTTTATAGAACTGTAATCCACCAAAACGTATTAGGTAATAAATTATTACTAGAGATCGCCCACTGGTCGAAATTCGACCAAAAATTAAGTTGATCTTGAGGAAAATAATTTTAAAATATTTTATAAATAAATGAAACAGCTGTTCTTCCTTATTTGCTAGCATTTGTTATTACAACAGCTGTCTTAAGATCCAATGAATTATCCTCCTCCCATAAGATTAACATTGAAACTTTGAAAGCTTGTAGGGCATAGCCCCATGGGCCGATGTGAACTAAAACGTGATTGTGCTCATCTACAGTACAATCTCTTTCTAACGGTATACGGGGATTTCTCCTACGATGCACACAAGCTGAGAAAAAAGGAGGAAATGAAACATGCTTGCCTATTAATATATAGATGGTTTCAGAAAATGTTAATAGAGGAGGCACTCTTCTGAAAAAGACCCAGATTTCATCTTGTACTTAAAAGTATTTTCCTTTGAACGATATTTTATTATAAAGTAACGAATCAAATATTTATTCTCTTACTAAATTTAAACAGGTGATGTTTTAGTGTTCAGTCATTTTAAAGGTAACAGATTGGATTAGTAAACGAATTTTGCTTGGTGGAAAATTTCTTATTGATAAGTTAGTATTTCTAGAGGAATAGTAGTCCTTTTTGAAAGACACTTACAAGAAAAGTAAACAAATAATCCTTAAATAAAAAAACGTGTCTAAATATTTAGGATAGTATCAAATTTATATTGAATTGCATTTGTTGAATTAAAAAGAAAATATGTCTTTTTTAAAGAAGCAAAAGTGTTAAAATGCTTTTTAAAGCGTACATCTGTAAAATTGCGAGTAATTAATTTCTGACATAGCTTTGAGGTTTTGGTCGGTTGAGGATTAAGAGTAAGGTTTAAGAACTGTTCTACGTTTCAATTTGTCTAAGTGCAGAGCTGTGGTTGTTGGTTAAAGCTCTTCTATTCTTTATGTATAAACCCTCTCTATGGGACTTTATATAATCTTTTGTAACATTGCTTTTGTAACATTCTGCACTAACCCTTTTTGAATCTACTAGCGAAAAGTTACAAAATAGTAATAAAAACATCATGGGGTATGTTGAAAAGAAAAATAATTTTAAATTTTTAGTTAAAACCAATGTAATCAATATTTTCAGAAGGATCTACATTTAAAATTTTCAATCTGAGTTTTAAAGGTCTTTGGCTTATGGGTAATCTTAATAAAAAATAAACACCAATTGAAACAACTATGGTTAAAACTAAAAATACAATTTTGTTACTAACATTTGGCCTTAAAAAGGTTATTTAAGTTACCGGCGTCTATGTCAGTAGTTTTTTACTGTTTATCTGGCCATCAAAGTTTCGAACCTCACAGGTATAAACACATTTTTACCTGTGAACATAAATGTATTCAGTTAATACATGTGTGAATAAGGTTCAACAAGACTTTCACAAACAACAAATATATTTGAAAAAAAAAAATAATGAAACATAAAACTGGCATGTACTAATCAAAATGATTGGTATCAACGGATGATGATGTCATGAATGCGACTTCCCAGTTGGCCAGACTGAGAAGCCACACTACATGACTGAGGGCGTAGCTCATTAAATAAAAGAGACATGTTAAGATTCAAACCAAATATAATTAACAGATATTAAAATCAACATAACAAACAGAAAATACAATAGTTTTAAACTAATGATAAACAAGAACGGAATTCAACTTATACATTTAATAAATTTAATGTTAGGGTTAAGTAGACTGGAACTCCCAAAGAAATAACTCAAACCTTTAAACTAGAAAAACTTTAAACAAATAATCAATTTTGGATCGGACGCCCCTTAATTTAGAGAACCCCAACTAATTTGCACTTACCCCGGGCCCAAGGCTTGAGCCCCATGGCCCCTCTGACCTCACCCCCCTAAACCTTTACACTCACATCACTGCACTAGACACACTCCCCCGAATCTAAGTCTGCTGACCTATTTAAGCCAGAGCTACCAATAAGTCAGCATAAACAAGCTATTGTTTAATAACAGTTCCAGTCTACTCATACAACAGCAAGCTCAAATACTTCCTCCTTACATTACTTCCTTGACCTCACCTGAAACCCACAATTTATTGATTGGAAACCCAAACAATCAATAATTAATAATTAAATAAACAATATTAATCCAGTTCCCCCCTTACAATGAGGCATCTCATAATGTAACTATTTCATTATAAATGAAGGGTGCAGAGAAAGAATGATTGTTGTCACAAATACTAAATTTTACAGGACAGGCATTTTAAACTTTAAAACCTTATAAAACGACCAGGAATAACAATTAATAATTAAAAGGTAATGTTTTCTTATCTACTTCTAATCCTTTATTAATTTAAACTGAAGTTGTTTAATTAAAAACAATAAAATAGCTTTTATTAATAAATAAAAAAATATTTGCTTGGACAACAAGCTTTTTTTCTGTGTAAATTAGGACAATAAACACTGTTGCAAATGAAAGCTTGTATATATTTAGAAATTTCACAAAGATATTAAGTTTACACATTTATGAATGCCAAATATGTATATATATATATATATATATATATATATATATATATATATATACATATATTTATAAGTATTGACAACCTTTGACAGGGACCTCCGATTTTTAAGAAATTTTGTATGAAGGTGTAGGACTAGGTTTATTTTAATGAATTCGCGAACCAGCATAATCGGGTCATGGGGGCTTTTTGGGGTCAAAATTGTCAAAAATGTGATTTTGGAATTTTTGACCTACATTTTTTTATTCAACAATTTCAACTAAAACCATTCAAAAGAGCTTAAAAACAAACAATTTAGTATTCTGAATTTTTAACTTGGCATATCAGGTAACAGATAAAATCCAAAAATAGTTCTTCCATGTTATTCTTATGGGGAATTAACAAAACCCTCCATCTCACATATTGACATAACTTGATCAAATTTGGAAAGTACTAGATATGGTTCAACTTATATTTACTTAAAGCAGCCATATGTCGGCAATCCTACATCCTCGTTCCCATGGTTTTTATGGGGGAAGTTAAAAAATCAAATTCTGTAGGATATTCCGTTAGTACGCAGGTCTGCTGCTAATAGTGCCATACTATTAGGCCTACCTTTTCTTGGTAGAACCAGCACTCACATTCAAGTTCGACACATCATCACCATCATTATCACCATCACTCATTGTAATATTAAAAAATAAACTTTAAAACACAATCAAGTTGAAGAGCACTGTTGAAGGCTGGCTGGCGTAACAGTCACAGACTGGTACAAGACACAGCGTGCATGCGCTTCAAAGGGCGCCGGCCCGCTTAGTGGACTACAAGCGTTTCTTCGCTGTTCGCGAGGGACAACAAGCACTAGTTCTCTGTATACCAAATCTTTTTTGTTGATTTATAAGGACCCCTATCATTATTTTGCTTTAATGAAAGCACGTGGTTATAGAACTCACATTTCCCTACACGGTGGTGGTATTAGTTAAATTTTGAATATTTTTGGACATCAAGCGTTTTTTCTCTGCACCCTTCAAATTATTTAAAGAGTAAAAACAACTTTTTATCATTCTGCACGAAATCAACCTGTTTTTTGTTCTCTCAATAGTACCGAAACCGATTATTTTTTTGTCCTAGGACTGAAAAATCATCTGGAGAATTTTTTAGGTCCTAGTACTGAAAAGTCAGCTGTTTGCTAAGTATATTATTATTGATTTATAAATGTTGAGGAGCAGAAATACGAAATTCAAACGTTGTAAAGAGCATTGTTTGTAAATAACAGAAATGTAAACATTGCATATTACTTAATTTGTAAATATAACCTCGAAAATACAACTTAATAGTTAATATTTTTAACGATTATAAGTCTAATTTTGCATTATGATAAAAAACGTTGTTCATCACTCGGAGCAAAAGTGTCTTTTTGATGCTTAATCGTTTTTAAAAACTCGGCTGCGCCTCGTTTTTAAAACACGATTGCGCACCAAAAAGACCCACTTTTGCTCCTAGTGATGAAAACTACTATTATCTCTATATATAAATGCGAAATTCCGATCAACGCACAGGCCAAACCATAGCACCTAGAAGCATGAGATTTTGCATACATATTCCTCTCATAGCGTAGGCAGACAATAAGAAGCGATTTTACAAAATTAACAATGGTCTCTGCACCACAGAAGGTCAAAGTTAGCATGGAGTTTGTATAGGAAGAATAATTTTTTTGGGGGTTTTGTTTACATTTTCGCAGATGAGAACTATTTGAAATTACAGTACTTGTCTGCAATTTATTTAATCATAAACAGCTGTTCTCATTTTAAGTATTAAGGGAAGATTAGTAATAAACAACTAAAGGATATTATAGACTTAAAGCGAGTGAGCGTAGCGAACGAGCTAAACGTGATAGCGAGTGAACGCAGCGAACGAGCTCATCTGAAGTGTAAAAATTCCTCAGGTTGGCATTGCTATTTGAGCACATTACCGTTCTACCGTTGCGAAGCACGGGTAAGTCAGCTAGTTTTATATATAACCTTTTTTATTCAAGTATGAAAACATCTGACTTTAGAAATGCCTTGGTGAAAAACAACTGTTATTTCTTATGGTGAACAGGAAAAGCGTGAATACAAACGTGTATTGCTAGAGAACATAGAACATTTACAATTCCAATAAACGCTGTTCAACAACAGTTAACAGCCCGGTTGAATCCCCATAACCCTTAGATATATCGAATGTCCAACTGTTTGTAAACATTAACTTTAGTGTTAACATACTTTTAATCCATAGGTTTAGAGATGTGTGATATTTAGAGATCACATAATATTTGCGAAACCAGAATTCTTAGCTATGCAATTTTTCTCTTATGGTTAACGTAAATGGTTGTAAAACCTCCGTTTGATGAGCTCGAGATACATAATTTATTTAAGTTTGTTGTGAAATGCTATATCTGCGTAGTAACTAAGCAGAAAACAGTGCATTGTCTGTGAGAAATGGTTTCCACATCTGCAACGACAAACATCATCAAATCATTCCAAAAGTTTGATCTCAGTGGATGACTCTGATGTGAGGCCGTTGGTGAGATTGAGGGGAAACTGAGCCAAACAGGAAACTGGGATGGCGGAAATGGTTTGAGAAGGAAGATGTTAGACGAGGGAATACGGAACGGTACTCACTACTTGGTGATATTTTACTCAGAGATCACATTATCTTGCTACAGGTAATTTTATTTTATTTATTACATTTTACAATAAACAACACTAAACTTTAAATTATATCTTATCCAAATTTAATTCGGGTATTACTTTACGTATCGTGAAAATGGTGTTGTCAAATTAAATCCAATGAAATCTCCTTTATTGCCACAAAAACATATTTACATGTATAGGCTTGCGTCAGAACAAAATCAAAATTAATCACAAAATTTAGGAGAATACTTAAATTACATGTGTTTATTCTCAATAAAATATTTTACAGAATGAAAAGACTTGTCTGTAAGTAAGGCTTTGAGCTTTCTATTAAAAAAATTAAAATAATGTTCATACTGTATAACCTCATGTAGGGTTTAAACGATGAGGCTTACAGCTTACATGATTCACTTTGACGAACGCCAGCAATTATGGTAACAGCTTTTTTTGAAGGATGAAAACTTGTTTTGTTTTTGAAGTTTCAGAGCCCCAAATTTAAACAGCATAAGAAAGATAAGGGAAACCCAAGGCGTATTATGCAGAAAGAAGCACTGATGAGTCCGTGAAGGTTGCCTACGGAGCACAAAAATCCCAGAAGACATCTTCCTTGCAACATTTTGAATATGGGGGGAAAAATTTAAATGTCGGTAAACAACTAGACCCAGAAATTTTAATTCTTGTTCGGGATGGACTTCAACATCATCAATGAAAATACTGAGATCGTCACAGAGCTTTGATGTGGTCGAGAAGTTTAGCAAACGTAGCTACTGCAAAGTAGACAAAAATAACAACTATATCACTTCCGATAGAGATGTTTCCAGGGTAGAGAGTGTTAAAAGCGACTGTGGATGATTTGTGGATTGGATTTATGAATCTAGTAGCTCCAATGTGACATATTTTGTTTCTGTTGTTTCAGAGTAAAAATGAATCATTTTATTTTAAAAATATTAACTAATAAAACTTAACACAATAACATTATATATTTAATTTCTTTGTATGACTTTTATTACATACAACCTCTTATACATTTGTAGCATAGAAGCTAATATGTCTTATTGTTAATAATAAATAATTTGTTTCAATTTACAAAATATAATTTGCAGGATGGAAGTTTTGAGCTATAGAGGACTGTTAAATAAAAGAAAAACATTTTTCATAAAGTAGAAACACATATGACACAAAAATAGGCTACTGTAGGCATTTTCTACATTAACTTTTTGTATAATTTATTTATTTTTTAATACAATTTCGTTACCAATGATGTTTTTTGTATAATTTAATTCTTGATCATACTTTGTCCAATTGTATGGGTTATATATAAAGTGATACAAAAAAATCAACCCGAAGGTCGTTACTTTGAAATAGGAACATGTAACATTGTACACATAGTTAATATAGTTAAAAATTTTCTAAAATTTTATGTAGCTATGAAATTATATATTGATTAATACCTATGTTCATGTCCGAACTGTTACTGTTTTATATAACATATCTTCTGCACTTCATTGTTAAGTACAAGCAATTTATTAAGAAACGAAAACGCACGAGCGAACGTGAATTTAACTTCTAGTCTAATATAAATGAGAATGAAAAACAAAGGCTTCAATCGTAATTGATCCCTTTTCAATTTTAAATTGGAGGCTTTTATTGAAAAGACCATTCATACATCTAGCGGGAAGTGGAATATCCACTGAACCGTGACTGTGATGTTTGAAAAGAGGAAATATTACGCCTCAAGTTACGACATGAAAACATATTTTTCGATTGAAAATAAAGAGTAGGAAGGATCCACATTTCACATAAATGCATCAATTTAACGTATTTACATAATACCAACCCCATAAATAATTATAAAAATTTTTAAAAAACACAAGAACAATAAAAAATATCAAATTAAAATGATTACTCTTTGGGAATAGAAAAACAAACCCATTTATATGCTAGGGAAGAATCTAAAAAAAAAAAAAATAATAATAATAATACCCCGTCGCAGCAGACGTGCGTACTCAGCGAATTTCAAATGGAATTTCTGATTATTTACATTTACTTTCCCCATAAAAACACCATAAGATCGAGTATGTAGGTTTGCTGCCATAGGGTGTTGTTAGTCTTAGTTAATCAATAATTGGTAAATGTAAACACAAAATTGTATCAGGTTCTGGCAATTTTTATTTTTACCATAAACCACATGGGGGTTAGTATGTAGGTTTGCCACCATATGGGTCTTGTAAGCAAGTATAATTTAACCTTATCTAGAAAATGTACATACCAAATTTGATATTATATCAATAAATAATATTTTGATTTTATGTCAATAAATAAGCAAGATATAGAATTTTCTTTATTTCCCATAAGAATAACATGAAAAACACATTTTTGGATTTTCCCCGTAACCAGTAATGCTAAGAAAACAATTCAAAATACCAAATTGTGTGTTTTTAAGCCCTTTTAAGTGGTTTTAGTTAAAACTGATGAATTTAAAAAATTAAGGTCCAAAAATGCCAAACACCCATTTTTGACCCCTTTGAAACCCCATAAAACCCCGTTCCCATAACCCGACAATGCTTGTTTGCGAACTCATGAAAAAAGATCTGGTTTTACACCTTCATACCAAATATACATATATATGAAAATGAACGAACGGTGTTTTTGGCTTCTGGGGACCTCAAAATGAAAAAGTAACATGGTCCCGGGCTCTAAGCCTTACCATGGCTACTATCGTAATAGCGTATTCCCATTAGGAAAATTCACTAAAACTATGATATTTTATTACTATTATAATGTAAACTGGAGAATCAAATTAAATATTATGTAATATGAATAAATAACATATACATGATATAAATATACGGAACACCTAGTGAGATACAAGGATATTGTGGTAGACCCAAGACAAGACGTTACCGTTAACATGAACATCATGTTACATAATGTAACAGCCTCGCGGTTTGGCCACAGGTAACAAGATATTGCGTTACATTGTATGGGTGTCGGGTTTACATGAATAACAATCGAATATTTCTTTATTTAAGTTTACTATCAATGCTTCTTACAGATTTGTTTATAAATATATTTTAAATGTATTTATCAATTTTGAGTGTATTTGAGCTTTATAATACGAATTTATTCTATTCCTATTATTATTATCAAAAATAATTTGTAAAGGTTTTTGCAAATTTAAACACCGTACTGCTTTATATTACAAAAAGTTAAAATATTTCATTAAATTTAAAACATTGTAAAATTTATCTATATTAATTAATTTTGTAAAAGTCTGTCTTTTACAATCTTTGTGGTAATCGAGTATAAATTATATTGAAATTGATTAATGACAATATCTATTATAAATGATGACCATTAAAAAAGAATATTAAATTAATTGAGACATTTTGATATTTTTGGGAAGTTTAAATGCACCTAACATTGCAAAAAAATAAAACAAAAAACCATTAATACCCCGTTGCAGCAGACCTGCGTACTCAGCGGATTTCTAAAGGAATTTTAGAGTTTGTATTTTCCCCATAGACACCATAGGAATAATGTAGGTTTATTGCCATGGGATGTTGTTAATGGAAAAGTAATGGTTGGGTAAGGTAAAAATCAAATTGTATCCATTTTCGTTACTTTGTAATACTCCTCATAAACCCCATAAGGGTGAGTATGTAGGTTTGTCGAATCATGGGTAAGCAAATATCAGTTATAAACCCTATCTAGTGAATTTACATACCAAATTTTACCAAGTTATGCCAATAAATAAGCGAGATTCAGGGTTTTGTTGATTTCTCATAAAATTTAAATGGAAAACCCGTTTTTCGCTTTTCTCCGGAATCTGTTGGGCTAAGTTAAATATTCAAAATATTAAATTGTCTGTTTTTAAGCTCTTTTAAATAGATTTAGTTAAAATTCTTGAAATATTTAAATTGAGGTTCAAAAATGCCAAAAACCCATTTTTGACATTTTTGAAATCCCTTAAAACCCCGTTCCTATAACCCGACAATGCTAGTTTGTGACCTCATGAAAATAGAACTGGTCTTACAGCTTCATACCAAATTTCATCAAAATCAGAGTTCCTCTTCAAAAGTTATCAGTACCACGGACACATAGACACATTTCCTTATAGGGAAATTAGCTAAAATCTCCGACTACCTATTTTTAGGTACTCAACAAAAAAATATTGTTTTTAATATTTTGTAGATGATTTGAGTCAAATTAATTGTTTGTTAGTAAAATAATTATAAATAAAAGAAAAAGGGGAAATATTTAGGCATGGAAATCAAATTTATTAAGTTAAAAAACTTCATATGCAGAATTGTTGCATTAAAATTGTAGAATCTTAGGCCTTTTCTTGGCATAGACAAGGCAAGTTCTTGGATAAACTATTTACTCTAGTTCGTAGTTCATTCATTGTATATGTTCTTACGAAACTTTAAGTTGTACTTTCTCTTGCTTATGACTGCAAATAAATCAATTAATAATATAACAATTAAATATATTAATTTTAAAAGTTATTGTTTTGAGGTTGATACCTTTCAAGATCACATAATTTAAAAGGAATATAAACGGTACATAAGTACAAAAGTAGTACCGTAAAGTAAGTACAAAACGGTACAAAAGTTAAAACAGAAGTTAAAATGTATGTTCTTGTCTGGAGCTGGGATATTTCACGCTAACCGCTCGAGTTGTGGCAACCCTGATGGAACCGCAGTACCGCGCCTGTATTGGGAACCAATAGTTTGTGTTCCCACAGTCATTCGTAATTCCAACCTTTCAATAAAGGTGTGTAATAAAACTCAATATTGTGACCTATTTTGTGAACTTGCGGAGTTCAATAATGGATAGAGCAGCGCCATAAGTTATCATAGTTATAACAAATGATTATGAATCTATAATCCATGTATTTTTGGAGGTAATTTTTTTATCCATACTCCGAATTTTATTCTAAATTTTTAATAGGAGTTATTAACTTAGTAAATAAAAATAATTTTATAATAGAATTCTTGGAATTTTTTATCAAGGTTTATTGAAAATTATTTTAAATTAATGGTTTTGATTTAGAATACTGTAAAATATTTTGCAAAAACATCACTATTAATTGGTTTTATAAAGTTGAAATAAAACTTAACTAACTTAACTTAAGAGTTATACCTCACAGAGTTATATATCACCTGGGCAAAGTTAGATTTTCAATCCCTACAACTTAGGGAAGTGTGCAAGTTTCTATGCAGGGCTTATAACTTTTCACATCAGTTAGATCTCGCTGCTAGAGTGCCACAAGCGAGGGCTTAGGCTAGTGTGTTTACATAGTAGGGAAACATTCCTTCATAACTGTCAGCAACCACTCGAGGAAACACATTATATTTACGATTATAGGAGAATATAATAATCTGTTACAAATAACATTTTTAATTTAAAATTATATTTCACATCTTCTTACCATTATACTGAATCATCATCATTGTTAAATATTTTAGATTTATAAATGTTATTTTATTAAAATATAATTATTAACCATTAATAGCGATGCAATTAGAAAAAAGTAAATTCTGATCTTAACGCTCCTCAATTATTGCAAACCCTATTTTAATAGAGTCTGAAACTACGGTATTTAAATACTGTGGTAGTTCCAAAAGTCACTTCCCCTTGCTAGTTTATTTATTTATTTTAAGAGTTTTACAATTATTCAATTTCAACGAAATTAGGAGGAAACATTTCACTAGACATGGAATGCATCTGACAATGAAGGGCAAACTTTTATTGGCCAAGATGTTATTTCATGTTTTAGTCAGATCAGGTGGAGCGAAAAACACCTCAAAGGCTCTTTCATCCCCGATTCAAGAAGCTTCTGTCCCATTGTCACTGGGGTGTATGTTGTACTTCAGGGCCTGCACCCCTAGAACTGGGAAGTTCACTACCCAATCCCAGCTCAAAGTACCGAGTTGGGTAACGGGCGTGGCTCCCTTTATTAACTGAAGGAGGGCAATTCGGCTGTTCCGAGCCCTGGCGGAGGTGGCCTTGTGTCAATCGCGCGCTTACTGGGTGTCTCACTCCAGCTCCTCCCAAAAGGGAAGTAATGAGTTAGGATGTCGGGGATCTGGGGCTTCCGTGCCTTCGGGTGCGGTTGCAGTGTAGCCGGCGCCTTTGGCGTGCGGGTGTCCAGTGACCTAGTTATTCCGCTTGGGAACCACCCATGACCCAAGTAAAACCTAAAATGGGTACCTCGGGATCCGGTTCAAGCCCCTGGCTTCGGCCAGTCCGGATATTGGGTTGGACTCGAGGGGGCAGAGGTTGTCGGTATGCTCGGCACACAGTTTCGGCTGTGGGGGGCCCTCCAGCCTCATCTGGGGGCGTTGCTCACAAACGAAAGCTGAGAAGTAGCATGGGTAGTGCTGCCACTGTCACTCACAGCGGATGGTCATTTTGGGGTCACCGCCGGTTGAGTACCACTGGCCTAGTGAATTCTGGGTTTTGTGGGGGTCTAATCCGCCTCAATGTGATTTGGGACAAATTGTTCCATAACTCCCCTGGTCGCAAGACTGGTCCGGTTAAGGCTCACGCTAGGTACGGACTACCCGTGAGGGTAGGGGGAGCCAATACAAGGTTACCTTGTAAAGGAAATAAAACTTATAGAATGTCCCATTGTCACCCACAACCATATAATTTACAGAACCATCCACACCGCGTTCGTCCACTCCATCCACTCAAAAATCTGCACGCTTATCAAAACCCGCACACCCATCCGAACCATCCACTCAACCATCTGTAACCACATCCACAGCTTCTCAACCCTCTGTCCCGTCTTTCACACTAAACACACAATCATCCAAACCCTCATCTGCTTGCTCATTCACACCTTGGCCACCTTGCCTTCGCCCTCTATCGTTGGAGCTGACGCTGCAGACAACAGAGGATTCACCAGCAGCGGAGCCCGTGGTCCTGCCCTACAAGACCCTCGATGATGCTGCAAGGTCGAAACCAGACAGAGACAATAATGTTTCTTTAGGAAAAATAATATAACTTGTACACATTCCAGTCGGGTCACCAGTAAACAACTAAAAATTGTCCAACAGAATATTCAGGTTGCCACAAACAAACATCTAGATATAATAATTATCTAGAATTTTTGAATATTACTCGCCTGGCGTGCTGGCGACGCGACGACTGACCACGGGTCTTGACTAGCGCTTCTCGAGACCATATCGCATCGCCCGGAGGATTCATGAGGAAAGGAGTGGGGGAAAGTGTTGATAGTGTTGCCAACCATGTAGTGACGCAGTTGTCAATCTTACAAGCAATGCCGATTATCATGCTTTCGAGTTCGAGGACAGTCGGTGATAAACGAATGATATATCCATGAAGTATATCCATAGCTGGATATACTTTGTGAGTAACTCAAGCCGGATTTATTAATTTTGTCTGAATTTGGGTTTAACGAGTCAAATATTCAATTTTCCAAAATTCAAAATTACGTTTTGGGGAAATATTTTACCAGGCCAAATATTAAGTGGGGGGGGTTTACTTTTTTTTTTTAATTTAGCTAAATGCTACTTTTATGCTTTCTGTTTGTAACAGCTATTAACTGTGAAGAGGCAGGCTTATAGTTGGTTGTCGGTGTAAGCTTATAATAGCCTGATTACCTTGAAACCAAAATAAAAGTAAATTAAGTTATTTAAATATTTGTGCATGTTCAATGCAAAATCGTAAAACATCGAGTTTTGGTAGGTACGTATATGCAAAACATTTGTTCAAACAAAGAGTTAATTGCCACATGCATTGGTCACAAGTGTTCTGCAACTAGATACAGTAAACCATCGCCTTTGTTCACTTTTCAGCTCAATAACTTTATAATCTATTACATAGATTTAATCTACTATTATTAAGACAGTATAAATTTACAGAAATTTGTGGATAGTTAATTCTATTTACCCTTTTGAAATCATAACGATCTCAGCTTTTTCGTGTTAAGAAAATTACAAAACCAGTATTTATATTGATATGAGCTTACCATAACATTGGCATGTGAATTAACATTCATGAATGGGGTTGGTATAATTTTATACTTCTTAAGAATTATGAATGGCATAAGTACGAAGCAGGTTCCTTGAATGTATTCATGCTGATCGGCGCGTCATGCGTGGTGGAGCTGGTTAATGCCTTCTGTCAGAATGCGGCAACCTGCACTACAACTTTTGGTTGTGATGATACCTGGGAGTTGTGAGTCCTGGAAGTTATGAACCCCACCCGATGAACCCCTGGTATTTGTGAGACCTGGTAGAAGTGAGGTACTCAATTTTATTTATATGAAAGACCTAGTAGTTATGATGTATGGAAATGTTTATCCCTGGACGCTGTTTTGTTATAATTTTGTCTTGAACAAACAGTACTGAAATAAACGCTCCCATTATAAAAACATCTATGTAATTGGTTGTTGTTTGAGCGGGATTTTCCCGAGCACGGTAGTGTCAGTATCACGGTGAACATCATGGGTATGCTGATAGTTGCCTTCGTAATTTTAACGTCTCTATGTAAGTATATAAGATTTCATTTAATAGTTTTCAATCTAAATTTTATTTTTCCTTGGTATAAACTGAGAAATGAGTGGTTTGGTATAAAAATATTTGGTTTTATTAAACTGAACTGTTCTTTATAATTGAAGATAGTTTGTAAATCGTTTTATATAATATAACTTAATAACGGCATCAAAATAATGTTTTCATATTACCACTGTAATACTGCAAAATACTATATTTTATCACTCTAATCAACTTTCATATTTTGCCATGAAGTTTTGGTATTTAAGTTTATGAAACATAAAAAGGTAATTCTCAAAAAATTTCTTCATATGATAAATCAGAAAAAATTAAACTGTTCGTCAAATCCAAAAATTAGTTTTTTTATCCTTTCCATTATTTAACCCTGGAAGCGTTTTTGTTTTTCAAATAACGTTTGAAATAATTTATGTGTGTATAAAGTAATTCGCATATCAAGACAAAATTTAACTAGATATTAAGCTTAATAAATTACTTCCGCTTTACTGAAGGTCAATCTATAAATTCACTGAGTAGTGTCAAATTGTTGGTGCTGGCTCAGTTCAAGGTCACCTGAGGGATGACGTCATCGAGGTCAATGACCTCACCGATGACGTCATCGATGACGTCATCGATTGCGTCATCGATGACGTCATCACTAATGACGTCATTTCTATGACGTCACACCCATGACGTCACAGAAATGACGTGCTGATGACGTCATCACCCCTTACGTCATCAAAATGACGTCACCGACGCCACTGAGGTCAAG
This sequence comes from Neoaliturus tenellus, assembly GCA_030545055.2. Taxonomy (NCBI): domain Eukaryota; kingdom Metazoa; phylum Arthropoda; class Insecta; order Hemiptera; family Cicadellidae; genus Neoaliturus; species Neoaliturus tenellus. The sequence continues at coordinate 49,404,055 of CM061534.1, read as the reverse complement.
GTCACGCCGAAACTTAAAATTTTTTGGCACTTTTGCCGTTTCTCGCACTACGCTCCGAGTTTCAGTCAGAGTCCCCGTGACCTTGACCACTTGGAGCGAATTTTCGACGAGAAACGGCAAAAGTGCCAAGTTAAACTCGAGTTTCTGACATGACTCTGCCTAAATGGGCAATCGGTTATCCCTCAGGTGACCTTGAACCAGCACAACACCAACAATTTGATATTACTGTGACCTTGAAAACCTAACAACGGAGCGCCGACACCGATGCGCACCCCACGACAGCCACCGAGTGACTGACTGTCAGGCTCTGTGGATGCTAGGTATATCGGCTTGAGAGACTACGACTCTAAACTGTCAGGAATGGGAGTAACTAACTGAATTTTGCAAGGAAAAGTCATTTCATCCAATATTTTAAACAAATCCTCATCAGTAAAACTGACATTAGTCTGTTTTGTATAAAACTTAGGGTGTCCGCGCAACAGTTTGCGCCACTTAGCTAAAGTTGAAACTCTCTTAACTTTGAGTGGTGGACAGTGAGCAACTAATAAAGTCTTAACACGGCTAAGTTTCTTACCTAAAGTGTCCTGCGACATGGCTTCACCTAACAAAAGTCTGCACAATACTGAGAGACTGCTTGTAGCGCATGAGTCAAAGGAAAAGAGGTGGGGGAAACAGCAGGAGTGGGGGAAGGTCACAGTGGCGGGGGAAGGTGAGGTGGTACGCTGGAGTATCGCATCACTTCACCATGAGGTGTCCTACAGTCAACACACTGTTCTCTTGGCCCGAGTTGGCACTAGAAGAAACATTTCTGTACAGCTTAGGCTGTGAGAGCCGAGGAAGCAAAGTCAAAGTGGAAATTGTGTTAAACTCCAAGATGAAGAGTCTCCTAAATAAACTAATTGTATCCTTGCAATCTCCTATAACTTTAGAGAAATACCACTTTATTAAGCGACACCTTATACTTTGGCAAAACGAAGCGGAAATGGAAAAGATTACAGTAAAATTAATTTAACTTAAAACTTGGACTGGACACTTATGGCGATACCACGTGGCGTGAAAACGCCACCCTAAACATTACAAGTTAGGTTATTGAGCACCTCTGGTACGATAACCGATGTGCTAGAGTTAAAGTGTGATGACCTTGAGTCAAAACACTGAAATACTACAAGTCGATATCGTCCCAGAGTTAAAGTGTAGTGACCTACATTCAGAACTTGTAAAATTACTTACATATAGAGAGCTAGAGAACAGCGAGACGCACCGCATGGAAGCTGGAGACATACTGGCGAAGCGGTGTTGTGCAGCCTAGGGACCCAGTTGTGGTGGGGGTATAGCCAACACTTAGAGTACAAGTGTTGTGGGTGACCTTGACCCACATAACTTACCTGAACCCCCCCCCCCCCCCGACAAAAAGTGCGAGCCCCCCCCCCCCCCCCGACAAAAAGTGCGAACCCCCCCCCCCCCCGACAAAAAGTGCGAGCCCCCCCCCCCCGACAAAAAGTGCCCCCCCCCACCCCCCCACAGCCACCCCCACCCCCACCCCCACCCCCACCCCTGATATCCTGGGCGTGGCAGCCCCGGTGGGGATATAAGGGGGCCCAGCCAGAGCCGGCTCGCAGTCCGCTCCCGCGCGTTGAACGTGAACGATCGGGACGGACCGCCATAGGCATCACTAAACATTGAATGGCGCCTTCAGTGTTTAGCGAAGTCTACTCTAACTTTAAGACTTGTATTAGTTGTAAGATATTGCGCTTGCGTTTGGGTATTGCGAATTGTTTTATATGAGAGTGTTTTACTTGTACCTTATGTCTCCTGTGTGTCTTTTATCCTTTGTGTCTTGTTTGTTATATGTGTTTAACATGTATGTGCTTGTTCCAGCATTGACTACGTTGAGCTCAATTGTGTGTTGTAAGTGTGTTATATTTTTCTAAAGTGTATACGCTTGTTTTAGCAATCCCCCCTTGAGCTTTTGCAATGCTCAAAGTAAATCGTAAAGACAGGGAACGGGAGTAGGCCCCCGTGTAAAGTTACTTTTGTATAATTGTTAGGCTCCTCTCATGCATGCTTTAATGCGGCTGAGAAATAGGAGCGTCCGTTTGTACGCCTATATGGGGGTAATAAGCCGATGGCCTCTGCACTCGGACCGAGGACGTAAGCCACTAGGGTGTCCTCAGTTAGTTTCCCTTCTGGAAACTCAAAATTATGTAAATGAAACTTTGTTAGCTATTTGTGTTTTTTGTCCCCAAGGCCCCCGAACATTCGTGGTTCGCCATGGATGTACGGGGGCCGAAATTTTTTAATGTCCGTGTGGCCTTGACCCACATAGGACTTGTAAAAATTTACTGCATTGCTAAATTAAAAAGATTAAAGATAGGGTTACGGGAGTAGGCCCCCGTGTAAAGCCACTTTTTTTTATAATTGTTAGGCTCCTCTCATGCATGCTTCAATGCGGCTGAGAAATAGGAGGTGGTCCGTTTGTACGCTTATACGGGGGTAATGAGCCGATGGCCTCTGCACTCGGACCGAGGATGTAAGCCACTAGGGCGTCCTCAGTTTCTTTCAAAATTATGTAAATGACATTTCGTTAGCTATTGGAAAAGTTATTAGTTGGAAATGCAGTAAATGTTTACAAGTCTCGCGTGGCGAAGGGTACACGACATTGGATGTTGCCTTGTTGTCATAGTTGGGTCTCTTCGGAGGCTACAGCGATGACAACCCAAGTTCCCCACACCCCCATAGGGGGGTGTGGGGCTTAATTTTTTTAAAGTTTTTTCGTGACCTTGACCTAAATATAAAAGTTTTCAAAATCTTTAACAGTCAGATCTTACTAACACAGTTTATATATATAGAGGTCTTTTAAAAGTTAACAGTTAGGTATTAGTAACGCACAAGTTTGGAATTGGGTGTCTTGGGAGGCTTCAGCGATGGCAACATAAATGTCCCAAGTGGGGTTTATTTTTTCAAAAAGTGCGAGCCCCCCCCCCACCCCCACCCCCACCCCCACCCCCACCCCCACCCCCACCCCCTCCCCCACCCCTGATATCCTGGGCGTGGCAGCCCCGGTGGGGATATAAGGCGGCCCGGCTGCATGCACTTCTCATTCCCGTCCAAGCTCCCGTACGGACAGGTTCTCTCTTGTTCTTGAGATTATTTATAATAACTTCACTTTTTTATTCTCATCTATTCTTCTCATCTATTCTTCTCATTAAGTCCATTTATTACAATGGGTAAAATGGGCCTTAAACTCAAAAACTACCCGCCAGCTTCAACCTCAACCGACACGACTCAACCTCCATCATCCTCCGCCTCGATCCTGGAATATCTGATGACTGCAAACATCTTGAGCTGCCTGACGATGCCACCACCGCCGCCGCCGCCACCACAGCCCGCCTCCATGCCCAGCCTGTCGCCACTGCCGCCGACAGTGGAAGAGGCCGGTGCACCTCCACCATCGTCAGGAAAACTCAGCGGTCGAGTCCCGGTAGCCTCCCCAGCACTCTCGCTGCTATCGGACTCAGGATCGGAGTCTGCAGTCTTCGAAGAGACGTCCAGGTCGAGGATAACCCCCTACAGCAGAACCCAAAAAATCCTATCCTATACCAAATCACAATGTCCCTCACCCATATCCCCCATGCCATCCACACCAACCAAAGCATCCCGTAAATCCATCTTTTCCCCTGAACTTCCCTCCATAGACCTAACACGCTCTCCTACCCCACCCAAAATTGTTTGCTCCATTCCTTTTGACCAATCTTTGCCTCTTCCACCCCCTTCCACCCCTATTTCTTCTAGCCAGCCTAATTCGGAGAAGCTCCAAAACACTAAGAGTCCAACACAAAAGAAACGTAATCGTGTTAAATGCCCTGCTGGCAAGCGTGATAAATGCGATTATGTTTGGTTTAGCAGAGAGGCTGTGGTTCTTTGTTGTCCGAGTTTTGCTCTTCCAGAAAAAGATCGTTGCCAACGACACTTGAATAAGAAAATCAAAATTCCGACACCAAAGCCCTATAGCCTTAATATTATGCCTGAAAAGTCCAAGTTCAAACACCCCAACAGTCCGCAGAAGCTGAAAATTAATAGGCTCAAGAGGGACAAAAAATATTATTTCATTGTTCAAGCTTATGGAGCATTTAACATAAATGTGCAAATCATTCTAAAAGGTGATGGCCGCCTTCATAGAATGAAAGTACCACCTGCGATGGTACAAAGAGAATTTTTTGTCCCCGGGGCTTATTTAATTCGAAGAAAAGGATGCCGATCTGTTTGGGAAATGGATTAGGACATGGGCTCACTAAAAAGAAAAAGCCAAAATTGTTAGGTTGTGTTGGACAATATTTAAAAGTCTTTTTCCAAATTATTTTTCCAAATTTAGTCTTAACCCTCTTAAAGTAAGGGAGAGGGGTATTATACAAGTCAACTAATAAAAAAAAAAAATACTTGACTTGTATAATACTTTAACCTGGCGGTGATGTAAAGTCACTGGGACAATCTCAAACCGTGTCCTTGAGGGTGAAGACTAAGTTACAAATAAAAACTTACCTCCAAACACTTGTAGCTTGCTACAAGTGTTTGGAGGTAAAAATTTTTCAAAGTTTGAATGACCTTGACCCATATAAATTACTGTTTAAAGTAAAGTGCTAACCTTACAACTAATGTTGTGTATCACGTGATACCCCCACTCTAACGCTCTTACTAAGCTTGTATGAGCCGTTCATTTGCTTCAGTCTGTTTCTGTGCTCCGTGGTAAACATGTCACGGTACAATTACAAAGGTGGTGACTTCTTGATAGATCAACACAATGCTTGGGAAGTGCTAAACCAGCATAGAATGGAAGTTGAGTATTGTATAAGACAAGACGGGTCTACATTTTATCTATGTATTATAAACAACCAAACTCATAAGTATGAACACTGGACAAAAATTAATTATAACAACATAGATGAGCTGTTTGCTTGGGTGTTTGAGGTGTGTAAAGTTATTGAAGAAACCAAAATAATGGGTGTGCTAAAGGTATGTAAAACTGATGACCGGGAAGACTAAGCAAAATTTCTTTTAACCCCCCCCCCCAGTGTTATCCCCACCACTAAAAATGGGTATATATAGGAGTGGTGATCAACCGTCCTCTCATTCTGCTTTACACCGTTAAGCTGAACACCACCATGTCTGCTATGAACGTCCCAGCCTCTACCTCTGGCCCGGTCGCCTCCAACTCCAGCCCGAGCATTGGACCAATCCGATCGGGGCCTTCGTCAAGGAGTCGTGTCCGATTCTCCGGCTTTGGTCCTGTGAGGAAGGAGTTGCGGAGCAGCGGAGCGTCTCAACCAACCACGACGGATGCATCAACTCAGACTCCACCAAACATCATCGAGTGGTACGACGAAGTGATAGAGCAAAGGGACAGAATGCTAGAGAATACTCGCAGGGAGCTACTTTATGTCAGGAGTAAATGGGAAAAACTGATTAAGAAGTGTGAAAGCCTGTTGGACAGTGATGATAGTGAGGATGAGAGTGGATAGGTGTGTGGGTAAAGACTTGGACTGGGACTTGTGTGTATGTATGAATGTGTGCGTGAATGTGAAATACAGAGCGGGGGATAGATCACTCTGTGGCAATGGACTAACATGCCACTTAGTGATCTATCCCCCGTTCTGGTAATGTTTTTGGATGGCCTTGACCCACTTTACCAAGGCTAGCTAGTACCCCCACCACTGATAAGTGTATATATACGGGTATTGATGTGCAGTTTGGTTATTCTGCTTTGTATCGCTTAGCTGAATACCTCACTTCAACATGGCTTCCAACTGCAAAACTTCTCAGGCTTCCTCTTCTTCTTCAAGAAGGCGTGCTGCCAACGTCCTGCCTGCTACTCGTGGACCTGCTCGACCATTCCACAGCATAACTGTTGCTCGGGCAAACGCCTGCAAAGCTCCAATGCTACGGACCTTGCTGGAGGTGAGCCAAGACGGGCAAGGCTTGCTCAGTCCTGGTCAACGGCAGGAGCAAGAAAGGCGTATGGCGTACTACAGGCTGCAGGGTGTAGTTCCCAGCTTGAAGTTAGGCGATCCGAGAGTAGCAAGCATCAACGAGGCAGCGGACTACATATCACACCTTCACAGTGTTTTAGAAGTAAAGGACCAACAAATTGAAAACTTAAAAGAACAATTGAAACAATTTAACTTTAATCCTGTGGAGTTTGTGGAAGCAGTGATGAGTGATAGTGATGATGAAGGAACTGAATATATATTGGGTATGTAATGAAAGACTTGGACAGGGACATGTGTGTGTGTGTGTGTGTGTAGAATACAGAGCGGGGGATAGACTACTTTGCGGCAATGGACTAGCATGCTGCTTAGTGGTCTATCCCCCGCTCAAAGGGTAGCATTGGATGACCTTGACCCACTTTACAGCAAGGACAACCGGTTAACTGGTATAAAAGAGGGGGGTCTGTACATCCCGACTTTATTCTGCTTTGAACCTTCCAGTGGAACGCTAGAAAATGAGTGGATCACTGATCATTGGTAAGGAGTGGGAGTATGTAACCATAAACTATTTAAACTGTAGAGGGATGTTGAAGAAGGTGTATGATAATGTTAAAAGAATGGTTGTTGAAGAAGGTAGGGTAGTGATTGTAGCGTGGAAGAAGAAGCAGTATACAGGACAACAAGTGAGAGCAAGTGACTTTGGGGGGAATAGTGTGTTTCAAATTGGACGAGCGAACTTGGTTAATTTGGACATTGTGTTTTGGGACTTGGAAAGGTTAATTGAAAATAGTGGCAAACATGGGGAACTCTTAATTGGCAGGGAGGACAGAGTATATGAGTAAGTGTAAAAGACTGGGGGGCTTATGTGTGTGTAAAGACTAGGACTTGTGTGGAATACAGAGCGGGGGATAGATCACTTTGCGGCAATGGACTAGCATGCTGCTTAGTGGTCTATCCCCCGCTCAAAGGGTATTATTGGATGGCCTTGACCTATATAAAGGTAGAGGGGGAATAGGTAATAGGAGGGGGAAATTGGTATATATGTAGGACTGATGAATAAAGTATTTAGTCAAGCATTTGTCTAGACACTATCAACAACAACAATGGAGAGCTTCAGTGTTGAGTTCATCCTCTTGGAAGAAGACATCAACGAAGTGGTGGAACTTATAGAGGATAAGACCAGCCAGGGCACATTGGAACTTGTGAATTGCGAACCGTTGGACAATGCCGCAATCGATAAGATTGCATATTTCATGATGCATTTGTATAACGAACAAACAACCAATATGGAGTTTGTGCAGTACCTTTATCAAAACCAAGTAAATGTGCGAGTGACAATTACTTGGTGGCAGTAATAATAAAGTGTAACATATGGATGTGGACTTGGATGTGGACTTGGACTTGAGTGTGGTCTGCGGAATAGAGCGGGGGATAGATCACTTTGCGGCAATGGACTAGCATGCTGCTTAGTGGTCTATCCCCCGCTCAAAGGGTATCTTTACGTGACCTTGACCCACATAGATTGTATAGTTGGTGGGGGTATAAAAAGGGTAAGCAAATTGGATGGATACAACACTTCCATACCATGGCTCCACTTGACAACACCGTGTTCCATCGCAACAGAATTGTCTCTATTCTGGAGGTAATACCTCTAGAAATTATAGAAGTAGAGGACCAACTACCTGCGGTTGATCAAGAAGAGGAGGAGGAAGAGATAATGGATATTGAAACGGACTCTGACGAAGCTGGTTCAACGGACAATGAGGTGGACTTGCACGCCTACGAAACATTAGAGTCGTCATCTGAGTCGGAAATGGAATTCCAATTGGAAATCGAAGAAGAAGAAGAACAAGAACAAGACACTCCCCATCGTCCAATGGATAGGATGTTAGTTGCCAGAAGAATTATGTATTGTCATCGCTGCCTATTCCGTGATGAGGATGATTCCGACTCTGATGGTGATGTTTCACCCTTGTAAAAAGTTTAAACAAAAAGTTAAAAAAGAATGTGAGCGGGGGATAGAGCACTTTGTAGTAAATGATGCTGCTTAGTGCTCTATCCCCCGCTCAAAATAATAATTCCAAATGACCTTGACCTACATAAACTTGCTCAAACAGACATCTTTGAAAAAACTTGTACAAATTATTGAATCTAGACCAAATATCATCAATTTATCAAGCCTACTGATAAATGTATTACAAACGGTTGTGTAAAGGCTAACTTTAGCACATGAGTGATAACCTGTTTCCATATGACGTCACTTTCCCCACCTATCTGCCTCGGATATAAAGGGTCCCGGTGGAGTGCGCTGCTCATTATTGCGTGGACATTCACAGAGTGTGCATTCAAAGCCAAACTGTTTGAAATGGCTCTTTGCGACATTTGTGGGGAAATCTTTCAAGACGAAGATCTTTTCACCATACACAGAGAATTACATGAAGACGAAGATAGAAAAGAAGATATTACCATGGATGAAATAGACTTAGACTCAATTGACCGGTTTTTGGAAGAGCACCAGAAGCAGACGGACTACTGGGACAGCTATCTACAGCAAATGCAAAGAAGAAGACCTAGTGTGATCCAATTTGCTGGTGCTGGACCATCTACTGCTACAAGACCTATTGAAGAAGAGGACACCGAAGAAGAGGACACCGAAGAAGAGGATATGGAAGAAGAAGAACTGGAAGATGTAAGACAACTGCGCACCACAGCCTTGCCAGGACGAGTTGTAACACATTTCAAAATTAATAACGTTCAATTGGAATTGGAAACATTCATAACCCAGGCTAAGGAACTTGTTGGTCAAACGTTGAGGGAAGAATTACAAAGGCTAAATTTTATTAAATTTGGAATGGTGTTAGAGGCTATGTTTAACAATACTGATGGTGAAACAGCATTGAGAGCATTCATTACCAAAAACCGAACCCTTACCTTCACCTCCGACATTGATGATATTATTGAAGAATGCTTGGAGGAACTTATAACCAAACTCCAAGAACATGAAGGAAGAGGATCTGGATGGACTTTGTCATCAATCGAAGGTATGGATGTTAGGGTTCATAAACATGGATATGGTTTAAGAGGTAGTAGTTTTATCCCTCTACCAAAGAAAATCCAAAACACTAACTCGTGTAGAAATGTTCAAAATGAGGGTAATGAATGTTTCAAGTATGCAATGTTAACCAAGTATGTTAAAAACAATCCTTGTAGAGTTAGTAGAGAATACTACGAAAATGAACACCGCTACAACTTTCAAGGTCTTACTTACCCAGTTACTTTAAAAGATATTGACAAATTTGAAAAGAAAAATCCTGGCGTTTCAGTCAATGTTTTTGGTCTGGATGATTCCAACAACGTTTATCCTTTGCGGGTAGTAAAGATTGAGCAAAGAAACCATACGGATTTGCTATTGATAACCAAGGGTGAAATTTCCCATTATGTATGGATAAAAGACTTTGAAGCGTTAGTTGTAAAACAATTGACCAAAAGAGTAAATAGGATTACAGTTTGCAAGAGATGTTTCTGCTTTTCTTGGAAAGATTCAAGACGTGGAGGATTGGACTGGTTATTGGAACATAAAAGACTTTGCAACGAGAACTATGAAGTAAAGATAAGTCTTCCACCGCCTACCCGAGCTTCAATACAATTTAACAAGACAGTTCACCAATACCGAATTCCAATAGTGGTCTATGCAGATTTTGAATCAACGTTAGTACCACAGGAGCTGCCGGACGGCGAAGTGACTAGAAGAACAAAATATCAGTTGCATCAGCCCAACAGTTTTTGTTTACTAGTTAAATCAACCTTGTCTGAAAACCAATTGCAAGACTATGGTTTAACATCCACTCCAATACTCTACCGTGGTGAAGAAGCCGCTAAGTATTTTGTAGACCAACTGTACGATATTGCTGGAAAGGTTCAACGCTTGTTCGGTAATATTGTACCTATGGAACCTTTAAACCAAAATCAACAAGAAGAATACAACTTAGCGACAAGATGCTATTTATGCAAGAAGATGTTCAGTGAAGAAAATCCAAAAGTAAGAGATCACGATCACCTGACAGGGTTATACAGAGGAGCTGCTTGTAATTCATGCAATATAAATTACAAACTGCCAAACTTTATTCCTGTCGTTTTACACAATCTTAGCGGCTACGACTCCCACTTTATTATCCCGGAGTTAGGAAGAGATGACGGTAAAATTGATGTTCTTGCTACAACATTGGAAAAGTACATCAGCTTTTCAAAAACAGTAGGTAAAATTAAACTTCGCTTCGTAGACTCTTACAGATTTATGGCATCTAGTTTAGCCAAATTGTCAGAGAACCTAAGAAGAGAAGACCTAAAAGAAACCAGAAAAATTGTACCTGAAGATAAATTAGACCTAGTATTACGGAAAGGAGTGTTCCCCTACGATTACATAACTTCTACAGAAAAATTTGAAGAAACCAGTCTACCGCCGATTGAAGCCTTCAACAGCAAATTAAACGAAAGTGAAATCTCCGTTGAAGACTACAATCATGCATGTAATGTTTGGAACCAACTAAACATTCAAACCTTAGGGGAATATTCTGACTTTTATATAAAATTGGACGTAACTCTGCTGTGCGATGTGATGGAAGAATTCAGAAACACCTGCTTCTCCGCCTATGGACTGGACCCTCTACACTCGTACACATCTCCAGGATTAGCATGGCAAGCTATGCTAAAGTCAACCAACTGTCGACTGGAACTTCTAACGGATATTGATATGGTGCTCATGATGGAATCTGGTGTACGGGGCGGTTTGACACAAGCTGTAACACGTCATGTCAAAGCCAACAACAAGTACATCCCCGGCTTCGACGAGCAACAACCATCGGTCTACCTTGGATATTTTGATGCAAACAACCTTTATGGTTGGGCAATGTCAAATCCGCTTCCCTACGCTGACTTCAAGTGGATCGACCCGGCCACCATCGGAGACATCTCACAGATTCCAAAGGATGGTCCAAAAGGCTATATTTTGGACTGTGATTTTGAATACCCGGAGCACCTTCATGACCATCACTACGACTTGCCTCTCCTAGCCAAGACTGAAGTTTCACCGACAGGAAGATGGCCAAAATTGATGATGACCTTGGAGAATAAGGATCGCTATGTGGCTCACTACTGGGTAGTTCAACAGGCTCTTGAATTGGGTCTACGTATAGTGAGAATTCATAGAGCAATTGAATTCACCCAGTCTTGTTGGTTGAAACCATATATTGATTCCAACACTGCAAGAAGAGCTGCAGCGACAACAGCATTTGAAAAGGACTTCTATAAATTAATGAACAATGCCATCTTTGGGAAGACCTTGGAGAACAAAAGAAAACACAAAAATGTAAAATTAGTGAGTGATCCTAGGAAATTGGAAAAATTAGTGCAAAAACCAAATTTCGGAACATCCATGATTATAAACGAAAATCTAGTCGCTGTCAGTATGAAGAAAACAACAATAGTCATGGACCGTCCGTTATACATAGGTATGTCGATTTTGGATATAAGTAAAACCCTGATGTATGATTTCCATTATAACAAAATGGTTAAACATTACGGAAGGGAAAACATTGGAGTCGCATACATGGATACGGACGCGTTTATCTACTGGATAAAGACTTTGGACATGTATGAAGACCTAAGGACTTTTCCATACAAAGAAGATTTCGATTTTTCTGACTATCCGAAAAACCATCCAAATTTTAATGAAAAATATAAAAAAGTAATTGGAAAATTCAAAGATGAAGCAAATGGAATGCCTTTAGAAGAAATAGTGGCGCTGATGGCGAAATTGTATTCATTTAAGATGTACCACGAGAACAACACACCGACAGTGAAGAAAGCAAAAGGAGTGAAGACATCTTATTTGAAAAAACACGTGACATTTGACCACTACAAGACTTGTTTGTTTGAAGATACTACGATATCAGCAACATTCAACAATATCCGAAGCTTCAAGCATCAAGTCTACAGTGTCACCGAAATTAAAAAAGCGTTGTCAGCTCGGGATGATAAAAGATACATTATGCCCGACAAAATCCACACTCTTCCTTTTGGCCACTACTCTCTAAACCCTATCAACTTGTAACCTATTCTTCGTCCTTCTACAACTACGACCTTATTCCTTTCTCCTTCCGTAAAAAAATGGGGAACACGGCAAGTCCAACGCCGTGTTCCCCATTTTTTTACACAAGTTTGGATGACCTTGACCCATATAAATGATGTGAATATTTAAAACAACATTCATTGTGATTATACATGTGATACAACAAACATTGAAACCTGCAATATGAAGGACTTAAAGCAACAAATTGTCAACGGACTTCATAAACCTGCAAGAAGAAAGTTTCCACGAAGAAATACGGTGATAAAAGGAATTAATGATTTATATCAAGTGGATTTAATCGAAATGATTCCTTATAGCAAACAAAATAAAGGATATAAATACATATTGACTGTTATTAACTGTTTTTCAAAAATGGCAGATGCTTTACCACTAAAAGATAAAAGTGGCAAAAGTGTTACAAAAGCAATGGAAACAGCTATACAAAGAGACAAACATACTATTAAACATTTACAAACAGATGATGGAAAAGAATATTTTAATAAGGAATTTGCAAATTTAATGAAAAAACACAATATAAACCATTACTCAACCAATTCAGAGGTAAAAGCTTCAATAATCGAAAGATTCAACAGAACTTTAAAAAGTGCAATGTATAAAATGTTTTCCAACAGAGGATCGCACATATGGATTGATATGTTACCAAAACTTATAAACGATTACAATAACAAATTTCATAGGACTATCGGGATGAAACCAAACCAAGTAACTAGTAAAAATGAAAACCTTGTATTAAAACGTATAAAAACGAATACTAAACCAAAAGTTGAAAAACTAAAGCCTAAAAAATTTAATGTGGGTGATAAAGTGCGAATAAGTAAATATAAAGGTGTATTCAGTAAAAGATACCTGCCAAATTGGACCAATGAGGTTTTTACTGTATTCAAAGTACAACCTACAGTACCTGAGACATATATTTTAAAAGATAATAAAGGACAATTGCTTGAAGGAGGGTTTTATGGACATGAAATGTTAAAATCAACAGTAGGCGATGTATATTTAGTTGAAAAGGTGTTGCAACGGAAAAAAGATAAGGTCAAAGTACGATGGTTAGGATTTAATAAGACGGACGATTCTTGGATACCTAAAAAGGATTTGATATAACGATAGAGAATCATTTTAGGTTGAACCATTACAAAGGATGGAGATAGTACCACAAAAAGAGAGTTTTACTATTAATAATATAGATGAACTCACAGTGGATAATTCAGAATTCAATAGTGGGAAACATGGCAATTTGTTACCAAACACCGTTCGTTGTCTGGTTACCGGACCTTCCAACTGTGGAAAAACTAATGTAGTATTCAATTTGATTACAAACCCTAAAGGATTACGATTTAACAATCTATATGTATTTTCAAAATCACTACAACAACCAAAGTATCAATTATTGGAAAAGATACTGACTAATGTGCCTGAAGTTAAATATTTAAAGTTTAATGCAAGCGAGAGTGTCATGCAGCCACAAGAAGCTAAACCATTCTCCGTGTTTATATTCGACGATGTATCTTGTGAAAACCAAAACACAATAAGGAATTACTTCGCTATGGGTCGACATAACAACATAGATAGCATTTATATTGGCCAAACTTACAGCAAAATACCTAAACAACTCATTAGAGACAATGCAAACATGTTAATTGTATTTAAACAGGACGAAACCAACCTAAAACATATATATTTTGATCATGTAAATGCGGATATGACATTTGAACGATTTAAAGAGTTGTGTGGAAAGGCTTGGGCTGAAAAGTATGGGTTCCTAACAATTATGAAGGAACAAACGCTAAACAATGGTCGATACAGGATAGGATTTGATAAATTTATATTAATACATTAAACGCGGTATAACACATTCATTGTTGTACAACACGTCTTGCTACAAACATGGTTAACCAAGAAAAATTAGTAAAAGAAATAAAATCACTTAGTGATTCTATTCGGGCTAAAAACAGAGCATTGAAACTAGGTATTAGCGAGAGGGAGAAATTCCTTGAATCTACTTTTAAACCTATTACTGAACCCTTGAAACAATTAAACAAAAAATTTGCTAAACCCGTATTGGAAGGAGATGCGATTGCACCTATTACGAAGTTTGAAAGAGAAAATGTAAAATCAGAAGAGTTTAGTGATGAAGACCCGGAATCCTCTACGTATAGTGGTTTTACCGGTGGAGAACCCGAAAGAGAGCTAGAATCACCGGACTATAGTGGAATAAAAGAATTATATGAAGTAAAAGCCAAAAGAGGACATGAAGTTGTATCAACTGCTAGTGAAGAGGAAAAAGAAGAAGAGACAAGGGAAGGTCCGTCAAACATAAGCTTGTTGGGTGAAAACATTCATAACAAAGGACCTTTAGGAAGGAAATACATGGTAAAAATGTTACTCGGAACAATTCCTAATAAGAATTACCATAGTTATGGAGCGAGATTAACAGAAGACGGTTTAATGATAGGTAATAGCCCGTTAAACGTTGACGAACATGATAATATTGTCATTGGTGATCAAAGGTATAAGGGCACAAAAGGATTATTTGAATTATTATTTGAAAATAAGCCTTCAGTATCGGTAGTGAAAGAAAAAGACATGGAAGCATATAAAAATATTTTGGAACAGACAAATGCATATAGGAGAAAGTATTTACCTGACCAGCCTCCTTTTAGATCTAAGTCTTTAAAATATAAACAATTTGTATCCAAGTTAATACCAACTAGAAGACAAACAATGCCGTTAACACAAAGAAAACCTGTAAAACGAAGATTTATGGCATCCACTTTGGATGTAAGTGCTCAGGAACGAAGAAAAAGAAGTAAGTCCGTTACGGGTACAGGTTTAATGAAGAAACTATATAACACAAATGTGATTTATTACAATAATATCAATAAATTGGTGGATAGAATGAAACTAATACATGAAGCTAAAGAAGCGGGTCATACTGGATTGGAAAACGAATGGGTGGCTTTAGTGGATGAACTCCGAAACCGTGGGGTAATCTCATAAAAATGCGTTACTCCCTAGAATACTATTCAGTTGCACCATGAGTGTCGACAAGTTCGGACGTTACTCCTCGGATGGGTTATATTATGCCAATAGTTTAAAAAGAAGTGCTGGTTTACCACAAACACCTGATGGAGATTATGATATGAGTAATAAAAGGTTAAAAAACATAAAAGATCCTACGGATGAAAACGATGCGATAAATCTAAAAATATTAAAGGAAAAGATATCGCCAACATTAAAACTACAAAATAACACATATGACGCAGAAGATCATAGAATTATCAACGTTGGTAAACCAAATCAAAACGGTGATGCGATAAACAAAGGTTATTTGTCATCTGAATTAAAAAATACGTTAAAATTCAATGGGAAAACGTATAGTGCCAACAATAAATGTATATCCAACGTAGATGACCCTAAAGATGCAAAAGACAGCGTAAATAGACGCTATTTACATTCTTTGATACCTGAAAAGACAAAAGATGGATTTTCTTTTTATAAATTTGTTATTAACGATATAGGTTATCCAAAAAATGAAAATGATGCTGTAAATCTCAAATATATAAAAGATCATTGTGTCATACGTGATGTGGGAGTTATCGATTGTCTTGGCAATTGTTTGGCGAATGTAAAAGATGGTTCAGCACCATCTGATGGTGCAACAGTGGGTCAAATGAAAGAGACTTTAAAACAAGAAACAACTGGATTTGCAAAACGAGATGAAGTATTATCAAAGCAAGGGGATGACTTTATTCAAGGTAATGAAAAATTTCGTTTATTGACATACAAAAACGCTTATTGGGATTGCAGGCATGGAAGGTTATCAAATGTGTCATGGGGTCATGCAGATAAAGACGCGGCTGCCTTAGGACAAACAGTACATCTAGATCCAAATAATTACTATGCGTTTTTTATATGTAGTAATAAAAAATTAACAAACATGGCGCAAGGAAGAGAAGCAAATGATGCTGCAACTGTAGGACAGGCTATCACATTATCACAAATGGATAGCAAAGTGTATACTTGTAATAATAAACGTATAACAGACCTTAAAGACCCTGAACATGTGGATAATGCTGTCACTGTTAATTTTCTTGTAAAAGTTTTAGGAAATGCATTATTTGATGTATACAATCTTATTGGTATTCATTCAGGTCGTACTCCTTTGTTGGAATCTGAGAGAGGTACTTGGATTAAACGGGAAATTGTTCAAAACTATTTTATAAACCCTCGTACAAAAAAGTTTAGATCATCGGATTGGGGTGATTTTGATATTTAATAAAAGAACACAATAAACGACTTCATTTATGTCCAACTTGTCATAGAGGTAACACATAAGTTGTACATTGCGATTATAAAAGGACAATAATGACGTTCCAGTACATCAGTCCATATAGAGACACTGTAAGGAGAGGAGGTGGGATCACGTCCACAGCGGTTTCTCTGTTAAGTAAAGCTTTAAAACGAATTCCAGTAGGATCCATAGTAAATAGAGCAATAGACGCATTACCATACGAATTTCATATACCGGGAGGTTATCAGTATTGCGGACCAGGAACTAAATTGAAAAAACGACTGGAAAGAGGCGATCCTGGCATAAATAAGTTAGATCAGGCTTGTAAAGAACACGATATCGCATATTCCACGTTTGCCGATTCAAAAAATAGATCAATAGCTGACAAAAAGCTTGCGGACATAGCTTGGCAACGAGTAAAATCAAGTGACGCTAGCATAGCAGAAAAAGCAGCAGCTTTAGCAGTAACAGCAGGTATGAAGGCTAAAACAGCAGTAGGAGGTGGAAGAAGGAGGAGAAGGAGAGTAAAAAGGAGGTCAACCACAAGAAAACATGGAGGAAATATAAAAAGAAGACGACGATCTACAAGAAAAGGCAGGAAGAAGCCCACCGTGTGGTCAATGGTAAAAAACGGGGCAGGTCTTTACCTAAGACCTTATCGTGCATATTAAATGAAAGAAATCAATTGGTCATACCACATAAAGCATTAACCAATATTGAATTATTTAAATATATTTCCTGTTTAAAAATACCATTTTTCCGCGGTGTGTTTATGAAAGACAGTTTACCAAAGAAAATGTGGCAAAATGAGACTGGAATTGTAAATTTGGATAATACTGAAGGGCCTGGCACCCATTGGGTTTGTTATAAGAAACTAAATAACAATGTATATTATTTTGATAGTTTCGGTAATTTGCCACCACCAAAAGAACTTCAAAATTACTTTAAATCTGCTAAAAACATATATTATAACTATAAAAGAGAACAACCTGATAATACTTCAATATGCGGCCATTTATGTTTGGAATTTCTAGCTAAAAGTATCAGTCACTATTGAGATGTCTTCCTATACGGTATCATTAACAGGAAAATCTTCCACTTTACGAAGTATCCTTTTTCCAGCGTTACGCTTGCAAAAAGGAAGGTTTTGGGAGGCGGCACTATTGGATTTTACAACTTACAACTCTATCCCCAATGTTACGGAAGGTAAAAATAACGTATTGCATTATTATAAGGGAAAGGATGCCAGTGGAAAATTTACAGACTTACAAGAGTGCAGGTTACCCACAGGTTCTTATGAAATTGATCATATAAATGAATTTTTGCAAACTAAAATGGGAAAAGACAATATAACATTAAAAGGTAATAATAATACGATGAAAGCTGAAATTACTTCCAAATATTATATAGATTTCACTCAACCAAACTCAATTGGTGATTTATTAGGATTTTCCAACGATGAGCCTGTTTTAGAACCAGATGTAACACATTCCGGTAAGAAAACAGTAACAATATTAAAAGTCAATAGTATAGACATAACTTGTAACATTATACAAGGTGCTTACAGGGATGGGGCTAACACCCACATCATACATACTTTTTACCCAAGTGTACCACCTGGATTTAAAATTGTTGAAAAGCCACAAAACCTGGTATATCTACCGTTGAACACCACTTTCATTTCAGACATCGTGTTGAGCGTATTGGATCAAGACGGTAACTTGGTAGACTTCAGAGAAGAGCCTATTACGATTAGATTACATTTAAAATCGACACTTTAATACAAAACCATGGGTTTAACATTTAAAAGCGAACAACCTACGGGAAACCGCATTAGTAGCTCTTCAGCTGTGGAGGAGTTAACACGCGAGAACATTCGTTTCTTAGAGAGAATTGGATTAAAATTAACCGAGTATGGATATACTGGATATAGCGCAGGGTCCAACATTCGACGAAACCCTATGGGAAAAAGAATATCACACCCACAACCCTTACACTTCATCGAAATTAAACAATAACGATGAAATTCGTATTCCCATACAAAATCAAGACATTTACACACTACCATGTGAAAGTTACTTGTATATTGAAGGACAAGTTACTAAAAAGGACGGTACTACTGTTGGTACAACAGTTCCATTTATAAATAATCCTATGGCTTTCCTATTTGATGAAATTAGATATGAAATATCAGGTGTAACAGTTGATTCCACTAAAAAAGTAGGTATTACGACAACTTTAAAAGGATTAACATCTATAACACCCAATGAAACCAATTTACTTAAACCTGCCGGATGGGTATTACCTACGATTGACACGATCACTCCAAATCCAAATGGATATTTTGATTTTCATATTCCATTACGTTTGCTGCTTGGTTTTGCTGAAGATTATAGGAAAATAATATTAAACGTTAAACAAGAATTAGTTTTGTTGAGATCGTCTAACGATAAAGACATTATTAAAGCTGCAGATGCTACTACAGATGCGACTTTAGAATGGAAATTAAAATTAGACAAAATTGTATGGAGGGTTCCACATGTTAAATTGGCTGACGAGCATAGAATGCTACTTTTAAGAAAATTAAAAGCCGATCGTGATATTGTTATTCCATTTAGAAGTTGGGAATTTCATGAGCATCCCAGTTTACCTACTACGGATCGACACACTTGGACTGTTAAAACATCGAATTATGTAGAACGAGCCAGGTATATTATATTTGGTTTACAAACAGGTAGAAGAGACGCCATTACTAAACATGCAGGACAATTTGATCATTGTGACTTGAAAAATATTAAAGTTTATTTAAATTCACAATTCTTTCCATACGACAATTTAAATGTGTCATTCACTAAGAAGAAATACAGTATATTGTACGATATGTACGCGAGATTCCAAAGTTCATATTACGGTAAAACAAATACACCTTTATTACCACCTGACAAATATTTCGATGCCTACCCAATAGTTGTAATCGATTGTTCTAAACAAAATGAATCAGTAAAGTCTTCAAGTGTGGATATAAAAATAGAAATGGAATTCAACGATGCTATACCGGCTAATACAACTGCATACTGTTTAATTCTACATGATAAAATCGTAACATACACACCTTTAACTGGAATTGTTAAAAATGTATTGTAAGAACCGGTTTTGTTTCATTCCGCGAGTATAAAAGCAGAGCGTACAGACCGCTCCTCATCAGTTTGTTGCCTACTGTTGTATGGGTAGCATCGTATTCAATATGGCTTCTCCTAGTGGTACACCTGAAAATGTGGTAGATATTGAGAAGGAGATATCTGAGTTTTTAGATCCTCAAGGTCACCAGGAAGGAGGTGAACAAAACGTTTGCGGACAACTTCACGCCAGTAATAATGTTGAAGAAAAAGGTAAAAGAAGAAAGACTATACAAAAGAGAAAAAGGGATATTGAAGATAATATTTCTCCAAACATATTGAGTGAGGTATTTTTGCGAATATTTTACCCAATCTCTTCCAGTTTGGATAAAAGTGTTTTAATCGGTGTTATGAAATCTACAGATTATTCCCCTACTGTAATTTTAACTCATGGACCCAAAATGATTTTGTTTACGGACAGTGCTTGGGAATCGTTTATGAAACATTTGCATCTACTAGAATGCTATTTAAGTAGTAACATGTTTGGAAGAAAGACAAGAGTAGGACTTTTGGATTCAAATGTGGAAATTGATATCATTAAACAACGTGGTGATCATCAGCTACGGTTTAGAGACACAACAAGACATGATAACAAAATTCAACTTAATCGAGAGGAGTTTTTTATTTTAACTTGTGCTACTGAACCTATAACAAGATACTTGAGACAACTGGTGTTTTCAAGTTCGATTATTAAAGATTATCTGGAAGACACTTTGGACAAACAACCGGACGCACCTATATTATACGGACCTGTGGATACTTCTATATTTAATAGAGTTCCTCATGAAGTACAGATGTGGAGACAATTGGAAAAGTACGCTCAACTACATAAGAAATCAGTAAAACAGGAAGAAGAGGAAGATGGAGGAGAAGAATCAAGTGTTAGTGATGAAAATGAAAATAAGGAAAATATAAAGATGGAAACTTAAATGACAATGGTTAGTTTTTAAAACAATAACCAACATTTTGTGGGGTTAGGCCTATTGGGGACGGTGCCCACGTTAAATATACACCAACGCGCCAACAACTGTACGGCCTGGTATAAAAGTAGTACCTACCGTGGTGTGGAAATCAGTTGACCTCCTGACTTCGTAATGAGCAGACGTGTGACCTTCAAAATGGACAAGGGAGAAGAACAACAAGTAAAGTCCAAGCCTGGTATTATTGAGTTTCAAGCGTTTCGTGGTAATGATGATAGATTCATTATAAAAGAACTTGTGTTTTTGGACATGAATACAAGTGTTCCTTATTCGTTTTTATTTAAACCACCATGTTCTTATTCGTCTTTAACTAGTAAAGCCGCTACTACCAACAGATGGATTTCAAAACACTTCCATCATATCGATTGGTATGATGGTTTTACAAGTTACACGGACTTGTATCACATTATGCATCACTTTTCAGACAAGTTTACCAATATTTACACAAAGGGGCTGGAAAAGAAAAGATGGATCGAAGGATTTACTCATGTTCCGGTTAATGATGTGGAATTGGATAAGGATTATCAATACATGCTGGAAACCATATGTATTTGTACAAAAAGCCCAGAACATGATAAAGATAGACATTGCGCTTTGAAAAATGCCTATAAACTCGCCTCTTACCTTCAAAGTGGGGAATTGGGGAGTGGTGGGGGTAACGGAGAGTATATAAGTGGGGAGCAGACAGGGACCTGGCATGAGTATTACTCGAGATTCCGAGACGACAACATCTCCGAGCAAGAAGACGATCTGTAACCTGACCATGGCATCTCACCAGTTCCTTCAGACTTTGGTCGAGCAGTTCAATGCTCACTCCAAGTCAACAATATTACCTGTAAAGAAGTGCTCGGAACTAAAAGACGAGAAGCACTACATAATCCATGCTATGAAGAAGATGGAGACTACAGTTGGGGAGGCCATCTGCTGCAGTCTCAGCGAGGCACCGTTTACTCCGGGGGATGAACCAAAGTTCCAGGTGTACCTGCCCAAGAGATTCGTCCATCTTCTACAAAACGAGGATCTTCGCTCTATTCAACCCGGGTGTCTATACCTGGTGTCCCACGGCTGCACGGGTAGCAATTCTACAGAGTTGACCATCCACATCGCTGACAAGCAGCAGTGTTAGATTTAAGTTTTAATGTTGTACATATGTTGTTGTTGTAATGTTTTTATAAATAAACGAATCATAAAAGACAAAAAAAAAAAAAAATGCAACATATCAATATGTGACAGACTTCACGTATTGATATGTTGCATTTTTTTTTAAACTTCGCGGGTGACCTTGACCTTTGACCTTTGCATTTCACAATTACCCCCACTACTGTAATTACCCCCACTACCGCACTAGGATTCAAACCTGCTTGGATGCGAAAAACGGTCAGTCTGTTGCCAACTAGCAAACGATGAGCACCTTGTACGAGCTTTGCATACAACGAGTTATAACTCACAAGGACTTGTTCCCAACATGTTTACAAGACAACATCCCACTAACAATAAAAGAAGATGTCAAACGCTACAGGAGGGAAAATACAGGGTATTCGGAATACTCCTGGTATAAGTTCCACGACGGGGAAAAGTTTTGTAGGCCTTGTGGCGAGGCCGCCGTCAGAGACCTTCGGCGATTCGTACAGGATGGTGGTATAAAACAATTCGGATTTCTAGCGCCACTGTTTCGATTTGAAAATTACAAGGACACCTGCGCTATTTGTTCCATTCCATTGTATCGATGGAAAAAGTTTAGAACTGTTTAATTGGATTTTCTATACCCCCACCACTATTACCCCCACCACTTTTTCATGTACCTCCAAGCGCTGTGCCTCGGCTTCATTTCTACTCCAGCAGCCAACCTAGCAACATCAAGATGTCTCTGAACGTTAGTTGCGCAAGTTACGAGGAGGTGAGCATCAAGACTCAGCAGGAGCTAAACGACTTATACAAGGAGTTGCAGCTGATGGTGGCACGAGGCTACCGTATAAATGTGCAAGTTTACGCTTGCAATATACGGAACACCCGGCAGTCAAAGGAAGAGCCTGGACACTCCTCGACGGCTTCCTCACCAGCGTCCATGAAGACCGAGCCAGACAACTTGGACTACTTCAGCTGACTAGCAGTTGTATTTCTTGTCCTAACCATTGTAGAATATGTATATTTTTTCATTATATTAAAGAAGTAAAAGAGCAAAAACACCTATCTTGTTACTGACATATAAGCTCAGTAACAAGATAGGTTTTTTTAAAACACAATTTGGATGACCTTGAAACTTCCCCCTCCACTGCTTTGTTACCCCCACCACTTGACTATTGGTGTACATGGCACATCGCAATTGGAAACCTCATTCCATCTTCAACAGCCACACCGACAACATCAACAATGGCAAACCTACCAACAGATGAAAGATGTCCTCACGCATGTTGTGACTTCGTCCACGAGTTGGAGAAGAGGATGCAGGAGAGGGCGATAAGAAGAAAACAGATCCACTCAGAAAATATCATGATAGTCAACGGCTATCTTTTATTGTTCGGCCTTATTATGGTTGTACTTTTCATACTGTACGGCATAGTCACATGTGTCGGCAAGGTTGCAGAAGAAAACGCTCGCCACCATCAATTGGAAAGTTTCAATGTTACTTTGTAAGTTTTCCTTTTTTTTTAAAACTCCGTTTGGATGACCTTGAAAATTCCCCCACTACTCCACCACACCCCCCACCACTTCACCATGTTCCTGCATGAGCATCACATCAACCGTCATTCCTTGTCCGACAAGCAACCATGGCAGACAACAACACCATCAGCCAAGCTGACTCCACTACTGATGTCGGTACAAGTACGGGTTGGACACTGTCGATCGATAGTGTACACTATTTGGAGTCAATTTGCGAACGTATGAAGGAAATACTGCGGGACAACCCTGGGATCATAATACAAATGAATTTAAATTATGATTGGTCCCAAGTTAGAATGCAAGGGGACGACAACAACGGTCAACAATCTCCACAATATTCGCCCATGTCCCCGATCTATCCTTACGGCGAGTCTGACGTCGATGAAGATGAGGCTGATGAAGATGCAGGGGACAACGAGGCTGAAGAGGAGTAAGCTTCATTCCTTTTTTTTAAAACCTAAATTGGATGACCTTGAGAATTCCCCCTCCACTATTTCCTTTTTTTAAAACCCAAATTAAATGACCTTGAAAATACCCCCTCCACGTACTTTTGGTTTACCCCCTCTACTTTTCAATACTGTTACCACAGTCTGTAGCTCACATCATTCCTTGCTTAGCTATCATGGCGGACAGCACTCTTTCTCGAGTTGACTCCACTACGGATGAAGAATGGCCATTTTCCTGGAATGTTCATCTGCAAGACTCGGCAGAAGTGGATATGTTGCATGAGAAATTGGTGTATGTATTAAACGAAAACCCCAACATTGAATGTAGAATGACTATGGATTTCGATGCGACAGGGGTCCACACTCAACCTTCCACTTCCAGCCAGCCTGAACCTCAGCTACAGCCGAAGAACTTTACACATCTTTACACTCCAATACGGCCGGAGGATGTGGTTATCAGCGAGGCAGACTCTACTACAAGTTATATTGAACCAACGAATTGGAAGCTTGTTGTTGACACCTTACACAAGGTCGACTTAGTATGTGACAAATTAAAGGAATTGATGATGCAAGATCCTGGTCTTCGTTTTAAAATTGATTTGTTTTTCATCTGGGGAGCACCTGCACGGGGCTCTTCGTCTGACAGCTCTCTAAGTACAACGGATGAGGAGGAGGAGGAGGAGGACGACTAGTTATCTTTTTTAAAACTCCGTTTGGATGGCCTTGACCTTTCCCCCTCCACTGAGTTTATTTAAGGTGCACTCTCAATGACTGCAGCATCATTTCATCGCGCACCTTCACCACAGCAACATGGAGAGTCAACTCAACTACTGTTGCGAACGGAAATGTTTTTCATGGCCGAATGACATTGATGTTGCGGATGGCCTGGCGTGTAGAAAATGTGAAGCTTTTGGTCAATGCATGTGTAAGTGCAAGTCTTGGAAGAAGCCGAAACCGGAGTTGAAGACATTCCATGTGTACCAGATGAGAGGGCATAAGTACACTTGTTGCCCTGAACGTTGCATTGAATTCACATTAAAACAGCTAACTGGCTGCAAATTGTGCAACAATCATTTTGCAGGTTTTTGCAAACATTATTTAGGAGCCTGTCAGTACAGATCAACTTGGCATACAGAAGCACTCACTATCAATGAAATCGCTATAGATACACAAGAGTAGTCTTTCTACCCTTTTCTTTTTTAAAACTCCATTTGGATGACCTTGACCTTTCCCCCTCCACCCACCTTAGTTTATATAAACCCCATTCCCACTGACCACAGCATCACTTCATCGTGCTCCCTCGTCAAAGCAACATCAGCTATGGAAAGTAAGCGCATCTCATGTTGGAAGCATAGGTGTTTGGAGATACAAGGCGTCACATATTGTGCAAAGAAGCGTTGGGAGGAAGAGACGGGGACAACCTATTGCTGTGAGGATAAGTGTTTCCTCTTACCAAAGTGGCAAGTGGATGGGCTGGCCTGCCGGCAATGTGAATGCTTCGGATGTTGCAGGTGTAGATGCAAGAACCAACAGCTGCCACCACCGGTACTACAAACTTTCAAAATCTACAAATCCAAATACTTTTATACTTGTTGTCCGCAGCGGTGTATTAAATTTCACTTCTCCAATCTTACCAATTGTCGGAAGTGCTACGGACAACCTGATGGGTGGTGCACCTGTTTTCTAGACTCCTGCCGCTACAGATCGGATTGGTTTACAGATCCGTTGGAAATTGATGAGGTCGCCCAGGAAGCACAAGAGTAGTCTTTCTACTCTTCAACTTTTTTAAAACTCCATTTGGATGACCTTGAGATTTCCCCCTCCACTTCCCCATATACCTAGAGTACACAGAGCCTGATAGTCAGTCACTCGGTGGCTGTCGTGGGGTGCGCATCGGTGTCGGCGCTCCGTTGTTAGGTTTTCAAGGTCACAGTAATATCAAATTGTTGGTGTTGTGCTGGTTCAAGGTCACCTGAGGGATAACCGATTGCCCATTTAGGCGGGGTCATGTCAGAAACTCGAGTTTAACTTGGCACTTTTGCCGTTTCTCGTCGAAAATTCGCTCCAAGTGGTCAAGGTCACGGGGACTCTGACTGAAACTCGGAGCGTAGTGCGAGAAACGGCAAAAGTGCCAAAAAAATTTTAAGTTTCGGCGTGACCTTGACCTCAGTGGCGTCGGTGACGTCATTTTGATGACGTAAGGGGTGATGACGTCATCAGCACGTCATTTCTGTGACGTCATGGGTGTGACGTCATAGAAATGACGTCATTAGTGATGACGTCATCGATGACGCAATCGATGACGTCATCGATGACGTCATCGGTGAGGTCATTGACCTCGATGACGTCATCCCTCAGGTGACCTTGAACTGAGCCAGCACCAACAATTTGACACTACTTCACTGTAAAGGTTTTGTACTTTAAGTACATTGATTTGGAAATATACTCGGTTAGATTTCTGAAAGAGATTATAAGCTCCAAACTGAACAAACTTGAATTTCAAATATTAAAGAAGGGTCTCCTATTGAAATATTTGAAGTTAAGCAAAACAATTTTCAAATGTTGTGAATAACGTATGCGTAAAAATATTTTAATTACTAAAGTCTTTGTCAATTTTACTGTAACTCGTTGAATTTAAATGCAATTTTTAAATGTTAAATATAAATTATTCAACCAAACGAAATAAGTGTCTCAATAATTTTAGGTGATCGTGATAATTTGTATGTTATTTTTAAAGTTGCAAAAATGCACATGTGCAATTTGTAAATATCATTGTACATTGACACAATCTCTTAATAATACTTTATCTTCGTTCAGGAACAATTTACATCAAACTCACTGAAAATATCCTACATATTACGTTTATATTTATTCAACTGTGTGTGATCCTAGTTAAACTTATGATTTTACTTAAAGACTTGTACAAAACTTCATCGTGTACCGCTACACAGTGGACATCAGAGCAGTCCACATCCAGCCCCTTTAACATTACAAAATAAACAGTATCAGATAACTGACACATACTCTCTCCCAACAACAGACATAGTTATTAAAAGCCTCAAAACAATGTCTTGGTGACTCAGCCGGAGAGTTACCTGCTGAGCAGCGCGATTTTGACTCTATGAGTGAGTCAGTGACGTTTTGCAACGTACTGCGTTTACCGCTAAAAGGAAGATTAAATTGTTTCCGCAATTACTTGATGTAGAGCAATAGTTTAAAATACTGTATTACATTGCTTTTTGAGTTTGATTAAATGGTATTCAGTAAAATGTATTTCTACTGGTAGTTAAAAACTGATTTTTAAAACCTTTTAGTCCTGTAATCGTTGAATGCGAGTTTTCTCGAAATTGGGGGTCACATTTTATTTTTATTTAACTTCTAAAAAATCCAAGCCAAAATTATTATAGCCGTTTTAAGAAATTTTGATTTTTCACGTTTAATTTTACGTTTAACGGGGATAGGGGGTAAACTGCCCTTAAATATAAATACCCCCGTCACAGCAGACCTGCTTGGATCTTGTTTTGTCATGGTTTTTCTGAGGTATTTCGACATTTAATGTGACCTGACGACTTCACTATTGGGAGTTAAGGATTGAAACTTATGCTGTCTTACGGAGAAAAGAAATACGCAAACACCGTTAAAATCGGGCCACGAATCGAATTATGAAATTATTTTCGATTGAACAGTGGAGTATCAGTGGTGCACCGATGACGTCACTGCTGCCACGGTCGTGGAGGTCGGTGATGGACCTAGGTCTATGAGTAGTGCCGAATCATAGCGATCACTTGTTTTATGATTGAAACTGATTGGTGTGGGGTTAGACATGACATTTCCAAGCAGTTTTCCTATACAACACCGCCAAAAAAGGAAAAAGTCTCAAAAAATAAGTTTCTTTCAGGAAATGATTATATAATATATTTTTTCTTGTATTTAACAAGCTTAAAGACTAAAAACTTAAACTTGTGATCCATCATACAAGAGGCCTAAAGTAACCTTTAAACTAAAAAATAGCAAAATTTTACAATTTTTCATTATTACTGGCTTGTTTAAAGCAATCTAAAGTTGATTTTAGCCAAATGTGACGTGGTTCGCTACCTTTAAGCCGGTTTTGGGGATTTAAGCAGAATTAAGTCCTAAAATTTTATCTCTGCTTTACCATAGGTAAAGCAGATAGACCTCTTCCTGGATTAACAGATTTATCTTTGTTGATCCCGCCCAAACAAATTTTCCTTGTATTATAAAATAATCTCCTTTTTTCACAAAGAATATTATTTGAGTCCAAATTGCCGTTTATAAAATAGAAGTTAAAGGTAAATAACCCATACTTTTTATACCCGTCAATCACCATTATCTATCCTTGGGATACAGTAGTAGCTTAATACTGTTGTCCTATTTCACCAAATTAACTAGTTATTTTTAATCATTATCTAGATATACAGTCATAGTAGTTATTGCACTAAGTATTCTAGTAGCTTTGCTTTTGTAATTTGGTTTATATTATATAGTCTGCACGATTGACACCTTGCTTTGCTATAGTTGCATATACTGTTATTTTTATTTTGTGTGTATTTCTGCTATACTGCTTATTGCTTTAATTACCCACTTCCACTATCTCCCATTAACGAATCCTAGAGCCCGATTCCCCTAGCGGAGCTCGATTAAATTCCAATAATAATTCCATTGTAAACATTCTGGACCCGAACCCAATCATACCGTCCTTGTGGTGTCCCAGCCGACTGGTTGACACCTACACAACCATAAATCCTGCCTCACGTCCAGTACGCAATTAATTAATTTTTTTCAATATATCACCGATTGCATTGATTTTACTTCTAATATTGTTGACCGAATATTTTAGATCTTGAGAAATTGATCCATTGAAAATCACTTTAAATACGAATCTGACCAAATTTAAAACAAGTCTAAATTACGAGCCCCTCGAGGTGTCAGCGGTGATGTTCCAACCCAAATTACGTCATTGACGATATAGTCTGTCTGAGTTGACACCTCATTAGCTTTCGAGTGCAAGTGATTAAAGTTAGCGAAACAAATAAATTGTTTTTTAAATACCTGATCAAATAATTCTGATTATTGCGTGAATCATTCCTGACCCCTGGAAACTACACCCCGCTTGACTTTGCTATCTTGGTTTTTACTCTGTGGTAGGATGTTCGGTTGTACAAAATTATTGTTACACCGAAAAATACCTCACAAAGCCATAACAGGCAACAGCTAGTACATAGTACAATAATACTCTTATTTCAGGTTTCTTGGTTGAGCCTTGGTGGTTGTGCTCGGAAGAAAACCCAGTTTGTCATAGTGAGAGGAAGTGCGTGAAATGTGATGGCGATGCATTAACATGGTGTAGAAAGTGCTATTGGGCTCCTGAAGAGGGCAAAAATGCGTGACACTGATGAACCGCTGCTTCTACACGTGACACCTACATGTCAAGAATAATTGGAAGGATTGTATTGATGTGGGATCTAAATAAACAATATTTTTGATCAGATAAACTGTATTTTATTTTCATGTTTTAAAGCTTTCACCGGAAACGCGTTAGCTCAGCTGCTTTTACTTTGGTAATAACGTGTTTAACTCACTCAACAGTATTGGGAGTGTATCAGGAACGCAACTGAATCAACT
This sequence comes from Neoaliturus tenellus, assembly GCA_030545055.2. Lineage (NCBI taxonomy): Eukaryota > Metazoa > Arthropoda > Insecta > Hemiptera > Cicadellidae > Neoaliturus > Neoaliturus tenellus. Next base: position 49,374,729 of record CM061534.1, on the reverse strand, counting down.
CGGATCAAGCAATTGAAGAGGTGGCCATAACAACGTTGTAACTTCCATTTTTGGCGAAATTGAGTTATAGGTGAAACAACGTTGTAAATGTCTTGATACAGGTTTCTGATAGGAAAAAAACCTCCAAAACGAATATTTAGTAGGGAATTTTAGCTGTTGAAAGTTGGTCATTCTGCTGATTTTTTGACGACGCTCCGGTCAACAACGTTGTATCTTGAAAACAATGGAAAGATGGCTGACAGCAACATGGTTAGGTCATCACCTAATGACATTAAAACATCTTAATAGAGCTAAAAAAACCAAGTTTACTTATCTAAATTAACAGTTTATGTAGTAAAAATGAAGAGGGATAAAGGAGAAGCATGCATACTTCTAGAAATTGACGTTTATGCGCATTACTTCCACCAAGTGGGGTTGCGCGTGTTAACAACGTTGTAACTTCCTAGGCTATGATCATACCACATTATAATCCAGATGTATTGCTAATAATTTTAACATTATGTTACTTTAACTTATTTATAATCAAGTAGGCATATTCACTGACCGAGTTGATGCTTTTTTTGTTTCAAAACTAAACCTTTTACCTACCAATTACTAGGCCTAAGATTATATTGCAAAGATTATCTGTTTATTTATGGTCTTATAGTATTGTTTTGCAAGGCATAACTATTATTTATTTTTCATGAAGAGCTTCAATATTGGTAAATTATAATAGTTTTAAATTAATACACAATAACAATTATTTTAAAATATTTTCTAAATATTAAATATGATATTGGCTATTAAAAATATTAGTTATCGTGTATTAATTTAAAATTATTATATAATAAGTTATAACTATTTCATTTGGGACCTTTATTAACACTTTTTATGGATTAATCTTTTATATGACTTGTAGATTTGAAGCTTTATAATGACTTTTAGTGGTTTATAGCATTTTTTGCTGAAATAGGTTATGATCCTACACTATTTTATACAATAAACGTGTAATAAGGTGTAGGAAATAAACATATTTTACATTTTACAGAAGAATCTTTAATGGGTACTACCTTACTAATCCTAATGGTATGGTACATTATAGAAATAAAACAACGTTGTAACTTACCAGTAACCACAACAACGTTGTAACTGGTATAATGTTACAACGTTGTTGACACGTTTATTTTTTTTAAACCGTGAAAAATAAGCTTTTTGTTGAACTATGAAAATATTTTACAATAATATGTTTCTATTTACTCATATACAACACTTGAGTATCAATAACAATTCACAAAACCCTTTTTATAGTGATTTACTGTGTTGAAATACATTTTCCCCTTTCCTGAAAAATTTGCAATTTGGAAGTTACAACGTTGTTATGGCCACCTCTTCAATTAACGGCACAACTATAACTAAAATAATATGATGTATAGGTATGAAATATAAACTTACACCCTTCAATGGTAATGAGCAATTTTTTACTCCACAAAAATATGCCTGCAACTCACACTAAAACGTTACTTTTTTGAATACTATACATGTATTGACAGAGTCACAAAGCAGAAAATAAATTAATTGTCAAAAGTTCACTAAATTTAAAGCTAACATTAAGATAATAACCTTGTACGAAGGTTTCAAGGCATTTACTTGGATTACACTAAAAATAGTACACATTTACAATCTAATATAACAAACAACAGTTAAGTTACTAACTGATTAACAGATTTTAAAGGGAATTAAATTTGCGAAACAAATAACAAACATCAACAAAATAATCAATATGAACAGATTAAAATGTAAATCAGTATACAATGTAAGAGCGAAAAGGTATATCTAGATGAACTAGGAACTCTTCAATACAGCAAAAAGGATTTTGTAAAAGCCATTTATTAAACTTATTTAGAAAAACTTGCTGCTGATACTTACTTATATTTTTAGCTAACTTTTTATAAACCTTTTTGCACATTATGACATGGCTATTCAGAGATTTACATAAACGACAGTGCTGGAAACAAATTTGCTCTGTGTTTCGAGTGTTATGGTGTACCATACTTTGTTATAGTTTGTAAAAAATTGAAAATATTTAAATTATTTGCTGGTCAGTTGTTAGCCGTTGTCGTGGAGTAATCCTGATAACATGTTCCATCAGTGTCGGTAAGGATGGATTCCTGTAGCTCAGTCTCTTTCTTGCCAGCTGCTGAAGTAGACGGACGCAACTCGAATGAGGTAAAATTTATTAATTTTTCCTTTACAATATCTTTTAGCACTGTCCATAGCATTTCTGATCTAATTTTTCAAATTAATTTCCTGTATCTCATGAATTTATTTAATAAGAAAATACAAAAAATTGTAATTTTTTCTATAGTTCAAGTCCTTGGCTACGAAACGCCTTCTCCCCTTTTAATTTATGATTTTAAAAATGTTTTTGGTCTTTTGTACTAGAAATAATTGTAATAAGTGTATTATTCAAATTTAGTGTTTAATTAAATCAAATGGTTTATACAAAGCTGTTACATGTGTATATAAATTTCCTGTTTATTAAAGAAAATTTAAAACGTGTAAAAATACAAATAAAGATAATTTTGTCTGAAATTCAGTACATACTTTTTGTGCGCAACTCTGCTAACTATTGTACAGTAATAAAGTTCATTGGAAATATTGATCTATTGTACGTATTGGGTGATATTGAGATTAAATAATAATGGCTAGTATCAAAGTTGGTCTCTTGACGAAAGAGGAATTATTGTATGAATTAAAACTATTGTTAAATTAAATATTGTTTGTGATGGAAGTTTAACGGAAAATACTTTACACAAGAAACTTAGGAAACATATTATGGGAAATATTCCTGCTGTAGCTAAAAATCTAGTGGGAAAATTTTTTATCACTTCAGAGATAGAAATATTATAATTAGAAATAAAACTGTTTAGTAAGGTAGGAAATATCAACTGCAACTACACAAATAAATACTCTTTTTAAATTCATCAAAACTCCTTTTATAACATTCCCCAAGATTACTACAAAACCACAACATAAACTAAAACCATGTGTTAACATCCAAATTACAAAAAAATAATAAACATATGATTCTTTTGAAAACCTAATACAACAACCTAATAAGTGTCAAGAATCTGTAGCCGAGGTAACTGAAACAAGTAGGCCTACTGATGTATGTAGGAATGAATATAAAATAGAACTTTGTCGCAATAGGTTGAATATAAATCATAAGTTTAAAATAGATGAATCAAAGAGAAAATTAAAGAGCTAAAGGAGAAGATTAGGGTTATGTCAGAATCTTAGAAAAAACTAAATATAGATGTCAGTGTAAAAGAAAATGCTGTTCGTTGGATTAGCGAATGTAATATAAAGGAAGAGGAACTGTTATATGACGTATTTATGAGAGATGAACCACATGTAGTCGCTAGTGTAAGCAGGAATTTAGATCCTGTAGACTGTAGAGGTACCGGGAAGTTACTCAAATCTTCATCCTACTGATACTGAAGTCTTTTGCAAGTTACCCAATCCACTAACTGATGGCTTAAACTGTAATGATTTTATTGAATTCCTGAAATTAATGTATAAAATAAAAGAGGAAACAGAAATGTCTGATAGGGCAATATTTGAACTGTTTGTGTACAGAAAGTCAGGAGCACCACATAATAAGTTGATTGAAAATAGGAACAAAAGTATCGCTGATTTACATTCAGAATTAATGAGATGTTTTATGCCGTTAAGTTTAAGAGATAACTTAATAGGAAGTTTGTAAATCGGCCTCAATTTAATGACGAGGCCTTGCCAAACTATGTAAATACTGTTAAGATTCACGCAAAGAATTTTCAATGTAGTTATAGCAAAAGGAAGATTGTAGAGTTCATAAAAATGGGAATAAATAAGAGGGATAGGGCCAATTTGGTTTTCACAAGTTATCCATTCACATTCAAATATTTAGACGAGCTATGTGTGAGAATATAGACTACAGTAATTTTGTAAGAAATAATAAGAAACAAGATTTAAATCGCAAAGTTTTCCGGGTAAATAAGGTTGATAAAGCTGATGTTTTACAATTGCAATTGACTAGGACATATCGGAAGAAATTGTAGTAGGAAAACAAAAACATGTTAAGTAGGGAGAATTTAATGTACGGTTTGTGAATATAGTTAGGAACTGTTCGAACTGGAGAAAACAAAGAGACTCTCCCCGATATCTGCCGCATCGTGATAGATAAAAAATTAATAAAATTCCGATTAAGACTACGAGAAAAGAAAATATTAAGTTTAGTAAAGTCAAGGTAAGAGAGTATTAGTTAAGGTCAAGGTCAACCGCTTCTCATGGAATGCCAAGTTTCATGTTTCACCAAAAACACATTGTAAAATAATTTTAGGCAGTAGTTTTATTAGAGAGACTCAATTATGAATTTAAGCCAAAATCAATGTTATTTTGACTTTTCAACGGACATAAAAATTTCTCTCGATAAAGTAAATGCCACACTATAAAAGAGAAAAGAAATATTTTCACTCTTGTTGAGTTATTTCACCACTCTTCCAAGGAGTTGAAATTGAGCCTATCTTTCAGAGCATAGGAACTTGCGCGTATTAACCATAAATGTAATTATAAATTACTACTGACTGTCTACTAGCATAACGATTATCGATGCATATATTGTAAAATAACAATGATTGATGGCAAATAAAAATTTAAATTTAATTAATCAAACAAATATTATTATACAATTAATTATTGAGAGAAAAACAATTTACTTCAATTTATTTCTTAATCATTTAAGTAAGCTACTCTTACACCCACGTTTATGAATCACAAACAAACTAGTTGACACATTTTACAAAAAAAAGAAGCAGCAAGTAAATATTAAAAATCTTTATCTTTTTCAATCATTTGAGTAACATTTACACAAATATATTATACAGTATTTTCTTAACATTTTGTAAGTTCAAAATAATGGCATAATGTACAAAATTAGACTGAGGAAAGATTCTTTTATTGTTTACTTTGTTTTATGGACATTGGATTAAGGGAGTTTGAATTACGATAGCTAAGAGAATTAATTAAAACGTTGATGGTAATTAATGTTTAAAATATGTCATAGAATGTATGAGGAAAAATTATACAAAACATTTAAAATAACTTTGTCCTCTGAGATAGTTGTGTTTATGAATGTTGATTAAATGTTATAATTATACTCTTTTAAAATAAAACAAATAAACTTGACTGTAAATAATTTATAACACTTTATAATGGACCAAGTAAAAAATGTATTGCTCTGTTATTGGTAATAAATTATACTGACGTTTGCAATTAATTGAAAGTATATTTATATACTGTTAGGAGAAAAGGTACTTAACAAATAGTAACGTGTTTTAATAATGTTTTATATTATGATGTAGTGGCTCAAACAAATGTAAGATATTATAAAATTAGAATTTAATCTGTTTATTATAATTTCAATTAACAATGTGCTTTCTTTTTATCAACCGGTTATAAATGTAATTGAATGTCATTTTATAGCGGATTAAAAAATGGGTTTAAATAACAATGAGTACAATTGTATAATAGTTTACGGATTTAATTTGTAACAGTTAAAAACTCCAAGATGGAAGTGATGTAATGATGTAACAGAAGTTTTAAAATAGGTTTTAAATCACAGGGCCAGGCAATGAACTGCATGATTTTGGAACAGACACAATTCGTGCTCTTGAGGCGGGAGATGATGAGTCAACGATGAGTTGATGAGTTAATGATGAGTCAATGGGCGATCCGGGCTATTATGCGGACTCAGCCTTAGCATCAGGACAACGTAGGCGACAGTAGAGAATTGTTCCGGACACTCTCTGCTCACTACCGACCTCTGGAATGAAACTCGGACGCCCTGAACTATTCTGAGTAAATTTTTAAAGTAATAAGATGTTTTCAAATGAGTAAAATATCTAATCACATGGTTATCATCCAATTATTAATTAAACTGTTTGAGACAATGCTACATATAAGTACAGACAATAAATAATTATATTTGAAGCGATAGCTGTTATTAGTCCCTGTGATATATATGTATTTGAATGGGACATAATTTTTACCGGAACACAATTATCAACCAACAAAATCCCCAGGATGACTTACAATTTTAATTTTAGTCGACCTGCATGTGACTGAAGATGAGCCTTCGGGTTTCGAAATCGATTTCACAAATTCAATAAAGGATTGCTGAGGTAAGATTATAAAAATATTTGCAATATAAAATTAGATTCATCAACAGTTGATAGAAAGAAAGGAAGTATTTAATTTAAATTATAATAAACAGATTTGAAATCTGACTTTATATAATCCAAAATTTTTATGAGGTACTACATCATTAAATAGAACTTTATTGAAACACATTGCGATTTATTGAAGTACCTATTCACATAACAATATAAAGATGTATTTTTAATTAATTGCAACCGTCAGTCTAATTTACCACTAATGGCAACACAAGCAATCATTTACTTGTTCCATTATAAATTGTTATTTATTATTGACAAATAAGATTCCTTGTTTTATTTAAACAAGAGTTAAATTATTACACAAAATGAAAAATTTTATCATTATTTACGAAAACAACGTATCGCAGAGGACAAAGTCTTATTTAACTTGAAGGACTTGTCCACAATGTCGCTCATGATTTCTGTTATTTCTTGGCAACATTTGATATAAAAACACATTATAATCTGTGATGGTGTCGGTTCCATTGGAGGAACGAAATAACATCTATCAGCTGTGACAGAAATTTTGGGAATTGACCAACTGAAAAAAAAAAAAAAAAAAAAAAAAAAAACAACGACGCTCGCAAGTAGCGGAAGCACTCTAAACCATAGTTATATTTATAATACTTTTTTATTTTATAAAGGATTTATTTTATTTTATTATGTGGTTTAAATTGTTTTTACCTACTGTAGATTATGTTTCCCTTTCACAATTTACACTTGTCTTAAACCTTCTTTAAGCGTATTTATGATTAAAATTTAGAACACTTTAATTACGAAACACATTATTTAAATAAGTGATTCGACTCTAAATAAACATAAATTTATATGCAATAATTAAAATTCGTTAAATTCAATTAAAAACTATTAAATTAGTTAAAATTATTAAACTATTAAAAATCATATAAATATAAACAAAATTACTGATTTGATTATTTACTAATTGATAATTTAATATTTGGTTGGTACTTAATATAATAGGTGGTAGTTACTTGGTTTACTTGTTAGTACACTTTTGTTAGCATGACTTTTGTAGTAGTACTTGTTCGTACACTGTAACACTTTTGTTTACTTAAGTTGGATTACTTGGTTGGCACTTTAATATAATAGGTGATTTACCTATTTTGTAACTATTCGCTGATAAATACCGTAAAGAAGTAAAATTATTTCTTAACTTCGTTTATGTCAAAAGCAATTTTTATAAATATTTTAGAGATTACAAATACTTTTTAGTAGCATATTGAAACATCGGAGATCGAACCAGTGAACTCCAAAGCCTATACTCTCCTATAAGTACCAAGGAGGTACAGAATACAAAATTAACGATGATATAGCACAATTAATTTTAAAGATATAAAAGTCCACGAAAATATATCGATGTAATTTATATCATATTTAAAAATTGTGTGATGAAAACATTTTACTTCTGTTTTACTCTTTTCTTCGATGCAATGTTAAGCTGTTTAAGCAACGACCCCATTCATCACTTGAACGACCTCAAATGACCTTCGTTACCTCTTCTTTCTCATAATCATCATTTGTCAAACTTAAAAATGAGCGATACGTAATGTTTACATTAAATTTAAAATATAAGTTAATTTATAACTTCATAATGAGGATATGATATTTTTAGTTATTATTTAAAGTATTTTTATTTTGGAAAAACGTACATCACAATAAGAGCATTAGTTGGGTATTTTAACAAACACGCGTAAACACATATTCGCATCTAAACCCACTTTATTTATACAGGAGATGCTTTTAATCTTTTACCTTATGTGCTTGATATTATTACACTTATAAAAGCAGCACGGCTTACACTTTTAAGAGACGGGTTAGTGTAGATTTATCGATCTTTGTTGTTTATCCAGGCAACTATTTTAGATATTTTCTAATATAGTTCATATAAAATAATATAGTTAACTGTAACTCTTAGAAGAAGAAGATGAAAAAAAAAAACACGGGAAAGTGACTTTTGGGACCACCACGGTATTATACCTAGTATTATACCTTAGTTTCAGAATCTATTAAAGTAGGTTTTAAAATAATGAAGATGCGTTAAGACCAGAATTTACTTTTTTCTAATTGCATCGCTATTAATCGTTAATAATTATATTTTAATAAAATAACATTTATAAATCTAAAATATTTACCGATGATAATGATTCAGTAATATAGTAAGAAAATGTGAAATGTAATTAGTATACATTTTAAAATTGAAAATAAGCTCGGTAACAGATCATTATATTCTCCCATAATCGTAAGTATAATGTGTTTGCTTAAGCGGCTGCTGATAGTTAAGAAGGGAAATAAAACCACTTAATGTTTCCCTAATATGTAAACACCAATAGATTAGTCAATTTCTTAGTTGAACACAACATCATTTTTGCCAAACAATTCGGATATCAGAGCAATAAGTCAACAAAGTTAGCTCTCATTGATTTTACAGGGAAATGCATCGACGCCTTGGAGGGTGGCGAGACGGCCATTGGCTGCTTCGTCGACCTCTCTAAGGCGTTTGATTGCGTCAATCACTCAATTTTATTAAGCAATCTTCTGGAACTAGGCATTTCAGGCACAGTTTTGAGCTGGTTCTAGTCATATCTTTCTCAAAGAAAACAAAAAACAGTAATTGATTTCAGAAACAAGCAAGGCACATCTGCCAAGCATTTTTCGAATCCTGGTGAACTAAGATCTGGCGTGCCCCAGGGCTCGATACTGGGGCCGGTCCTCTTCTTGATCTACATTAATAGCATTCCAAATCATCTTGACGGTGATAGCTTAACTATCTTCGCATTTGACACATCTCTTTTCACTCGAAGTAAAGACTTGAATCATCTCGAACAACAAACTTTTTTCAAACTCAACACACTTTCTCAAGCTTTCTCTGACATAAATCTCACAATCAATTCCAAAAAGACCCAGTTCTTACATTTTTCCACTGTTCAACGTGCAGCACAATCGATGAGAGCTAACATTTCTCCTCCCTCTGTCTTTCTTGGTGACGACGAAATTCAGAGTTCTGATTCAATTGATTACCTTGGAGTGAGATTGGACGGTGGGCTGAGGTGGATAGACCAAGTAGATAAGTTAGCAGCAACTTTGTCAAAAAACATTTTTGTCCTCAGAAACATTGCTTTTTTAAGAAACATAAAATTGTCCAAACTAGTTTACTTTAGTTTAATCGAAAGCCATATAAGATATTCCATAGTACTATGGGGTGCTTCAAGTAAATACAATCTCAATAGAATTTTTACAATACAGAAAAGAGCAGTAAGGTGCATTCTTGGTCTCAAACCAAGAGAGTCTTGTTACAGTCACTTTAAAAACTTAGGTATTTTAACAGTCCCCTCGCTTTTCATGTTTGAGACCATAACTTATGTTAAAGACAACAATCTGGTGCCTACACATTCTCATGGTTACAATACAAGAAATAGAGCAATTAGCCCTTCAGTTCAGCACAATCTAAAACTCTTTGAACAAAAACCTTTGTACATCGGCCTTAAATTTCTTGCCAGCCTCCCAATAGATTTAAAAGAGATTGCTTGTCCCAAAAAATTCAAATCAAAACTCAAATCATACTTGATCAATAGTTGTTTTTACGAATTACCAACTTTCCCAACCTGAGCCTACCCACCCATCCTGAATGACCTGGTTCAACTGAACCGTGATAGAATAAAAAATAGATAAGAAGACTGGTCTCATGCCGCACATGTGGTCTTCGGGACGACTGAAGAAGTCGAAGTAAGTCGAAGTCACCACTAATCCCCCGCTTGCCGGCGCTCGCAGCGACGTCTAACTGATGTGAAAAGTTGTAAGCTCTGGAAAGAAACTTGCACAGTTTCTAAGTTGCAGGGATTGAAAACCTAACTTTGCCAAGGTGATACTCTGTGAAGGGTAACTCTCAATTCAAGTTAACGTCAATTTTATAAAACCAATTAACATTAATGTTTTTAATTTCCAAATATTTTACAGTATTCTACCGAGACCATATTTAAAATAATTTTTAATATGAAGCATAGCGGCAATTCCTTTAATATAAAGCTTTGCGGCGATTCCAAGAACCAAGAATTCGATATAAAATCGGTATCAAATTATTATAATTTATTAATTCAATAACATCTACTGAAAATTCAGATTAAAATTCGGAGTGTGGATAAAATTACGTCCGAAATACAAGGAATATAAATTTATAACCATTTGTCTTATTACTATGATAACTTAACGTCTGTATTTATTATTGAAATTCTGTAGTTCAAATAATATGTCACACTATTAAATTATATAACAAACCTTTACTGAATGGTTGTAATAAAAAATAATGTCATAGAACAAACTATTGGTGCCCAATACCTGCACGGCACTGCGGGTCCAGCAAGGTTGCTACGACTCGAGTGGCTAGCGTGAAATATCCCTGCTCCAGACCATGAACATACAAAAAATAGTAAAATCAACTGTTGTTAAAATTTTATTTTTGGAGGTAGACTTGCATGAAGCTACGCAATATACAGTTTATATTCATTTTAAAATTATGTGATCTTGAAGAGTATCGTACCTTAACAGAATAACTAACGCTTAAAATAAGATTTTGTAATTGATAGATTTTTAATTGATTTTTTTAACATAATCAAAAGCCACCCAAGTGGTCTAAGCTTGTAAATTTAAGTTTGACTAAATATTTTGCCATTTTTGTCTTACATTTATTTGATATTACTAACAAACAAATGATTTGACTCAAATCATCGTTACAAAAATATGTTTTTAAATACTTACATTAACATATACAGGTAATTAGACATTTTATTTAGCTTAGTAAATAATTGCAATTTATAATATCATAGTAAATAAATTGTTGCAAGAGACTAACAATAAATTAATAATTAAAACTATTAAAATCACGAGTTTTATTTCTTACTTAAGCTACATATCAATGTGTTAAACCTCTTTTTTAATTCCTACATTTATCAGGATACCTCCAAGCTCCGGTTTTGGGATTTTGAAATTTCCTTTAAATTTCACATTCTTATAACACCTTAGTAAATTAAATGGATACGTGTCCGAGACTAACCTTCCCTTTAGAGGTAGAGTTAAGTAATTAAACTTTTGAATTACTTACCATACATATCAACCTTGTACTCTAGGTTAGTTTCAATTCCGCTCAACCAAAATATTTTTTCTACTGTGTAAGAAGCCTGCATTAATGTTTTTTAACACCTATCAAAAACTCCCAAATAATTTATTGTGTTTCTTAATGTACATAATTTTTTTATAATTTTTTCAAAATCCATAAAGTATTACTCAATTGTAAAAGGGCTATTAAAATGCAGACTTTTAAAATAATATTTAATATAGATAAAGCTTTACAAACACTGTTTTACATTTAATGAAATATTCGAGATGTTTTTAAAATATAAATCAGTATTTAATTTAAATGTGCATAAACCCTTACAAATAATTTTTTATACTAGTAAGAGGAATAGAAAAAAATATAATGAAACTAAAGTACAAATTATAAATACATTAAAAATATATTGATAAACAAATATGTAACAAACATTGATAGTAAACATAAATAAAGGAATATTAGATTTGTTATTCATGTAAACCCGACGCCCATATAATGCAATATCTTGTTACCTGCGGCCGAGCCGTGAGGCTGTTACATTATGTAACATGATATTCATGTTAACGGTAACGTCTTGGGTTTACTACACTTTCCGTGTATCTCACTTAGTGTTCCTTATATTTATAACAGATACAACCTCCGTATGATTTCTCACATTTAATTTCAACCTCCCGTTTACAATATAGCAGTCATAACATATAATTTTAAGATTCTCCCTTTGGATAAAATGGGTTATTCTTTGTTAAAAGTAATTCCAAGGCAATAAATACTATTTTTCCATATGATTTCCCCATATAGATTTCTCATATGATTTACCAAATTATTGATATTTTCTATTATATTTCTCCTGTTTTACTTAATGATTTTTTAGATTATGCTGCTCGTACTACGTAATCTATACTTATTTATTACGCTAAGGCCGGTTCCTACGTGGGCGACAGATGCGACGCTACAAGAGCGACAAAATTTCAAACAAATGTATAAGCATTGGAGCGTTCTTAGTGGGCGACAGGAGCGACAGCAATTTACAATGTATAACGTTATGGCGATGCAAGCTTGTCGCTGGCGTCGCTCCCGTCGCTCTCGTCGCCTCGCATCTGTCGCCCACGTAGGAACCGGCCTAAGGGATTTGTGTAGAGAACTCCTCCTATAATTATTCTCAACCGGTTTTCAAGTTTTTGGTGTCGTTGGATAAGGCTTGGTCTGCAGTTGTTTCCGCCAAAAATGATGATGAGAATCGGACTTAAAATAAGAACACTATCCACAAATTAAATTAAAAAATTTCCTATTAAAATAACATTGAGATTGGTTTGAGCATTATAAACATCTGTTAATGAACAGCTGTAGTTTTTGGTGATCACTGATATTCACAATATCGGATTGGTCGGATGTCATTGATTTAGAACCAAATGTAAGTATTGTATTGTATCAAAATAAATTGCTCGATGGCGAGAAACACGTGCACTAGTTACGTTAAATTGATGTATACAAGTGAAATCTAAACCTTAATACTCATTACTTTAAATCGGAACATATATATTTATGTTGTGACCTCGGGCGTAGTATTTCCCCTTTTCAAACCTCACAGTTTCGGGTCGGAGGATATACAACCTCATGCTTATTTGTAGTTCCAATAAAAGCATCAAATTTCAATTTGAAAAATGATTCAACAACAGTTGAAGCCTTTATTTTCTTTATCTCATACTATATTAGACCAGAAAGTAAAATTCACTTTCGAGTATACATTTAAGTTTTTAAATTTATTACGTGTACTCAACAATGAATGACAGAGATATGTTACATAAAACAGTATTACTTCGGATATATGTATCTGTATTAATCGGTGGTATAGAATTTCAAAACGCTACATAGAACTTGAACCAATTTTCAACAATAGCAACTATATGTACAATGTATATATAACAAACTTTAGATAATTATCTTATATCGTTTTACAAATGGCAAACTCATAAAAATTGAAAAATTAGAATTTGAGAAGGTACTAAAAAAATATAAAGACAAGGTAACCAAATCATACTTCAACATAGATAAATAAACTCTCAAAAATCATATATGTATATATGCCTACAGTAGCCTATATTTGTTTAGTTTATCTTTGTACTCTAGAAAAATATTTTTTTTTTGTTTATTTAAAGTCGAAATTTTCTATTCCGCAGATAAAAATTTGTAAATTAAAGACAATTATTTTTTCTTAAAAATAAGAAATCTTAAATCCAATATACAAATGTTTAAGAAGTTTTATGTAATAAAAGGTATACAAAGAAATCAAATAAATAATTTTATTATGTTAATCCTTAAAAAGAAATTAATATAAAAAGATTTATTTGAATTTTAGTTTATAATTAACACAATACAGGCCAGAGTGGAGCTACTAGGTTCATAAATCCTATCCACAAATCATCCACACAGGATTTGAAACACTCTCTACCCTGGATACCTCTCTATCGGGAGTGATTTATTTTTGTTCCCTTGCAACTCCTCTCGTTCAGTAATATTAGAGATGGTTCAAGTGCAGCAAAATACAAATTACTATGCTCTGAGTAATACGAGGCCCTTATGGTGTGCTTTAGTTTACTGTTTCTACATTTGTAAACCTGTATTTTCATATCTATCTCATAAATTGAAAGGCTGTGAAATTTCTATCAATTTAAAATGGGATGTAAAATTAAAATAATATTTCTTACGATCATATGCTTTTGTGTTTGATAAAAATGTTCCAGATATAATTTATATCTAGTAGAGTATGCATTTAACTAATACATTTCAGTTTATTTAATAAGTCTATTAACTAAAATGACAACATTATATTAAAATGTTAACATTTACATACAAAGCAATTTATAAGAAAAGTTATTTAAGTTTTTCATAAATACATAAGAACACCCACAATAGATATAAAAACTCAAATTAATTAATTGCATAACACTTATTAAAATATGTTTTTAATATATTTTTATATGTTTTATGTATTTAACCTTCAGTGGTTTCCTTTTTTTAACAAACACATATCGAGCATTTTACAAAGAAAAGTTAAATTAGACTAAATATATAAAAAACTTTCATTTTCACATTGTGTTATGAACAGTCAATATTAGTGAGATAGAATGAATATCCTTAATAGAAATAAAAATTACTTACCGTATGATAACACCATATTCACAAAACGTAAAAAAATCCGAATTAAATTTTTCAATCAAGTAATTTAATATATAGTATTGTTTTTTGTTCAAATGTAATAAATAAATGTACTGTAGCAATATAATTTGATTTTAAAGTATCACCAAGTAGTGAGTACTGTTCCGCATTCCGAGTCTAACAACTTCCCTCTCAAACCATTTCCGTCATCCCAGTTTCCTGTTTGGCTCAGTTTCCCCTCAATCTACTCAAGGACCCCATATCAGAGTCATCCACTGAGATCAAGCTTCTGGAATATTAAGCTGATGTTTGTCGGAACTGTAGAAAACATTTCTCATAGATAAGGCACTGTTTTCTGTTTGGGTACTACTCACATTATTTAGTATTTCAGAACCAACGTAAATAAATTATGTATCTCGAGATCATTAAACAGAGGTTTACAACCATTTACGGTTACAAGAGAACAATTGTGTAGCTAAGAATTCGAGTGTTTCGTAAATATTATGATCTCTAAACATAATTTTAAGAACATGTCCTCGAAATTCTTCAAAAGTTGTATAGTAAACGCCTACGAATTAAAACTATGTTAACACTAAAGTTACTGTGTAACAAACAGTTGGACATTCGATATATCTAAGGGTTATGGGGATTCAACCGAGCTGCTAACTGCTGTTGAACAGCGTTTATTGGAATTGTAAATGTTCATGTGTTCTCTAGCAATACACGTTTGTATTCACGCTTTTCCAGTTCAGGACAGTAATCAACGACGCATCGCTAAAATCAAAAGCTTTATAATTGAGAAAAATAAAAGATTAATGTTACTTTTGTTAAAGTTTTCAACATATAACTAGTATTGTTAAGTGATTTCTCATCATCTGAGGCAATTAAATTAAAATTAAATTAATAGTAGAATCAAATTAAATTTTGTTTAGTGCTGGCAAGTTGTATGTTTGAGTTTTTTTTTTTTCAAATGTTTGTCTTGACGAAGCTTATTCACATGTGGATTAAGTGGATAAATTTACATTCAAGCTTCAAAATGGTTTTTAACCGGTGAGGTTCGAAACTTTTGTAGCTAGATAACCAGTAAAAATGTTTAAATGAAAAAAATGTAACAAAACTGCTGTTTCAACCATAGTTGTTTGAATTGGTGTTTATTTTTATATAAGATTAGCCATAAGCCAAATACATTAATGCCACAGCTTGAAAAATGAAAATTACTTTGGGTATTTATGATATCCTTATACATTTTAAAATAAGAATGGCGGGTTTTTTTTCGATTTTTAATCAAACTCGAAATAACCATTTTAATGAGTTGTTTACATTTTTTAAGCTAAACATGTTTTTTTAATTCAAAATAATATGTTTTTCACTTAGTTAAATAATAATAAATGTGGCTTTTATTAATCTAAAACCGTATCTTTTCATAAATGATGATTACCAGCAGCATCAGTTAATCAACTAATTAGCAATATAATATCATATTTTTAAAAGAAGTCAATTAAGAAGGTTTAAGTTTCTAGATGTTGACAAGAGAGACCAAATATTTATTTTTAAAATGTATTTTACAATGCAATTGGACAGGTCGGAGAACAGGCTTACATAAAATAAATAAAATATGATTTATAATTATAAATGAAATTACAATGTTACAATGAGTCAATTTGCAGTTACACAATAGCCAAGGATAAAAACTCTAAATTAATATAACTAAGTCATGAGTTAAAATATTCAAAACTAATTGTAGGTATTGCTAGGCCAAATTTAACAGGTTTCAGTAAAGGAATTTATTAGCAGGGTAAAACACCTGATTTTTCATCCGATCATAGAGTTTTGACTTAAAACTATTAAGGCAAAAACTTGTATTAGCTGAAGGTAGTAAGTTATAGAATTTCAATTACTGATACAATTGGCTATTGAGTGAAATGACTATGAAACGATTTTTGGGAGGCAGAAGAATCGATATTCTGTTTTAGCAAATTGATAAATGTACACGGCTGGCACTGTCATAATATGTAATATTTAATTTATGAAACTAGCTCTACAAGACTGTACACTTGATTAATTAGCAATCACTCTTGAGCCCTTTTTTGCCAAATTAAAACTTTGATGGCATGCGGGAAGTTACTCCATGATGTGTTCATTTTATTACAAACATATAACCTTTCGTGAGTAGATTTGAAAAAGGTATGTTGACACCAGCATACCTGTAAGATTATATTAAGTCCCAAAGAGAGGATTTATGCGTAGAGGCGAAGCCTTAACCAACAACCTCAGTTCTGCACTTAGACAAATTGAAACGTAGGACAATTCTTAAACCTTCCTCTTAATCCTTAACCGACCAAAGCCTCAAAGTTAAGTCAGAACTTGACTACTCACAATATAACCGATTTACTCTGTTAGAAGCGTTTTGAACACTCGTGCTACTTAAAAAAGACAGGTTTGCTTTTTCTTAAACAAATTTAGTTCGATATAATATTGATATTATCCTAAATTCTTAGACACATTTCTTCATTTAACGATTATTTGTTTACTTTTCTTGTAAGTATCTTTTGCAAAAAAGACTAATATTCCACTAGGAAAATCAATCAATAAGAAACTTTTCATCAAGCAGAATTCGTTTACTAATACGATTTGTAACCTTTAAAATGATCGATCACTAAAACATCGCCTGTTTTTTAAGCACGATGGGATTTCGTTATTTTACAATAAAATATCTTTATAAGAACCCGTTTAAGCTCAAGACAAAAATACTACTTGGTATAATAAAATAATGAGAGATTTCTTGTCTTAGGCTTTACTCGGTTTGGTACTATTATGTTATTGATAACAATCAATAGTTCACACAGTTCCACAGTAAAGCGGTGCAGTGCATTATGTGCAGATATATTTTTAACGCTAACATTAATTTTAAAAGTAGCTATAGCTAAAATCCTTAAAAAAATCCTAAATGCACACATATTTAGTAGAAACTTGTGTTTGTAAATATAGCTTTTATTATGCTTACATCGCACAATGCTCCAATCTTTAGAATTTTTTATTAACAACTTTCAAGGGTTGATGACCGAAGATCTGTTTGTACCTGTGTTATAGTATTTTATGCAACTATTGTATTATGAAAGCTTTAAGCATAAAACCATGAATGAGATGCAAATGGAACTCTGAACCATAAACACGAGCAAAGCAGGCGTTCTGAATATCTAATGATTGGCTTAATGGCTGAATACAATCGTTGCATACAATATCATATCTACCAACTTATATTTGATAAATTACTGTAATAAGCATGTCAAAAATATATATGTTTTGTGTGGATACCCATCTATTTTCTAAACTACTTTCGTCAAATGCTTAGCTCTCATTGGTCTAGAAAATGTATTTTGATGTGAAACCTATACGTTAAATGACTCACTAAGCAATGGGTTTAAATTTCGTTCAGTAAGGTACATAATTCTTAATGATTCTACTTTAAATATATATTGCAGATAAGATTAAGATTAGATAAGATTAGATAGATAAGATAAGATAAGATTAGATTAAGTTCTTAATGGCAAAGTTTTTAAAGTTAAGTTAAGTTCTTAAAGTTTAAATTAGAAGTTTAGGATTTATGTTGGAGGAAATACTAATTTTTTAGATAATAAGTTTGGGTTTGCTCAAAAGCTAAAGTAAGCTACGCTATCAGGAATTATCAGTGCGACTGTTTACTTGGAAAACTAAGTGGACAATCGGTCGTGAACAATTTCCAAAATAATTTGTAAAATGATAAATTGTAATGGCGGTGTAAATAAATTAATTTATTCATTGTAGAACTATTCGTTATTGCTTAAAAACTCGTCGATGAATAGATGAGGTATTAAAAATAAAAGTAGAATATAAGCTATATCAACACCTATATATCTTAAAGTCATGAAACCAATTCTGAACAAAATTAATTCAAAACAATATATGGGCTGAATCAATGCGATTTAGCTTTATAAACAGAATCTAAGTTGAAGGATATTTTCAAAAACAATTTCTTAAAATCCTCGCTTAAGACGACTAAACGTTTCCAGATCAAAACTCCTCTTCGAAATGCTGAATGCAATTCTGAGTTGACTTTGAGATTATATTATAAAACCAAGTGGCTTTTTCATACTAATTTAAAAAAAGTTTATTGAGTCAAGTACTTCTATATACTTCAGATTTTAAAGTCATTATTTTAGTTTTCAACTTTTTTATACATTACTTGGGTCACAGTGAATTCACTTTCAGTGTAAGTAGCCTATCGACCAAAATCTGTCAAGAGAAACACCCCCAAAAACACGTACTGACAGAAAAGAAATAGAATTCAATTATAATTATTACAATCAAAGTTCTAAAAAAGATTAAATGTTTGAAAAATAGTACAAAATGAGCATATAAATCATTAATAAATAAATTTTATAACTTATAACAAATCAAACCAGTGTATGCAACTTCAAACTATAAATTGATGCCGGATAAATTTATCTCCCAATAAAATGTAATAGCAGTAGATCGAATAAAATTATTAAATTGTTATTTTAATAAAGTATGAAAATATACATAATATATATATATATATATATATATATATATATATATATATATATATATATATATATATATATATATATATATATATATATAATTACAGTCCCGTGTGATGAAAATAATCCTGTAACAGGAAGTCCTCAAAAAGAAGTTATAGATTGTTTAATGGTATTTAGAAATACCTTACTACATTTATATAATACAAATATATTTTAATAAATTGGTTAACAGTCCAATATGTTTCTCGTCTTAACACTAGTAGTTTAATTTCATTCCTGATAATCCAATAAAGGAAAAAATACAAACAATTCTAATAAATTGCCTTATTACGTCTTGTTTGTCCAACAATTTTTTTTTTTGCTGTCCTAGGATAATTACTCTATCATATACTGTGTTGTGAGTCATTAAAACTTTGTAAATCTAACCTAAGTAGCCAGGATATTATGTGTCAATACCATACAACTCTAGATACAACTGGAACTCTCACACCGTTAACAGAACCCGCGGCCTGGAGGAAAAAGGAGAGGAAAGAATTAACAAACTACTGATTCTGGCAGTGCGCGCTCTGTCATTCACAATATTGTTTCTTGTACACACAATAAATTAACCTTTTGTATTTTTTTCAATGTTTACATAAACTGCTGATTCCAAGGGTATAAAAATATTTTCGTTTATTAAATACTATGAAAGTATACCAATACTTTTGAAAACATAACATCAAAAAGTTGCTGATCGAGAATTTTTTTACTTGGGAACTAACTTTTAAGGGCCAAGTTTCAGATTAAGAGTTTATCTAAAATTTAAAACAATTAATTAACATTTTTTCGTAACATTTTCAATTTGTCTAGTAGTCGAGCTTAAAGCAGCCTTTAAGTGTTTTCCTCCCGCTGCCGCACTAGTGGTTATTCAACACCACTGCGTTGCTAAACAAGCTGTGTAGAATGGTGCGTAATCCACAACCACATATAATCTATAGGTTATCTGTGGTATAAAACAGTATGGAAAATCAATTAATTAAAATAAGTGACTCCTCAAACTAATTAATTGTAAGAGTTTTAAAATTGATTATAATTTTTTGTTAATCGCATTTTGCATACGTATTTTTATTCATATTATTTTTGCAAACAAGTGATTATTCTAAATATATTTTTAAAATATGATTTTTCATAGAATCGCACTACGTGGTTAGGAGCCATTGAATTCCATGTTTTTGTTCCATCCTCAAAATCGTAAAGATTTATAGTCAACGGAATTTAATTCTAGGGTCTCCCTCTAACTCTGTTATTGTTCATAAATATTCCACGATGGAGTCAGAAAAATACACTTTTGTTGTTGCCAACTTTTGAGTGTGAGTGAATCACAACGGTCAAACAGGTTTAAAATTAACTGTGGAATTGAAAACTTTCTGGTAATAAAAGTATACATATAATTATATATGAATTTTTTTTTAAATTAATAAGAATTGAATCAATAATAATCGTTTTGGTATTGGTTGTTGCAGGAAGACAGACTGAATAATAACGCTAAAAATCGATTTAAAAGTCTCACAGCTGATGCAATAAAATGTCTCAGAATGTTAATTAAGTTATTTTATGTACAACAATTTATATAGTAAAGTTACATACAAACAAACACATAATCAATAATTATGCTAAAAATATTATAAGATATTAATAATTTTTAAAATAATTATTATAAACTTTATTTCCTCAAATAAATACGTTTTAGTAAGATTACTTCATAAAATTAGTCATTATAAACTGAATACTTAACCAGTGACCTTTTTTATATCAAATTGTGAATCTGGTCCATATTTGTTTCCACCAATGGTATTAATTAGAATTCAAAATTTCTCTTTTCATTAGAGGTGAAGTAATTTGAGTATGTTGAATTATATATAAACAACAAGAATAGCCTAAACACAAAAAATTAATTTTAAATCTTATATAGCTCAACAGATTTATATAAATCTAAAATTCAATAAAACTCTCCTCAACAACCCATGAAGAAATCAAGTTAGCCCACAGTTCGACCACGCGCTGTTGACTTCAGACAAACCATTTCCTGTTCCGCCCCGCCACTTTTACTTCCGGTGTTTGAACTTCCGGTACTTTGGATACAGTTATCTGGTAAAATGAAAATAAGTGTTGATAGTCATGATCTGCCTTGGTAAAAGAGCCTTTAAAATAATTATCATAAACTACCTTGTAAGATTTCCTACTAACTACAAAGACTTTTTTGCAGAAATATTTACAAGTATTTTTAACTAAAATCTTTTTCGTTAAGTTAGACTCAAAACATTTATCCGATCTAAGTGTTCATCTTTATATTTTAAAATAAAGATTGAACTACAACATTGAATTACAACTTGTAACGTATAGGCGAATCCATGTCAACTCTGATTTCTAATTAAATAGATGAACATGACAATGACGAATTAGTTTTACATTAAAGACAAACAAGTTTGCTTTACTGCAGACTGAAGTATCGTAGATAATTTAATTGTTACATATCACTTCATACCTGACAAGAATTTTTGTCTATTATCTAATTATTACATGGTGACCCATAAAAATGTTCTTATCCACCAAATAGCAATATATGAGTAACTTTATTTAAGCCATTCTGTTATTCATATCGTATGGTATGAAATGCATTTAGTTCACAATAAATAAAATATTATTTACATCCATAACACACAAGACAATATTTTGTGTTTTGACACTATCAAATTGATTAAGTTCTGCAATACATAAAATCAATAAACTTTTTTTGAATAGCTTACAAGAGTTTTAGCACAAAGGAAAGGGTTTTTAGGTCGGAAAAAATGCATTACTCATTTTGGGGCCAGCCTGTAGTGTGGGACTCCAATAAAACGGGTATACCCACTAAAATATCTCGTCTTCTCTTTAGGAATCTTTCCTGGAATTATTTGTCACATTAGCCTCCATCAAGCTAGGCCTAAATTAGCCTAAGCCCATTGGGCTCTTTCCTTGAACAGCGGCACCGTCAGAGGGTCTGAGCCGCTTTGTGGTCCAGATCAGTCTTTTTTCTAAGGGGGATGCCCCGGACTCACTGTGATAAGCAATCCCAGTTGCCCTCATCCTCCAAAATCTTTTGGCAGACCGACTCCACCGAAAACGCACCAAACGTTAGTGTGAGCTCCAGGCAGGATCCTTCCCAACGGGGCGGCGGGAGAAGGTGTGCTCCGCATCGTCGGCAACGCCCGGGCAATGAAAGCAGTCCTGTGAATTGGTCTTGCCCATCGCGTACAGGTATGACCGAAAATATCCGTGTCCTGTCAGGAATTGGGTCAGGTAGTAGTCCACCTCCTCATGCCGCCGTACCCATGGTTGGACCTGCTTGATAAGTCACGCTTACCATCGTCCTCGTGTGGCATGCTCCCAGCTGAGTTGCTTCTGGAAGGTTCGGGAGCGCTGTTCTGTTCTCGCCGTGTCCTTACCGATCTCGCCTTGTTTCTAATAAATCGCCTTCCTCTCTCATGCCAAGAGTTTGGCAGATATAACTCCGGCGACCACCAGGACGGCAGGCTCGGACACTGTTCGGTAGGCGGAACACACCCGGAGAGCCACTTGACACTGAACCCGGGCGAGTCGCAAAGTGTATAACTATTTATCTAGAACGTCTACCCACACCTCTGCTCCATAAAGAAGCACGGACTGGATCGTGGAAATCAATAGACGTCCTCTGTTGGATCGGGGATCCCTGACATTGGCCATCAGCCTACTAAGGTAAGTGACTACCCTAGCAGCCTTGTCCGCCGTACGGAAGATCTGATCCCTCCAGCTTAACTTGGTGTCCACCGTAACCCCGAGGTACTTGGTAGTACTGTTTGATTGGATCATCTCCCTTGCCTCGTGAAACGGGACGACGGTGTCGACCTTCTCCTACGTGAGGATCACGATCTCTGTTTTACTGAAAGCAAGCGAGAGGCCGTTATCGGATAACCAGGTGTTGACCACACGCATGACTCGTCATCAGCGTACCCTAACAAAGTGGTTTCATCAGACATCTCAGACCTCAGGAGGCTGTCATAGGCAACTTTCCGTAGATGCGGACCGACTATTGAGTCTTGCGTTCCTTTAGAAGTAACTTCCATCTTAAGTGTTCCGTCCCTTGTGTCAAAAATCAGGCTTCGAGAGCTAAGATCCGCGATGAGCCGCAGCAGATATGCAGGAACGCGAAAGGTGTTGCGAAGCGCATCTTTATAGGTATTTTTTCTCACAGCTTTATAGGCCTCCGACTTACGAACTCTGTCAGAGGGAATTCTCACTCTTGTGGTGGCTCATCTAGTTCTCAAACATGTCCTTCTGAGTTCCGCAATCTCTTCAGTACACCAGTAAACGGAGAGGTCGTCGCGTCGAGGTTTCCTTCGCGGCATAGGTCAGGAATTGTGGATAGTTATAAGTGGTGGCTTGTGGAGGCGATATTCCCCTATAGGGATTAACGTCAGCCATGGTGAATGCTAGTTTATCCATAAAGACAGACCACCCTCATAATTAGATCAATTCGTATATATGAGGTCGAAATTTTGGTTTGGATCCCATGTTAATCTGTAGGTCCCTAGATACCATTGGCTGTGGGGTTATTAATTAACATTTCTGTCTAAGAAGAATGTCGGCCTTAGTCAGTAACAATACTACAAGATCGGGCCACAATCATATTACACTCATCTCTCATACATATTCATTTTTAAATACCCACTGTATGTGGTCCCTGTATCAAAATAGTTATATTATAGTGATAGACTGGTCGCAGGCCAAGACAACCAGTTACATCGTGGATGTTACTAGTGCCTCGGCCACAGCCTTACCACGATTCTCCCAGGAGAGATAAGAGAGAGTTTTCCAGGAGGTGGAAAGTCCTCCACACTTTTGAAAGGTGTCGGCGGAGGCTTGGTCTTGATGACACCCACCGTTCTCCCTTCCCCATCGGTTCTGGACGCGGGTGGTGAAGGTATAAAGGAAAGGATGATTGCATATGATCTGAAATCATTCTATGGGTAAATTTGTTAAACTACATCCACCAAGAAGGACACATGTTCTAGAGTGAAACATCAGACAAAAAATGTTTTGTTACTTTAATTTACTTCCCATAACATTGTAAAATGCATATCCGTTGAGATTATTGCACTAAACTATATTACACGATAAAAAAAACATGACAAACTAAACTAATGACATAAAAAATTAATGTTTTAATTGAAAATTTTACTTACTTCTAAAACCTAACTTACAACGTGAGATTAACATCTTTATAACCAAACTTACTTAATTACATACTAACCATAAATTGTTTTACTATCTCAAGATTGTATAATATATCTCTCAAAATCTCAAGATGTATAATATATCAAATGTGAAAGAAGTATAAATCATAAAAATAGTTCCAGCTCTCGACGCTGCCATTCCTTGTTTTACTTATCAGGTCACGTTTTCTCACCTTTGGGAAACAAATTCTCACCAATTTTGTTTGTCAAGTTTAAACATGTTTTGTAAGGGAAATGTTTCTTTTTCATACTATAAGTTTGGGTAAATGTTGTATAAATGTACGGACACAAAACTTAAATATAACACATAGCACTAGAAAAGGTATGGATTTTAACAACCGATCTGTGTAAATATCAAACTTTACGCTTTCTAACCAAAAGTTAGCAAAGCCCCTATAAAGTGTTTTGAAGCGTCATTTGCAACTGTTGCTGTTTCCGAAACACACACTAGGGGCTACACATGATTGTTGTAACAGTTACAATGTATGAAACTGCAGCTTACGTCTATTACTTTAATCCAGTAAGGAGATGATAAGGAAGTGATGTTTGATGTTTAATTCAGTCAGAAAAATTATGAAACAATATAACATTTATAATGAGTTTGTTCTAAGTTGTATTTAAGGTACGACAAAATTATGTGTTGGTTTTACATCTTAGAAGTTGTTTTAAATGGCTTTAAACCGCAGTTACGTCCTTAACCTTTATGCAGTTACATACCCCCCGTTACGTATTCTACTATCTCCATCCAACTTTCAATCACAGTGTCCTGTGTAAAGGATTATTAATTAATTTATTTGATAGAATGAATATAAGTGGATACAATTTTATTGGCATCTTGGAGTTAAAATATGATTATCTTGCATACTTCAATGACGTAGTGGCACAAACAGTAAACGTAAGTAAAAAGTTGCAAAATCAGAGTTGACCAAGGTACAACTCTCAAAGAATCAATCAATCCTGTCAATTTCCACGCAAGCCTGCCATCGTTTGTTTAACGTGGGCCCTCCCACCAACGTTGCCACAAATCTGCTAACCCTTTCAAGAATTGCAACACCAAGTCAGGTTTGGTCGTGAGCGGATTCGAACCCCGCACCAACGTAGACATCCTGGCCAAGGATGCCTACCCCTTATCCATCTCAGCTATCACGACCGGCAGCCTAGTCACGAGAATTAGGGTTTTGAACGCGACCCTGGTAGGAAAAACTATAGGCAGTTGGCGAGTGAGTTCGTTACGAGAGCGCAGCACTTAACCACTGCACTCTAGAGTAGATAATTTGTGACTAAAAGGGATAATAGCCTACATAGCATACAATAGCCTACATAGCATACAAGAAAATTAAAATGTTTCACTATGTACTAAAGTGGAGTTTTTCAGTGAGGTCTCAACCACTGGGTTCTAGCACAGTTTGTTGTTATTAAAAATCTAGAAAGGCTCAACCACGAATGTAGAATATATCCGATACCCACTCTTCTCGTAGTGTCACTGTATGACAAAGTAAACTTGCCTGACTCTAGTGTAAAAACACATTAGAGCTGCGGAAATACCACTCATACCGGTCCTCAGCTGGAGAGACTTGGAGGGTTTTACTCCTCTACAGAAGCGAGGATGTGTCAGGTGTCACTTGAACGATATCGATTTTTCAGGAGGTGGGGTTTTTTAATTACAAGACCAGAAGTAACTAAAATATGTTTTTTTTTTTTGGAGTGGGTATTATATCACTTATATGGTTTTGTTGAACCTTTTTTCAAACTGAATAAAATATGAATATTATCATAACTACTTAACTAAACCTTCATGTTTACATCGATATTTTTTAAATCAGGTTTCACATATCATTGTTGTTATTCTAAACAAACGACAGTTCCAGTTGTGTTAATTAACTTAATCTTATTTTTTATTTGTTTAAATAGATACCATAACTAATGAATTGTGCAGAGGGAAGATAGACAAATCATTTTCAACAAAATATTAAAACCGATAGTTTCTATATTTGATTAAATCTATAATATAAAACCAACTGTAAACTTGGTTTTTACCAACAATTGATGTAATATACAGATTGTTCTTTTAGTAATAATCATTATTAAAGAAATAATTTTAGTAAGTCAATGCGACTAAAATACTGTAGGAGTGTATTAAGGCGTTTCAATACCTGATTGCGTTACAAGTACAACATATTAAACATGTTATTCAGTTAGGCAACATATTTCACTGTGTTCTAGTTTGTAAAATGTAAGTTCCAAGTATGTTTAGATTACTTAAATAACATTCTTTTATAGTTTTAAAAGGACACAGTTTGATAATCTCTTCAAAATATCCTTTTTTGATATTAGCAAAGTATGTAAGCCCTTCATATATGAGTGTAAAAATTACGTAAGATATTTTATCAAATATGACAAATACTAATAACAATAATAAAAATAATTATAAAAATATAATAATATAGTAAATATTAAATAATAACAATACTAACCAGCATTGTCCATAAAATTGAAAATATATTCAATACATTCCAAGTTGTTAACTTTAATAATATAAACCAACTGTAAATCATCTGGACTCTAAGACAGTCGAGCTTTAACAACACTAAAAGATAAATACCCCCGTCGCAGCAGACCTGCGTACTCAGCGAATTTCCAAAGAATTATTGTCTCAACATCAAAGAACTTTTTAGCTATCTTATATAATTAATAATCTTTACAAGAAAATAAAATATATTTAATGGCATTATATTTCTGAGTAAATTATTTTTATTTAATAATTTATATATTAATATTTATACTGCAATAAATTACTTTTTTAACAGAAATAAAAGTGCACATCCAAAAGCTTCCATGCAAAAGGAATGATTTGTTTACAAATAACAAAACATAAACATTTCAAATTTGATAAATATGCAGAAGACAGCTGATCAGCTGATTAGGAACAGATACTTTATTATCTCCATCTCTCTTGCTCCAATTATACACTTATTTTCCATGGGAATACCATGAGATTTAGCATGTAGGTTTGCTGCCATGAGGGTTTTTGATCAAATCTTAATTACTCACCACCTAGTGAAGGTTCATAAAATTTTTTATGAAGATATGTTGATAAATAAGCGATATATAACTTTTTAAAGATTTACCCATAAGAATAACATGGAAAACTTGATTTGAATTTTCTCTGTAACCAGTTAAGCTATTTTAAAGATTCAAAATACTAAATTATTTGTTTTTTTAAGCTCTTTTAAATGGTTTTCGTTAAAATTGATGAATTTTGAAAATTTAGGTCCTAAAATGCCAAAAACCCATTAAAAACCCCATAAAACCCCGTTCCCATAACCCGAAAATGCTGGTTCGCGAACTCATGAAAATAGACCTGGTCTTACACCTTCATACCAAATTTCATCAAAATCGGAGGTCCCCTTCAAAAGTTATCAGTACCACGGACACACACACACACACACACACACACACACACACACACACACACACACACACATATATATATATGTATACATATATATGAAAATGAACGAATGGTGTTTTTGGCTTCTGGGGACCTCAAAATGAAAAAGTAAAGTGGTACGGGCTTATGTCTTACCATGGCTACTACGGTAATAGCGTATTCCCTATAGGGAAATTCGCTAAAACTAAAACCATAGTATTCAATTCAGTGTACCTGAGTATTGATTATTCATTCAGAGTACCCACGTTCAGAAATAGATCTAAAATAAAATTATGTATCCACTAAATGTGTTTCTATCATTGGTCCTTTTAAACAAAGAAATGGTTTGTACTCTAATCGTAATACATTTTGTTTTCCTTCATTCCCCCATAAGTAATGTACTTGTGATCCTGGGAATTTAAAAATATTCAAAGTGTAAAATATTTTAAATAGATTAAACAACGGATAAAGCATAATGTTTCTAAAATAACTTATAAATGTTGGATGGTAAAATCATATTTAATAAATTTTATTTATTTATTTTACTAACAAACTAAAATGTGTTATTGATTCAGCCCCACAATAGAATCCTGGAGGTCTTATCTGGTATTGACAGTTTTGATTAATATTCACTCTTGGGTTCAAATCTAGTTCATCAATATTAATAAAGAAAAGTCGCCGTTAAAAATTTCTAAGCTGAAATGAAGGTGTGAACAACAAATGATCACTTTTGTCTTAAGAAAATTAATAATAAAAGAAAACATTAAGTCGTCCAATTGCGGAAAAATGTCCCGAAACAAAAGGTGAATTGCAACCGACAGTAGTGGGGAATGGGGGCTTTTGGGCCAGTTCAAGGTCACCCGAGCGATGACGTCATCGATGACGTCATCGAGGTCAATGACCCCATCGATGACGTCATCGATTGCATCATCGATGACGTCATCACCAATGACGTCACTTCCTTGACGTCACACCCATGACGTCACAGAAATGACGTGCTGATGACGTCATCACCCCTTACGTCACCAAGATGACGTCATCGATGTCACAAAGGTCAAGGTCACGCTGAAACCTAAATTTTTTTGGCACTTTTGCTGTTTCTCGCACTACGCTCCGAGTTTCAGTCACAGTTACCATGACCTTGACAACTTGGAGCGAATTTGCGATGAGAAACAGCAAAAGTGCTGAGGAAACTTGAAGTTTGCAACGTGACTCTGCCTAAACCATCATGTGACACCGCTCGGGTGACCTTGAACTGACCCAGAAGCCCCCATTCGACCATTACTGCAACCGCGATGCGTACCCTACGACAGACACCGAGCGACTGACTGTCCAGCCCCGCGCACTCTAGGTATATGGGAAGTGGTGGGGGAAATTGTGATGACCTCGGGAAACTTGAAAATGTCAAGCCGGGTAGCACCGTTTCGGTGCTACCTTAAAGTTACATGCTAAAGTGTGATGACCTTGAGTAAAAACATAGAAATACTACAAGTTGATACCGTCCCAGAGTTAAAGTGTGGTGACATTGAGTCAAAACACTGAAATACTATAAGTTAAAATCATCCCAGAGTTAAAGTGTGATGACCTTGAGTGAAAACACAGAAATAATACAAGTAGATCCCGTCCCAGAGTTAAAGTGTGGTGACCTTGAGTCAAAACACAGAAATACTACAAGTCGATCCCGCCCCAGAGTTTAAAGTGTGACGACCTTGAGTTAAAAAACTGAAATGCTATAAGTCAAAATCATCCCAGAGTTAAAATGTGATGACCTTGAGTCAAAACACAGAAATAGTACAAGTCGATATCGTCCCAGAGTTAAAGTGTATTGACCTAGATTCAAAACTTGTAAAAATACTTACATATAGAGAGTTAGAGAACAGCGAAACGCACCGCATGGAAGCTGGAGACATACTGGCGGAGCGGTGTTGTGCAGCCTAGGGACTCAGTTGTGGTGGGGGGTATAGCCAACACTTAGAGTAGAAGTGTTGTGGGTGACCTTGACCCACTTACCCCCCCCCCCCACCCCCTCCCGTCCCCCGAACTTTTTTTTCGGAAAAAATTTTGACCTTGACCAAAAAGTTTTTTGCTCCGGACGAGAAGTGACCCCCCCCCTCCCCCACCCCCTCCCCTACCCCCTCCCCCTCCCCCCCCCGAACTTTTTTTTCGGAAAAATTTTTGACCTTGACCAAAAAGTTTTTTGCTCCGGACGAGAAGTGACCCCCCCCCCTGAACTTTTTTTTTCGGAAAAATTTTTGACCTTGACCAAAAAGTTTTTTGCTCCGGACGAGAAGTGACCCCCCCCCCCTCCCCCACCCCCTCCCCCACCCCTTCCCCCACCCCCTCCCCCCCGACAAAAAGTGCGAGCTCCTCTCATGCATGCTTCAATGCGGCTGAGAACTCTCATGCATGCTTCAATGCGGCTGAGAAATAGGAGTTGGTCCGTTTGTACGCCTATATGGGGGTAATGAGCCGATGGCCTCTGCACTCGGACCGAGGACGTAAGCCACTAGGGTGTCCTCAGTTAGTTTCCCTTCCGGAAACTCAAAATTATGTAAATGAAACTTTGTTAGCTATTTGTGTTTTTTTGTCCCCAAGGCCCCCGAACATTCGTGGTTCGCCATGGATGTACGGGGGCCGAAATTTTTTAATGTTCGTATGGCCTTGACCTAGTAAGAACTTATATAAATTTACTGCATTGCTGAACTTAAATATTAAATATTAAAGATAGGGAACGGGAGTAGGCCCCCGTGTAAAACCACTTTTTATAATTAATTGTTAGGCTCCACTCATGCATGCTTCAATGCGGCTGAGAAATTGGAGTTGGTCCGTTTGTACGCTTATACGGGGGTAATGAGCCGATGGCCTCTGCACTCGGACCGGGGACATAAGCCACTAGGGCTGTCCTCAACCTCTTTCAAAATTATGTAAATGACCTTTTGTTAGCTATTGGAAAAGTTATTTGTTAGCAATGCAGTAAATGCTTAAGTCTTGCGTGGTGAAGGTTAGACGACATTGGATGTTGCCTGTTGTCATAGTTGGGTCTCTTCGGAGGCTACAGCGATGACAACCCAAGTGCCCCAGGTGGGGCTTAATTTTTTTAAAGTTTTTTCGTGACCTTGACCTAAATACAGTAATACCCCCCCCCTCCCCCACCCCCTCCCCCACCCCCTCCCCCACCCCCCCCCTTCCCCCGGAACTTTTTTTTTGAGAAAAAATTTCGACCTTGACCAAAAAGTTTTTTGCTCCGGACGAGAAGTGCCCAAACAAAAAATTTGTACAAAGTAGTGGATTTAGACCAAAGATTATTGGTTTATCAAACCTGTTGAAGAATAAATTGAAAATGGGTGTTTAAAAGCCAAATCTGCTACATGATTGATAAACTGGATGTATATGACGTCACCTTCCCCCACCCTTCAACCTCGGGTATAAAGGGACCCGGTTGAGCGCGCTGCTCATTATTGCGTGGACATTCACCGAGTGCACACTCAAAGCCAAACTGTAAAAAAAATGGCTCTTTGCGATATTTGTGGTGAGTTTTTCCAAGATGAAGATATCTTTGTTTTACACCGAGAATTGCATCATGAAGAGAACAGAAAAGAAGAGATTGTTGTAAGTGAAGAAGACTTGGATGCGTTTGATCGGTTATTGGAAAACTGCCAGAAGCAGATGGACGACTGTGATAGCTATCTACAGTTACACCGAGAATTGCATCGTGAAGAGGACAGAAAAGAAGAGATTGTAGTAAGTGAAGAAGACTTGGATGCGATTGATCGGTTTTTGGAAAAACCCCATAAGCAGAAGGACTGGGCTAGCTATTTACAGTTAATGCAAAGAAGAAGACCAAGTGTTATTCAATTTGCCGGAGCTGGACCATCTACAGCTGGAGGATTTATTCAAGAAGAGAAAATGGAAGAAGAAGATACGGAAGAAGTGGAAGATGTAAGACAACTGCGTACCCAAGAAGAGGATATGGAAGATATAAGACAACTGCGCACTACAGCCTTGCCAGGACCAGTTGTAATTCATTTCAAAATTAATAATGTGCGATTAGAATTGGAAAATTTTATAACTCAAGCTAAAAAACTAGTTGTAAAAACATTGACGGAAGAATTGGCAAGATTGAACTTTATTAAATTTGGATTGGTGTTGGAGGCTATGTTTACTAATACCGATGGTGAAAATTCACCGAGAGCATTCATTGCTAAAAACCGAACCCTTACAACCACATCTGATATCAACGAAATTTTAGAAGAATGTTTGGTTGAACTGCTAGTGAAACTTCAAGAACATGAAGGAAGAGGATCCGGCTGGACGCTATCATCAATTGAAGGTATGGATGTGAGGGTTCACAAGCATGGATATGGTATGAGAGGAAGCAGCTTTATCCCTCTACCAAAGGTGATCCGAGATACAAGATCATGTATCAATGTGAAAAATGAGGATAATGAATGTTTCCGGTATGCAATGTTAGCAAAATATGTGGAAGACCATTCCTGTAGACCTAGCATAGCATACGAAGCTGTTCAACACCGCTATAACTTCCAAGGTATGTCGTATCCTGTTAGTCTTAATGATGTTGCTAAATTTGAAAGAAAAAACCCAGGAGTTTCAGTTAATGTGTTTGGTTTAGACGAATCAAATAACGTATACCCGTTACGAGTTACAAAGACTGAACGTCAAAATCATACAGATTTGCTGCTATTGACCAAAGGTGAAATATCACATTATGTTTACATCAAGAACTTTGAAACTTTGGTTGGACGACAAGTGACTAAAAAGAAAATTAGAGTAACAGTGTGTAAGAGATGCTTTTGTTTCACAAATAAAGACTTGAGACGTGGAGGATCGGAGTGGTTGTCGGAACACCAGCGGCTTTGTAATGACAACTATGAAGTGAAGATTAGTCTGCCACCACCATCTAGAGCATTTGTCCAGTTCAATAAAACAGTTCACCAATACCGGATTCCACTAGTTATCTACGCTGACTTTGAATCCACGTTAGTGCCGCAGGAACTTTCGGATGGTGAAGTAACTAGAAGAACCAAATATCAATTGCATCAACCTAACAGTTTTTGCTTATTGGTGAAATCTACTTTACCTGAAGAACAATTGCAAGACTACGGCTTAACATCCACTCCGATACTCTACCGTGGGGAAGGAGCTGCTAAGTATTTTGTAGACCAGTTGTATAACATTGCTGAAAAGGCGGAACGCTTATACGGTAATGTTTTACCCATGAAACCTTTGAACCAAAATCAACAAGAAGAATACATTTCGGCAACAAGATGTTATCTATGCAAGAAGAGCTTCAGTGAAGAAAATCAAAAAGTAAGAGATCATGATCACCTCACAGGGTTATACAGAGGACCTGCTTGTAATTCATGCAATATAAATTACAAACTGCCTCAATTTATTCCTGTCGTGTTACACAATCTTAGCGGCTATGACTCCCACTTCATTATCCCAGAGTTAGGACGAGATGATGGAAAAATCGAAGTATTAGCTGAAACATTGGAGAAGTACATCAGTTTTTCAAAAACAATTGGTAAAATTAAACTTCGCTTCGTAGACTCTTATAGATTTATGTCATCTAGTTTGAGCAAATTGTCTGAGAACCTAAGAAGAGAAGATCTAAAAGAAACCAGCAAAATTGTACCTGAAGATAAATTGGACTTAGTATTACGAAAAGGAGTTTTCCCCTATGATTATATAACTTCCACAGAAAAGTTTGAAGAAACCAGTCTACCACCGATTGAAGCCTTCAATAGCAAATTAAATGAAAGTGAAATCTCCGTTGAAGACTACAATCATGCGTGTAATGTTTGGAACCAACTAAACATTCAAACTTTAGGGGAATATTCTGATTTTTATATAAAATTGGATGTAACTCTGCTGTGCGATGTGATGGAAGAATTTCGGAACACCTGTTTCTCAGCATACGGATTGGATCCTTTATACTCGTATACATCCCCTGGATTAGCATGGCAAGCTATGCTCAAGTCAACTAACTGCCGATTGGAGCTTCTCACAGACATCGATATGGTCCTCATGATCGAATCAGGTGTACGAGGTGGTTTGACTCAAGCTGTGACAAGACATGTTAAGGCCAACAACAAGTATATCCCCAACTTCGACGAGCAACAACCATCACTCTACCTTGGATATTTTGATGCGAACAACCTCTATGGTTGGGCGATGTCAAATCCACTTCCCTACGCAGACTTCAAGTGGATTGACCCGACCACCATTGGTGACATATCACGGATTCCAAAAGATGGCCAAACAGGCTATATTTTGGACTGTGATTTTGAATATCCAGAACACCTTCACGACCATCATTACGACCTGCCTCTCCTAGCCAAGACTGAAGTTTCACCGACAGGAAGATGGCCCAAGCTGATGATGACCTTGGAGAATAAGAGTCGATATGTGGCACACTACTGGGTAGTTCAACAAGCACTTGAATTGGGCCTACGTATAGTGAAAATTCACAGAGCAATTGAATTCACCCAGTCTTGTTGGTTGAAACCATATATCGATTCCAACACTACAAGAAGAGCTGCAGCGACAACAGCATTTGAAAAGGACTTCTACAAATTAATGAACAACGCCATCTTTGGGAAGACCTTGGAGAACAAGAGAAAACACAAAATTGTAAAATTAGTAAGTGATCCTAGGAAATTGGAAAAATTAGTGCAAAAACCAAATTTCGTAACATCAATGATTATAAACGAAAATCTAGTTGCTGTCAGTATGAATAAAACAACAATAGTGATGGATCGTCCGTTATACATTGGAATGTCGATTTTGGATATAAGTAAAACTCTGATGTATGATTTCCATTACAACAAAATGGTTAAACACTATGGAAGAGACAACATTGGAGTTGCATACATGGATACCGACGCGTTTATCTACTGGATAAAGACTTTGGACATGTATGAAGATCTAAGGAGTTTCCCATACAAAGACGACTTTGACTTCTCTGACTATCCGAAGAACCATCCGAATTACAATGAAAAGAATAAAAAAGTAATTGGAAAATTTAAAGATGAAGCAAATGGAATACCTTTGGAGGAAATAGTTACGCTGATGTCCAAATTATATTCCTTCAAGATGTATATGGAAAACGACATACCGACAGTGAAGAAAGCTAAAGGAGTCAAAACATCGTACTTGAAGAAACGTGTGACATTTGACCATTACAAGACCTGCTTGTTTGAAGATTCTACAATGTCTGCAACGTTCAACACTATCAGAAGCTTTAAACATGAGGTCTACAGTGTCACTGAAGTTAAAAGAGCACTATCAGCTCAAGATGATAAAAGGCATATTATGCCGGATAAGATTCATACTCTTCCTTTCGGCCACTACTCTCTAAACCCTATCAACTAGTAACCTATTCTTCGTCCTTCTACAACTTCGACCTTATTCCTTTCTCCTTCCGTAAAAAAATGGGGAACACGGCAAGTCCAACGCCGTGTTCCCCATTTTTTTACACAAGTTTGGATGACCTTGACCTATATAAATGATGTGAATATTTAAGACAACATTCATTGTGATTATACATGTGATACATGAAACATTCAAACCTGCAATATGAAGAACTCGAAGCAAGAAATTGTCAACGAGCTTCATAAACCTGCAAGAAGAAAGTTTCCACGAAGAAATACAGTGATAAAAGGAATAAATGATTTATATCAAGCAGATTTAATCGAAATGATTCCTTATAGTAAACAAAATAGAGGATTGAAATACATATTGACTATTATTAATTGTTTTTCAAAAATGGCAGATGCTTTACCACTAAAAGATAAAAGTGGCAAAAGTGTTACAAAAGCAATGGAAACAGCTATACAAAGAGACAAACATACTATAAAACATTTACAAACTGATGATGGAAAAGAATATTTTAATAAGGAATTTGCAAATTTAATGAAAAAACACAACATTAACCATTACTCAACCAATTCAGAGGTAAAAGCATCAATAATTGAAAGATTCAACAGAACTTTAAAAGGTGCGATGTATAAGATGTTTTCTAACAGAGGATCGCACGTATGGATTGATATGTTACCAAAACTTATAAGCGATTACAATAACAAGTTTCATAGAACTATCGGTATGAAACCAAGCCAGGTGACTAATAAAAATGAAAAACTTGTATTAAAACGTATAAAAATGAATACTAAACCAAGAGTTGAAAAACTAAAGCCTAAAAGGTTTAATGTTGGTGATAAAGTGCGAATAAGCAAATACAAAGGTGTATTCAGTAAAAGATATCTTCCAAACTGGACAAATGAGGTATTTACTGTATTTAAGGTGCAACCTACAATACCAGAAACTTACATTTTAAAAGATAATAAAGGACAATTGCTGGAAGGAGGGTTTTATGGACATGAAATGTTAAAATCAACAGTAGGTGATGTATATTTAGTTGAAAAGGTGTTGCAACGAAAAAAGGATAAGGTTAAAGTACGATGGTTAGGATTTAATAAGACGGAAGATTCTTGGATACCTAAAAAGGATCTAATATAATGATAGAGCATCATTTTGGGTTGAACCATTACAAAGGATGGAGATAATACCGCAAAAAGACAATTTTACTATTAATAATATAGATGAACTCACAGTGGATGGTTCTCAATTCAATACTGGAAAACACGGTGTTTTGTTACCAAACACGGTGCGTTGTCTGGTTACCGGTCCTTCCAATTGTGGAAAAACAAATGTAGTATTCAATTTGATTACAAATCCTAAAGGATTACGTTTTAATAATTTATATGTATTTTCAAAGTCACTACAACAACCAAAATATCAGTTATTGGAACAAATACTCAATAATGTGCCTGAAGTTAAATATTTTAAATTCAACGCGAGCGAGAGTGTCATGCAACCGCAAGAGGCTAAACCATTCTCAGTATTCATATTTGACGATGTATCTTGTGAAAATCAAAATACAATAAGAAATTACTTCGCCATGGGTCGACATAACAACATAGATAGCATTTATATTGGTCAAACTTACAGCAAAATACCGAAACAGCTCATTAGAGACAATGCAAACATGTTAATTGTATTTAAACAGGATGAAACCAACCTAAAACACATATATTATGACCATGTAAGTGCGGATATGCCATTTGAACGATTTAAAGAGTTGTGTGGAAAGGCTTGGGCTGAAAAGTATGGGTTTTTAACAATTATAAAGGAACAACCGCTAAACAATGGTCGATACAGGATAGGATTTGATAAATTTATACTAATACACTGATCATGATGTAAAACATTCATTGTTGTACAACACGTCTTGCTACAAACATGGTTAACCAAGAAAAGTTAATAAAGGAAATAAAATCACTTAGTGATTCTATTCGAGATAAAAACAGAGCATTAAAATTAGGTATTAGCGAAAGGGAGAAATTTCTTGAATCTACTTTTAAACCTATTACTGAACCCTTGAAACAATTAAACAAAAAATTTGCTAAACCCGTTTTGGAAGGAGATGCAATTGCACCTATTACAAAGTTTGAAAGAGAAAATGTAAAATCAGAAGATTTTAGTGATGAAGACCTGGAATCCTCTACATATAGTGGTTTTACCGGTGGAGAACCTGAAAGAGAGCTAGAATCACCAGACTATAGTGGTATAAGAGAATTATATGAAGTAAAAGCTAAAAGAGGACATGAAGATGTATCAACTGCTAGTGAAGAGGAAAAAGAAGAAGAAGCAAGGGAAGGTCCGTCAAACATAAGCTTGTTGGGTGAAAACATTCATAACAAAGGACCTTTAGGAAGGAAATACATGGTAAAAATGTTACTCGGAACAATTCCTAATAAGAATTACCATAGTTATGGAGCGAGATTAACAGAAGATGGTTTAATGATAGGTAATAGCCCGTTAAACGTTGACGAACATGATAATATTGTCATTGGTGATCAAAGGTATAAGGGCACAAAAGGATTATTTGAATTATTATTTGAAAATAAGCCTTCAGTATCGTTAGTGAAAGAAAAAGACATGGAAGCATATAAAAATATTTTGGAACAGACAAATGCATATAGGAGAAAGTATTTACCTGACCAGCCTCCTTTTAGATCTAAGTCTTTAAAATATAAAGAATTTGTATCCAAGTTAATACCAACTAGAAGACAAACAATGCCGTTAACACAAAGAAAACCTGTAAAACGAAGATTTATGGCATCCACTTTGGATGTAAGTGCTCAGGAACGAAGAAAAAGAAGTAAGTCCGTTACGGGTACAGGTTTAATGAAGAAACTATATAACACAAATGTGATTTATTACAATAATATCAATAAATTGGTGGATAGAATGAAACTAATACATGAAGCTAAAGAAGCGGGTCATACTGGATTGGAAAACGAATGGGTGGCTTTAGTGGATGAACTCCGAAACCGTGGGGTAATCTCATAAAAATGCGTTACTCCCTAGAATACTATTCAGTTGCACTATGAGTGTCGACAAGTTCGGACGTTACTCCTCGGATGGGTTATATTATGCCAATAGTTTAAAAAGAAGTGCTGGTTTACCACAAACACCTGATGGAGATTATGATATAACTAATAAAAGGTTAAAAAACATAAAAGATCCCACAGATGAAAACGATGCAATAAATTTAAAAGTATTAAAAGAAAAGATATCACCAACATTAAGACTACAGAAAAACACATATGACGCAGGTAATCATAGAATTGTCAATGTTGGTAAGCCAAATCAAAACGCTGATGCAATAAACAAAGGTTATTTATCATCAGAATTAAAAAATACGTTAAAATTCAATGGAAAAACGTATACTGCTGAAAATAAACGTATATCCAACGTAGATGACCCTAAAGATGCAAAAGACAGCGTAAATAGACGCTATTTACATTCATTAATACCTGAAAAGACAAAAGATGGTTTTTCTTTTTATAAATTTGTTATTAACGATATAGGTTATCCGAAAAATGAAAATGATGCTGTAAATTTAAAATATATAAAAGATCATTGTATTACACGTGATGTAGGAGTTATTGATTGTCTAGGTAATTGTTTAGCGAATGTTAAAGATGGTTCGGCACCATCAGATGGTGCAACAGTGGGTCAAATGAAGGAAACTTTAAAGCAAGAAACATCTGGATTTGTAAAACAGGATCAAGTAGTATCACGGTCGGGTGATGTGTTTGTACAAGGAAATGAAAAGTTTATTTTACTTGAACAAAAAAATAATGTTTGGGATTGCAAAGACATGAAATTATCAAATGCGCAATTAGCTACAGATGCTCATGATGTTCCGATTTTATCACAAGTTTTACATACTAATCCAAACAATTATCATAGAAGTTGGTTGGGTACAAATAGAAGAATAATTGACATATTTCCAGGTATCGATGATTACGATTGTGTTGTAGTAAAACAATCTTTAATATTAGACAAACCAAAAGGTAGTACTTTCAATGCGAAAAATAAGAAAATAGGTAATTTGGCACAAGGAACAGATCCAAAGGATGCTGCAACTGTAGGACAAACATTACAATATGATAGTGCAAATCAAGAGTTTATTTATAATACCAAAAGATTTAAATTAATGGATGTAAATGATTATCAAAATATATTAATTGCAGATCCAAATTCATTTAGCGGATTTAGAAAATTGTCTGGTGAGGAATTTATTCATAAAAATCATGTATTTAGAAATGAAGCAGACAGATCATTAATTAGTGCAGATTTAAAATATTTTAAATGTCCCGGGAATGATGCAAATGTAACTGATGAAGACTAAGAATTTGTATAAAAACTGATATGGGTTAGAAATCGGGACTAATATTATAAAAATGGGTTACACTCTAGAATGTTATTCAGTTGCACCATGAGTGTTGACAAGTTCGGACGGTATTCATCAGATGGATTATATTACTTTAATACTTTAAAAAGAGGTGTTGGATTACCACAAACACCTGATGGAGATTATGATATTAGTAATAAACGGTTAAAAAACATTAATGATCCCACAGATGAAAATGATGCAATAAATTTAAAAGTATTAAAAAAAGAGATATTACCAACACTGAAACTAAACAAAAACACATATAACGCGGGTAATCATAGAATTTCCAACGTCGGTAAGCCAAATCAAAACGCTGATGCAATAAACAGAGGTTATTTATCATCGGAATTGAAAAATACGTTAAAATTCGATGGAAAAACGTATAATGCTGAAAATCGACGTATATCTAACGTAGCAGACCCTGTAGATAAAAAAGACAGCATAAATAGACGCTATTTACATTCTATAATACCTGAAAAGACAAAAGATGGGTTTTCTTTTTATAAATTTGTTATTAACGATATAGGTTATCCAAAGAATGAAAATGATGCTGTAAATTTAAAATACATCAAAGATCATTGTATTACACGTGATGTAGGAATTATTGATTGCTTTGGTAATTGTTTAGCGAATGTAAAAGATGGTTCTGCACCATCAGATGGTGCAACGGTGGGGCAAATAAAGGAAACTTTAAAACAAGAAACATCTGGTTTTGTGAAACAAGACCAAGTAGTAACACGACAAGGAGATGTATTTGTACAGGGAAATAAAAAGTTTACTTTACTTGAAGAAAACAATAGTGTTTGGGATGGTAAAGGAAAGTCATTGACAAATTTAGGTATTGGTGAAAAGCCTGGTGATGCTGTTACTTATGAACAGATAATACAATTAGAGCCAACTGGAAAACAATGGTGGAATTGTGATAACAAACGATTAACAAATGTTGCAGACCCTGATTATGCTGATAACGCTGTAACTGTTAATTTTCTTGTTAAAGTAATAGGTAATTTATTATTTGATATGCATAATTATATTGCAGCCGGACAACATAAACCTATTGATGAAAAAATGAGAAGTGCATGGATTAAACAAGAAATTCTTTATAAATACTTTTTTAATCATAATACACAAAAGTTTAGATCAACAGATTGGGGTACTTTTGATATTTAATTAAATAACACCATAAATTACATCATTTATGTGCAACCTGTCATAGAGGTAACACATAGGTTACGCTTTTCGAATATAAAAGACAATCATGGCATTTCATTACACCAGTCCATATCGAGACACTGTAAGGAAAGGAGGTGGGATCACGTCCACAGCGGTTTCTCTATTAAGTAAAGTCTTAAATCGAATTCCAGTAGGATCTATCGTAAATAGAGCAATAGACGCTTTACCATACGAATTTCATATACCGGGAGGTTATCAGTATTGCGGACCAGGAACTAAATTGAAAAAACGACTGGAAAGAGGTGATCCAGGCATAAATAAGTTAGATCAGGCTTGTAAAGAACACGATATCGCATATTCCACGTTTACCGATTCAAAAAATAGGTCAATCGCTGATAAAAAGCTAGCGAATATAGCTTGGCAACGAGTAAAGTCTAGTGACGCTAGTATTGCGGAAAAAGCAGCAGCTTTAGCGGTAACAGCAGGTATGAAGGCTAAAACAGCGGTAGGAGGTGGAAAAAGGAGGGGTAAGAATAAAAAAGGATCAAGCAAGAGAAAACATGGTGGTAATATTAGACTAAAAAGACGTTCTCCAAGGAAAAATAATAAAAAACCGACAATATGGTCAATGGTAAAAAACGGGGCTGGTCTATACCTAAGACCGTATCGTGCATATTAAATAAAAGAAATCAATTGGTTATACCGCATAAAGCGTTGACTAATGTTGAATTATTTAAATATATTTCCTGTTTAAAAATACCATTTTTCCGCGGAGTATTTATGAAAGACAGTTTACCAAAGAAAATATGGAAAAATGAGACTGGAATCGTAAATGTGGATAATACTGAAGGGCCCGGCACCCATTGGGTGTGTTATAAGAAACTAAATAGTAATGTATATTATTTTGATAGTTTTGGAAATTTGCCACCACCTAAAGAACTTGAACATTACTTTAAATCTGCTAAAAACATATATTACAACTATAAAAG
Organism: Neoaliturus tenellus; assembly: GCA_030545055.2. NCBI lineage: Eukaryota > Metazoa > Arthropoda > Insecta > Hemiptera > Cicadellidae > Neoaliturus > Neoaliturus tenellus. The sequence continues at coordinate 49,332,958 of CM061534.1, read as the reverse complement.
AGAACAACCTGATAATACTTCAATATGCGGCCATTTATGTTTGGAATTCCTAGCTAAAAGTATCAGTCACTATTGAGATGTCTTCCTATACGGTATCATTAACAGGAAAATCGTCCACTTTACGAAGTATCCTTTTTCCAGCGTTACGCTTGCAAAAAGGAAGATTTTGGGAGGCAGCACTGTTGGATTTTACAACTTACAACTCTATTCCCAATGTTACGGAAGGTAAAAATAACTTATTGCATTATTATAAAGGAAAAGATGCCAGTGGGAAGTTTACAGACTTGGAAGTTTGCACTCTACCCACAGGTTCTTATGAAATTGATCATATTAATGAATTTTTGCAAAATAAAATGGGAAAAGACAATATAACGCTAAAAGGTAATAACAATACAATGAAAGCTGAGCTTACTTCAAAATATTATATAGATTTCAGTAAGTCACACTCAATTGGTGATTTATTAGGATTTCCCAAAGATGGAGCAATTTTAGAACCAAATAAAACACATTCCGGTAAACAAACTGTAACAATATTAAAAGTCAATAGTATAGACATAACTTGTAATATCATACAAGGAGCTTACAGAGATGGAGCAAATACTCATATAATACATACTTTTTACCCCAGTGTACCACCTGGATTTAAAATTGTTGAAAAGCCGCAAAACCTGGTATATCTACCTTTGAACACCACTTTCATTTCAGACATCGTGTTGAACGTATTGGATCAAGACGGTAACTTGATAGATTTCCGAGAAGAGCCTATTACGGTTAGATTACATTTAAAATCAACACTTTAATATAACATCATGGGTTTAACATTTAAAAGCGAACAACCTACGGGAATCCGCATTAGTAGCTCTTCAGCTGTGGAGGAGTTAACACGCGAGAACATTCGTTTCTTAGAGAGAATTGGATTAAAAGTAACCGATAATGGATATACTGGATATAGCTCAGGGTCCAACATTCGACGAAACCCTATGGGAAAAAGAATATCACACCCACAACCCTTACACTTCATCAAAATTAAACAATAACGATGAAATTCGTATTCCCATACAAAATCAAGACATTTACACACTACCATGTGAAAGTTACTTGTATATTGAAGGAAAAGTTACTAAAAAGGACGGTACTACTACTGGTACAACAGTTCCATTTATAAATAATCCCATGGCTTTCCTGTTTGATGAAATTAGATATGAAATATCAGGTGTAACAGTTGATTCTACTAAAAAAGTAGGTATTGCAACAACTTTAAAGGGATTAACATCTATATCACCTAATGAAACCAATTTAATACAACCTGCAGGATGGGTTTTACCTGCAAAAGACACAATCACTCCAGATACAAATGGAAATTTTGATTTTCATATTCCGTTACGTTTGTTGCTTGGTTTTGCTGAAGATTATAGGAAAATAATATTAAACGTTAAACAAGAATTTGTTTTGTTGAGATCTTCAAACGATAAAGATATTATTAAAGCTCCAGACGGTACAACAGATGCAACTTTAGAATGGAAATTAACATTAGACAAAATTGTATGGAGAGTTCCACATGTTAAATTAGCTGACGAGCATAGAATGCTACTATTAAGAAAGTTAAAGGCTGATCGTGATATTGTAATTCCTTTTAGAAGTTGGGAATTTCATGAACATCCCAGCTTGCCAACTACGGATCGACACACTTGGACAGTTAAAACATCTAATTATGTGGAACGAGCCAGGTATATTATATTTGGTTTACAAACAGGCAGAAGAGACACCATCACCAAACATGCAGGCCAATTTGATCATTGCAACTTGAAAAATATTAAAGTTTATTTAAATTCACAATTTTTTCCATACGATAATTTAAATGTGTCATTTGCTAATAAAAAGTACAGCATATTGTACGATATGTATGCAAGATTCCAAAGTTCATATTATGGTAAAACGAATGCACCTTTACTATCACCAGAAAAATACTTAGATGGTTACCCTATAGTTGTAATCGATTGTTCTAAACAAAATGAATCGGTAAAATCATCAAGTGTAGATATAAAAATAGAAATGGAATTCAACGCGCCTATATCGGCTAATACAACTGCATACTGTTTAATTCTACATGATAAAATCGTAACATACACACCTTTAACTGGAATTCTTAAAAATGTATTGTAAAAGATCGGTTTTCCTACATTCCAATGCATTCCGCGAGTATAAAAGCAGAGCGTTCAGCTCGCTCCTTATCAGTTTGTTGCCTGTTGTTGTATGGGTAGCATCTTATTCAATATGACTTCTCCTAGTGGTACACAAGAAAATGTAGTAGATATTGAGAAGGAGATATCCGACTTTTTAGATCTTCAAGGTCAACCGGAGGGAGATGAACACAACGCTTGTGGACAACTCCACGCCAGTAATAATGTTGAGGAAAAAGGTAAAAGAAGAAAGAATGCACACAAGAGGAAAAGGGATATTGAAGATAATATTTCTCCTAACATATTAAGTGAGGTATTCTTGCGAATATTTTACCCAATCTCTTCCAGTTTGGACAAAAGTGTTTTAATCGGTGTTATGAAATCGACGGATTATTCACCTACTGTAATTTTAACTCATGGACCCAAAATGATTTTGTTCACCGATAGTGCTTGGGAATCTTTTATGAAGCACTTGCATCTGCTAGAATGCTATTTAACTAGTAACATGTATGGAAGAAAGACAAGAGTAGGACTTTTGGATTCAAATGTGGAAATTGATATTATAAAGAATCGTGGTGACCATCAGTTGCGGTTTAGAGACACAACAATACATGATAGAAAGATTCAACTTAATCGAGAAGAGTTTTTTATTCTAACCTGTGCAACTGAACCAATAACAAGATACTTGAGACAACTAGTGTTTTCAAGTTCTATTATTAAAGATTATTTGGAAGACACTTTGGACAAACAACCGGACGCACCTATACTGTACGGACCTGTGGATACTTCTATATTTAATAGAGTTCCTCATGAAGTACAAATGTGGAGACAATTGGAAAAATACGCTCAACTACATAAGAAATCAGTAAAACAGGAAGAAGAGGAAGAAGGAGGAGAAGAATCAAGTGTTAGTGATGAAAATGAAAACAAGGAGAATGTAAAGATGGAAACTTAGATGACAATGGTTGGTTTTTAAAACAATATCAAACGCTTTGTGGGGTTAGGCCTACCGGGGACGGTGCCCACGTTAAATATACACCAACGCGCCAACAACTGTACGGCCTGGTATAAAAGTCGTACCTACCGTGGTGTGGAAATCAGTTGATCTTTGGACTTCGACATGAGCAGACGAGTGGCCTTCGCAATGGACAAGGAAGAAGAACAAGTAAAGTCCAAACCTGGTATAATTGAGTTCCAAGCGTTTCGGGGTAATGACGATAGATTTATCATAAAAGAACTTGTGTTTTTCGACATCAATACAGGTGTTCCATATACATTTTTGTTCAAACCACCATGTTCTTATTCATCATTAACTAGCAAAGCCGCTACTACCAACAGGTGGATTTCAAAATATTTCCATCATATCGATTGGTATGATGGTTTTGCAAGTTACACAGACTTGTATCACATCATGCATCAGTTTTCAAACAGGTTTACCAATACTTATACAAAAGGACTGGAAAAGAAGAGATGGATCGAAGAATTTACTCATGTTCCGGTTAATGATGTGGACTTGGATAAAAACTACAAGTATACGATGGAAAATGTTTGTATTTGTACTAAAAGTCCAGAACATGAAAAAGATAGACATTGCGCTTTAAAAAACGCCTATAAACTCGCATCTTACCTTCAAAGTGGGGAAGTGGGGAGTGGTGGGGGTGACGGGGGTTATATAAGTGAGGAGCAGACCGGGACCTGGCATGAGTATTACTCGAGATTCCGAGACGACAACATCTCCCAGCAAGAAGACGAAGAAGAAGACACTCTTTAACTCAACCATGGCATCTCACCAGTTCCTGCAAACTTTGGTTGAGCAGTTCAATGCTCACTCCAAATCTACCATACTACCTGTCAAGAAGTGTTCCGAACTTAAAGATGAGAAGCACTACATTATCCACGCCATGAAGAAGATGGAGACTACAGTTGGAGAGGCCATCTGCTGCAGTCTTAGCGAGGCACCATTCACTCCGGGGGATGAGCCCAAGTTCCAAGTCTACCTGCCAAAACGATTCGTCCATCTCCTCCAGAACGAGGATCTGCGCTCCATCCAACCTGGCTGTCTCTACCTGGTTTCCCACGGTTGCACGGGTAGCAATTCCACCGAGTTGACCATCCACATCGTCGACAAGCAGCAGTGTTAGATTTAAGTTTTACTGTTGTACATATGTTATTGTAATGTTTTATAAATAAACCATAAAAGACAAAAAAAAAATACAAAAGACAAAAAATGCAACATATCAATATGTGAGGTTTGTCACATATTGATATGTTGCATTTTTTTTAAACTTCGCGGGTGACCTTGACCTTTGACCTTTGCATTTCACAGTTACCCCTACCACCAAGCTAAAGGTCAAACATGCTTCAATGCAAACACCCCCACCACTTTTTCATAGTACCCCCAAGCGCTGTGCCTCAGCTTCATTTCAACTCCGACGGTCAACAGTACAACATCAAGATGTCTCTCAATGTAAGTTGTGCTAGTAACGAGGAGGTAACCATTAAGACTCAGCAGGAGCTGAACGACTTGTACAAGGAGTTGCAGCTGATGGTGGCGCGAGGCTACCGTATAAATGTGCAAGTCTACGCTTGCAATATACGCAATCTCCGACACCCAAAAGAAGAGTCTGAACATTACTCTTCTCCAGCGACTTCATCACCGGCGTCCATGAAGACTGAAGCGAGCCAGACTTTGGATTATTTCAGCTGACTAGCAGTTGGTTTCTTCTTCTTACCATTGTAGAATATGTTTATTTCTTTATTATATTAAAGATGTAAAAGAGAAAAAACACCTATCTTGTTACTGACATATGTGCTCAGTAACAAGATAGGATTTTTTAAAACACAATTTGGATGACCTTGAAACTTCCCCCACTTTTTTATAGTACCCCCAAGCGCTGTGCCTCAGCTTCATTTCAACTCCAACGGTCAACCATACAACATCAAGATGTCTCTCAATGTAAGTTGTGCTAGTTACAAGGAGGTAACCATTAAGACTCAGCAGGAGCTGAACGATTTGTACAAGGAGTCCAAAAATGAGGTTGTCAACAAAACCGATGATCAACAATTGTGGGACTCCTCTATTACAGAAAAGGAATTACATGCAGCCGTCGAAGCTGTCGAGGAAAAGGAAAAGAACCTTAGGCAGCTCTGGTTGGCTCAGATGGATATTTGCGGATCTGTGCCGCGTGATGATTTTGAACTTCAATGTCAGATGGCGATTACCCAGCAACTAGAAGAAGCCGAAAAGGAGCTAAAGAATGGAGGTACTATTTGGGCGGAGGTGAAAACTGAGAAACATGAAGAATATACCGAATATGATGATTAAACGTACTGTTGATCCCAATCCTTTTAGTTTAAGTGGTTATGTTATAAGTAAATAGACAAAGTTTCCTTTTTTAAAACTCCATTTGGGTGACCTTGAAATTTCCCCCACCACTCTGTTATACCAGCATTGCTCGCTGCAACAAGCATCATTCCTCCTCCAACAACCATGGCGGACACACCTGCTTGCGATGACATGTCTTCCACCGAAGATGTACCCACTACAAGTTGGAAATTGACAATCAACGACGTGCATTATTTAGAGACCATCTGCGATTGGATGAAGTCTATTCTCCTCGACAACCCGGGAATAAAGCTCAAGGTCACTTTAGATTATGATTGGTCTGAAGTTATAATGCAGCAAGACGATCAAGAATCAGATCACAGTGGAGGTCAACAATCACCGGAGTATTTGTCACATTTACCGTTGTCAACCATATATCCTACAAATGAGGTGGAAAGGGAAGAAGAGGAGCATGAAGTTTAGAGTTTCTTATTTTTTAAAACCCAATTTGGATGACCTTGAGATTTCCCCCACCACTTTCCATATACCTAGAGTGCGCAGAGCCAGACAGTCAGTCGCTTGGTGTCCGTCGAAGGGTGCACATCGCTGTTGCTACTCCAATTCCTGACAATTTGGGGTAGTTCAAGGTCGCCACACTTCTACTTTGGAACGACATCAACTTGTAGTATTTCTGTGTTTTGAATCTAGGTCAGTACACTTTAACTCTGGGATGATATCGACTTGTACTATTTCTGTGTTTTGACTCAAGGTCATCACACTTTAATTCTGGGATGATTTCGACTTATAGCATTTCAGTGTTTTAACTCAAGATCGTCACACTTTAACTCTGGGGGCGGGATCGACTTGTAGTAGTATTTCTGTGTTTTGACTCAAGGTCACCACACTTTAACTCTGGGATGATTTCAACTTATAGTATTTCAGTGTTTTGACTCAATGTCACCACACTTTAACTCTGGGGCGGTATCAACTTGTAGTATTTCTATGTTTTTACTCAAGGTCATCACACTTTAGCATGTAACTTTAAGGTAGCACCGAAACGGTGCTACCCGGCTTGACATTTTCAAGTTTCCCAAGGTCATCACAATTTCCCCCACCACTTCCCATATACCTAGAGTGCGCGGGGCCGGACAGTCAGTCGCTCGGTGTCTGTCTTAGGGTGCGCATCGCGGTTGCAGTAATGGTCGAATGGGGGCTTCTGGGTCAGTTCAAGGTCACCCGAGCGGTGTCACATGACGGTTTAGGCAGAGTCACGTTGCAAACTTCAAGTTTCCTCAGCACTTTTGCTGTTTCTCATCGCAAATTCGCTCCAAGTTGTCAAGGTCATGGTAACTGTGACTGAAACTCGGAGCGTAGTGCGAGAAACAGCAAAAGTGCCAAAAAATTTTAGGTTTCAGCGTGACCTTGACCTTTGTGACATCGATGACGTCATCTTGGTGACGTAAGGGGTGATGACGTCATCAGCACGTCATTTTTGTGACGTCATGGGTGTGACGTCAAGGAAGTGACGTCATTGGTGATGACGTCATCGATGATGCAATCGATGACGTCATCAATGAGGTCATTGACCTCGATGACGTCATCGATGACGTCATCGCTCGGGTGACCTTGAACTGGCCCAAAAGCCCCCATTCCCCACTACTACCGACATTTTCCGGAAGAAGCGTTTTCTGAGAGAGATCGTTGTTAGAGCCATCTACAGTGACGGCTTTATGAAAACATTTTGATAATATCCTTTAGATGTGTTTATAGCCCTTCGATTTTAAAAGGTTCTTTGTTTCGTTGTTTTAAAAATTTTCTGAATAAAAATATAGAAGTTAGCTATAGGTCTATTATTATCTTGTATGTCATTTTTATTAATTGAAGATTATTCATTCAAAGATCAAAGCTGGAAAATTGAAGAATGTAAATCTACTTTTATTGACAAACTAATTTGTAGTTTTAATCATATTATTCATTCAAATTAACTTTCATATCAAAGTACTTTAGTAAAGAAATTTGATTGTCCCTCCTCGGGACGTGATTTTCAGTCAAGTCAACTTGAGGACAACAACTCGTCGTCTCAGCCAAACCAATCTCTTACGACAAACCAGGGCTCAGCTTTATCTCTGTAAATATTTAGATTAGTTCAGGTCAGAAATTGTTTTGGTTTTTAGATAGATTCTTCTATCCTCGGCTTTATTTATCTTTCAGAATCTCTACAACAAATTGGTAATATTCAGATAAAACTTTGCTCTTTATGATTAAATTTAAAACTTGGTGAAAAAGATAAAGCTTTAAAGATGCTATTTCTAGAAGTTTATTAATAATTGACTATAGAAGCTTAACAAATCTTATAAAGCCTGACTTTTTAACCACATTTTAACATTTTAACCACACAAGTACAGTCAATGAATTAGAATTATAGCTGTTTATATTTTAATAATATTTGGAAAGCAAGAAATTCTTTTTAATTTATTATCTCAAGATAATAAATTAAAAAGAATATTATAATAAATGTATATGCTCATTTAATAATATTATAATAAATGAGCAGATTCAATAATGACGATTATATTAGATCCCAATAGTCAGCTAAAGTGGATTTATATGTATTTCAATAGAGCAAAGAAAGTATTGTTTACTATCAACTAGTTTCAACTATGTAAACTACATTATTTTATTTTTAACATTATTATTTTTTAATTTTTTAATTGAGTTCTTTACCAGAATTCCCATTATCATGCAATTCGAGAATAATTCGAGTGAAATGAATTTTTCTCGTTATATTATAAAAAGCCATTAAAAAATGTCTAGTGTATGAATGGAATGGCATGAAAAATTCAGAGCCCGTGAAATCCATTAATTCCAGACATTTTGTCTAATGGATGACAATGAACGGACTAAAACGCTAATGTTAACCTTAATACACCTAAGCCTTAAGGTACATCTATTACTAAGAAAACTAAACTTTAAAATACTTTCTACTCCATTGTATTTTTCAAACAAAATTCAACTAAAGTATGTGTTTTATAAGAAAATTAAATATGATCTTTAAATTTTAAATGTATTATGAAATAAATTACATCATAGAAGATGCAACATTAATATTATTAATTTAAACACATATCTTTTTCCATAATGCCAAGTGTGAGCTTTACAAAAAAATTCTTTAAGGGTCCAACATAAAACACCTCCTTAAACTTAACTTTACGATCCAAGGGTTAGGTCCCTTAAGGACTGGATGAAGGTTTAAAGAATTGTTCCACGTTCCAATTTACCTAAGTGCAGAGCTGAGACCGTTGGTTTAAGCTTCTACTTTCCTATATTTAAAGCCTGTCTTTAAGGCTTTATAAATTGACTCAATCAAAAATGATAATATTCATGTGAACAGTTTTTATTCTAATAACAATTAAATTACTAATGGTATTAAATTATGGGTTCGATCAATAATATTAGGTCAGAGTACGCTTTTATAATTAAACATATTATTTAAAAATTACATTTCAAGACACAACTAGTGAACAATCAATTTCCCAATACATTAATTTCTTTTTTATTTACACAAAAATTTTACATTATTATTCCACTAAATTTTTGCTTATTAATTATTTTATTGTATAAAATTTTTATATATCCAACCAACTGACTTATATAAAGGGTCATAAAACTATCAATTTAAATAAGATAGTTTATTCCGAAAAAATCTAAAAAAGCATTATGAGCATACCTTACTCAGTTTCTGTCTGTATCAATGTCCAGGACTTCCGTCAATATGGGTTTTTATCAAATTTTATGTTCTTAAGGAAATATAGTACAAAACCAACAAATAAGGCCAATGTAAAAAGATAAACATTTTGCAGACTAAATTTTAAAGCAAGATTTTGACATTTCATTCATTTCACTTACATATCAGCTGTTTAAGTCAAAGTCAAATTCAAAGTTTTTTATTTGCCATAAAATTTACACAATTATGGGCAAGAGTCATATACAAAAAGTTAACTAAAACTAAAAAAATAAATAAAATTTAAATCTTCAACAATAGGCTAAAAGAAACAAAACATTATTTTCATTCCTTCAATTCTTGTAAATAATCGTGAACAGAATAATATTCCTTTGAAATAAAAAAAATGTTTAATGAACATCTGAACACTTTTATGTTGTTCTCTTTCTTTAGGATGGATGGAAGGGCATTAAATAGGGCTATACTTGATTGATACATTTGTTTTTCGGAAAAAGAGGTGTGGTGGATTGGTGGCGGGATATTAGTTGTATTTCGAAGGTTGTATGAGTGGCAACGTAATGAGTGGAAGGTGAAAAGGTGGCTATTGCGCTTGAAAAAGGTGAGACATTCTAGAATGTAGATGCAAGGAAAGGTTAGGATGTTGTTGGTCTTGAAGTGTGTTCTGCAGGAGTCCGAGTACTTAAGGCCAAGAATGAGCCTAAGGGCTTTCTTTTGCATCAAGAAAATTTAAAGTGTTTTGAGGCTCTCTGAACCCCAAGCAGGGACACAATAAGACATGTACGGATACAGACAACCGTAGTATGCAGTTAACAAAACATCCATTTTTGCAAAATGGGCAAGCCTGCGAAGAATAAAAATGCCAGAGCTTAGTTTTTTAATACTTTATTGATATGGGATGAAAAATTTAACTTGTCGTCAATGATTAAGCCTAGATAATTCATTTCTTTGCAGGAACTAATTTCGGCATCTCCAATGAAGATGTTATTGGATGACAACGAACCAGAAATATTTTGCATTTCTGAAGTCAATAAGTTTTGTTTTCAAAGTGTTGACACAGAGAAAATTATTATTAAGCCATTGGAAAACTGAACTACCTTGTAGAAATGTATTGATTTCAAGAAACTCACGATCAGGAGATGAAACTAGCAAGGATGTATCATCGGCAAATAGACACAGATGATGATCTCCCACAATACTGGAATGGATATCATTGATGTATATCAAGAATAATATGGGTCCCAAGACTGAACCCTGTGGAACTCCACTTTTTACAGCTATTTGGAATGAATAGTAGTTTAAAGGGATATTTGAACTAAGAACTAAGCACTGATGTTAAATACTAAACGTAAACAAGGAATTTTATTTGTATTAATTTATTTTAAAAATAGTTATTACTTTTATATTTTTAAGTATAATAAAAACTATGTACTTCACTCGGACTAGAAGTGCGTTATCTGGGCTTAATCGATATTTCCGAGCTTGGAGCACAGAAAAAACTTTCTATCCTAGCGATGAAAACTACTACCGGTTTTGGGAATCGACTACTTTCCAAGACAGCTGATTTTATGAAATAAAATTTTTTTGTTTCAACGTTATATATAGGAATGTTATTTAATTATTTTTCAATGCAAACGCTTTTTTCTTTTCTATTTTGGTTATTGCTTTTAAATTTCACAAATTGACCCTAAATTCATTTTTTTGCCAAGGAATTTAAGTTTTTATACGGAGTCTGAATAAAACAGTTGATTTTCAATAGTATAATTAAGTCTATAAACGTTTGGATTTACTTAAATGGATAGTGAAAATTCTTCTATTTGAGATTGCGTTTGTCATCAAAATGTTCTCGTGGCAAAATATTACAGATCATTACGTCTTAAAATTCCTATTTCAGAGCTCGATCAGTTTTCCACCTTCAAATATTTATGACTTTTAAGACTAGAAATGAAATAAGGTATTTCTCTACTACAGGTTACGTTCTGACGAAAAACATAAATTATCCAGAACTATTTGTCAATCCACATGTATTTTATAACTACGTTATCAAAGACTCTCAATTTTAATAAATAGATCCATGTGAGAGCAGATGAAAGTACAAAAAAATAAAAACTTCCGATATAGAGGTATCCAGAAAGGAGAGAGTTTCAAAGCCTCTGTGGATGATGTATTGTGGATGAGATTTATTAACCTTGTCCCTCCACTGACATATTTTGTTTGAATCACAAAAAAGTGTCAATTTTATTTACATCCAAGATTTATAAACTTTGATATGTACTATAAGTAATTAAATATTCAATTTTTTTTTTTTTTTTGAATATGTAGAAATCTCAGGATTTCTTTATAGTTGTTTCAAATGTTCCCTATTTTTTTTATTTACTTATTTAGCAATAACACTATGCCGGTTTTGTTTATATTTTAGAGAAGATAATCCCAATAAATAGAGCAAGAATAAGACACTCAAATCCATCACATTAAATGCGATACAGCCTATTACAGATATAAAATTACAACAATTAAATTAAACGATTCTGGTTTTGCAAAGTTAACAGAACATCTTTTAACCTGTACTTAGTTTGATATATTATTATACTGTAAGCCTACGGTTTGTGAACTTAGTTTGAAATAATTTCCGGACACTTTTCAAGGTAATATCTCACACAGTATCGCCTGGCCAAAGTTAGGTTTTCAATCCCTGCAACTTAGGAAACTGTGCAAGTTTCTTTCCAGGGCTTACAACTTTTCACATCAGTTAGACCTCGCTGGGAGAGCCGACAAGCGAGGGCTTAGTGGTGTTTACATTTTGGGGAAATATTAAGTGGGTTACTCCTTATTACTCCTATTAAGGGATTAAGGGTTTACTCCTTGTCATAGCTGTCAAGTCCATACGTAAGAAAAACTTGTTTGGATAATTTTAATTTTTCTATATTACAGTAATAAATATTTTGCATATTAAGTACATGTTTTATAGTTAATACGTACTGGTAACACGGTTAATATACAAGATATGGCTGTACGCTCTATCTACCTTAAGGTATTATTAACGACCTAAAGACAAGCCAAAATGTGACATTTTTTTAAATTTCCACAACTCCATAGTTAACCAATTATTCAGCCACCATTTTGTATTTTTTTTTACGAATAACTTTTAATTTAAGAACGGTTTGTTGAAATAAGTTGAAACTTGGTATACAACTTTCTAAGACAAAGATATATGACAGAAAAAGGTATAAGGCAGAAAAATAATCAAGTTTTCCAATTTATTTATTTCAAAATGGCGACTGTTTAAAATGTTTAACCTTAAATTGCATAAAAACTACATAAGGTATCAAAGTATATGCTTGTTCTTATGTGGTTTTATTTATTTATTTTGAAAGGGGGGGGGGGGTAATTTAATTTAAAATTTAACGATGTAAAATAGAAATTGGTTAAAAAATAACCGAGATAGAGCTATTTTAATACAAATAGTCACGCATCAGAGCCGGTTGCAAAAAGCCCCGGTACGGCCGTAAATAGCTTCAGTTAAATCACTATATCTTGCTTATTTATGAACCGATTTTCACTACTTTTACATCGTCGGGTTTTAAATTACACATAAAAACACACACACACACACACACACACACAAAAGAAGATAAACTTTGCTACTTTATGTATTCTTTATGCAATTTAAGGTTAAAAATTTTATACATTTGCCATTTTATAAATATCAATTGGAAATAATTAAGTATTTTTCTTCAATTAGTCCTTTAAAGTTTTATATAATTTTTTTACTTTTTACAACTCACCGTTCTTAAATTGAAAATTATTCTAAAGAATTGTGGCTTTATGGTTAACCAAGGAATTAATTATGGAAACTTTAAATATGCTATTTTGGCTGGTCAGGAATATTATCTCAAGAGGTCGGTAGACAGTTCAGGGACACCCTGTATTATTATAATATTTAGGTCTATGTACTTATGATGATTACCTTTCATTGAATGGAATTCGGGGAAAACAGAGTAGGTTACAAATTATATTATAGAGCTATTAATAAGCAAGTCATTTTACATAAATCAACCAAAATATAAAAACAAGACATTCAAGTAGTAATTTACACAAAACTACTAAAAATATAAGTTACAGAAATAACTGCCTTTTTTGTTACTGTTTATAGAGTTTTTTATATAAAAAAAAATAAATATTCATAGAGCTTTAGTTTTTTTATATAAAATAATATTAAAACTTAATTAATACGTTTAGGTGTAAACTACGTATCCTTTGAAGATATCGTTAGATTTGCCATAAAATAAGGACATTTGTTGAGTTTCAATACATTGTGAACTATTTGCTATCAAAATTTGCAATCCGTTCGACTTCAATTAATAGCTTTGTTGTCACAAATATTTAGACTTATTTAAATTGTTTGGACATTTTCCTAAAATATTTAACCAGCCAGTAAAAGCCTTTGTTGACACGGCAGTAAATCCCTATCAATAGAGTAATCAAAAAAATTTTATTCAGAGTATTGATATTTTAATAATAGATGGCCTAAGTCAAATGTGATTTACACCATTCCCCAAGCAGCATTTCAACTATATTAAAAGAATTTTAAAACAGTTTTAAAATTGTTTCAAAACTATTTTAATAGCAGTTAGACGTGGAATATTTTTCAATTTTGATAGAAGTATTACAATTGTTTCAAAACAAGTTGAAACAAGTTTACGATTTTTTCAAAACAATATTGATACGAGTTCTAAACCAGATTTAAGTCAAATTTTATATTACAAAAAATAGTTTTATAACTTGAAATTCATAGTTCTTTCTCAAAATTTATAACAAAATGTCGAAAAAATGGGAATAAGATCTTTCAAAACTTTCTTACCCTCCCCAGGATTTGAACCAGCGACCTTTCACTCTCTGGACTAAAGTCTTTACCAACTGAGCGACTTGGGATGCTTATTTACTTATAAAACTGTTTTAATCCGAGTTTTACCGACTCTATCAAAACAAGTTTAAACTTGTTTCAAACTTCTGTAAAACAATCTTAAAACCAAACTTATTTCTGAAACTTGTTTAAAAACTAAACTATATCAAACAAGTTTCAGCAATTGTCATGCTGCTTAGGTCATAGGTTGACCATTTTGGAAAAGCGGATAACGCCCTCGTCGCTCGAAATGTGTAAACACTGATTCTGTTTTTGTAAGAAATATCTAAATTATTTTTCATGAAAAATGTTCCTACTCCATTGGTGAATTCCGGTCGGAGAGCACCAACTTGTTAAATTGTTGGTTTCTCCTTTCACCTCAAATATAGTTTAATATAATAATTTTAGCATTTATAATCTACAATTGTGTACTGTAAACACATATGGAAAATGATATGTTTCATTTGAACAACAATTAAATAAGTATGACGTTTTTCTTTTGTGAAATACTTCTGTTTAATATTTATATATACAGTAAAGGTTAGCTGATTGAGTCTATTGTGTAAATAGTGACATTTTCATGAACAAAATGAAAGTTGTGAACGCACAGATGGAAGCATTGTCCAGAATATCTGCTCTGAACATATTTCGGGTTCCTATAAAATATTTTTTACTGGAGACCATACTGCGTTTTATTGAGTTTAGGATTTACTTTTGAAATACTTTTATATTTATTCAAAGTATTTTATTGACACTAATTTCACATTATTTCGAAACTTCTATAACACCTCCGCTTATTATGGGTCGTGACATGGTAATGATCGAGTGGGGAAATGATTGAGTGAGTCTGGTGTTAGGGGTTTATTCAGACATGATGTCTGAGGATGTTTTTAATTCACAAATATAGTAAATCCTTGATTAAGGGTTTTAATGACGTTAATATTTTAAATTTTTACTCTTATAATTGATTTTAGATATTAGGCCTGTCAGATAAAATAGTGACAACTCTTATACTGACTAATATTGGACGAAATATATGTTCACTTTTGGTATAGGGTTGCGCAATAGAAAGGTCGGCTTTTACTTGCGTGTCATTAGTGATGTGGAGGGAGGGGTGACATCCATCGGCCGTATTTACTTCGACCATCATTTTATCCCGTTTGCTGATGGCTCAGTGAAAAGTAGATAAAAATTTTTACATTTTGAAGCAGTCTTTCTTAAAACTAATATTTGTTTCATTATGTTGACCACTCGGAAGGACTTTGATCTTACAAGAGGTTGACAAATCCCTGATGAAGATCGATAATGCGTTAGGTCACTTCATTTCAGACCGCACGTTCGATGATGAGTAGTAATTCGCGGTCAAACCAGAATACCGTGTAATAAAGTTTAAAAAGTGTAAAAGCATCAGTGCTCCAGTCCCCGACATGACGCTATAACTAGGTGACATGCTTCAACTCTAAAACTTAAAATTGTGTATAATAAAGAACATTCATTGCCACTTTTAACATTTATTGGCTTAAGTTGAAAATTGGTCACAATCCACAAAAATGTGAATAGATTGAAGTCATGTTGAAAACACTCAAGTTATATTCGTTTAAAATGTTACCATTCTTTTTGCACCGCCTTGTAAGAGGACGGAAGGAAATTTAATTTTTGAAAATGATGTTAGCATACGAATTTTGTAGTTTCCCAATTCAGTCCTGATCAACAGGGAGCTGATCATGAATCTGATACGACACGTGTTGAAGTTATAAAACAAACAGTATTTAAAAGGGTACTAACATCAAGCACGGGGGTTGAAAGATGAAAACTTTTTCAAAACAAATAACGTGTGTTAGTAGTCAAACATGTAACACGTGTGTTTGAAAATTTCTCTTCTGAAAACTGATCTTTTATTAAGTGAACAAATAAGTTCACTTTACTTCATGAAACTATTATTAAACGTTTCGTGTCCTTAAAATGTTTAATTTACTACCATTTCCATTTGTGCCAAAAGTTTGACAAATGATAATGACAAGAAGGAGACAGAGGTAATGGAAGTCATTTGGATTATAAATGAGGTCATTTGTGAGGTATGAATGAGGTCATTGACTAAATACCACTTTCAGGTCATTAGAAACTACAGTAAATAACACTTAGAAATGATTGGGGTCGACAATATGAAATAATAAAATAACTCTATTCCATAGCTAATTGGCCTAAAAATTTTCTGTATAATGATTCTTTATTAACATCATCTTCCGATATGGATTAAGTAATGGATTATCAAAATAATTTGTGTCACAATAATTAATAAGTTCAGTAAAAATTATATAGCTTAGACTACTTCACAGCACAAACCCTTTGGAAACAATGAAATTTTTATGGGACCCCTTGTAGTGCTCTGGAGGCAGACCGATAGCAACGAGCTGTCAGGGCCTGCCACGTCCGGACAAAGAATCTTAATTAGTCCTCATTATACTTTGCAAAGTTCAAGTCTTTGTATAACGCAAATTAGCAGCTTAACTTCCCATTCTACAGAAGTCTTCTTTTACTATCGCTTTATCTTATAAAATTATCTTTTTTCATCTTACCTAACCTTATTGTTTTATCACACCATAGTTCTTCATCTTAGCTGATTTTTTCCTAAGATGGATCAGACTGGAAACTATGCTTTGATTTGTAAGGTTTATGATTGTATTATGTTAATTACAGCATCTATATATATAATACGTGATGCCCTTTTTTTGTTAACACTACTCCTCCCTTATTTCTTGACCAATTTTAAAGTTTGAGGTGTCAAAAGAATGGTCTCAGTTCGTAGTTTTGCAATAAGGCTTTGGATTTTTGATATTTTAATTCTGGAGCCCACGGGAAGCCCTTAAAGTTCGTATTTTGTCCCTAAGATTAACATGGGGAACAATTGTTATTGAATTGAAAACCAAAACAGCTGTTGATAGTAAAACGGATAAACACATGTTAAAAGCTAGCTGAATGCTGAATAGAATCAATTGAACTGGTGCGGTATTAAAATATCAGTGCAATTCCATACTTTAATACAAAGGGTGTCTATTGTGTGGGACAAATTGTATGTTTTACCTTTTTCTCAAAATGCAGCAGATAGATTTTGCTTGAACTTCCTATTTAGCCTATGTGTATTTGGGCCCAAAAATAAGTTTAGTAACTTAAATACAAAAAGATTCATTCTAATGATGCACAAAAATAAGTTTGGAAATTGAAATTTTTGATGTGGGTCTTAAGAGTTATCATCAGATTGCTATCAAAACATCAACGAAAGACAACAAAAACTAAAATAGAACACTGTGGGTTTTCAAACTTCTGTGAACCACGAAAAGGATTAGTTGGTTGTTGGTGTACATAAATTACCGTAAACCGTAATGTGATACTATAACAAATTTAATGCAGAATGCTTGACGCATATTAAAACACCTGTTTAAGAGAGAACATTAAAAAGTTTTTTTTTACGTCAGTATAAATGATAAGTTTATTGCAAAAATGGTTTGTATAAGGAGGAATTTTAACCGAAATATAAATGTCACATCAAACCAAAATGGACACACTAAAAGTGTAGGTTTTCTTAATTTTTGTCTAAATTCTGTAATAACATGGAAAGTTAAGATAAAGAGGATTTGGTTTGTTACAAATAGTAATAGTGTAGGCTCTTTCACTATGTCGATGACTGAGGACTACCTCGAACAGTACTATAGTAGGATTCACGAAAATAGTCCGATGAGAGTTGATACATTGTTGCCAAATTTATTCTGAAACACATTTTAATACTGTAAAACACATGGTAAACATAAGCATAAATGACAACATTGCAGGGTGAGAGGGGGTGAGGGGGGGTCACAGCTGTTTAAATTTCCATCGGACTATTTTCGTGCATCTTACTATAGAACAGCCACCCCAGAACCGACGAGTTGTAATGAAATATTAATTTTTCTTCTATTGTCATTTACGTTTTATCTGTGATGAACTAATTTATCTAGATTAAACATCTGTGAATGTATTCTATATTTTACAGGTGCTTTTATGCAGAGTCTCTAAGACAAATTGGCATAAGAACCATCACGTAATCCTAGCTAATTTGGACCTAAAAGAACAACCACTAAATGTCAATACTATAACATTGGGAAGTTGGAGAATTAGTAATGAAGATCGATTGATGACATACCAATATGGTGTAATATGATTTTCACTACAATTTAACTTTCATTCAAAGTAACTCGGTAAATTGCCATGGAGCAAGGTTTGATCACCAGATACTCTGATAAATGCAGCGCATTGCGCTGCACGGGTCCCCTAGTGAAAACTATTATATGTTACACGCTACCTTTAAAATGCTACAAGTTGTTTTTACCAGATTACAGTTAACTAGAAGACAGTTATATCTCATTAAAAATAGACGATTATGGTGGAATATTGACATATTCAACAATATTTTGTATTAAAAATTGAAAAATAACCCATAAAATAGGTAAATCTCATTTTGTTACAATATATCTATACTTATTAACTTTGAAGTGAACTAAAACTAAGATTTTAAGATATATTAAAAATAAAATATTATTTTTTTTACTAGTTTTTTTTTTTTTTTATTTTTAACTTTTCAATTGTAAGAAAAGTTTAATTGAAGAAAAATAAAAAAGTACACAGAGAGTAGAATTGATAAACTTTCGCGCTTTGTCAAGAATTTATTTTCCAAGTCACGTCCTAAAAAGCGAGTTTTCTGTTTCCACCTTAAATAAGTAAAGTCCAACAGTGCTTGTCTTATTTCATTTTGTTTCTATAACTGCATTTATTCTTAACATTTTCTAATGTTTAATATTGTTTGTTAGTAGTGTGGTTTGGTCACACCTAGACCGGAAGTAGCAGCTGCCTGGGAGCAGTTGCCCGGGCAGCTGGCGCCAGCTGCCATGCCATATAGCTTCCGGTGGGGGTTAGAGGGTATATATGAGATGTTGTCGTTATATGTTATGCCATATAGGTTGGGGTGGAGATGGCGATAGTGTTGGCGTTAGGGTGAAGTGAATTTGCGCATAAAGTGGGGTTGAACTAAAAGTGCGCATAAATTAAAAGTTAGTTTAAAATTGAAATTCGTCGGTGTTAAAGAAACTCTAACAGTTGAACAAAAATTAAGAGTTAGTTCAAAATCGAAATTCAAACTTATAACTGGGATCTGGAAAATATGCCGAGGTCATCCAGAGTAAGTTTTTAAAAATTCCATCCAACTATCACCAGAAATAGTTTTAAGTTGAAGTAGTTGGTGATAGCGGGATAATTCATTCGTGCCATGGGAGAAGTGTTTATCGTTTGAAAGTTGGCGATCGAATGAGAAGCGCCGCCTAGGGAGAGGGCTTATAAAATGGCAACCTTCCCCCACCACCCTTTCCCCCACTCCTTTAGACCAATAACCGGTCGCCGACTCTATGTGGTAAAACTGAACCAGACATGGCGGCCGCCATGGATAATTCTAACCTCAAACCTTAGCTTAGCTGAAGAGAATAGAGGATAATGAAGTAGGAATTGCGGTGAGCGCATTTATATAAGGAATGGTGGGAGTAAAATAGGAAAACCTGTTGAACACAGTCGATAGGAGTAATAAGTTCAAAGTTGTGGAAGCATAACATAGAACGTAAAATGTCGTGAATAACACTATCATCAACGTTAACCTGCGAAGTTGTAGAGGAATATAACGGGTTAAAACTGTATTTCTTCCTAACTCTATTTAAATTAGTTCTACACTTTGAAATTGAAGATTTAGAAGTACTTCGTAATATATGTTGTGTTCGCAAAAGTTTTAACCTTAAACATTGTGCAACCATTATAGCTAATGTGTTACATTCAGAAGTTAAAAGAAGACTGAGGTATAAAATGAAGTGTAAAGGATATTGAAACAGAACACTATAGTAGTAATATTTGAGGTTAGAATTAACTAGACTCATTTAATGAAGTGGCTAGGAAGCCACATGCTGATGAATGCTAAATTGCATGTTAGAAGTAATGAAGTAGTCATAAAATAAAAACTAATGAGAGGTGATCACTGCGAGGATGCAAGGTAATGAATGTTTGTGACGCGATAAACTATCCGCTTTTATAGAGGCAGTAATAACCCTAGCCAAATGCCGGCAGATGCCGACCAACTACCTGGTTTTATAGCGCCAATTACTCCGGGCAGCTGGCGGACAGATGGCAAGAGAAGTAGGGGGCTTTGGGGCAATGACCGGAAAGGTCAATGACCCCCCCCCCCGAAAAAATGGAGCACCCCCCCCTTCCCCTACCACCCCTTCCCCCACTCCTTCCCCCACTCCTTGAGGCCAATGACTGGTCACCTGGTCATCGTTGGTCGTCGATGATAATTCTAACCTCAAACCTATGCGCATGCAACAAGTACTTTGGATCGGAAGAGTGACTATGCTATTGCGCATGCGCCTAGTCCTGTATTACTCACTTTAGCGCTACTTCGCATGGATAATTCTAACCTCAAACCTTGGTTTTGCATCGTTGCCCATGCGCCGCTCCCCACTCCTTCGCCTTCCTTTTATACTGCTGCGAACTGGACTGGATTGAACACTGTACTGGAATGAAACAACTTCCCCCACTACTCGAGAATCCGAGGAGCAATACGAGCCTGATCTTAGCATCAGTCGTCAACAAACTTTCATAGCGAAAGGTTGTTGGCGACTCAGCAAGAGGTTTCAAATATATAGTAGGCCTATATATATTTGAACTTCTTCTACTACGTTGCGTTTTTTAATGCAATGTGGTATGTGTGTGTGTGTGTGTGTTTAGTTTTAAGTTGTATCTAATTTAAGAAATAATTTGCGCATTGCGATGTTAGTTATTAGTTGGGTTTAGCATTAAGGTGTATTAATTTTAAGAGGTATTTAGCATTAAGGTGTATTAATTTTAAGAATAATGATGGTATTTGGTTGTGTTGAATTATTTGGTTTTTTAATAATGATGTGTTGTTAGTTTTAAGTGTTGGTAATACTAATTAATGTTGTTTTGCCTTACAGCTAGATGTTAGGGGGTAGATTAAATGTAAATTCAGAAGTTTGGTTGAACTTCACTTAGAAGGGGTGGGACATCCGCAAAATGCGGACTAGGTTTTTGCATTTTGTTTAGGAATATGATGGGTGGGATTAGTTTGGGTGGGGTTAGAGTTGCGTTTCTGCATTAACTGTTCCAGTTTCCCTGAAATTAATGGTTACGCTTTGATGCGGACGGCCCAGGGACCTCCCTTGCAGAACGTAACTAGTGGGTTGGGAGTGGGAACTGCTAGGCAAACAGGGTGGTGGGAACAGTATTACTGTTCCCATCACCTTGGATCATTATAAATCTTGAATGACCTTGACCCACTTTCGGAAGGGTCAATGACCCCCCCCCGAAAAAATGGAGCCCCCCCCCGAAAAAATGGAGCCCCCCCCTTCCCCCCCTTCCCCCACCCCTTCCCCCACCTCCCGGGCCAATGACCGGTCATGACCGGCTGCTAACCCCTCTCATTTGCATACTGTTATAAAAGCCGAGCCAGCCGCGGCCAGTGTTTCATTCTGATTCCAGACGTTACGCTGCGAACTTGGAGTTATAACCATGTCTTCTCTACCGACTACTATTTCTACTACTTCTACTTCGACTTCTATTTCTACTACGGCTGTTCCTGCACCTAAGAAAACTCTTCGCCTTAAAAACCTTCCTGATTGCTACAAGAACCGACTTGCATCTCAACCTTCAACTTCTGGAGATATTCTTCCGCCAACCAACACTTCTAGACTTCGTAGTATTTTTTCATCGCCTTCGCCTTCGCCTTCAAAGGACTCCGCACCACCATCAACTACTATGCCGCCACCGCAGAAACCAGTTCACCACCATCCTAATACCCCTTCCGTTGAAACCATTGTTCATCGTCTTAGCACACCCATTATCCCACTATCACCATTGCCTCCTACCCCACCACTTAGTACACCTGAAGATCATACCTATCACAAAACTGAATCCTCTCAACCTGCTACTAAATCATCTCCTAAATCAGCTCCTAAACCAGCTCCTAAACTTACTCCTAAACCTACTCCTAAACCCGCTCCTTCAGAGCAATTTCAATTATTACAAGAACAGCGTCGTAGGGCATTTAGCCGTCCCACTACTTGCCCTGAAATGCTTACTAGGGGAATTAAGAAAGGATCACCTTGTGGGAGGAAATGTGTAAAAAACGAAAGTTTTTGCCGTGTACATGTCGTAAAACACATTTCTGAACCACAAGTGACAGAAACCCCCACTGTTGAATACCAATCCAAAATTATTGGTGTGAAAGGAAATAGGCTTAAGAGAGGTTGTGTCTATTTTTTTGAAAGTGTTATTGACAACGAACACATTTTGGCAACTTGTAACGGCGTAAGATATAATATTAAAGTGATTGAATCCTTGCGCAAAGAGAAATCCGTTTATGAGTTAGACTCTAAAGACTATCTCCTCAGACACAAACTGGATGGTATTACAAGGTGGGGGCTAGCAAGTAAATTCACATAGCTTTTTCCAAATTATTGCTTAAAAAAATACTGGGGGAGAAACACAACGCGTTATAGCGTTGTGTTTCTCCCCCATTATTTTTTAACACTCTAAGTCTCGTGACCTACTAACCTACTTCCATCCAAGTAGTAAGAAAAGTACTTCCCCCCACTCCTTTGGGTCGATGACTGGTCACGGTCAGCTCCTACCCCTCATTTGCATACTATTATAAAAGTGGAGCGAGCATTGGTCACCCCTTCATTTTTCTTCTACACGCCGCTCTTGTCGTTTCGTCTCTGCTGTTTACAATATTTCTTGCTTCAAAATGCCTCCTCATCTGAATGAAAATTTCAATTTTTCCGAAATTTCTGATGTTTTTGAACAATCTGAAGACACTTTAAGTAACGACAGTGAAAGTGAAGATGATGAGGACGATGATGATTATACTG
The DNA here is from genome assembly GCA_030545055.2 of Neoaliturus tenellus. Taxonomy (NCBI): domain Eukaryota; kingdom Metazoa; phylum Arthropoda; class Insecta; order Hemiptera; family Cicadellidae; genus Neoaliturus; species Neoaliturus tenellus. The sequence goes on along the minus strand of CM061534.1, from coordinate 49,309,854 downwards.
TTGAACTTAGTGAAGAACGTAAAGTCATAGCAATTGATCCACAATTTCCATTTGATACAATAGAAAAGTTTATGGCTGAAGCTAATAAATGGTTGGACTCAGGATGTTATGTACGAATTGACTCTTTTATATTGTATGGTGATAGTCATTCTTTCCTTGTCACACCAAATGACAGAGACCGCATGTTGCAGTGGGCACAATCTATGATGGAGTGCTATGAACAAGGTGTGGACACTGGCGGCTATTTTCTTGCACAACTAGTGTAATAACAAAATTATCCTTCCCCCACCCTACACCCTATCCCTTTCAAATCCTATTAAGAAGGGGGAAAGGAGTGGGGATTATAAAATGGTGGGGGAATGTGTATAAATGCAGGTTGTTTGAAGAGACTTTTATTATTGTGGCTTTAGCAGAAACAACATGGAGTTTAAATCTTCAGCAAAAATAAGGAACAACATAATAAAGAGAGAAATTCGCAAGAAAGAAAAGATTGAACTTATAAAATTACAACTTATAATTCCTTCTATTGAAATTGGATGTAGCAAAATAAAGACTTTGGTGAAAACTAACGAATATTTGTTACAATTGCTAAAAACAATCGAAGAATTGAAAAGCAAGAATGGACATTCTACATAGTAAAATTTGAACCTTTTAATATAAATAAGTAAAGATAAAAAAGTAGATGTAGAATAGAGAGCGAGGAATAGATCACTTTGTGGTAATGGACTAACATGCCACTTAGTGCTCTATTCCTCGTTCTCGCGTTAAATTGAATTACCTTGACCTATTTGTTCGACTGTTAGGATTTGGTTAACACTGTTGAATTTCAGTTTTAAACTAACATTTATTTTTGTTTAACTGTTAGATTTTTTTTAACACTGTCGAATTTTAGTTTTGAACTAACTTTTAATTTATGCAAATTTTTAGTTCAACTATAGTTAATTTATGCGCAAATTTAGTTCAACCAAGTATCTGTGCTCTAGCCATTTCCACCTAAAAGTAACTAGAATTAGTTGGGTGGGGGAAAGTTCGTTAAAGCTCGAATATAAAGAAGTATATACTAAAACTCCAATGGGAATAAAGAACACGAATGAACAATTAGTTTGTAGAAGGTTAATATTTTTGTTTAAAACGTCTGATTTCCTTGGATAGTGAAGAAGATGAAATAGTGGTGGGGGAACCGTTATAAAAGGAGGAACATGAGAGCCCATTTCATTTCTTGGTGAAATTTCGAAGAGTAAACATCTCAACATGTATCGTTGCGATAAATGTTCGGAATCGTTTCATGATGAAATTCTATTAGACTGTCATAAAGAACTAATTCACAACAACCCAGAAGAAAAACAAGAACAAGAACAAGAACAAGAACAAGAACAAGAACAAGAACAAGAACAAGAACAAGAACAAGAACAAGAACAACAAGAACAACAAGAACAACAAGAACAACAAGAAGAACAAGATGAACAAGATGAAATAACTGCAACATCTTCAACTACTTTACCGAATCTACAAGTATTTGCATTACCCGGTAAAGTAGTAATGCATCATAAGATTCAAAATGAAAACTTGAAGCTAGAAGAATTTATTAGAGAAGCAAAACCAATCGTAAGTAAAACTTTAAAAGAAGAATTAAAAAGATTGAACTTTCTTAAATTTGGTTTACTACTAGAAGCTATGTTTATAAATGTACAAGAAGAATTATCACCAAGAGGATTCATAACAAAAAACCGAACCATTATGGAAAGTTCAAACATTGATTCAATAGTAGAAAACTGTATAGAAGAAATATTAACAAAAATTCAGGAACACGAAGGAAGAGGATCCGGATGGAGTCTTACAAGTATTGAAGTATTAGATATAAGAGTTCATAAACATGGATATGGACTAATGGGATCTAGTTACATTCCTTTACCAAAAATAATTGAAAATACAAAATCTTGTGTTAATGTTAAAAATGAAGACAATGAATGTTTTCGTTATGCAATGACAGCTAAATTTGTACCACATCATGCGAATAGACCTGACCAAGAATATGAAAATCAAAGATTTAGATACAATTTTCAAGGAATCACTTATCCTGTATCACTGAAAGATATATCAAAATTTGAGAAGAAAAGTCCCGGTACGTCTATCAATGTTTTTGCATTAGATAGTTCAAACAAAGTGTATCCTTTACGTATTGCGAAAGAAGAGCTACCAGATCATACGGATTTACTACTACTTACGCGAGGAGATGTGTCTCACTATGTGTACATAAAGAAATTCGACTCTCTTGTTAACAAGCAGCTTTCTAAAGCTCGACACAGAAAGATAATTTGCAAGAGATGTTTTAATTTTCAACGAGAAGGAAGACAAGGAAGAGAATGGTTACAAGAGCACAAAAGACTATGTAACAATAATTATGAAGCAAAGATTAATTTACCTTCGGAAAACAGAGCATTTGTTACTTTTCAAAAGGTTCATCATCAATACCGTATCCCTATAGTTGTATATGCGGACTTTGAATCAACACTAATTCCTATAGAAGATGAAAATTGTGAAGCTAGAAAAAGTGTCAAATATGAAATGCACAAACCAAATAGTTTTTGTTTAATGGTTAAATCAACATTATCAGAAGAACATTTAAACCAATATGGATTAACTTCAGAACCTTTAGTATATCGTGGTGAAAATGTGGAAACAATATTTCTTGACCATTTATATTTAATAGCTGAAAATGTACAAAGATTATATACGAATATCGTACCAATGAAACCGATGGAGGAAGAAGAGGAAATTCAACATGAAAATGCAACTCACTGTTTCTTATGTAAAAATGAATTTACCATTGACAATTATAAAGTTAAAGATCATGACCACCTTACAGGTTATTACAGGGGTGCTGCTTGTAATAAATGCAATTTGAGCTATCGTTTACCACTATTTATTCCTGTGGTTCTGCATAACCTCAGTGGGTATGATGCTCATTTTATAATACCTGAATTAGGAAGAGACAATGGTTCAATAGATGTGTTGGCTGAAACTTCAGAAAAATTTATAAGTTTCTCCAAAACAGTTGGAAATGTCAAATTAAGATTCTTAGACTCCTACCGATTTATGCCATCGAGTTTGTCTAAACTTTCTGAAAATTTAAGGAAGAAAGATTTTATTGAAACAAAGAAGATTGTAAGTAACGACAAACTGGATCTTGTACTTCGGAAAGGTGTTTTCCCATATGATTATATAGACAGTTTAGAAAAATTTAATGAAACATCACTTCCGCCAAAAGAAGAATTTAAAAGTAAACTATACGACATGGACATATCTCAAGAGGATTATGATCATGCATGTAAAGTATGGAATGAATTAGGATTTACAACATTGGGAGAATATTCAGATTTTTATGTTAAATTAGATGTAACTTTATTATGTGATATAATGGAAGAATTTAGAAATACATGTTTTGCAGCATATGGATTGGACCCTCTTCATTCGTACACTTCACCTGGATTAGCATGGCAAGCTATGTTAAAAGAAACAAATTGTAAAATTCAACTTCTTACTGATATAGATATGGTTATGATGTTAGAGTCAGGAGTTCGAGGGGGATTGACGCAAAGTGTTACACGACACTTCAAGGCGAACAACAAGTATCTGTCCGATTATGATGCATCAAAACCAACAACATTCCTGGGTTATTTCGATGCAAATAACTTATACGGATGGGCAATGTCGAATCCCCTTCCATATGATAATTTCAAATGGATAGACCCAGAATCAATTGGAAACATAATGGATATACCGAAGTATGGTGAAACTGGTTACATTTTTGACGTCGATTTTGAATATCCTGAACATCTTCACGATCATCATTACGATTTACCACTTCTTCCAAAGACTGAAATTTCCCCTACTGGAAGATGGCCAAAATTATTGATGATTTTAACCAACAAGTCTCGGTATGTCGGACACTACTGGATGATACAACAGGCTTTAGACTTAGGATTGAGAATTACAAAAATTAATCGAGTACTACAATTTTCTCAATCTTGTTGGTTAAAACCGTACATCGACAACAACACAAGAAGAAGAGCTGCCGCTACATCAAGTTTTCAAAAAGATTTTTTTAAACTAATGAACAACGCAATATTTGGCAAGACTTTGGAAAACAAAAGGAAACATAAGGATATCAAATTGGTAACTGATCCAGTAAAATTACAGAAATTGTGCAACAACCAAACTTTGGTTCATCTGTAATTATTAATGAAAATCTAGTTGTTATTTCCATGAACAAGAAGTCAGTTGAAATGGATCGTCCTTTGTATCTTGGAATGTCAATCTTGGATATTTCAAAAACACATATGTACGAGTTTCATTATAAGAAGATGGTTAACTATTATGGAAGAGAGAACATTGGTATTGCATATATGGATACGGATGCACTAATTTACTGGATTAAAACAAATGACATGTATGAAGATCTACGCACCTTTATATATAAAGATGATTTCGACTTTTCCGATTATCCTAAGGATCATCCAAATTACGACTATGACAGAAACAAGAAAGTATTGGGAAAATTTAAAGATGAAACAAATGGTGTGCCAATGATGGAAATTGTAGCATTAATGTCCAAACTGTATTCGTTTCAACTGTACATAAATGAGAGGAACGAACATCAAGTCACGAAGAAGGCCAAAGGAATAAAAACTTCTTTTCTTAAGAAGAACGTACAGTTTGAACATTATAAAAGATGTTTGTTTGAAAATGTTGAAACAACTGCAACGTTTAACACTATTAGAAGTTATAATCATCAACTTTTTAGTGTCAAACAAACAAAGTGGGCATTAAGCTACAAAGATGACAAGCGCCATATTTTAGAAGATAAAATTAATACTTTACCATTCGGCCACTACTTTCTAAACCCTATCGACCAGTAAACCTATTCTTCGTCCTCTACCTTTTTCCTTTTTCCTTTCCGTAAAGAAGAGGGGACATGGCAAGCCCAATGCCATGTTCCCTCTCTTTTACACTAATATGAAATGGCCTTGACCTATATTCAAACTATATAGATGAGAATAAACTATTCTATAGATCAGTATTTTTACATGCGGTGTACAAGCAACATCTGAAGATGGAAAGTGTGAAGGACAAGATTGTAAATGAACTACATAAACCAGCAAGAAGAAGATTTCCAAGAAGAAGTACAATCATTAAAGGAATGAATGATCTTTATCAAGCTGATCTCATTTAAATGATACCGCACAGTAAATTAAACAAAGGATTTAAATATATTTTAACAATTATAGACTGTTTTACTAAAATAGCTGACGCTTTACCATTGAAGGATAAGACTGGTAAAAGTGTTACAAAAGCTATGGAAACCACAATACAAAGAAATAAATTTAAAATTAAACATCTACAGACCGATGATGGAAAAGAATATTTTAATAAAGACTTTGGAGCTTTGATGAAGAAATATCAAATAAATCATTATTCTACAAATTCTGAAGTTAAAGCTTCAATAATTGAAAGATTCAATAGAACATTAAAAGGTGCGATGTATAAACAATTTTCAAAACGAGGATCATACGTGTGGTATGACATATTACCACAACTTATAAAAGAGTATAACAACAAATATCATCGTACCATTGGAATGAAACCTATCCAGGTAAATAGTGCTAATGCCAAAATTGTATTACAACGCATTAAAAATAATACAACACCGAAATTGGAAAAATTGCAACCAAAGAAGTTCAAGGTCAACGATAAAGTTCGTATAAGCAAATACAAAGGTGTATTTAGTAAAAGATATCTACCAAATTGGACTAATGAAGTATTTACAATTTATAAAGTGCAACCAACTATACCTGAAACCTATTTATTAAAGGATAACAAGGGTGAATTACTTCAAGGTGGATTTTACGGACACGAATTGTTGAAATCAACAGTCGGTGATGTATATCTTGTCGAGAAGATTTTACAAAGGAAAAAGGATATGGTTAAAGTCCGGTGGTTAGGGTTTGATAAAAGTGAAGACTCTTGGATTCCTTCAAAAGACTTAGTATAGTTGTTTAATAGCTCATTATATGTTTAACCTTTATACAAGATGGAGATTGTACAACAAAAAGATCGATTTAATATCAATAACATTGATGAATTGACAGTTGACAATGATAAGTTAAATCATGGAAAACATGGTGAATTACTACCAAATACGATAAGATGTCTAATAACTGGTCCTTCAAATTGTGGAAAAACTAATGTTGTTTTTAACCTTATAACTAATCCTAAAGGATTGCGTTTTAACAATATATACATTTTTTCAAAATCATTGCAACAACCAAAATATCAATTATTGGATAAAGTACTTGCAAGTGTACCTGAAGTAAATTTTTACAAGTTTAATGCCAGTGAAACAATTATGCAACCAAATGAAGCAAAACCATTTTCTATTTTTATATTTGACGATGTTTCTTTTGAAAATCATGACACAATAAGGAATTATTTTGCTATGGGAAGACATCATAATATTGATAGCATTTACATTGGTCAAACATACAGTAAAATTCCAAAACAACTCATAAGAGACAATGCAAATATGTTGATCATCTTCAAGCAAGATGAAACAAATTTAAAGCATATATATAATGATCATGTAAATGTGGATATGTCATTTGAAAAATTTAAAGAGATGTGTGGCAAAGCATGGAATGAGAAATATAGCTTTCTCGTTATTATGAAGGAAGAAGATATTAAAAATGGTAGATATCGTATTGGGTTGGATAAATTTGTATTTATGCGTTGAACTACCGATGTTACATCTAGTTACAAGTTGAACTTCACAGTGTAAACATGGTGAATCAAGAAAAACTATTGAAAGAAATAAAATCACTCAGTGATTCTATTAGGATGAAGAATCGTGCATTGAGGATGGGTTTAAGTGAAAGAGAAGAATTTCTAGAGACTACATTTAAACCTATTACGGAACCTTTAAAACAGATATCAGAAACTATTGGTAAACCTCGTTATGAAGGAGATGTTTTACTACCAGTTTCTAAACAAGAAGTACAAGCATTAAAAAAAGAAGAAGATGATGATTCATATACAAGTGCTAGTGAGCAAGAAGAAACAAAAGAAGAAGAACCGATTGTTGAAAAGGAAGAAGAACAGCCAATACCTGAAGCTGAACAATCTATTCCAAATTTAACTCAATTGAGTAGCGATATATTACAACATGGACCTCTTGGAAGAAAATATATAATGAAAATGCTACATGACATGAAATCAAACCCGAATTTGAGTAGATCACACGTATACGGAGCAAGAATTGATGGGAATGAGTTGAAGATTGGCAATTCAAAGCTTGAAATAACACAAGACGATTACATCATTATTGGTGAGCATAGATATAAAGGAACAAAAGGATTATATGAATTAATTTTTAAAAACATACCACTAAGATATTCATCTAAAGATTTAAGTGTTTTTAAGGAGATTCTCCAAAATACTAACGATCATAAAAGAAACTACTTAAAGGATGCAATGATTAATCGTTCACGTGCAACAAAATATAACATCATTATAAAAAAGTTGTTTCCTCCACGAAAATTGCCAACATTACGTACTGCACCAGCGGTGAGACAACCACTGAAAAGAAAATCTTTATCACTTATGGATTTATCACTTCTTGAACAACATGGTAAAAAGAGTAAAGGAGATACTTCAAAATCTGGTAAAGGATTGATGAAAAATCTATACAATACAAATGTGATTTACTACAACGACATCAATAAATTGGTTGACCGAATGAGACTATTGCATGAAGCCATGGAAGCCGGTCATACGGGTTTAAATAATGAATGGGTGGCTCTAGTTGATGAACTTAGGAATCGTGGTATAGTTGTATAATTGTCCGCGGATATAAAAGAGTTGCAAGCGTAAGACGTATCAGTTCTAACATGAGCGTCGACAAGTTCGGACGGTACTCCGCGTTAGGAGTGCAAGTTGGAGAAGACAGAAAAAGAAGTGGATTGCCGCAAACACCTGAAGGTGACTATAGCATAAGTAAAACTAGTTAAAGATCCAGAAGAAGATACTGATGGAGCAAATTTGAAGACAGTAAAAGAAGCTACTTCAACATCATTGAAATTACATAAGAATACTTACGATGTTAAATCACATAGATTAATTAATGTTGGTAAACCAACTGAAGGTTCTGATGCAATTACTAAAGAGTACTTATCATCTGAACTTTCAAATACTTTAAAATTGCAATGGGGTAATAACTTAAAAGATGGACAAACGTATGATGCTGGAAATTATAGAATAACCAACGTGGGAAATCCCAAAAATGATAAAGATTCAGTTAATAAAGAATATTTACATTCTATAATACCGGAAAAAACTGAACATGGATTTTCTTTTTATAAATTTATTATAAATGACATTGGATACCCAAAGGAAGACGGTGATGCTGTAAACCTAAAATACATCAAGGACAACTGTAATTTACAAGATGTTAATGGAATCGATTGTCATGGTAAAACATTGACAAATGTAAAGTTTGGTTCTCAACCAAAAGATGCTGTTACTATGGAACAATTATCTAAAGAATTAAAAAAGGAAACATCAAATTTTGTAAAACATGAAGATGCCGTGTTAAAGCGGGGAGATAAATTTATACATGGAAATAAAAAGTTTGATTTAATGCAAGGAAAAAATGATGAATGGGATTCAGGACATAAAACAATAACAAATGGAAGATTTGGTATAAAAGATTCAGATGTACCTCTTATGGTACAAACATTAATTGCAAGTGGTGGTAGATTAGATACATACGATGGTCGTAATAGAAGAATAAAACATATTTATCCTGGTTATGAAGAAGATGATTGTGTTACATTGAAACAAACAATAACTTGGGATAAACACTTTGGGACCAAATATGATGCAAAGATGAAGAAAATAATTAATATTTTACCAGGTGAAGATTCAAATGATGCTGCTACTATTGGACAAGTCATAACAACATCAAAAAGTGATTCAACCGCATATACTTGTAATGATAAACGTATTATGCAATTACAAGATCCTCAACATCCGAAAGATGCTGTAACTTTAGATTGTTTAATAAGAATAGTGGGTAATTTACTTATTGATACCCACAATCATATAGCTAGTACAACGAGTCATGTGATGATTCAACCCGATGAACGAGAAGCTTGGATTAAAAATAGAATTATAAATCAGTATATAATTAATTTGAATAACTAAGTCTTTAAATATAAAAGATTTTGCACAAGTTATTCATTTGTGTAAAGTATCTCGTGGAGTAAACACGCCAGTTATATAAGACAACATAATGAAGACCGTATCTCTCAGTCATCGTCAAGACAGCGGCAAGAGAGGACGTGGTATAACATCAGCTGCATTATCCCTGCTCAGACGGATTCCAGTTGGTGCTGTTGTAAATCGAACGATAGACACTTTACCATACGAATTACATCTGCCCGGAGGTTATCAATATTGTGGACCTGGAACTAAGTTGGCAAAGCGTTTAGCAAGAGGAGATCCTGGAATTAATAAATTAGATCAAGCTTGCAAGGAACACGATATAGCATATTCAAAGTATAAAGATTCAACAAATAGATCAATAGCAGATAAAATTCTAGCGGAAAAAGCTTGGCAAAGAGTAAAATCAAGTGACGCAAGTATTGCAGAAAAAGCATCGGCTTGGGCAGTAACTACAGCCATGAAGACGAAAGCAAAGTTAGGTGGTGGAAGACGTCGCAGAGGAAGACCTGCAAAGAAAGGCGCTCCCAAAAGAGGTGGAAACATTAAAAAAGGACTTCGTAGAACTCATAAGGCAAATGTAAAGAAGACTTCTGTTTGGCAAATGGTAAAAAACGGAGCAGGTTTATACCTAAGACCATACCGTGTGTACTAAATAAGAAGAGTCAATTGATAATTCCAAATAAAGCCTTAACAAATCATCAGTTAAATGATTATGTAAAATGTTTGAAAATACCATTCTTTCGAGGAGTTTTTATGAAAGATGCATTACCAACTAAAATATGGAAAAATGAAACTGGAATAGTAAATTTGGATTCCACCTATGGTCCAGGCACTCATTGGGTATGCTATAAAAAGCTCGGACAAACCGTTTACTACTTTGACAGTTTTGGCAATCTACCACCGCCAAAAGAACTTCAACATTATTTTCGAAACTCCAAAAACATTTTTTACAATTACAAAAGAGAACAACCTAACAATACTGAAATATGTGGGCATTTATGTTTGGAGTTTCTAGCGAAAAGTGTCAGTCAGCTTTAAGATGTCATCGTATACAGTGTCATTGAGTGGAAATTCATCCACATTGAAAAGTACGCTGTTCCCAGCATTGCGTCTATCCAAGGAACGATTATGGGAAGCAGCATTACTTGATTTGACTACCTACAACTCAATTCCCAATGTTACGGAAGGGAAGAATAATTTACTACATTATTATGAAACTAAGGATGCTGCAGGAAAATACTCAGAATTGAAAATAATTACATTTCCTACTGGAGCTTATGAAATCGATGATATAAACCAATTATTACAGAAACAACTCGGAGAAGACAATATCACCGTTAAAGGAAACAATAATACTTTAAAAGCAGAAATAACTTCGAAATATTATATTGATGTCAGCTTGGAACAGTCGATTGGCAGTTTACTTGGATTTACAGATACAAAAAATAAAATCTTAACTCCTGGAACTACTCATTCAGGTGATTCAACTGTAACAATATTGAAAGTAAATAGTATCGATGTCACGTGCAACATTATACACGGATCTTATAGAGATGGAGTTAATCAACATATTTTACATACATTTTATCCAACAGTGGCTCCCGGTTTTAAAATTGTTGAGAAGCCACAAAACTTGATATACCTACCGTTAAACACCAGTTTCATTTCAGACATCGTACTGAACATATTGGATCAAGACGGTCATAGTGTTGACTTTAGAGGAGAAACAATTACTATACGGATACACATCAGAGCAGCAACATAAAAGTCAACATGGGATTATCATTTAAACCGCAACGGAAGAGTCGGGAGCTCAGTAGCTCCTCGACATTGGAAGAGTTAACATCGGAAAACATTCGTTTTCTACAGAAGATTGGATTGAAACTTAACAGCGATGGATATCCTGGATATATCTCAAGGACCAACGTTCGACGAAACACTATGGGAGAAGGAATATCACACGCACAACCCTTACACTTAATCAAAATTAAACAATAACGATGAAATAAGGATCCCCATTCAACAACAAGATATTTACACTTTACCCTGTGAAAGTTACTTGTACATCGAAGGACGGGTATTAAAATTGGATGGAAAAACTGCTTCAACAGTTCCTTTTATAAATAACCCGATGGCATATCTTTTTGATGAAATAAGATATGAAATATCAGGGGTGACGGTTGATTCAACAAAAAAGGTTGGTTTAACAACGACATTAAAAGGATTAACATCATTAACACTGCATGAGAAGAATTCAATAGTCACCGCCGGATGGGTTGCCCCCGATAAAGACACTATAACACCGGCTTCCAACGGTCACTTTGATTTTCATGTACCTTTACGATTGCTTTTGGGATTCGCTGAAGATTACAAACGGGTAATAATAAATGTCAAACAAGAATTAGTATTACTCAGATCTTCAACTAATAAGGACTTGATACTTGCAGACCCTGCAACTACGGAAGATAAACTGGAATGGCAACTACAGTTGGATAAAGTTGTTTGGAGAGTACCTCATGTAAGATTGGCTGATGAACATAGAATCCTATTATTGAGAAAGTTGAAATCTGACCGTGATATTGTGATGCCATTCCGAAGTTGGGAATTTCATGAATACCCTACACTACCTCAGACAGAACGACAAACATGGACCGTCAAGACATCAACTTACTTGGAACGAGCAAGGTACATAATACTCGGTTTTCAAACTAAGCGAAAAGATGTTATCACTGCAAATGCTGGTCAATTTGATCACTGTAAAATAAAGAATTGTAAAGTTTTCCTAAACTCTCAATTCTTTCCCTATGACAATTTGAATGTCATGTTCAGCAAAAAACGTTTTTCCATTTTATACGATATGTATGCAAGATTTCAATCGTCATATTATGGAAAAACTAATACACCACTATTATCACCTGACCAGTATTATTCCAAGGCTCCAATAATTGTAATCGATTGTTCAAAACAAAATGAATCGGTAAAATCATCAAGTGTGGATATAAAAATTGAAATGGAATTTGAAGAACCAGTAGCGGATGGAACTTCGGCATACTGTCTAATTCTACATGATAAAATAGTTACTTACACACCGCTGACCGGAATTGTGAAGAATGTACTTTAAGAAGAATTGTACAACGACTGCAAATTTTTGAGGTTAGAATTATCTGCTTCAATTTTTGAGGTTAGAATTTCATTTGTGAAAGACAAGTTGAAAACAAACAATTATGTAATTGTATAAATTTCAAGGATTTTACGAAAAATATAAAAGCGAGAAAATAATTAGTGGAAACTTCATTCTATCTTCAACCGTCGTATGGGAAACATCATTCGCAAGATGAATTCTACTAACGGAGAAGAAAATACACCTCTAATGGATGATAATAGTTCAGATATAGAAAAACAAGTTGAACAAGAAATGGACGAGTTCCTAAAGTTTAACAAACATAAGGAGAGAAGAAGAAGAAGCTGAAAAAGAAGTAAAAAGGAAGAAGGTTGAAGTTAACATTACAACCAATATTTTAACAGAAGTATTTCTTCGGATTATCTACCCAATTTCTTCATGCATGACAAAAAGTATATCAGTTGGAATTTTAAAATCAATGGATTATTCACCAATTGTTATTTTAAATCATGGAAACAAAATGGTTACTTTCAGTGAAACTACTTGGGAATCTCTCATGAAACATTTACATCTTTTGGAGTGCTATTTAAGTAACAACACATTTGGAAGAAGAACAAGATTAAGTTTATTGGAATCAAATATTGAAGTTGATATAGTAAAACATCGTGGAGGACAAATTGTTCGCTTCAGAGATTTAACTACCCACAATGTTAAATTATATTTTACTAAAGAATAATTTTACACTTTAAGTTGTACTACCGGTCCCGTCACCAGATATTTGAAACAACTAATATTTTCAAGTGCAATAATTAAAGACTATTTAATCGATACATTGGACGAACAACCTTTTGTTCCAATTTTATACGGTCCCGTGGATACTTCAATCTTTAATAGAATACCTCAAGAAGTTGAAATGTGGAGACAATTAAACAACTATCACACCAATTTTAATATCGATGAAGTGGCACAAGAAGTGAAAGAAGAAGAACAATCCTGTCTGTTATAAACGTCGGCTCATTCAATTTTTAAGTCAGTTGTTAATAAGACTTCATCATGAATAAACGGGTTTCGTTTTCTAATGCACCACACATAATGGAAGTTAAAAGAGGTATAATTGAATTTCAAGCTTTCCGAGGAAATGATGGTAATTTTATTATTAAAGAATTAGTAATCTTGGACATGAACACATCAGTAGTTAATCATTATTTGTTCAAACCTCCAGTACCATTTAATAGACTAACAACTAAAGCGAAAGTTACAAACAAATGGTTGAACAAACATTTTCACAACTTAAGATGGGATGAAGGTTTCATTAATTATAACATGATGTCGCACATTATGAATCATTATTGCAAAGAGTTTAAAATTATCTACACAAGAGGATTGGAAAAAGCAAATTGGATACAATCATTTACAAGCAACGAAGTGATTAATGCAATAATTGATAAAGATTTCCAATGCTACTTCAACGAACTTTGTATTTCATCAAAAAGTTTTAAACATCGAAGGTTGCAGTGCGCTTTAAAGAATGCCTACCGCTTGAATAGTTTCCTTCAAAAAAGTGGTGGGGGTAGTGTCGACTATAAAAGTGAGAGCGCTACCATGACACAGCATGAGTATTACTCGAACCTCCAAAGAGACAACATCTCCAACGGACATTCTTATTTACAAGAAAATTAACAATAACATCAAGATGGCATCGCAAAACTTACTTCAAAATTTGGTCGATCAGTTCAACGCTCATTCTAAATCATCAATTCTACCTACGAAGAAATGTTCTGAACTAAAAGAAGAAAAACATTACATCATTCATACGATCAAGAAAATGGAAACTTCAGTAGGTGATGCTATTAATTGCACATTGAGCGAGGCACCGTATACAGTTGGTGATGAACCAAAGTTTCAAATCTTCCTACCTACACGTTTTGTACAACTTCTTCAAAATGAAGATCTTCGTGTAGTTCAACCCGGTGCACTCTATTTGGTTTCGCATGGACCAAGTGGAAATAACTCTACTGAACTTACAATTCATGTAACACCTACTATTGATTAGTTTGTACATAACATTGTAAATATTTGTTTGTAATTGTTTCTCAATAAATATGATATAAAACAAAAAAATAAAAAGCAACATATTGTAATGTCTTTGTACATTACAATATGTTGCTTTTTTAAAAATTCCACGGAATGACCTTGACCCAATTTTGTGTGATGATAAAAGCAGAAATCTACTTGTGAAGTTCATCAGTCTACGACTACCTTTCGTACCGTACACATCTCGCTCACTCTATTGCTTAATATAAAAAACTAAATATGTCTCTCAAAGTCAAGTGTGCATCTTACGATACCAACACCATTACAACTTTTGAACAACTCGAAGATTTAACCAACGAAATGCGAGTTTTACTTACCGGTGGTTATCACTTAACTGTTGATGTTAGTGCTACTAATACAAGGATGTTCACTAAAAAAAAATATTGCGATGATGAAATATTTATTTCTACACAACCTACAACTTCTTCATCGCCTACTGGTCAACATAACATCAAGTTCCAAAAATATTACCAATGTTAAATAACTTTTGACAAACAAAACTACAACTAAAGAATCACGTGTTGAATGTGAGTTAATAAAAAGGATGTGATACTTGAATAAATAATCATTTGCTTCTCAGCTCTCACCACGACAAGACCTATTTAAGAAAATGTTGTACAGAATGATGATTCAACTTGATGGAAAAATCTATGGAAAAGATTACAACACTGTTGAACAAATGACTAAAGATATAGATGTATTAGCTAAAGAAGGATACCAAGCTAAATTAATTTTGAAATTTCCTGAAGTACATCCGCTATCAATAGAAGAACTAGTTGCTATGGCTAAAGCTGAGAAAGATAAAAAGTCTGAAGAAAACAAAGAGAAACAAACTTCTTAAGTATCAACATTCCTTACATTAGTAAGGTATAATTTTTTAAAACTCCGTTTGGATGACCTTGAAATTACCCCCACCACTTTTCATAGTACATAAAACTCGCTATTCAACACTATACACTCTTATTCTTTCACTGGACTCCGCAGCATCAACATGGAAGAGCAAAAATACAAGTACAAACCTCATTACTGTTGTGAACAACAGTGTACAGATTTAGGACCAATGATGGTGGATGGGTTAGCTTGTACTAAATGTGAATTCTTCGGATCTTGTTATTGCAAATGCAAAACAAAACAACTACCACCACCGGAATTGCGAACTTTCAAATTTTACAAATCAAGATATTTTCATACATGTTGTCCTCAAAGATGTTTCAAATTTCACCCTCTAGATCTTGCTCATTGTCAACGCACCAAGTCTCATCAAGATGATTTTTGTACACATATGATAAAAAGATGTAAATACAGATCAGATTGGTATTCCGATCCTGTAGAACCATCAAATGTGTAATTTCAGTTTTACACTCTTTTTTAAAACTTCATTTGGATGACCTTGAGATTTCCCCCACCACTAGTTCTAATTTTTATATAATATTAAATCATTCCACTTCCAACACTCTAACTAACAACATGGAAAACAAATTTATCAAGTTTGAACATATAATAACTGACAGGGAGATGGAAGAATTGTTTCAAAACTTACTTTCTATCATTGACGAATATCCTATAAGATGGTTCAGAATTGTAGTTCAATATTTAAATCCTGGTGAATTGTTTTCTTCATCAAGTGAAGAAGATGAAACAACTACTTCGGTTCAAATAATTGAATTAAAAGACGAAGAAGAAGAACTAAACATTTTATTCAATCATAAGCTCAAGGTTCCCCATATAAAAGCCCCCTCCCTAGACAGCCCCCCTCCCTAGACGCCTGCTCAAGGTCACCATTATATAAGCCCCCTCCCTATGCGCCGATCCTCATTCCATCACCGACTCTCCAACAATGAACAACTCTACATTGGCCCGAATGAATTCTAGTTTTGAAATAAACTCTAAAGATGAGTTACAAGACATTTTTAATATTTTACAAGAACTTGTAGATAATTTTACAACCATCAAAATGAATTTGGAAATAACATACGATTGTCCTATTTGTGATAAGGTTGAAAGTTTAGACGAAGACAGTTTACTAAATCTAACTCCTGCACCATCTGACACTACTGATGGTAATAATGAAGAGCAACGTCTTTCCCCCACCACTTCTTTGTAATTCATCCTTTCCCCCCACCACTTCTTTATTTAACTAACATTTCTCCCTTTTACTTCTCATTCCGTCTTTGACTTCTGAACTATCAACATCACTTGTTTTAAAATTTCAAACACTAACACAATCATGATGGATATGATGGATGAAGTTCCCTTCGTAACTAGAATGGAAGAGGATAAATTGAAATTAGAAATTAAACGATTGGAAATGGAACAGGAAAACCAACTCGAAATGTTACATTTGTTCAAGCTTTTCAAATACATCATCTGGGGACTCTGCATTTACCTTCTCATCGTCGTCGGTGTTTGTGTTTACAACTCTGTAGTTCATAACAAAACTTCAACTTGTTTAAACACTGCTGTCACACATTGATTGTATGTTTTTCACAAATAAAGTTCACAAACCTAATTCTATACCTATCCCACTATCACCAGAGTTAGTTCCACTCTCCGAACTATTACTCCGGTGGTAGCGGGATAGGGTTTTTTAAAACTTACTCTGGATGACCTTGACATACTTTCCAGATCCCATTTATAAATTTGAATTTCAGTTTTAAACTAACTTTTAATTTTGTTCAACTATTAAGAGTTTTGTTAACACCGTCAAATTTCAGTTTTCAACTAACTTTTAATTTATGTGCACTTTTAGTTCAACCCTAGTTACTTTGTTCGCAAATTCAGTTCAACCGACCACCAACGCTATCGCCATCTCCACCCCAATATTTCAACATCTCTGCCCCCAACATTTGCCCGAACATCTGCCCGTAGGGGCAGCTGCCCGGACATCTGTTCAGTTTTAAAAATATAAAAGAAAGGTAAAGGAGTAGGGGTGGCGCATGCTCACCAATGCAAAACTAAGGTTTGAGGTTAGAATTATCCATGGCGGCCGCCATGTCTGGTTCAGTTTTACCACATAGAGTCGGCGACCGGTTATTGGTCTAAAGGAGTGGGGGAAAGGGTGGTGGGGGAAGGTTGCCATTTTATAAGCCCTCTCCCTAGGCGGCGCTTCTCATTCGATCGCCAACTTTCAAACGATAAACACTTCTCCCATGGCACGAATGAATTATCCCGCTATCACCAACTACTTCAACTTAAAACTATTTCTGGTGATAGTTGGATGGAATTTTTAAAAACTTACTCTGGATGACCTCGGCATATTTTCCAGATCCCAGTTATAAGTTTGAATTTCGATTTTGAACTAACTCTTAATTTTTGTTCAACTGTTAAAGTTTCTTTAACACCGACGAATTTCAATTTTAAACTAACTTTTAATTTATGCGCACTTTTAGTTCAACCCCACTTTATGCGCAAATTCACTTCACCCTAACGCCAACACTATCGCCATCTCCCACTCCAACCTATATGGCATAACATATAACTACAACATCTCATATATACCCTCTAACCCCCACCGGAAGCTATATGGCATGGCAGCTGGCGCCAGCTGCCCGGGCAACTGCTCCCGGGCAGCTGCTACTTCCGGTCTAGGTGTGACCAAACCACACTACTTTTGTTTATAAAAGTTTAATTATTTAATTTAAAAAACAAAACCCCTTATAAAGGCCTATTCTAATTTATTACAACTATCTGTCCCATAGGAATTATTATTAATATTCTTCAGTAAATTATGTGTATGAACATTTTTATTTGAAACTTAACACCCCAAAATTCAGTATCCTTTAAGTCACTAGGAGTAAGTTTTTCTGATCTTGTAAATCTATTTATTAAGGTAAATTATTCACTTTTATACTTATACTTCCTACTTTCGTATGAATTATGGACTCACCCTATTTCTTGTGATAAATCGTAAATTAGTCAAAAGTATGTCTGATGAATCAGATAGTGCAATCAATTATTAATTATTACTATTTTGAATGCTTGACATTTACAGGTTGTCTCCTAATATTACACGTGTCCTGTACTTGTAAAAAATTTATCTTTTTCATCCAATTAAGTTCCTCGCCCAAGTCGTGGGTCCTTCAAGGATCAACTATTGGAAAAAGTCTTATTAATAGGACTCCCGTGTATGTCTATGATGTAGGTGTTGTATAGGACACAATCCGTCATGTCAGTGTTGTCGTGGTTAGCACGCCAAACTACATGACCGATATGGTCAGCGATGTTGTGGGTTCGAATCCGCGCCTTCTGCCAGGAAGTTTTAAACAGTAAAAACTTACCTGTGGTATAGCAGCTCTCTCCCTTACTTTATTTAATACAAACAAACTGTTCCACATACAGAAGTTTATATGGACGGACAATGTACGGAAGTAGGCCTCAAAAATTTATTATATCCTAGGATAGTTGTTCTCAAGACTAAGAAATGAATTTTTTTAGTATAAAATGTATTGTATAGATCCGTTAAATAAATAACGATGACATATACAGGGTGGTTATAAAGTCCCTTCCCCCCTAGGATTTTTTTACAATTTATATTATAAGTAATTTTCAATGACGGGATTCATTGTATAGGTACATACTCTAACTTTTGTAGTAATTTAAAATTTTGGGAGTTACCTGAGGTCCAAGATATGGGAGTCAACTTCAAAATTCCTTATGAGAAGCTAGTCATGCGACATGTCAAATAACACTGCCTTTTCCCCCTGAAAACAGTGGTGCAATCTAAATTCAAAAGGGTTACACCGTTTTCAAGATATCTGTAGGTCTAAGATGTAGGAGTCGACTTAAAATTTTTAACTAGGAGCTAGTCATGCGACATGTCAAATAACACTGCCTTTTCCCCCTGAAAACAGTGGTGCAATCTAAACTCAAAAGGGTTATACCGTTTTCAAGATATCTGTAGGTCTAAGATGTAGGAGTCGACTTAAAATTTTTAACTAGAAGCTAGTCATGCGACATGTCAAATAACACTGCCTTTTCCCCTGAAAACAGTGGTGCAATCTAAATTCAAAAGGGTTATACCGTTTTCAACATATCTTTAGGTCTAAGATATAGGAGTCAACTTAAAAATTTTAACTAGAAGCTAGTCATACGACCTGTCAAATAACACTGCCTTTTCCCACTGAAAACAGTAGTGCAATCTAAACTCAAAAGGGTTATACCGTTTTCAAGATATCTGTAGGTCTACGATGTAGGAGTCATGTCACTGTCGCATGACTAGCTTCTAGTTAAAATTTTCAAGTTGACTCCTATATCTTAGACCTACAGATATCTTGAAAACGGTATAACCCTTTTGAATTTAGATTGCACCACTGTTTTCGTTGGGAAAAAGCAGTGTTATTTGACATGTCGCATGACTAGCTTCTCATAAGGAATCTTGAAGTTGACTCCTATATCTTGGACCTCAGGTAACTCCCAAAATTTTAAATTACTACAAAAGTTAGAGTATGTACCTATGCAATGAATCCCGTCATTGAAAATCACTTTTAATATAAATTGTAGAAAAATCCTAGGGGGAAGGGACTTTATAACCACCCTATATTTATCAAACTTTTCTACTTAAAAGGAGAATATGACTCAAACATAAAATACTATGTTAAAAAAACCTAAAATAAAATCACTGTAGGTACCAATTAAATTTTTTGCTCTTCACAAATCAGCACACATTTTTATGAGCAAGATGTGTAATTTTGGGTTTAAGGTGGGAAAACGTAACTGGCATTTTAAATATGGAGTGTTAACTTGAAGTGGTTGGCTAAAATATTACTACTGTTTCACACAGGGTTTCCTCTTTCCTAATACTATACCCTCCTAATTTTTATTTTATTTGTATATATTTTTATTGTTTTCAAAATAGATTGTATAAACTACAATTTACTCCTAAATTTTAGTTTACACACATTCTATACTTTAGATTTAACCAAGCTCTGGACTAAAACCGGAAAAAGGAAGGTAAGGAACCCACAACTCATGATGATAATAATGAATTATTGCGTGACACGCGCTTTATTTAATCTCATATCAGCCAAACTGACGTACATAACATAACATCGCAGTTGCAATCTACAATTATTTGACTTATAATCGTTTTGTCGAGTATCCAGGACTATTGTCTATACAAGTTAAAATGTTAAATGCTTTTACTCAGTCAATTCCGGTAAAAAAATGACGATCAAACATTCCAAATATATTGCACACGTTTTCTTCCAATAAATTATAAATATCTGAAATCTAAAAAAAAAAAAAAAAACTGCTTGAATGTAATTTTTTGCCCAAATTTTTAACATAGAAATCTAGACCGAATGTAATTTCAAAGATATCAATAATCTAAATAAAGAATGGTTTTAATATTTTGGACTTTCGACTTTAACATTTTACTTTTACCAAAATTTTAACATCCCGTAGCAAATCGGAAAAGTGGAAAGTGTACCTTTAGACTAAATAATATCTACAAGAATTTAATTTTTATTTCTTATACAAACTATCTTTAAGTAAAACAAGTCAATTTTTTATTCAATATGTGAATATGTTAGATGTTTTACATTAATACTAAAATAGGTTTAAGTTTAAAACTGATAATGAATGTGCTCTTGTTTTTGAAGTGTGGATGATATAGCAGTTTTAAAATGTATTTTAATGTGTTTAATATTTTTAATTACTTATTTTGTATGACGTAGGCATTTATAAAAATGTCATAGTTTTTCCATTGCATTTTTAAAATTACTGAAATACACTATCAATAGATTGGTAGGTTTATTTATTTATTTCTGTTAACAGAATAAAATATGATATAAAAATGTAAATTTTAATTGTTTTATTGTTTTGAAATTATTGTTTTGGGCTTAACTTCAAGAACAAAATTAGATAGAATTCTCACATACAGTAGGCCTACCAACTTTTAAATAATAATATAACCCTGGTTTGAATTTTGTTGATATCCTTTCCAAGTTCACATGCTTAGTATAAACTTATTTTAAAATTAAATAAAAAATTGATAACATTTTTTTGTTAATAAAATAAGGTTAATCGTTAACTAATTAAGTACTAAACTATAGTATTGGCAAAATAATGGTTTTAGGGAAATATCACCCATGGTAGAAATGTTTACAAAACTTCAATTCGGGATTTTTTTGTTTCCACGTGAGTAAATATTCTAAATAAAAATACATAACCATTGGACTTTTTTTAAAAACATCCGTGAAAATATTTCAGATGTATTATTCATTTTAACCTCGAGCTAACATTGTTAACACAGAGTGTAAGCCTTTCAAAAAATCTAATAAAAAGATTTTATTAATGGGTGGTTCTTCAGATGCGGCAATGATCGATGTCAAGGAAAGAGATGAGTTTTTGTAAATGTAATGACAGACAAATGCCTTATAAATTTATGAAATCTCGAAGTTCTAATATATATTACAAACTAAAATATAAACACAAGCATGGTAAAATTTTTATTGTGAACATTATTTATGTCATATATATATTTGAATCTAAATTCTAAAATAAATTATTTTGTGCAAGAGACTATTTATTGCAATTGAAAAAGTCACATTGTTCAAATTAGTTTTTAACAGACCATCAAACATAGTACACGAAGTAAATTTTACGTCATTTACTGTACTTGGAAAATCACAAAACTGTTTAAATAGTGTTTTCCAAATAACCATTAAATACAGTGTGTAGTGTTGCGTTAAATTACTCCTATTATAGTGAACTTTTGAAGAATTATGCATTTACATGGTTAAAATTTTTAATACTGTACTAATATTATAAAGCAACTCTTCAGTATACCTACATTGTATCGTACAAACTCTTAAAAAATTACGATGTACATAATTTATTAAGTAAACATTTTTCACTTAAACATTACATCTATATCTATATCTATAAAAGGCAAAGCCCTCACTCACTCACTCACTCATCACTAATTCTCCAACTTCCCGACTAGATAGAGTGCTGAAATTTGGTATGCTCATTCTTTAGGCTCAAAATGGGAAAGTCTGACTATTTTCATGTTAATATTCACAAAGGGCTACGCCCTAGACGTTCTTAAAGTTACCATGTTATTCTTATGGAAGCAACATTTTTGTATTCTAACATATGATTATGGAAATTGAATTAGGTTTGTTTACATATGCCACATGATAATTCATGCAAGAAATTGCTTATAAGCATAGAAATAACCAGGTTTGAGATATAATATTTATTTATGTTTGCTATTGTCAAGATTATAGTGATGTACTATTACTTTTAGTCTGGTGTACTTTGGTTGTATTAAGTGCAGTTTACTTTATTTCGTATTTTATTACTATATAATTTTTACTGTTCATAGGTACTAACAAACTGTTTTGCAAATATAGTTTTTGAAGCACTTAAGGACTCCACCACACTGGATTACAAAATTACTTTAGGGCATTCGCGGGGTTGAAATTTGACATGGACATTCCTCTTTGCTTATGGGTGCTTACTAAGAAATGGTTTGGCAAATATAGTTTTCGAAGTTCTTTAGGGCTGTGCCCAACAGCACTTCAAAAATATTTTAGGGCCTCCGGGGTTGAAATTTGACATGGAAGTTCCCCTTAGCTTAAGAATTTTTAAAAAGTGTATATTTTGAAATTCTTTAGAATTACTTTGGGCCCGAGGGGTTGAAAGTTGACATGGACGTTTCTCTTTGCTCACTGTTGCTCACTAAGAAACAATTTAGCAAATTTACTTTATTACTCCACCCCAAAGAACATCAAAATTACCATATGTGCTAAGGGATTAAAATCTAACGGGGATGCTCCGTTTTCCAAATAGGTGCTCACTTGGAAACGGCTTTGCAAATATAGTTTTCGAAGTTCTTTTCCGCCCCATAGGACTTCAAAATTATTCCAGGGGCTTCCCCCCCCCCACAAATCCTCAAAATTACGATAAATCCTACGGTGTTGAAATTTAACGTTTATGTTCCATTTTGCTAATAGGTGTTTACTAAGAAACAGTTTTAGAAATATAGTTGTTTATATTTCTAAAACAACTAAAAAAAAGGGCTCCGCCCTACATGATTTTAAAATGACTGTAGGGCCTACGGGGTTGAAATTCGACATGGTTGTTCTTTTTTGCTCAATGGTTCTCATTAAGAAAATGTTTTGCAAAATTCCTTCAGAGCTCAACATACAGTAATTTGTTGTTTCAATGTCATTCTTAAGGAGGAAGACTTTTTTGCTCTTTTAAAGATTTTATTACCTAAAAAATAAATTCAGTCACGGGCGAAGCCGTGGCGGGAAACAGCTAGTTTCATATATATTTAAAAACGTTGATAAAATACCAAGCCTTACTCAACATACAAATTACGCCCTATTAGAATGATTTATTACAGTGCAGTCGCTACATTGGTGTGCCGTTGTTTTTTACACTTCGTCGGTTCCATAATTACCGTCGCAGTCAATAAATATTATCTCTTCGTGTCGTTCAAACGGACACGTTGTTATGCCAAATACTAAATTTAGTATCTGATGATAAAAAATAGATTGAAACCCAGAATTCTGTATCCGATGCCAGAAAGCAGAAGGTGCTTCTATACTTTTAATTCAAAAACTAAATATGATTTAATGAGATTTTTTTAAGCGTAATTTCATACAAATATGATAGAAATCATAATTTACTGATTATATAAAGCAGATAGAGGGCTTGTTTAGTTATTAATCTTTGGTTTAGATTTTTTTCATAAATGGGAGAATTTTCGATCATGACTATGTCCGAGTCATGGACTATAAGTTGGCTGAGAACACTTTAGGGTATTTCGGTTTATTAAAGTGATGAAACGAACTAGGCATAGGCCCTATCTCAGAACTACATAGTTATAAACTATTATGTGAACACTTTTAAATGTGCGTAAACTTACAGTGTGTTCGGAAAAACGTTCCAATAATTCAGAAGGTTACTCTTCACATTAAATAAGGACAAAAATTTTCTGTTTTGACAAAACAAACAAAAAAATGTCCCAAAAAGCTTTGTTAAGACGCTATTTTGTTTTTTATACTTAATATTTTTTATTTCCGTAAAGGATATTTGTATCAAATTCATATTTAGCATGAACTTCTATCAGATAAATACATTTACATTTTCAGAAAGATAATTGTTTTTTTATGTGCATTTTTGAAATGGCAAACATTTAAAATTGTTGAACTCAAATTTCACAAAAAATACAAATTTTATCAAAATTTTAATAGACTAAAAAAAGATGACATAATAATTTATCTAAACATTAATACCAAGTTTGTAAAGATCTAACAAGTAACAGAGTTATTAAGATTTTTCTATGAAAACAAACAAAATTTGCATTAATTATAATTCAAAATCAATGTGTTTCTGCGTATAAATCTCAATAACTCCGATATTTGTTTTCGGATCTTTACAAATTTGGTTTCAGTGTTTCGATAAGTTAATTTGTCAACTTTTTGACTTTTGTAAAGTTTTTATACAGTTTTATCTTTTTTTTCAAAGTTTGAGTTAAAACATGTAAAGTGGCCGCCATTTTGGAAGTATACATCGGGAAATATAATAATTTAATTATAAACAAACTTAGAAAATATTCAACAATATACTTTGAAAGATAAAGATTTCATACGCTTACAGTATCTATGACAGATATGTATGATAAAATTGTTTGTGTTTAAAACTAAATAACAAAAATTTAATTCAATTAAATATTAGATCATTTAAAGAACCCATATACATTTTAATGAGAACTTTGTAAATATTGTAACGATTATTCGTTACAGGATTTTAATTTTATTTTACGTGGGAAAAAGTTTTAGTTAGTAATTAAGTGTGAGAAACAATTATTATTTTCAAGTCGAGACGCGGTAGTTGTCCGAGGCCGGGAACAGTTCACTTCAAGACGTAGGAGGGGTGGACAGATTTGAATTTACCGTTGAAGTTTGAAGCGAATGCGTGCGACGGGAGAAGCGATAAAGGCGAGTCCCGACCGCGGCCAGGCCTCATTTGGTGGTTAATCAGTGGTACGAGCAGTGCAGCGATCTACATTAAACTGTGTTTTTCCTTGTACCCTCATTTGGAGGTAAGATTTTCATTTATTTAGTTTAAGACAAAAATAAATCCTTTATTCCAGAAGAGTTTTATTCGAGTGTTGAATAATTAATTGTCAAATTGTTATCTAAACTGATGTAGTTAAGCATGTAGAAAACTGTTTCAAGAGTAGACCACGTGCTGTGGAAAATTAGTCATTGAACGAGGACGTAAATATTAATTAATTAATTTGATGTATTTGAGATCATAATGCTTTATTGTATGTTTAATATTGTTTTATCCAGGATTTAATAGAATTTCTTTCCGACAGACTACTATGTAGTATGTAGGATTAAATGAATGAAGGATTTTAAATGGTTACAAAGCAATTTAAATGTAATTTCATGGTATATCTACTCTGTAAATAATAAAAAGAAAATATTGTTCAAGGTTAGTTAATTTTCAGGAGATTTTCAAATGAAATAAATTAGAGACCTACAAGTAATAAAGAGCTCGAATTTATTAAATATTGTACACGTCAATAGGGGAGTAGTGAAGTTGTGTACCAGGTTGTAAGATGGGGGAGTTTCCACAGGGTTCACCCCTTGGAGGAGTCATTCTGGCCTTTCATCGACTGTGGAGTCGCTCCAGTAGGTGCCCGAGGCACTTGGTTACCGAGGACCACATGCTGTTCCTGTACCGCTCCATCCCACCGGGTCACTGTGGTGTGGGACCTGATGCTGCTTGCTGCGACCAAGGGGAGCCGACCACGTGGCGATCCACAACCCCTCGGACCTTTCCCTGGTCACCGACGCGGCACCCGAGGATCTTCTAAGTGATGAGTACACCAGTGCATGTCTTTTGATTTTGGGGCCCCTTTGCAATTTAGAGACGTTATGCAAATTGAGGACTTTATTGTGTAGCCTATGTGTAGGAGGACAGGTAAATAGGCCAGAGTAATTTAATTGGCTGTACATTATAAAATAATTTATAGCGTTCTGCTCCTGAGTAACATTGTTAGTTTTGTTTTGGTTTTTTTTCGCATCTTTGCGCAGAGTAATGTAAAATGAATCTATGTAAAATAAATCTTTCCTGGAATTTTCACATGTTTTATTTTGCTGACCAATCCATGCTCTATTGTACAAAGAACTCACTATTGAAGGGCTTTAAGCTGAAGTGTGGCATCCCAAACCTTTCAATAAGAAATTCAAATTAGCAATGAAGGTGTGAGGGGTGTGACAATATGAACAGTGAAGCTAAATCACAAAATGTTTTTTTTTTTTTAGTGAAGAAATTTTGTTAAGAAAGGGAAAATACGTGTAAAATAGCACTGTCATAGCGCTGTAAATACGCTGTCAGCCAACCACTTTCAACACTGCAATTGAAATACTGGGCACGTGTTCCCACCTAACACAAAACATCCCTCTTCTTGTTGTAAAACAACAAAGTGTGTTTTAACATGTTAACTAGTTGTTGCCCGTCGATACTCGACGGATATAGCTCCTCCATTAGTGGTAAATGAAACGCTATAATAGTGCAAACATGTAAGGTAGTCTATAAAATGTACTTCTTTGAACTGCCATACCAAGAACAATAATATATTTTATAGAAAATACTACGATTTTAGTTGGAGCATCAAAAAAGTAGGCCTATTCCGTAAAACCAATAATGTTGCATCCTTGTACTTATAGGCCCTACTATTTAGTATTTTATAAACATGTCAATTTGATTGTTTAGGTAGGCGCAAACCTAATTAGCCTAAGGAAACCGTTCTATTAGGTTCAACAACATCAGAAATAAGTAGACCAATATCCACTTGTAGGCCTATTGGATAAATTGTTCTTAATAGTTTTTTCAAGAATTAGGAAAGGCCTACAGTGTTGTAACTTATGATGGTTGGCTTTAACAAATATTGCTGTTAGGGTAGGATAGAACGTAGAGGAACCATTTATAACCACTTTCATATCGCAATATTTTTCTGTAGTGTGCAAGTTCCAATAACTATCCAAATTTAAAGGATACGAATTTATTTCACAGAAAATTACATAATTTTAGTTGGAGTGTCTGTCAAAGTAGGCCTATAGGCATATTCCTTAAAAACAATAATGCTGCACCCTTACTATGTAACACAGACACTCTTTAGTATTTTATAAACATAAAAAATCGAATGTTTACTTAGGCCTAAACCTTAGTAGCCTAATCAAAGCGTTATATTAGTTAAAAACATCAAAAAATAAGCAAGCCTAAACTATTATTTTGTAAACTTGTTAGTTTAATAAATAAGTTTTTTGAGAGTTTGAACAGGCCTATAAATATTTTAATGTATCTATTTTGCTTAAAATAAATATCGGTACCATCAGTAAAACATTTATTAGTGAAGCCGTTATTGGACACATTACAAAAAGTGTATTAGAGAAGATCGGTCTGGAACCCGGGCCGTCTAATTTGGAGTAAGTCACGTTACCGACTGCGCCACAAATACTGTCGCTAAGCGAAGTAAATGTAAAGCATTACAACGTTGCAAACGACAAATTGATTGGCACAAAGAATTTCCGATACATCTGTTTCTCTTTTAATACAAACGTGAACAATTTATCTAAACTAAACCTTTACAATTAGTCTTAATTTTAAAGCAATCAGCTATTTTACATAATTAAGCAGATTCCTTTCCATTTGAAGGATAATACATAATAATAATTGTAAACGTTTTTAGGTACTGATTATAATAAACCAAATCCTCCATGAACTTTTGTTCATCCATTCTGTATGTAGACAAAATATCTCGTTGTTTACAATCAGCTGATTGAAATCGTGTAAAATAAATAAATTGTTAAGGTTTGAAAATGTCGACGTTTTTAATTTAAGGGAGTAAAATAACGTTACGGTAATTATATGATTTAAAGCAACTTTCTTTTCATAAATGACAATACATCATAATAATTGTAAGTGTTTTAAGGTACTGGCCATAATAAACCAAATCCTTCATGAGCTTTTGCTCATGCATTTAGACTAAATACCTCGTCTGTTTACAATCAGCTGATTGAAAGCGTGTAAAATAAATAAATTGTAAAGGTTTGAAAATGTCGATATTTTTAATTTAAGAAAGTAAGATAACGTTAAAGTAAATAAAATCTGCTAATATACAAAGGTTTACGTTTTATTTGGTACAAACTGCGTGTAAATTGGTCCAGTGGAAGTCTCAGACGAACTGTCCAAAGGATTGGAAATGTTGGCTTTTTTCTCCATGTTAAATCTCCATAAGAAAAGTTTATTTTAAATTTTTGACCGATTTAACGTAAATATTTTTGAAATACGAATAAAACCTGCTAATATAGAACCGAAAACGTTTATTTTGGTACAACCCCCATGTAAATCGGTCCAGTAGAAGTCTCAAACGAACTGTCCAAAGGATTGAAAATGTTGGCTTTTTTCTCCATGTTAAATCTCCATAAGAAAAGTTTATTTTAAATTTTTGACCGATTTAACGTAAATATTTTTGAAATACGAATAAAACCTGCTAATATAGAACCGAAAACGTTTATTTTGGTACAACCCCCATGTAAATCGGTCCAGTAGAAGTCTCAAACGAACTGTCCAAAGGATTGAAAATGTTGGATTTTTTCCCCATGTTAAATCTCCCTAAGAAAAGTTTATTTTTCATTTTTGACCGATTTAACGTAAATATTTTTAAAATACAAATAAAACCTGCTAATATAGAACCGAAAACGTTTATTTTGGTACAACCCGCATGTAAATCGGTCCAGTAGAAGTCACAGACGAAGTGTCCAAAGTAGAAGTGTCCAAAGGTTTTTTAACTTTGTGTTTTAAATATATAGATGTGACTAAAACATCCACTTCATGGATACAATTCAAATCTTATTAAATATCCTTGTTATAGAGTCATACCTAACTTCAAGATTCAAGATTTTTATTTCCACACATTTTTCTCAATAAATTACAACATAAATTAAGATTTAAGAGTACAACAAACTATGAAGAACATACTTAAATGTTATAGCCTACATGAAATAACATAAATATATTCATAATAAATAAAATGTTTATACAAAATATCTACAAACTATAATACAAGGTTAATTAAAAGATAAATGGAAAAAATGTGGTTAGGTGTCTCATTTGATGAAAAGTGTTGAGACACCATTACCAATTTGACGCCTCGTGCCGAGCAGCCCCCCTAATTAACAATTTAGGTATTTAAAAATTTATTTATGAATATATTTTCAGTATGGAGTGAACATTAAAGTAAACACGAATAAATTCAGTAATAATAATAATATGAATGATACAAAATATATTAATAAAATAATTTGTGTGTCTGAAAAGGATACTTTATGTACAACGTTGAGCAGGTTTTATGTGAAAAAACAATTCGCAATTTTTTGAGTGCAAATACTAAAGTCCTTGGTTTGAAACTTTTATTAAGTGTCCGAAAAGCTTCTAGGGTGATACTGATGCGAAACTAATTATAAACTACGGTAAAGTTTAGCTACGGTACTTAAAATAAACATTTAAAAAATTTTTCCTACATTCTATCGTATTTTAACATTTTTTAATAAAAAATATAAACCATACCCTGTAAATGTATGTTCAAGTCCATTGAGCCAAGCGATATTTGTTATTCCGTTTTTACAGGAAACATCGACGTGAACGTGCAATCCGATAAACCCCATAAACTTTTCCACCTCACCATAAACTCCGTCTGACACAGGTACAACGCCGGATAGTCTCCTACAAAACAAAAATCTATGAAACATATCTTTTACAATACATTTCCTTAAAATTAAAAATGTTTAAATTCGTTTATGTATTTCAAGAATACTATTGTGTAAAGCCTTATAACTGATTTATCCTGATACATTTATCGTGACAATTTAAATCATGCATAAAGTAAAAAAACCATTAGTTTCTCCATATTTTCCTTTTTCCGTATTACAACATTGCTCACTGATAGTAAACCTGTTTCGAATATAATCTTCTCGTGTATAATTGCATATGTGTATATTGACAAATATTTTGAAGTTTAATATTATATTCAAATATCATGAGTATTAATCGTTTTAATGTTTGCTGATTTTTAACTTATAGTTTTAATCAGGTATTGTTAATAAAAATCCAGTCATTTGCGATTGTATGACAGATAAAGATATATAAACTAAACCAATCTCTTATACATGAAAGCTTATTATTTTTTTTAAATCAGAATATTTCCTATCTTGTATTCCAACATATTCTTAAAGACATTATTGGTTTTAATCAACCATTCATACTTATTCTGAAAGTATTTACTATATGCATGAATGCCCCCAAATCTAACTTGTATTTGCATAAAAAGTTTCAACGACAAACAAACACAGTTTTTTTTAATACCTACACAAAGTAGTAAACCCTCGTTTATAACTTGTTCTATAAGGAGTTGTATTTCGTTGCTCCAAATGTAAAATGAATCTTTCTCTGGGAGACATTCCATTAGTGGTTGAGAAAGTTCGAAAACATCAGTCCCATTTCCAATGTTTTAATATAAAATATCTTCTATAGTAAAAATTGCCTTTTATCAGTCATAAGCATCAAGTACCAAGTACTTCTGCAGGGAAAATACACGGTCTATAAAAAGAATCATCTGATTTTATAGGTTTATAATCTCAAAAATAATGATCATATGGGCATTGGATTATTTTTATACTAAATTATAACTAATAAAGTTTCTTACATACCATTTAGAGGTGCTTAAAATGTGGCCCCCTTTTGATGCACAGTACACGTCTAAGCAAAACTCAAAATGGTCGCAAAGCTTATCTAGCATATCTTGAGTAACGGATTCAATGGCTGCTCTGGTGTGGTTCTTAAGTCTTTTAACCAAAGTTGTTGGAAGGGTAGGGATATAAACAGTGTCTTTTACAAACCCACACAAAAGAAATCATTTGAAAGAGTTTTTAAGTGGTAGGCTTCTTCAAAGGTAGATCGGCCTTACCGGAACTAGCGATTCCGCGTTAATCACTGGCCACCAAGTTCACCAGACATTACTGTTTGTGATTTCTTTTTGTATGCATTTATAAAAGAAATTCTTTAAATGAAGAACCATATTAGAGAAACCATCGAATCCATCACTCAAACCATGTTAGCTAGGGTCCGAGACGAATTTTAGAATCGCGTAGACTTGTGCTGTAGTTCTAGAGGGGGCAATATTGAGCACCTGTAAATGACATGTAAAAACTTTATTAATTATATCTTAGTATAAAAATAACCCCATGTCCATATGATCATTAGTTTTGAAACTATAAACCTATAAAATCTGACTATTCTTTTTGATACACCCTTGTATAACATTTACAAAATTAATTTGATAAAATATTATCTCGCTCCATTGTTCGAGCCCTAAACATCGCGCGTTTCGATGCCAAATGTTTTGGCACCTGCGGAGAAATGCAGTTGTGTCATCGTTATAACTTATAAAAAACCTGTCAAATAGATAAAATTTATATTCCATTGGACAGACCATAAAATGGGAAAAGCTTGGACGGGTTTAGAAAATAAAAAAATTATAAACAAAATAAATTGTGCCAGGAAACTAAGTATACTTTGTTCTTTATCAAATGAAATAATTAATAATAGGGATCGGCCAAGCACTGGTCGAAGTTCGACCAAATTATTAGTTAGTCTGCACCCTGTAACATCTGTTCTTCCTGATTTTCTAATACCTATATATTAATAGGCAAGCATGTTTCTTTTCCTACTTTTTTCTCAGCTCGTGTGAATAGTAGGAGAAAATCAGCGCACACTGTTAGAAATGTAGCGTCCTGTAGATGAGCAGAATCCCATTATAATTTTTATGGGCCTTCACGGCTACGCCCTATTATGGGCTTTCAAAGTTTCAATGTTAATCTTATGGGAGAAGGATAATTGATTGAATCATTAGACAGCTGTTATTATAACAAATCTATCAAAGCAAGAAGAACAGATGTTTCAGTTACAAAACCTTTTTAATTTAATTGACTCAATTGAGTTTTTGGTCGAATTTCAAATAGTGGGCGATCCCTAGTTTTTGTAATTACAACAACTGTCTAATGATTCAATCAGATTCAATTATATTAACATTGAAACATTGAAACAATGTAGGACGTAACCCTGGATGCCGATGTGAATTATAATGGGATTTATACTCGTCAACAAGACACAACCTTTCTAACAGAATGCAAGGTTTTCTCCCACAATGCACACAAGCTGAAAAAAGGAGAAAAAATATGCTTGTCTATTACAATATGGATTACGGTCAACATTTTACCCTATATCCTGCAAGGATTGGATGTTCCAAAGATACATAACTACCTTCTTATGTCGTGCTTTTCGTTTGTAAACATATTTCTTAAGTCATTTTTTTCTTAACATGGAGGGGATTTTATAGGACTTTTTTAATGGAATGTTTCAAAGTTTTAAAGAATTTTAATTGTATGACTGGAAAATGTAACCATAATTTTTATATGACTTAAAGACATATTTGAAAAACAGTATAAAAATATTTAAAAACTAAGATGTACAATTTCTTTGTTACCTGAAACTATGCAACAGCTATTGAACTGCTTATATTAATTTCTTTTACTACACGACACAGAAACACAAACAAAAATTTTTAAAACCTACTCCCTCGCATTTTATTTCGAAGTGCTGCAACCAAAATCAATCTGACCTCCACCAAAGTCTGCTTCATTTATCTTGTTTTTTTCTGAGCTGGAAAATCACGTGAAAGAAGAATGGCCATTTATCTCAATTCAGGTTCGTTTTGTGGCTAAAGTCCATAAGCTTATTTAGGTTTAATTTGACGAATAAACAGATTTTTATAAAATACAAATGCTTTTCCTAATTTAAGAGACTTGGACCTGAGAAACAGATTTTTTACTAATTTCTGTTCCAAACATCTCTTTATTTACAATATTATTTTATGTAATTAGCAATTTTTTTTATTAAAAAGATTTCAAATACAGAATCTTTCCAATTATCGTAGGTTAATTGGAACTTTTTGTAGGATTTTTTGTCACTTGAAAATAACAAGGTACAAAAAAACAAATTAACTTACTAAATTAAGAACCTACAATTTATCTTTTTTTTTTTAAATATTTGGTTGCGTGATTTCATATAAAACAGCTTAACTTACATGACTAAAGTCAGTTTTGGTGGTAAAATATGACATCCATACCAAACTAAATCATCAAATGTTCTCCATACCTCTTAACCAATTATCACCTTTTAAAGAATCAGTCATTACTGGTCCAAATACTGTATTTTATGCCAATATTTTAACTGATCCATGCAGCCTCAATAGAGTTCAAAATAATGGATGGGAGAAGTGTTTACAAACACTTCCAATCGAATAATAATAATAATTTACAATTATTTCAATAAGAGTAATTTACAAATAAAATGTGGACATCTTTTAAAATGAGACATAACAAACGTTTTCTGCAATGGTGAAATACTCAATGTTATGTTTTCTAAAATACAATGATATTTGTTTTTCATTTTGTTTTCTATAACCACCGGTACTTTGTTCTGGAAGCCTACTTCATTCAACAATTATTTTATGACCAAAACCTCAGCCATTTAACCTCATTCTTGTGAGCAGCATACACAATTTTTGTGATACTTAGCTAACATCATGATGTTACCAACGTATTACAATATTTCTGTATATTCTGTGCATTCGGATTTATGTTGTGGGTTAGAAAATGTAAAATATGAGACCAAAACAGCGACTGGCTGAGACTGTTTTATAGCAATTGTTTCAGGAGGGCGGAGACGAAGTCGGTGAAATATCTAAGTGTCTTTAGAGAAAACCTATAAGTCTTTTGGCCTCAATACTTTGTCTTTGAGGTTACGACTCCGAAAAAGACCAAGACCGAAGACAGCGGACAAAATACGGGTTTCATTTCAAGATTGAACTATCATGTGTCACTTGTTTTCTTTGGTATTATAACTTTGGTTCTTTTTAGAGACATTATTTATTCTCAAATAGAGTTTTTGTCATCATACAGTTTACATTAATGTTTATAGTTTTTAAATTCCATGAATAGAAGTTAAAGCTTCTGAATTATATGTTTCTTTAATGGGAATAATATATTTTAACACTAGATCTTTTTCGTGTATTTTAACAAACATGCAACTTTTTACGGATTTAAGCATCAGTCTTATATTATTGTAAAGTATCATAATGTTAAAATATCTTAAATACATCAAATAAATATCCATAGTATCAATATTATTTTTCAATATCAGTTAGTTGTAATAATGACTATGTCAGTTCCACCAACATAATGATTTTTTTTTTGTTTAAGTTTAGTAATCTGTATTTTTGATTTGCATCAGATGGTTATATGTAAAATTTCTTCAAACCAAACTATAGTTTGCCAATCTAAAATAGTTTTATTTTTGATTAGTTTTGCAAATCAAACCAAAATAGTTTTAGCCATACTTACAAACAAACGCAGTTAATTTTTATTTTGGCTATAAGTTTTTCATGAACCATTTGGTTAATACATTGTAGTTATTAACAGATAAAAAAGGGTATATTTATATTTTGTACTATACATTTTTGGATAATTTTTTATATAAGACTTGTAACAATACTAAATATTAATTTACCTAGTTTCAAAACATTTTGGCCCTAATTTTATAAAACTGGGCAAATTAATATTTGGTATTGTTACGTACCAAAGATAAGCTCTACTGGTGGAGTCTTTAAAATCTGAAAAGCAAGCATTGTTGGTGAGTACATAAAATTTAAGTTTTTCATTTGTAGAGTACAACGCATTAAGCCCGACTACATAATTATTACTGAGATGAATAATTTTGGGGAAAGTGGCCAATGTAAATAATAGTGACAACGATTAAAAATTTAATAACATCTGTTGTATGCAGGATTGTGATATATTGATCAGAATTCAATGGCTTTGAAGTGACGATTAACATGACATATTATAAATAACTTTCCTAACGGGACTAATTATAAGATTATGTATAGTTAAGATTCTGTGGTAAAGTTAGGGATAAGAGATAGTTTCTTTATAAACAACTTACAGTAAGCCATAAGCTTTCACTAAACCGCTGCTGATATCATAGCGTTTGGTGTTATAACGGATGACATTAATATTGTTTATGGGTGAAATCGGGAGAAGAGTTAGAATTCCTTTGAGGGAGGGAGGGGTAGGTGAGATGCCCCTCCCAATTGTAAATAGAGTCTCCAACTCCAACAAGAACTGCCGTTTGTGGACTTGGAAATTTCTACGTACATGCATTATGGGAGTATGGTATTATAAGTGTAGTAGATCAATGGTTACTAAGTTATATTTCCTGTAACTATCATGTTGGTTTGGTATACAATTTATAACAATACATTAAATCAAATTATTCTTGTCATAAATGTTTAGAACTTGAAATAATTGTTTTAAAATTTGTTATTTGTTAAAAAAGAACCGACTTTGCTCCCGACCGGACGTACAGGGAGAGTTAAATGTCTGGAATGACGTCATGTTGTCACTTGGACATAACCTATAGGACCCGAGGAGTAACGGATGCTGTTGGACCGGAACTATGGGCTGTGTGGGACTTGACCATATATGACTGATTCTGTTATCACCTATATACAACATTGTTATGTTGTTTAAACCATCGTAGTACTTCCCGACTAATATTAAAAATGTAAATGTCCGTATGTTTGTTGAGCTTTGACGCGAAAACTACTCAAACGATCATTATGAAACAAAGTTCAAAGTTCCCATATTCTTGGAGGTATCAGGAGTAACATAGGGTACTTTTTATAACAATATAAATAAATTTACGAAAGCTAAATGTATATAAAGAAATTTCAAAATATTTATCTATTTTTTTATTTGTTGGTATGAAAAAATTTCAATTGTAGATATTGAAGCGATCTCTTATATATAGAGTGAGCGTTTCGGCGAGTTAGCGTAGCAAATGAGCTAAACGTGACGGCGAGTAACGCGAGCAAGCCATCGGAAAAAGCTAGTATTTAAAAAAAGATTGATTATGCGGAGTAGGGTATTTTACATTTTTTTTTCTTATACCTGTCTGCGCAGTATTCAATTTACTCAAGTGATTGTCCTGTACTAAGTATTAAACTCTTTTGGAGATCGCAATACAAACTCATCTAAGTCTTCATTAACTCATCATAGTTTTACAAACGTATCTTATGAGGAGGCTATTCAATTTTAACTGTAATGTTGTAAGATAAATTTTTGAAGCTACACATTTTACCAAATGGAATTTTACAATCTTGTAGAGGATGGTTGATTCCCTGAATTAATTAAGACCAGCGAAGGATCTTTCTCAACAATCAGATGGAATTACAAGTTTCTTTATTAAAAGTTTCCTAGTTACAAACTTTTCGCAATCAAATGCGTATTACCGTTGAAGTTACCAGGAGAGTTTACATAGAGTCTGCTTATTGCGAAGTCCTTCTTATTGAATGCTAATGAACACTATACGGAATATCATAAAAGTACACAGGTTTTTATACAAATAAGAAGTGTTTAACCACTATAAAAATTCTACTTAATTAAAACTATTAATTCCTACCTAGAGTACGCTTTGAAAGGTTGCGGTACTGCAAAATAAGTTACGCTATCGCCATCTTTGAAATGGGATACCTTGCAGTGTTGCCAAAATCATATCAGTGAAATAAACAAATTGATTTTGCAAATCAAACCATCGGTAGCACTGTGGACTTAAACCACATAAGGCCATTAAGGATAGATGGATTGGGTTCATAATTTGCATGGATCTTCATTACAACAAATTTATTGAAAGTATTTAAATGTACAAAATGGAGAATCTTTATGAAAATTATAATCCCGGAGATAAAAACCACCATGACCACCATATTGCCCGCACTTACATATTTTTGAAAGAGAATTAATTTGATATTAATGCTTTTATGTTATTAGGTGGGCACTTATAGTTTTTTTTTTTTTTTTTTTTTTTTTTTTTTTTTTTTTTTTTTTTTTTTTTTTTTTTTTTGAGGGAGAGGCGGAAAAATGCATAACGCACACAGGTGGCCAGCCTGTAGTGTGGGGCTCCCCTAAAAAACGGGTTTACCCACTAAAAAACCTCCTCTACTCTTTAGGAATCTAACCTGGAATTGTTCATCACATTACGTCAGGCTAGGCGTAAATTTGGCTTACGCCTGTGATACGAACTGTGATAAACAATCCCAGTTGCCCTCATCCTCCAAAATCTTTTGGCAGACCGAGTCCACCGAAAATGCACCAAAGATTTGTGTGGCCTCCAGGCGGGGCCCTTCCCAACGGGGACAGCGGAAGAATGTGTCTTCCGCATCGTCGGGAACACCCGGGCAATAAATGCAGTCCGGTGAACCGGTCTTTCCCATCCGGTTCAGGTACGACCGAAAATAGCCGTGACCTGTCAAAAATTGGGTCAGGTAGTAGTCCACCTCCCCGTGCCGCCTTTCCACCCATGGTTGGACCTGCTTGATAAGTCGCGCAGTCCATCGTCCTCGGGTGTCGTGCTCCCAGCTGTGTTGCCACTGCTGGAAGGTTCGGGAGCGCTCTTCTGTTCTTGCCGTGTCCTTGCCTATCTCGCCTTGTCTCTGATAAATCGCTTTCCTCTCCCCTGCCAAGAGCTTGACAGGGATGACTCCGGCGACCAACAGGACGGCAGGCTCGGACACTGTCCGGTAGGCGGAACACACCCGAAGCGCAGCTTGACGCTGAACCCGGGCGAGTCGCAACCTGTAGCACTCCTTATCTAGAGCGCCTGCCCACACCTCTGCCCCGTAAAGGAGCACGGACTGGACCGCGGACATCAACAGACGTCTTCTGCTGGATCGGGGACCCCCAACATTGGCCATCAGCCTACTAAGGTAAGTGACTACCTTAGCGGCCTTGTCCGCCGTACGGAAGATCTGATCCCTCCAGCTTAACTTGGTGTCCAGCATAACCCCAAGGTATTTGGCGGCACGAGTTGATGTGACCACCTCTCTTCCCACTCGGAGTGGGACGACGGTGTTGATCCTCTTCTTCGTGAGGATCACAATCTCCGTCTTACTGAGAGCAAGCGAGAGACCGTGATCTGACATCCAGGTGTTGACCACACGCATGACTCGGTTCAACTTTAGTTGGGCCAGCTCAACGTTTCGTGCAGCTATGAGAGCTGCGACGTCATCGGCGTACCCAACCAAAGTGGTTTCCTCAGGCATCTCGGACCTCAGGAGGCTGTCATAGGCAACGTTCCAGAGATCCGGGCCGAGTATTGAACCTTGTGCGGCACCAGAAGTGACTTCCACCGTCCGCGTTCCGTCCCTCGTGTCATAAATCAGGCTTCGAGAGCGTAGATAATCCTCGATGAGCCGCAACAGATATGCAGGAATACGAAAGGTGTTGCGAAGCGCATCCAACATATCGACCCACCTCGCCGAGTTGAAGGCATTCTTGACATCAAGCGTAACAAGAAGCACTACTCGGCGGGAGAAATGGTTGTGGCTCTCGGCTCTCTCCACAGCTCTCTGAACTTCGGTGACAGCGTCGATCGTTGACCGTCCCTTTCTGAAGCCGTACTGACGGGGGCATAAGTCCCCAGCAGCTTCCACGGCAGAAGTCAGGCGGGAACGGATCAGCTTCTCGAACAGCTTCCCAGCCGTGTCCAACATGCAGAGAGGCCTGTGGGACGACGGCAGCTCGGGATCACCTTTGCCCTTGCTGATCAGTACAAGCCTGGCTGTTTTCCAGGGAGCCGGAAACACCCCTTCTACCAAACAGGCATTGTACATTCTCAACAACAAGTCAGCGTTGATTGAAAATACTTTCTTTAAAGCCTCACTGGGAATCCCGTCCGGGCCAGGAGCCTTGTTATTTTATAGTATAGGAGCCAGGGCACTTATAGTATACGAAATAACACTGTTAAATAAATCCTAACTTAAGACAAGCAAATAACAAAATACTCGAGGAAAAGTGTAAATATGTTTGTCTACAATATCGAGAATAATGAAATTCAACTAGTTGACACTTTTAAAAGTAGATATTATTTAGTTAAGTTTGTTTAAAATAATTAGATTAATGACGGCCATTATAACATTAATATGATATAATTCCAAGATGGATTTGAGGTAATGTTTCATTTTAATTTCAAAATGTAATAGAAAATTATCATTTGGAACCTTTGAGTAAAAAACATATTTCATGAGAAAATAAAACATCAAAATATTATAGTATCAGGGAAATACATACACTTCGGTTGTTCTGTCGAGGGTAAAAGAGCTTAGGGATCTCTTCAGCAAAGTACCGGTATGAGTAGCCTCTCCACGGATCTAATGTGTTTTTACTTTGAAGACTACTTTTTCACCTTTATAAATCTGGATCCTATATCACCAACGAGTTTTAATTTAGCACGGTTCGTGAAAATGAGCTATTTCATATGTAAATGATGTTTGGTGCTTATACTAACAATCTGTGGTGTTGAGACCTGAAATGATGATTTAATGATGAAAACGATAAGCTGATAGTAAACAGGAGAAGTAAATAAGAAATTAAGAATAGCTATTTTAATTAAATGAACTAATTATATTCATGCAGCTTACAGATATACTTAACACTTACTATTATTATATTATGAACTAGGGGTACCTGTGCAGCGCAATGCGCTGCATTTATTAGGGTGCCTGGTGATCAAACTTTGCTCCATGGTAATACTTCGAAAAAAAATTTCACCATAGTGAAAATTAGATAGAACATTATTGGTGTTTCATCGATCGATCTTCATTACCTGACTCAATTTTCCAACTTCCCAATGTGATAGTGTTGAGATGTGATGCTCGTTCTTTTAGGTCTGAATTAGCTAAGATTACGTTGTTGTTCTTTTGCCGATATGTCTTAGGCTTAGGGCCTTTGTCTAAACCCTCCTATAAAATTTAGAATAAATTCACAGATGTTGGATCCACATAGTTCTTCAAACATAAAACGTAAATGACAACAGAATAAAAATCAACATTCTATTACTCCCTGGTCCAGTATGAGTTATGCAGCACTCACTGCGGCTGTTTTTGTAGTACTACTAACTACTGTATGTGGTAGTCAATGACATAGCGAGTGAGTCAACATTACTATTTATATCTACAGCCTCTTTAACTTAACTTTCCATGACATTACAAAATTTAAATAAAGAAAAAACTAAAATTAAGAGAATCTACATTTTAATTGGTGTGATTCAATTTGTTTTTAGTGGCATTTTTATTTTGGTTAAAATTTCTCTTTATAAAAACCATCTTTGTAATAAGCTTGTTTTCTATAGGTACTGGAGGTAAAAAACTTTTAAATGCTGTCTTTTACACAGGTTTTTTTTTTTTAAATCAATCAATCAATCAATCAATCAACATTTATTCGGCTGACAATTAAGAAATTGCACAAGCCTATACATCATAAACTTATCTGTAATATCTAAAATTAATTTAAAATTCATAATTTCTTATTTTATATTGTAAAAGTCTTCCATTGAATAAATTCTCTTGTCAATAATATATCTTCTTAATTTCTTCTTAAATGTGTTTGTGTCTGAATTCATATTCTTAATTTCAGTAGTAAGGTTATTGTAAATGTTGGTATAGTTACCGTATATTTAATATGATTTTCATAAAATGATCTTCTATGATAAATGGTTGAAATTTTATTAGTTTTTCTGAGATTCATGTTTGTGTTATTGGTTTCTATTGTATGAATTTTATGTGTAATAAATAATATGTGTAGCGTTCTGCTTAAAACATGTTTATACTATAATAGTAAATAAAAAGGTTATTACACTTAC
Organism: Neoaliturus tenellus; assembly: GCA_030545055.2. Classification (NCBI taxonomy): domain Eukaryota; kingdom Metazoa; phylum Arthropoda; class Insecta; order Hemiptera; family Cicadellidae; genus Neoaliturus; species Neoaliturus tenellus. The sequence goes on along the minus strand of CM061534.1, from coordinate 49,268,513 downwards.
AACCAACTATCCCTTTTCCTTATAGTTTTTAGCAGTTTGAAAACCCATGCACACAAATTTAGTGATCTATTTTAATATTTGTTACCTTTCATTATTGTTTCAATACCAGTCGGACCACCAATAAGACCCATGTCAAAAATTTCAATTTCCAAAATTGTTTGCGTAAACAAAAATTAATTTTTCTAGGGTTAAGTTACAAAATTTATTTTATGTGCCCAAATACGCGTTAATAAAACTTTCAAGCAAAACCTACCAGCTACATTTTGAGAAAAGGTTAAAAGCTCAGATTAGACACTCCTCGTATTAAAGTATGAAATTATGTTGATATTTCAGTACCAGTTCAATTTGCTTCTATTCAGCTTTTAACATATGTGTTTGTTTGTTTAACTATCAACAGCTGTTTTATTTAGCAATTCAATATAAATTGTTCCCCATGTTAATCTTATGGACAAAAAATGAGCTTTGAGGGCTTCCCGTCAGCTTCAGAATTAAAATATAAAAAATCTAAAACCTTATTGCAAAACTACGAACTGAGACCATTCTTTTGACACCTCAAACATTAAAATTGGTCCATAAATAAGGGAGGAGTAGTGTTAACAAAAAAAGGCCATCACGTATTATATATATAGATACATAAAAAATTACTCTCTATAAAATATGAAAATGCTTTATGTCCTGTAAAGTTTTTAATTGTTCACTTAAAAATCAAGTAATGTTTATGTTAATCTCAATTTTTTATTGTACTATAAGTTAAATTTACATTAAAACGTTGTTATATTCTCATCTCTTTCTTGTCAAATAGATGGAGTTGGTATTAATATGAAATTGTTGAAAGAAAAGATTTACAACGAGGGTATGCTGACGATGGCCATTGTTTTAACGTGCGATTTTACTGTTGTAGTTTGTAAACTCAATTACCTGACAAATAAATTCAGATTGGTTGATCGTAGGAACTTTGATGTGTTTCACATAAAGCAGACTTTACTGAGCCACTCGAAAAAATGCCAGTGGGTGTTTTAATATCATATCAACTTGTTCATTATCCAATTATTGATGATTGATCAACGTGTGGGGTCTGTAACTTTCCGTTGTATATAAGCAAAAATTTAATCATTAACGTAGATATTTTTATTTAGATTACTTTTATGGCTGAATTAACTCTTTTTACATAATATTAACAACTTATGATATAAAATATATTGTACATATAATATACAATATATTAATAATTATTTACAGTATTATTCATCGGTATTAATATCATTAGCTAATTATTGGGTTTTTAAGAGGTTGGCAGACCTCTTTTTGCCTTACTTTGCCCCGTCCACATAGACTATTGATCTGTGCTTGGATCGTATTTGACAAAGTAGGGAGGTGAGCCGCTACAGTACAAGGTGTAAGGCACTGATAAAAGTCACTTGCAGTACGCGGATTCGAACCCACGACATCTCTGCCATGGTCCCGAAGTCTGGCGCGCTAACCACTACGCCACCGACTCACCCGGTATTTAACGTTATTACAACTTAGGAAGGCCTATATTTAAGAATTTTTAAACAAAAATCTTCAAAAATGAAAAAGAAGTCATGTTTTTTTCTAGTAATGAGTTTATGTTTTATTAGAATACAGATAGCATTTTATACTAAACACTATAGTGACTTACTAACAGACTTGACGTGGTTTGTCTAGTATACGGTTCATTCATATATACAGTAACTAGCTGTTTCCCGTCACGGCTTCGCCCGTGACCGAATTTATTTTTTAGGTAATAAAATCTTTAAAAGAGCAACAAAATCTTCTTCCTTAAGAATAGCATAGAAACAACAAATTACTGTGTGTTGAGCTCTGAAGGAATTTTGCAAAACATTTTCTTAATGAGAACCATTGAGCAAAAAAGAGCAACCATGTCAAATTTCAACCCCGTAGGCCCTACAGTCATTTTAAAATCATGTAGAACGGAGCCCTAAAGAACATAAAAAAGTATATTTCTAAAACTGTTTCTTAGTAAACACCTGTTAGCAAAACGGAACATACACGTAAAATTTCAACACCGTAGGATTTATGGTAATTCTGAGGATTTGTGGGGGGGAAGCCCCTGGAATAATTTTGAAGTCCTATGGGGCGGAAAAGAACTTCGAAAACTATATTTGCAAAGCAGTTTGTAAGTGAGCAACTATTTGGAAAACGGAGCATCCATGTTAGATTTTAATCCCTTAGAATATATGGTAATTTTTATGTTCTTTGGGTTGGAGCCCTAAAGTAAATTTGCTAAATTGTTTCTTAGTGAGCAACAATGAGCAAAGAGAAACGTCCATGTCAACTTTCAACCCCGTGGGCCCAAAGTAAATTTCAAGACTTGTGGGACGGAGCCCTAAAGAATTTCAAAATATAAACTTTTTTTGAAATTCTTAAGCTAAGGGGAACGTCCATGTCAAATTTCAACCCCGAAGGCCCGAAAATGTTTTTGAAGTCCTGTTGGGCAGAGCCCCAAAATACTTCGAAAACTATATTTGCAAAACCGTTTTTTAGTAAACACCCATGAACAAAGAGGAATGTCCATGTCAAATTTCAACCCCGTGAAGGCCCTAATGTAATTCTGAAATCCAGTAGGTAGAGCCCTAAAGTGCTTTAAAAACTATATTTGCAAACCCTTTTCTTAGTGAGTACCCATGAGCAAAGGGAATCCTCCATCATATTTCAACCCCTTGGGTCCTAGAGTAATTTGAAAGTCCAGTGGGGTGCAGACCTAAAGGGCTTCAAAACTATATCTGCACAACACTTCTTAGATTAGATAGATAGTACCTATGAGCTAAGAGAATCGTCCTTGTAAAATTTCAACACGTAGGCTATACAGTAATTGTCAGCTTCTTTGAGGTAGAGCCCTAAACAATTTCGAAAACTATAATGGTAAAACAGTTTCTTAGTGAGCACCCATGAGCAAAGAGGAACGTCCATGTCAAAAATTTCAACCCCGCGAATGCCCTAAGGTAATTTTGAAATCCAGTGTGGCGGAGTTCTTAAGTGCTTCAAAAACTATATTTGCAAAACCGATTGTTAGTACCTATGAACAGTAAAAAAGTATATAGTAATAAAATACGAAATAAAGTAAACTGCACTTAATACAACCAAAGTACACCAGACTAAAAGTAATAGTACATCACTATAATCTTGAAAAAGTCAAACATAAATAAACATTATATCTCACACCTGGTTACTTCTGTGCTTATAAGCATTTTCTTGAATGAATCATCATGTGACAGATGTAAACAAACCTAATTCAATTTCCATAATCATATGTTAGAATAAAAAAATGTTGCTTCCATAAGAATAACATGGTAACTTTGAGGACGTCTAGGGCGTAGCCCTTTGTGAATATTAATATGAAAATAGTCAGACTTTCCTATTTTGAGCCTAAAGAATGAGTATACCAAGTTTCAGTACTCTAGCTAGTCGGGAAGTTGGAGAATTAGTGATGAGTGAGTCAGTGAGTGAGGGCTTTGCCTTTTATAAATATAGATGACTGTCCACACAATCAAGAGAAGACTCCCCCATGTGCTTCAGTGACAGCAATGGTTGCAAATGACATTTACAGAACTCTAGCCTAGCAAACTTTTGGTCAGAAAGCCAAAGTTTTGACATTCACACAGATCTGTTGTTGAAATCCTGAACTGTTTCTGTCTCCCTTAACTGTCTTTGTTTATCCTCTTTAAATGGTTTACTAGCCTATTCCTAAAAGCTATCCGTGTTCTTGATTACAACGTTTTATTGACTACATCTTTTGTATTACTTCCTTTGCATAACACCATAAGTTAGTATTATTACGTGTATGTAAATTATAAGTTTATTAGGTTACTATTAATGGATACCATAAAGTATAACATTAGCTGAACAATTGACTTCTTATTTGGTTTTTATTGTTATTCTTAAGTGTTATATTTCATTGCTTTATTAAAGAATACAAAAAGTAACAACCTACTTTATTTTCACATTTGTTTTCAATTTGCTAAAATATACAATTTATTGAAAACTTTACAAAGATATAGTGTATACAAAGAAGTTGGAAGTAAAAAAGAAATATCTCTACTCATTTCATTTTTTACAAACCTATGTTAAACCCTTTTGACAAACAAGAGGGCAGGATTTCTTTCTCTAAGGTGAGAAAACTTGACATGAAAGTTCACCACGTTTTAGCAGTGTGGAATTCAAAAACTCAATTCGTCTTTTTTATGTGGAGAGATTATCACCGAAAACAATATAACTCCAGTTTTTTGTTTGTTATTTGGTGCAGAAATATTTGTATTTGCAAATTTTGTTGCATATATTTGTTTTCATATGGATTTCTGTCTGCCTGGTGAATATATTCGTTTAAGGATCATAATTAATAAAGATCACATCACTCTACTTATCATACTGCTGAAAAAAATTAATAAATTCGATTTGTAGGTCTCAACACACAATATTTCCTTAGGATATGCTATAATGATAAAACGAGGTTTGTAAGCGTACTTCTACCTTAAAACTCCCAAAGAGTTCGAGCTTGGTTATAATATCACTGATAATTAAAATTAAAGTTAAATGATTTATAGTTTCATTGTAAATATATCATAGTTAACTTATTGTAAATAATGTTCTGAACGAAGAAATGTTCTGAACGAAGACTACCTGCATACCATAGAAATTTTGACGCCAATTAATAATTTTACAAACATTTTGTTGAATGGTAGTATTATCCTCGGAAATGGTGGTATTTAGGCAATGAAGCGTATAGTTAGGCCTGGTTATTAACAACAGATTAATAGGTTAACTTTAATCATAATTATTTAATGATATAAAACGCCTATGAACAATGTAACGCTATGTACATATATGAAAAAACGCAACAGTGGCAATAGCTTCATACAACGGTACAGTATGTAGGCCTACCAGTTTCATACACTATTCATAAAATTTAAAAAAGTAAAATTAGTTAGTTAAAAAAAATTAGAAACGTTTTTAGAGTCTTTGTAAATTGTATTTTGACCCGTACAGTAATGTATTTATTCCGATAAGAACCAAATTATAATTTATTCACAATTTTTACTGTTATGAAATCAAAATAAGTTTAGTTTACAAAGTTGTTTTTGTATTTTAGCCAAACCAAAAATTCTTAGACAAGTAGAATATTTACTAAAGAATTTGAATATTTGAATAAAGAAAATGGGTTTAATTTTTTATGATTTAAGGGTCCTAAACGAACTTTAGCTCTCTTACTTACACTTCTACCCAGTAAACTGTAGCCTAAGTTCAAAGACCGGAAGTAAAAGTGGTAAAACGGAACCGGAAATGGTTTGTCTGAAGTCAACAGCGCGTGGCCCGACTGTGGCTAACTTGATTTCTACGAGGGTGGTTGAGGAAAGTTTTATCGAGTTAGAGCTCCTTAGAAATCTGAGTCGATTAATTCAGTAACTTGTTTGTAAATGATACGATTTTTTTGCATACGAAGAATATTTTTCTAATGAGACATTTAATGATTCTTTACTAGTATTTAAAAGATTTATTCTTACCTTTTTCATTTCTTTGCATGCAACCATGAAATGCACTGAACAGAACCATATTATGTCATTCATTACTATTCCTCCATTTATAATTATTTTTTTTTAATTTTATATTTATATCCATTTAATTATTTAATAAAATATTATGCACACTTTTATGAGTGCGCGTATTTATTTTACTTTTAAATATTGGTTTTAACAAATGTTAAACGTCTACACATTATGACACGATTTGTGTTGTATAAAAACCGAAAACTTGAAGGATGTTCAATCTGTGAATTTTCTTTAAAATAGTAATAAATTTAATAACATTTAATTTTCAATAAGTATATTACACCAAAATCTGTTTTCAAAATAAAAATAATGGCGTTAAAACTCATAATAATGGGTTGTATTACGTTAGTTCTCATTGTTTTCAACATTTTACCTTGTTTATGATTTACTCAAGTCTGTGAAGAAATGAAGAAGTTATAATCATACCCATCTTTTATTTTAACGGCATTATTTTTCAAATGACCGCTACATGTTTTTTTATAAATCTATAATAAAATACTTTTTATGAAAACAATTAACTGTTATCCATTATGTTGGAAAAGAATTATTGAAATACGATAAATTCAAACCTTTTGCCCAGTTATTCTATCCCGCTTCAAAAGTTGGCAACAACAAAAGTTTATATTCTGACTCTCATCAACGGGAGACTCCTTTGAAATCTTATTGTCTATAAATGTTTTATGTGTGGTATTAGTAAAAAAATAGAGCTTTTGGAGCCCCTACATAAAAGGATCGTTATTCAATCACCTCATGAACAAAAGATAACAAATTTATAAAACATTAAAAAATGTTATATACATTTGATAGCTTATTTTTTTTACGTTGTTATGATTTACTTAGTTTTCATTGACTCAAAACTGTAGGACTTACACAAAACACACTAAAATCCCATTCCATTAAATTTCATTACACAAAACAGATCAATTAGAACTAAAAATATGAGTTTCATACCTTGTCTTTTTACATTGTCCTGGGTGTTAAAAATCTACTTTACAATATGGTGATTTAATTAAGTGAAATAATTAAACAGCATTATCCTTTTCAATACCAGTTGAATAAAATATTAATAAAATCTACTTACGTAATAGCCTGTAGGTAACAAATTGTTGGTACAAAGTATTATCATGCCGAGCATGTTTCAGGTGAAATTACCACCCATCTTCAGCGGCAATTAATATTCAGATCATTGATATGAAACCAATACTTGGTTGTTTGTCAAATTCTTCAAAAATAAATGGCACAAAAAGTCAAAAATATTACATTTAAATCTCACAAACATATAATTAAAATATCGATATCGGCATGCTAGGAATATCACAAACATGACTAGATGGGTGGTAATTTCACCTGGCCAACAATTTGATACCTATACGATATTGTGTAAGTAGTTTTTATTAATAAGAATAAGGCATTAAGAGTGTAAAGTAAAAGAAAAAAAATCATAAAAAATAAAATACATAGTTGGCGTTAATCGTTAAATTTCAATTATTCTAAAAAAAAATTATTTTCGTAGAAAGTTTCCGTTTGCAGTAACAGAGTCCAAAGTGTGACAGTAGTGTGTTTTTGGGAAGGCTGGGACGTGACGTCATCACGATGACGTCAGCAGTGATGACGTCATCAATGACGTCACGAATGACGTCATTAATGATGTCATATGACGTCACATGACGTCACACCTATGACGTCATGGTGACGTCATTACCGCTGACGTCATCATGATGACGTCACTGACGTTAATTAGGTCAAGGTCACGCAAGAATACAAAAAAAAAATTTTTTTGCACTTTTGCGATTCCTCAAATTTTGCTGAGAAATTGAAATTTCTCGAGGAATCACAAAAGTGCAAAAAAATATTTTTTTTGTATTCTTGCGTGACCTTGACCTAATATATCCGTCAGGGGTCATTGACCCGTCCCAGCACCCCCACTTGAAAAAAAAAAAATAATTTTTTTATTTTACTTACCCACCGAGAGACTGAGAGCCGAAGAATAATTTCTTCAAACACCCGACAGTGGACAAACGACACGCGATCCGAACAGCACCGCGTCTGAAGGCATACTGACTTGGGCGCAGGCGGTTCCCCAGGTACCCGGCTCAGTGGTGGGGATAAGGAGGTGGTGGGGGTAAAGTGGTCAGAAGGAAGAAAAATTTAATTTTTTACAAACAACTCGTCCCAGCCGGTCCTTTACCGGATCTCCGTAACTCGGATTGGAAATATTTCCTGAGAAATATTTATTTTTTATTCTTTCTCAGGTGATCTTGGAACTTGTGAAATTTCAATCAAACCAAAAGTGAAAAAAAAATTTTTTTTTTGTTATTTGACACTTTGCCGAAAAATTAAGAAATGTTTGATATTTTGGCTAAATATTTAAATTTAAACTCAATATAAGTAAATTGAGTGCAAAAAGTGAGATGTGCACACCACAAGAGTTGAACAGCAACTGAGCAAGTCTCTCCGTGTATCTGAGGTACTCGGCAGGGTAGTGGGGATAAGGAGATGGTGGGGGTAAAGTGGTCAGATGAAATGAAAAAAAAAAAATTTTTTTTGCAAACTATACAACTGAGTTTGTTATTCAGCAATAGGCATAAGAAAGAAAAAAAATATTTTTTATCCACATTGCTCAACATGTTTAAACGTGTTCAAGGTCAACCATTAAAGTTTAAAAAAATTATTTTCTTTTTTTATTTTATTTACAAAAATCCTCCTTCATCCCCATATGTGCTGTCCGGACTTGTGCTTGATGTTGTGGAAGAATTTTCTTCACAGCAACATGTTCCTTGTGTATTTTGGACTACCCCTTCTGCTTCATCCATACTGTCGTCGATGAGTGGACAGTCGTATTCCAAGTTCATTTTTATTATCATCCCTGGATTTTGAAGAAGCCGCATGTGCAATTTTTCATAGATTTCTTTTAGGTATTGAAGGCTGTCAACAAGTAATTCCCACTTCATTGTGTGTCGTGTAACCTCTAGCGTAGCTGAGTTGGAAATGAAGCAAGTCTTGCTTGCAGGATTGGTATTTTGGAATTGTGGTGGTGGGGGTAATTGATACAACCAGACAGGTTGAGACATGTTCAAGGTCAACCATTTGGAGTTTTAAAAAAGAAAATTTTATTTACAGAGTAGTGTTGAAAACTGGCAATTTGGCTGCTTTATCTGAACACTCGATGCATTTTAGACAGTATACAACTGCGTATACCAAGTAGAAGAAGATTGCAATCAATAAGGCCAAGATCATGAAGAGATCTAATTTTAAAATTTTCTGAAGTAGCATATGGTCCTTCCTGATCCGTCTTTCTTCCATCCTTCTTTCCATCATCTCCACTAGATCCACATGCTGGCATCTCCTCCTCCCCAGGCTTTCCGCTTCATCGGCCTCATATATTGGTGGTGGAACATCCATGTTTGCAGCTCAAAAGATGAAGATGTAATGAAACACATTGGTGCCACATCTCAGGTCTCCAAGAGGAAAAGTGGTAGGGGAAAACCTGAACATGTTAGAACATGTTCAAGGTCATCCAATTTGTGTTTTAAAAAAATTCTATCTTGCTACAATACTGTAGCAAGATAGGTTTTTTATTTTGTTTTTATTTTATCATTCTTTTATTAAAATACAAAAATATGCATATTGAAGTACAAAGAGGATACAAAATATAAATATTAGTCAGGAGAAATATTCCAAGTTTGGACTGGCTTGAGTCTTCATGGATGATCTGGAGGAATAGGCTGAAGAAGTTGATGATGGTGACCTAGGCGGCTCGTCATCCCTGGGGACATGAGGGCATTTTGTGTTGCAAGCAAAAATTTGCATGTTCAATCGGTATCCCTGTTCGATTAGTGATTTAAATTCTTGAACAATATTGTTTAATTCTTCCATATTTCTTACAAATACTTCTTCATAATTTGCACATTTTACAGTCAGAGCCATCTTGATGTTTTCCGTATGATGTCCAAAGGCGGAATGAATATTAGCATGGTTGTTTGAAGGTAGTATGTAATAGTGGTGGGGGGAAGGATTTTACATGCTGTCTGATGGGAGGTGGTTAAATTTTTTCCAACTAAACATATTGATTGAACAAATGGTGCAAAGTTCTTTAGGTGTTTCGTAACTCATAACTGGAGCTACATGACCTAATTGTAAACATCCATCATCTTGTAGGAATTGTGCTGGGTTAGATACAGCAGCCCTTCCACAATTTTGACAAAATTTTGTACCATCACTAAACTTGTACCACCCAAAAGTGTTGTAACCTCTGTTGTCTAGCTTGTACTGTTTGATAAAAATTTTAATTTGCTGAGGAGCGTTGGAACGTAAAGTATGGCTAAATAGCTGTTGATCTTGAATAATTTTTCTTACACAAAGCTCAAATAGGGTGCTCATTGTTTGACAGTTGCAATCAAACTGAACTTCTTTACAGTCTGTATGCTGGTAACCCGAAATGGTGGGGGAAAACACACACACACACACACACACACACACACACACACACACACACACACACACACACACACATATTTCTGTTTGCAAAATATATTTTTTTTATTTGTGCAAAGGTCAAAGGTCAAGGTCACCTTAGAGCTTTAAAAAAAGGCAACATATCAATATGTGAAAATTTTTTTTGTGTTTCACATATTGATATGTTGCCTTTTTTGTGTTTTTTTTCTTTTTTTTTTACTATCTTTATTTAAAACAGTACAAACAAGATTACATGACAAAAATTATATAGTTAAAAAATACAAACAGATACAAGAAAGAAAAAATTATTTATTTTTAACACTGCTGCTTGTCTGCGATGTGGATGGTAAGCTCGGTGGAGTTGCTGCCGCTGCATCCGTGGGACACCAAGTAGAGACATCCCGGTTGAATGGAGCGTAGATCTTCATTTTGTAGTAGGTGGACAAATCTCTTCGGAAGGTAAATTTGGAATTTTGCTTCATCCCCCGGAGTATATGGTGCTTCGCTGAGACTGCAGCAGATTGCTTCGCCGACAGTAGTTTCCATTTTCTTCAGTGCATGTATAATATAATGTTTTTCATCCTTGAGTTCAGAACATTTTTTTACCGGCAAAATTGTAGACTTGGAGTGGGCGTTGAATTGTTCCAACAAAGACTGCAGAAACTGGTTGGATGCCATGGTTGTTCTAGAGGTCCTCGCTGTCTTCTTGCTCTGAGATGTTGTCGTCTCGGAATCTCGAGTAATACTCGTGCCAGGTCTCGGTCTGCTCCTCGCTTTTATAATCGCCGCTACCCCCACCACCATCGCCGATTTCTCCATCTTGCAGGTAAGTCGCTAATTTTAAAGCGTTTTTTAACGCACAGTGCCTGTCCCTTTCATGTTCCACACTTTGTGTGCAAATACAAATGTTTTCAGCAATAAATTTAAAATTTTATCTATTTGCACATCTTTAACTGGAGTAGATGTAAATTGTTCTATCCATCTTTTCTTTTCAAGTCCTTTTGTGTAAATATTAGTAAATCTGTTTGAAAATTGATGCATAATATGATACAAGTCTGAATAACTGGTAAAACCGTCATACCAATCGATATGATGAATATATTTCCAAGTCCATCGGTTTGTTGTTGCGGCTTTGGTGGTTAGTGAAGAAAAAGAGCATGGTGGTTTGAATAAAAATGTGTAAGGAATATTTTTATCTATATCGTAAAATACCAGTTCTTTAATTATAAACCGATCATCGTTACCACGAAAAGCTTGAAATTCAATAATACCCGGCTTGGACTTGATTTCTTCTTCCATGTCCATTTGAAAGGTCATTCGTCTATCCATCACGGTGTCAGAAGGTCAACTGTTTTCCACACCACGGTAGGCATTTATTTATGCCAGGCCGTACAGTTGAAGGCGCGTTGGTGTATATTTAACGTGGGCACCATCCCCGGTAGGCCTACACCCACAAAATTTTGAATTTTTTATTGAAAATTTGCCAATTCAAGTGTAAAGTGTTGTGAAAAATTTTAAAATTTTATTTAACTTTCCATCTGGTCATTTTTGTTGTACTCATTCTCATCACTTTGATCCTTTTCATCACTGAAATGTGTTTCTTCATCCGATTTTACAAAATTATGTTTTTCTTGCACATATTGTTCCAATTGTCTCCACATTTGAACTTCATGAGGAATTCTGTTGAATATTGAAGTGTCTACAGGTCCATACAAAATTGGTGCGTCCGGTTGTTTGTCCAAAGTGTCTGTTAAATAATCTTTAATAATTGAACTGGAGAATACTAGCTGTCTTAAATATCTTGTTATTGGTTCCGTTGCACATGTTAAAATAAAAAATTATTCTCTGTTTAGTTGAATTTTTATGTCATGTTTGGTTGTATCTCTGAATCTCATTTGATGTTCACCTCGGTGTTTAATAATATCAATTTCCAAGTCTGAATCCAATAGTCCTACTTTTGTTTTCCTGCCAAACATGTTGCTATTAAAATAACATTCCAACAAATGGAGGTGTTTCATAAAAGATTCCCAAGCGTTGGCTGTAAACAAAATCATTTTTGTTCCGTGGGTTAAAATTACTGTAGTTGAATAGTCGGTTGATTTCATAACTCCAATTAAAACACTTTTATCCAAACTTGAAGAGATTGGATAAAAAATTCGTAAAAATACCTCCATCAAAATATTTGGTGAAATATTTTCTTCCACATTTCTCTTCCTCTTGGACAAATATTTCTTCTTTTTACCTTTTTCTTCTTCTTAATCTGCGCCGTGTTGCTGTTCATTCATGTCCAAAAATTCTGAAATTTCTTTTTCTATATCGCATTCCGTTGTACCACTAGTAGAAGCCATATTGAAGATGATGCTACCCATACGATGTCAGGCAACAAACTGATCAGGAGCGACCTGCGCGCTCCCCTTTTATAATCGCGCCCGTGATTGAAATTTTACAAAAACGAATTTTTATAAAACATTTTTAACAATTCCAGTCAAAGGTGTGTAAGTGACAATTTTATCGTGTAAAATTAAACAATATGCAGTTGTATTTGCAGGTATAGGCTCGTTGAATTCCATTTCTATCTTTATGTCAACACTTGATGATTTTACTGATTCATTTTGTTTAGAACAATCAATTACAACTATTGCGTAACCATCTAAGTATTCTTCCGGTGATAGTAAAGGTGTATTTGTTTTACCATAGTATGAATTTTGGAATCTTGCATACATATCGTATAATATACTGTACTTTTTATTAGCGAATGACACATTTAAATTGTCGTAGGGGAAAAATTGTGAATTCAAATAAACTTTAATATTTTTTATGTTGCAATGATCAAATTTGCCTGCATGTTTTGTGATGCTGTCTCTCCTACCTGTTTGTAAACCAAATATAATATACCTGGCTCGTTCTACGTAATTAGATGTTTTAACAGTCCAAGTGTGTCGATCCGTAGTAGGTAAACTGGGGTGTTCATGGAATTCCCAACTTCTAAATGGAATAACAATATCACGACCGGCTTTTAATTTCCTTAATAGTAGCATTCTATGCTCGTCAGCTAATTTAACATGTGGAACTCTCCATACGATTTTGTCTAATGTTAATTTCCATTCTAAAGTTGCATCTGTTGCATCGTCTGGAGCTTTAATAATGTCTTTATCGTTAGAAGATCTCAACAAAACTAATTCTTGTTTAACATTTAATATTATTTTTCTATAATCTTCAGCAAATCCAAGCAACAAACGTAATGGAATATGAAAATCAAAATATCCCTTTGTATTCGGAGTGATTGTGTCATGTTCAGGTAAAACCCATCCGGCAGGTTGAAGTAAATTGGTTTCATTAGGTGATATAGATGTTATCCCTTTTAAAGTTGTTGCAATACCTACTTTTTTAGTGGAATCAACTGTTACACCTGATATTTCATATCTAATTTGATCAAACAGGAAAGCCATAGGATTATTTATAAATGGAACTGTTGTACCAGTAGTAGTACCATCCTTTTTAGTAACTTTTCCTTCGATATACAAGTAACTTTCACATGGTAGTGTGTAAATGTCCTGATGTTGTATAGGAATACGAATTTCATCGTTATTGTTCAATTTTGATGAAGTGTAAGGGTTGTGGGTGTGATATTCTTTTTCCCATAGGGTTTCGTCGAATGTCGGACCCTGAGCTATATCCAGTATATCCATAATCGGTTAATTTTAAACCAATCTTTTCTAAGAAACGAATGTTCTCGCGTGTTAACTCCTCCACAGCTGAAGAGCTACTAATGCGGTTTCCCGTAGGTTGTCCACTTTTAAATGATAAACCCATGATTTTTGTATTAAAGTGTCGATTTTAAATGTAATCTAACTGTAATTGACTCTTCTCGGAAATCTATCAAGTTACCGTCTTGATCCAATACGTTCAACACGATGTCTGAAATGAAAGTGGTGTTCAACGGCAGATATACTAGGTTTTGTGGCTTTTCAACAATTTTAAATCCTGGAGGTACACTCGGGTAAAAAGTATGTATTATATGGGTATTTGCTCCATCTCTGTAAGCTCCCTGTATAATGTTACAAGTTATATCTATACTATTGACTTTTAATATTGTTACAGTTTGTTTACCGGAATGTGTTTGATTTGGTTCTAAAATTGGTCCATCTTTGGGAAATCCTAACAATTCACCAATTGAGTGTTCCTGAGTAAAATCTATATAATATTTGGAGTTAATTTCAGCTTTCATCGTATTGTTATTACCTTTTAATGTTATATTGTCTTTTCCCATTTTATTTTGCAAAAATTCATTAATATGATCAATTTCATAAGAACCTGTGGGTAAACTGCAAACTTCTAAGTCTGTAAACTTCCCACTGGCATCTTTTCCTTTATAGTAATGCAATAAGTTATTTTTATCTTCCGTAACATTGGGAATAGAGTTGTAAGTTGTAAAATCCAACAGTGCCGCTTCCCAAAATCTTCCTTCTTGCAAGCGTAACGCTGGAAAAAGGATACTTCGCAAAGTGGACGATTTTCCTGTTAATGATACCGTATAGGAAGACATCTCAATTGTGACTGATACTTTTAGCTAGGAATTCCAAACATAAATGGCCGCATATTAAAGTGTTATCAGGTTGTTCTCTTTTATAGTTGTAATATATGTTTTTAGCAGATTTAAAGTAATGCTCGAGTTCTTTAGGTGGTGGTAAATTGCCAAAACTATCAAAGTAATAAATATTATCACCTAATTTCTTATAACAAACCCAATGAGTGCCGGGACCTTCTGAATTGTCTAAATTTACAATGCCGGTTTCGTTTTTCCACATTTTAACTGGTAATTCATCTTTCATAAAGACACCACGAAAAAAAGGTATTTTTAAACATGAAATGTATTTAAATAATTCAATATTTGTTAACGCTTTATGTGGTATTACTAATTGATTTCTTTTATTTAATATGCACGATACGGTCTTAGGTATAGACCTGCCCCGTTTTTTACCATTGACCATACTGTTGTTTTTTTGCTACCCTTTCTGGTGGAACGTTGTTTTCTTCTAATATTTCCTCCATGTTTTGTCTTGGTTGAACTTTTTTACCCCTACTCCTCCTTTTTCCACCTCCTACCGCTGTTTTAGCCTTCATACCTGCTGTTACCGCTAAAGCCGCTGCTTTTTCTGCAATACTAGCGTCACTAGACTTTACTCGTTGCCAAGCTATATCCGCGAGCTTTTTATCAGCTATAGATCTATTTTTTGTATCGCTAAATGTGGAATATGCTATATCGTGTTCTTTACAAGCTTGATCTAACTTATTTATGCCTGGATCACCTCTTTCTAACCGTTTTTTCAATTTCGTTCCTGGTCCGCAATATTGATAACCTCCTGGTATATGAAATTCGTATGGTAAAGCGTCTATTGCTCTATTTACGACAGATCCTACTGGAATTCGATTTAAGGCTTTACTTAACAGAGAAACCGCTGTGGATGTGATCCCACCTCCTTTCCTCACAGTGTCTCGATATGGACTGATGTACTGGAACGCCATTATTGTCCTTTTATAATCGCAATGTTCAACTTATGTGTTACCTCTATGACGAGTTGGACATAAATGAAGTCATTTATTGTGATCTTATATTAAATATCAATATCACCCCAATCTGATGATCTAAACTTTTGCGTATTAGGGTTAATAAAGTATTTATTAAAAATTTCCTTTTTAATCCAATTACCTCTCTCGGATTCAGACACCCAATTACCCCAACGTGTACGGGTTGCAATAATATTGAACATATCAAATAATGCATTTCCTAAAACTTTAATAAGAAAATTAACAGTAACAGCATTATCCACATGTTGAGGGTCTTTAAGTTCTGTAATACGTTTATTATTACAAGTATATACTTTATTGTCCTTTAATGAAGTTGTTATAGCCTGTCCTACAGTTGCAGCATCATTTGGATCACTTCCTTGTTTTAAATTACCTATTTTCTTATCATCCGCATTAAAAATATCACCAGTTGATTTATCTAATATCAAAGATTGACTAACTACAACACAATCGAAATCGTTGATACCAGGAGATACGTTACGTATTTTTTTAAACCTACATATGTAAGGTTCATCATTATATGGATTAGAACATATAGTTTGTGCTACAACTGGAACATCAAAGAATTCTGTACCCATACCTATATATGATAATTTCTTTCCTTTACCATCCCAAGCATTATTCTTTTCTTCAAGTAATGTAAACTTTTCATTTCCCTGCACAAATACATCCCCTTTCCGCGATACTACTTGGTTTTGTTTTACAAATCCAGATGTTTCTTGTTTTAAGGTTTCCATCATTTGACCCACTGTTGCACCATCTGATGGCGCCGAACCATCTTTAACATTTGCTAAACAATTATTAAAACAATCTATAACCCCTACATCACGTATGATACAATGATCTTTAATATATTTTAGATTTACAGCATCGTTTTCAGTTTTTGGATAACCTATATCATCAATAACAAATTTATAAAAAGAAAATCCATCTTTTGTCTTTTCAGGTATTAAAGAATGTAAATAGCGTCTATTCACGCTGTCTTTTTCTTCTTTAGGGTCATCTACGTTGGATATACGTTTATTGTTAGCACTATACGTTTTTCCATTGAATTTTAACGTATTTTTTAATTCAGATGACAAATAGCCTTTGTTTATTGCATCACCGTTTTGATTTGGTTTATCAACGTTGATAATTCTATGATTTTCTGCATCATATGTGTTATTGTGTAGTCTTAATGTTGGTGATATCTTTTCCTTTACTATTTTTAAATTTACTGCATCGTTTTCATCCGTGGGATCTTTTATGTTTTTTAACCTTTTATTACTCATATCATAATCTCCTTCAGGTGTTTGTGGTAAACCAGCACCTCTTTTTAAGTTATTCGCGTAATATAATCCATCCGAGGAATACCGCCCGAACTTGTCGACACTCATGGTGCAACTGAATAGCATTTTAAGGAGTAACGCATTTTTATGAGATTACCCCGCGGTTTCTCAGTTCATCCTCTAAAGCCACCCATTCGTTTTCCAATCCAGTATGACCCGCTTCTTTAGCTTCATGTATTAGTTTCATTCTATCCACCAATTTATTGATATTATTGTAATAAATTACGTTTGTATTGTATAGTTTCTTCATCAATCCTTTACCGGTGACTGATTTGCTTCTTTTTCTCGGTTCTGGGGAACTTAAATCTAAAGTGGATGCTACTAATCTTCTTTTTACAGGTTTTCTTCTTATAATCGGTATTAATTTGGAAACAAAATCTTTATATTTTACAGATTTATTTCTATATATGGGTGCTTCAGGTAAATAATTCCTTCTATATGCATTAGTTTGTTCCAAAATTTTGCTATACACTTCCAAATCATCATTTTTTACCAATGCTTTTAAAGGTTTATTTTGAAATAATAATTCAAATAGTCCCCTTGTTCCTTTATATATTTGATCACCTACGCGAATATTATCATGTTCATCGACATCCAGTTTGCTATTACCAATCATTACACCTTCTTTGGACATTCTTGCTCCATAACTGTGGTATTTTTTAGTAGAATTAGTTCCAATTAACAGTTTTAACAAGTATTTCCTTCCTAAAGGTCCTTTTGTATGAATACTTTCACCCAATAAGCTTATGTTTGATGGTTCTCCTTCTGTTTTTTCTTCTTCACTCGCTATAGATACTACTTCTTCTTCACTACCAGCATATACATCTTCTCTTTCTGCCGTTGTATCACTAAATATGGAGGCTTCCGGGTCGTCATCGCTAATATCTTCTGATATTACACTTTCCCTTTCATATTGTGTTATCGGAGCAATAATATCACCTTGAAAAGAAGGTTTAGTCAATTTCTTGTTCAATTGTTTCAAAGGTTCTGTAATAGGTTTAAAAGTAGATTCAAGAAATTTCTCCCTTTCGCTGATACCTAACTTTAACGCTCTGTTTTTAGCCCGAATAGAATCACTAAGTGATTTAATTTCCTTTACTAACTTTTCTTGGTTAACCATGTTTGTAGCAAGACGTGCTGTACAAGAATGATTGCGTGATATAATGGTTAGTGAATTAATATAAATTTATCGAAACCTATCCTGTATCGGCCGTTATTTAGCGGTTGTTCCTTCATAATTGTCAAAAATCCATAATTTTCAGCCCAAGCCTTACCACATATGTCTTTAAACCGTTCATATGACATATCCGCATTGACATGATCGTAATATATGTGTTTTAAGTTGGTTTCATCCTGTTTGAATACAATTAACACATTTGCGTTATCTCTTATCAATTGTTTTGGTATTTTACTATAAGTCTGGCCTATGTAAATACTATCTATATTGTTATGTCGCCCCATAGCGAAATAGCTCCTGATAGTGTTTTGGTTTTCACAGGATACGTCATCAAATATAAAAACTGAAAATGGTTTAGCTTCATGCGGTTGCATTACGCTTTCACTTGCATCAAACTTGTAATATTTCACTTCTGGCACATTATTAAATATTTTTTCTAATAATTGGTATTTGGGTTGTTGTAATGATTTGGAAAAGACATACAAGTTATTGAAACGCAATCCTTTTGGGTTTGTAATCAAATTGAATACTACATTTGTTTTACCACAATTGGATGGACCGGTTACAAGACAACGCACCGTGTTTGGTAACAAAACACCATGTTTGCCACTGTTTAATTCTGAATTGTCCACCGTGAGTTCATCAATATTATTAATAGGAAAACTATCCTTTTGCGGTATTATCTCCATCCTTTGTAAAGGTTCAACCTGAAATGATGCTCCATCATTATATGAGATCCTTTTTAGGTATCCAAGAATCTTCACTCGTATTAAATCCTAACCATCGCACTTTAACTTTATCTTTTTTCCGTTGTAACACCTTTTCAACTAGATATACATCACCTACTGTGGATTTTAACATTTCATGTCCATAAAACCCTCCTTCGAGCAATTGTCCTTTATTATCTTTTAAAATGTAAGTTTCCGGTACTGTAGGTTGCACCTTAAATACGGTAAAAACCTCATTTGTCCAATTTGGCAGATATCTTTTACTGAATACACCTTTGTATTTGCTTATTTGCACTTTATCACCAACATTAAACACTTTAGGCTTTAGTTTTTCAACTTTTGGTTTAGTATTCATTTTTATACGTTTTAATACGAGTTTTTCATTTTTCCTAGTCACTTGGTTCGGTTTCATACCAATTGTTCTATGGAACTTGTTATTGTAATCTTTTATTAGTTTTGGTAACATATCAATCCATACGTGCGATCCTCTGTTTGAAAACATCTTGTACATCGCACCTTTTAAAGTTCGATTAAATCTTTCTATGATTGATGCTTTCACCTCTGAATTAGTGGAATAATGGTTTATGTCGTGTTTTTTCATTAAATTTGAAAATTCTTCATTGAAATATTCTTTACCATCATCGGTTTGTAAATGTTTTATGGTATTTTTGTCTCTCTGTATCGCAGTTTCCATGGCTTTTGTTACACTCTTGCCGGTTTTATCTTTTAGCGGTAAAGCATCTGCCATTTTTGTAAAACAATTGATAATAGTCAATATATATTTAAATCCTTTATTTTGTTTACTATAAGGAATCATTTCGATTAAATCAGCTTGATATAGATCATTCATTCCTTTTATAACAGTATTTCTTCGGGGAAATTTTCTCCTAGCCGGTTTATGAAGTTCATGAACAATTTTTTGTTTCAAATCCATAATTTTATCCTTCCTCATTCATGGATGAAGTAAAAATAAATTTTTTATTACATTATACCCATATTTAACTGGGTCAAGGTCATTCAAATTGATGTAAAAAAATGGGGAACACGGCGTTAGACTTGCCGTGTTCCCCATTTTTTTACGGAAGGAAAAGGAATTTAGGTCGAAGAAGGTCGAAGAAGGACGAAGAATAGGTTAGTTGTCGATGGGGTTAAGGGAGTAGTGGCCGAAAGGAAGAGTGTTGATTTTGTCATCCATAATATGTCTTTTGTCATCATTTGCCGATAGTGCTTTTTTCACTTCTGTAACACTGTAAAGTTTGTGTTTTTCACTCCTTATGGTGTTGAATTTAGCAGTCAAGGTGGTGTTGTTAAATAGACAGTTTTTGTAGTGCTCAAAGTCTATATTTTTCTTCAAATAACCTGTCTTTACACCTTTTGCTTTCTTAGTGGTTGATGTTTCTTCTTGTTCTTTATATACTTTAAAAGAATATAATTTTGACATTAGAGCAACGATTTCTTCCATGCTTGCTCCGTTACATTCATCTTTGAATTTGCCTAAAACTTTCTTATTATTTTCATTAAAGTTCGGGTGATTTCTTGGGTAGTCGGAAAAATCAAAATCATTTTTGTGTATGAACGTCCGAAGATCTTCATACATGTCTTGTGTCTTAATCCAATAAATTAGTGCGTCCGTGTCCATGTAGGCTACTCCAATATTTTCTCTTCCATAATGTTGAACCATTTTGTTGTAATGAAAGTCATACATGTGCGTTTTACTTAAATCCAATATTGACATTCCTATGTACAATGGTCTATCCATAACAATTTTGGTCTTATTCATGCTTACCGCTACTAGATTTTCATTAATTATCATAGTAGTTTTAAAATTTGGTTTCTGTACAAGTTTTTCTAACACTTTAGGATCACTTACTAATTTTACATTTTTGTGTTTCCTTTTATTTTCTAAAGTTTTCCCAAAAATCGAATTGTTCATAAGCTTGTAAAAATCTTTTTCAAAAGCTGATGTGGCTGCTGCTCTCCTCACGGTGTTGGAATCTATGTAAGGTTTCAAGTAACACGACTGAGAAAATTGTAGTGCTCGGTGAATTTTTGTTATTTTTAGTCCTAACTCCAACGCTTGTTGTACAACCCAATAGTGTGCCACATAACGATTTTTGTTGTTTAATGTCATCATTAATTTGGGCCACTTTCCTGTCGGTGATACTTCAGTTTTAGCCAACAGTGGCAAGTCGTAATGATGATCGTGTAGGTGTTCTGGATACTCGAAGTCGCAGTCTAAGATGTAGCCGGTGTCACCTTCTTTGGGAATATCCATAATATTTCCAATTGAATCAGGGTCTACCCATTGGAAGTCGCCATACGGAAGGGGTTTGGACATCGCCCAACCGTATAAATTATTGGCATCAAAATAACCAAGAAAAATCGAATCTTTAGTCTCATCATAATTTGGTAGAAATTTATTGTTAGCTTTCACATGTCTTGTAACGGCCTGAGTTAATCCACCGCGTACACCTGATTCAATCATCAAAACCATATCGATGTCGTTTAGCAGTTCCAACTTGCACTCGGTGGATTTTAGCATTGCCTGCCATGCTAAGCCGGGAGATGTAAACGAATGAAGGGGGTGCAGTCCGTAAGCAGTGAAACAGGTGTTCCTAAATTGTTCCATTATGTCACACAATAATGTTACATCTAGTTTTACATAAAAGTCAGAATAATCACCCAAGGTATTCA
The DNA here is from genome assembly GCA_030545055.2 of Neoaliturus tenellus. Lineage (NCBI taxonomy): Eukaryota > Metazoa > Arthropoda > Insecta > Hemiptera > Cicadellidae > Neoaliturus > Neoaliturus tenellus. The sequence goes on along the minus strand of CM061534.1, from coordinate 49,246,957 downwards.
TTCCTAATTCATTCCAGACTTTCTGAGCATGATTATAATCTTCAATTGAAATTTCGGTTTCAGTTAATTTACTTTTAAACGCTTCGATTGGTGGCAAACATGTTTCATCAAATTTTTCTAGTCCAGTAATGTAATCATATGGAAACACACCTTTCCTTAGCACCAAGTCCATTTTATCTTCTGGCACAATTTTTCTGGTTTCTTTTAAATCCTGTCGTCTTAAATTTTTAGTTAGGTTGGCAAGGCTAGATGACATGAATCGAAAAGAGTCCACGAATCGAAGCTTCATCTTGCCAACAGTCTTGGAAAAACTAATGTAATTTTCTGTGCTGTTGGCCAAAACATCAATTTTCCCATCATCCCTGCCCAATTCCGGAATAATAAAATGTGAATCATAACCACTAAGGTTATGCAAAACAACTGGAATGAATTTCGGAAGTTTATAATTAATATTACAAGCATTGCAAGCAGCCCCTCTGTAATAACCAGTAAGGTGATCGTGATCATGGACTTTATGGTTGTCAAGAGTAAATTCTTTTTTACACAAGTAACAATTAGTGGCATTGATATATTGAATTTCCTCCTCTTCATCAAGAGGTAACATTGGAATAATATTACTGTACACTTCTTCAACCTTACCAGCTATATAATACAAGTTATCTACAAAATGTTTAGCAGCATCCTCACCTCTGTACAAAATTGGGGTTGAACTTAAACCAAAATTTTTCAAATGTTCTTCTGACAGTGTAGATTTAACAAGCAAACAAAAACTGTTAGGTTTATGCAGCTGATATTTCGTCCTACTGGTAATTTCCCCTTCTGGATGTTCTTGGGGTACCAGTGTGGACTCAAAGTCTGCATAAATTACAAATGGTACCCTATATTGATGGCTAATCTTTTCAAATTTTACAATAGAGCGAGTAGGTGCAGGCAAACTAATTTTGCATTCAAAATTTTCATTACAGAGTCTTTGGTGTTCTTGTAGCCATTCCGCACCTCCTCTCTTTACTTCTTTTGACACAAAACAAAAACATCGCTTACAAATCGTTATATGACCATGATGCTTAGTAACTTGACTTCTGACAAGTTGTTCAAAATTCTTTATATATACATAGTGTGAAATTTCACCTTTAGTTATTGATAACAAATCAGTATGGTTCCTAAGTTCAGTTTTACTCACCCTTAAGGGGTACACATTATTTGCATCATCCAAACCAAAAATATTTACACTAACACCAGGATTCTTCTTTTCAAATTTACAAATGTCTTTAACACTTACAGGGTAAGACAGTCCTACAAAATTATACCTATTATTTACATTTACATAGTGTCTACTTACTCTAGAAGGGCGCTGCTCTGGCAAAATATATTTACACAACATAGCATACTTAAAACACTCATTATCTTCATTCTGTACATTTATACATGCTTTCGTTTTCTCAATGGCTTTTGGTAGAGGGACGTAGCTGCTTCCTCTCATACCAAATCCGTGCTTATGCACTCTTAAATCTAAACCCTCTACAGATGTAAACATCCAACCTGACCCTCTACCCTCATGCTCCTGCATTTTTGTCAACAATTCTTCAATACATTCATCTACGATTTTATTTACATCCGAGGCAAACATCAAAGTACGGTTTTTTGTTATGAAACCTCGAAGTGTGGTTTCACCATTAGATTTACTAAATTTTGCGTCCAACACTAAACCAAATTTAATAATATTTAATCTTGCCAATTCTTTAGTTAAAGTTTCACAGATCAATGATTTTGCCTCGGTTACAAAATTTTCTAAATCTAGTTGCACATTATTTATTTTGTTATGTATTACCGTGCGTCCGGGAAAAGCAGTTGTGCGTAAGTGTCTGGTTCCTCCTTGTTCTGTTTCTATATCCAAATCCATGTCCGTGTCTAAATCTGTATCAGTGTCCGTTTCTTCTTCTTCTGGTTCCGCAACAGTTCCTCTTCTAAGTCCTGACGGTCCAGCACCTCCAAATTGGATCACGCTGGGTCGTCCCTGCTGCATTTGTTGCAAATAACTCTCCCAGTTGTCGAGCCGTTGATTAAATTCATCCAAAATGTCATCAATCCAGTCCATGTCCATTTCGTTAGCCGTTTCACTCGCCGGGTCTTCCATATGTAATTCTTGATGGATTTGAAGAATCACTTCATCTGGGAAAAATTCCCCACAAATATGGCAAAGAAGCATTTTAACACTTTTTACCACTAGCGTCTTTAGATGTTAACTCCACAAAAGTTTACCAAAGAATGAGAGACGCTCTTGACCGACCTCCTTTTTATAGCGGGTGGTGGGGGGTGATCTTTGGGAAAGACCCGTTCTGCGCATGCGCAGAACAAATCTGCACATGCGCAGAACAAAATGTATTATATTTATTTAAAATTTGCTATTTAGGACAAATATATAGGTCAAGGCCACCTTAAATCTGGTAAAAAAGAGGGAACACTGGATAAGAGATGGTAGTAAGATCAACTTTCTAACAAATACTTTCAATAATATGTCAACTGGTTCAAAAGTTAAATATTTTTATTATTTACTGCTCAACTTGTTCAAAATTAAAACTTTTAAATATATTTGTTTGAGCAAATGCTTTTGGCACACTTACCACACGCCAAAACTCAAAAAATGTACAGAATTAAGACTGATCTCGCGGGGAAATACTGATGTGCTACCTAACATTGGTTATCTGACTCGAATAAGAATTGGTGATATATAACATATTGAAAAAAAATTTTATGTTGTATAAATCAAAAATACTATGCGATTCAGATAACCAGTGTGAGGTGGCTACATAGTATTTCCCCGAGAGATCAGCTTAAATCCTGTACTTTATATGAGTCTTAGCGTGTAGGAAGTGTGGCAAAAGCATTTGACCAAAATAAAATATATTTAAAATTTTAACCTTAAACAAACTAGGTAGTATAAAAATAAAAGATATTTCCTAACCATTGACAACCTGTTAACATATTGCAGTGTTAAAGTATTTGCTATTGAGTCAATCTTACCATCACCTCCGATCCAGCGTTCCCTCTTTCTTACCAAATGAGACTGAGGCTTGACTACCCGTATATATGACGTTTCCCCCTCCACTAATGCTTTCCCCCACCACAATAAATTCTCAAAAGTGGGTCAAGACCATCTAAAATTATTATTTTGAGCGGGGGATAGAGCATCTGCTGCTCTATCCCCCGCTCATATTTTTTTCTTTTTTTACAGTTTTATAATTTTTTTGATTTTTGTAAAATGCAAAACAAAAAAAATATTTACAAAGGTGAAAATTCATCACTGCTATCCTCGTCATCACTAGTGTCCAAAAATAATCTTCTACTACAAAATATAAGTCTTTTACACAGCAACATTCTGTCCAATATTGCTCCAACTTGAGGGGTGTTCTGATCTTTATTTCAAGAGGGTGAAGGAATAATTTTTTTCCCTCTCTGTTCTGCAAAACCTCAATCAAGTCAAAGTTCAAGTCCTACTTTAACACTTGGTTGGGAGAATTACATTAGTTTAATACTTATTTCTACCGTTACACTTGCTCCATTCTCAAAAAGATATAAATAATATAATCCTGGATACTGTTTTTTTTCATGTCCTGCATGTTCCTTAACAAAGTCAAAAGCCAATCTTTTTGAATATTAATTATGAAACACTTCTCTCACACAAACAAGAATTTTTTCTTCCAGAAACTTCAATTGAATTGATGATAGTTTGCTTACATCATCCTTGTCTATCAGGGGTAGCTTGTAGGTGAAGGTCTTTGGCGGTAGTTTTTGCTTTCTATCAAGTAAACAACAAAATTTTTTATAAAATTTCCGCTCATTGTCTGTAATACTATTAATACCAAGCAGATTATAGTACAAAGGATCATAAGGTATACGACAAGACATTTTTAGAACCAGTCGGCACGAGAGCTGGAGCTAAAATGAGAAGTGCATGCAACCCGGCTGCCTTATATCCCCACCGGGTGACCACGCCCAAGGTGCCCTAAAATATATATGTATATTTAAGGTAGCACTAAAACGGTGCTACCAATATTTTAAATAGTTAATTACAAATATTTTTTCCATCCTTAAAATTTCACAGTTTAAAACTTGTCAGAGACCAACAAACTGAAACAAATTTAATACTTTTAAATATATTTGTTTCATCACATGCTTTTTGACACACTTACTACATGGTAACACTCAAAAAATGTACAGAATTAAGACTATTTCCACGGAAAAAATACTAAAGTGTTACCTGCATATTCAATTTAGCTTAAAAACAATATAGAATTAATACCAGCATAAAAAATTTCAAAATTCAGATCTTTAAAAATTTTATATTTAAGGTAGCACTAAAACGGTGCTACCTATATTATAAATAATTACAAATATTTTTTTTTCAATCCTTACAATTTCACAGTTTAAAACTTGTCAGAGACCAACAAACTGAAAAACAAAATTTTATTTTGTAACATAATTATTACTAAAATACATACATGATACCACTGTGCTAAATATTACCTTTATACTTATGCTACATCTGAAGCGGTGGAACATCCATGTCAACCCATTGGCAGCCCAAGAGAGAATGAGATGAGTCAAACATGCTTCAGCGGCACCTCAATGGTAGACTGGTGGGGGGAACAGTATGCCACTACTATTTTAACTTGTCATAGGAGTAACAATTTCATACTACTAGCTTGGCACCCCCCCGGCGCAGTTTTCGTCCGGAGCAAAAAAATTTTGGTCAAAGTCAAAATCCAAAAAAAAAAAAAAAAAATCGGGGGGGGCAGTTTTCGTCCGGAGCAAAAAATTTTTGGTCAAGGTCAAAATCCAAAAAAAAAATTTCGGGGGGGGGGCTCACTTGCCGTCTGGGGCTCGGGGGGGGGGGTCACCTACCCCTAGGACTTTAACTCTTGGATACCTGCTACCCTTACTCATGGTCAACATCAAATAATATTTTGTTCCACCACAGTGTGGACAGCCAACACTTAGTCGCATCTCGCTCTAAGTCCTGAGGAGTTCTCAGAACTCAGGCAAAAATCCGCCTAAGTCATGGCTGACCTACATATCGTGTGGAACAAAATATTATTTTATTCACACACAAATATGGGTCAAGGTCATCCAAAAGTTAAAAAGAAATCCCCCCGATGCCTAAGACCGCCGGCGGTCAGAGGCATCGGGGGGATCTCAACATTTAGGGGGAGGTGATTTAATAAAAAATTATTTATTTAATTTTGAGTTTCCTTAAGGGAAACATGCTACAATAATTTGGAAGAGGTCATGCTTACCATGACCGAGGATCCCGTCTTAACCCGTAGGTACTGACTTTTGCCTAGCACACCGGTCAGTGTCAGGATCCGACGCCTCGTGCTAAAGGATGCCAACCACCCATCTAGAGTGATGAGGTCCAGTAGCGCCCCTGACCGAAAGAGGCCTAAGGGTGGATCCCCAGGGGCCTACCCCCGGGCTCGTTAGGCGCCATGCTATTGTTGGTAACAAATAATTCTTGAGGTTCTGAACCTCGAAAAATTTTTTTACATAGACTGTTAAGTCTCAAAAGCCTAACACTTTAACTGCCAATCCACAGAGGAGTACCTCCAAAATACGAATTTTGAAATATTTCTACTTGGGGACAACCTGTGAAGATTAGTACAAAGAAATATTTTTCAACACACAAGACTTAGACTAAATATATCCAACACCAATACCTAGCAGAAGCAGCAAGCGCAAAATAAAATATTTCTTAACACTACACATGCCATGCCTTAGACTAAAAGAATTCCCAATATAATGCGGCGCCAACATTACATTGCGAATCCTGTATGGGCAGAGCTTCAACCACTCAGCTGAAGTGTTTGAAACCAACTGCAAGGAAGCAAAGCCTCAGAGAACCGAAGCTGAGCCGGTCAGGAGTGGGGGGAACCGGATCTGGTTACGTAAACAGCCAGACCTCGACACATACTTGTTTGCAACATTGGACAATCTCCAAGAGCCACACCTGAATACATTACTAACCGGATCTCATTATACAACACGTGTCAAGGTATGGCAACGCCTCGGGCTATGCCACCTCCTCCTCCTCCTCCCCCGGGGGGGGGGCTCACTTCTCGTCCGGAGCCGAGGGGGGGGAGGTTGGGACTTAGAATAGTTTCAGTCCAAGTCAGGTGTACTATAGAATAATATTTTAGCTTGCTGGATTCAGCACAGCCAGCAGAGACGGTTACGTAATGCTTATATAACAGACTGGTTTCTTGGCCAGCTTGCCAACTGTAGCTCAACAGAAGGTAAGTCAGTTTATTGGAAGCCAACAAACACGCCACACCTCGCTACCGCTGGACTTTTCTGTGAGTAAATTTTTATTTTTCCTTCTTATTAAACTTAGCAAAACAGAACCTACCCTGTTTTGCACAAAATTAATTTTTGTTACACTGCTACACTTACGTTTACTTAACAAATTATTTTCCACTCCTTATTTAATATTTTATTCCTTACTTGTTAAGACTTACAAACTGAAATACTGGAAGACTGTTTGATACAAAATTAATTTTTATTTAGCTATACAGGTCTCATAATATTTTCCTACACTTGTATTTTGCAGGTGTGGCTAAATATTTTTCGCTCACAATTTAATTTTATTCCACACAAGTGGATTTTGAACTTTACTACAAAACTGATCCATGCCCATCTCCTATAGAATTATTTTTCATTTGACTCTACCTCTTTTAGTCTTACATTAAATATTTCTTGGAGTTAAATTTTACACAAGTCTCTCGGTTAATTTTTCTGCACAGTACGTGTTACTCCTTGGACAGTTCCCGGCAAACTGTTTCTACACTTCACAACAACAGTCCGCATTACCCCCTCCACTACTCATTCCCCCACTATAGCCCTGTTCCCCCACTACTTCCAGCTAAGGTGCAACACTTCACTGAGTGTTTTAGTTTTATCCAAACCTTACTGTGGGATACATCTATGGCTGAAACTTTGCGAGAAAAATTATTAAGAGTAAAATTTTTGCTGGCCAAGCAAAATAATTCTGTTAAGGTGTCCAAGACTTCCACTTTAACAAAAATGAAACGTTGCTTCAAAAATAATCCAAAATTTTACTCAAGGGACACAAATATCACTATGGATGATAAAATGTTTCAGAAACTTTTAGACGAGCTAACTTTTGCCAGTAAGGTTACGTTGGTGACTCCAATTCCCGACCAAGTTCCAAGATCACCTGAGAAAGAATAAAAAATAAATATTTCTCAGGAAATATTTCCAATCCGAGTTACGGTAAAGGACAGACTCGGATAAGTTGTTGCAAAATTTTTAATTTTTCTTCCTTCTGACCACTTTACCCCCACCACCTCCTTATCCCCACCACTGAGCCGGGTACCTGGGTAACCGCCTGCGCCCAAGTCAGTACGTCTTCGGACGCGGTGCTGTTCAGGTCACGTGTCGTTTGTCGCACTGTCGGGAGTTTGAAGAAATTATTCTTCGGCTCTCAGTCTCTCGGTGGGTAAGTAAAATAAAAAAATTATTTTTTTTTTCAAGTGGGGGTGCTGGGACGGGTCAATGACCCCTGACGGATATATTAGGTCTAGAGTCTGATCGCTAGGGAATAAAAAAATATTTTTTTGCACTTTTGTGATTCCGCGAGAAATTTCAATTTCTCAGCAAAATTTGAGGAATCGCAAAAGTGCAAAAAAATTTTTTTTTTTGTATTCTTGCGTGACCTTGACCTAATTAACGTCAGTGACGTCATCATGATGACGTCAGCGGTAATGACGTCACCATGACGTCATAGGTTTGACGTCATGTGACGTCATATGACATCATTAATGACGGCATTCGTGACGTCATTGATGACGTCATCACTGCTGACGTCATCGTGATGACGTCACGTCCCAGCCTTCCCAAAAACACACTACTTGTGACTTGCCTGGTATTGACATGTTGCAGTTTCCGCAATAATTTTGTAGTTCGTACAGTTTTATATTTTACAACATTAAGCGAAATAACACATAAATATCAGTCAAACTACAAGCATATTGTAAATAGAGTCTACTAAATATGGGAGTATACATAACTAATTTAATACGCAGCATTAATACTTGTTGTGCCAGTCCACCTCAGTTCGGTGTGGCTCGACTCCCGAGTCAGCCATTTTTGTTGGGGAGCTGGATGAACAAAGTGATAGTGTTATTACTAAACTTTATTACGATTATTATTATTTAGAAAATATTGCTTTCAATATATTGCTCTAAATTTAACAACTTTCAAATTTTAAAAGAAATTTAGTTAACATTTTATTTATTTGAACACTGATCAGAATCTACATTCAGTCAATCATAACTCAAATTATGAACAGATCTTTACAATAAAATGCAAGATGACATATGACAAAACTTTAAAAGTATAAAAAACAGAAAATTATATAATCTATTTAGATATTATATAAAAAATATGTACAATACAACCATTAAAATACATTTTAAGAAAAAAGTATGATAAAAAATTGTATGAGCTGGGCGTTTTTACATAACTATGGATGTGGCTTAACGTTTTTAAGTTTAACGTATTCTTGTACTTTTTGTTACGCAATGGACACCCCAGGCAGCTTACAAGGTACCTTTGTCTATAACTAAGGTTTTTATTGACTTAAACTGGACTTAGACAAGAATACCATTTGCATACAAAATGTTGTTAAAAGTTTATTATAACTTCATTTGTAGAGTTATTCATATAAAATAATACAAAAAAGTCAAATTGATACTGACAGGAAATTTTATTGGATTGTAAATTTTTTAAATAACTTTTAAAGGCCTACTTTTTTTATAGATGGCCAAACTAACAAACAGAATGTGCTTAAAATCAAATAATGTAACCTCAGCTTAGAAAAATAAAAATGATTATGTAATCCAATGAAAAGTAATTTGATTAAAAAACCCTCCGGTCGTGATTTCGTGAAAAGTCAACGTGAAGAAAAACAACTCGTCGTCTTAAACCCAAACCCAATCTTCTTCGACAAACCAAAGCTCAGCCTAATCTTGGTAAATATTAAGATTGGTTCATCCAGGAACTTTTTTTGAATTTAGTTAAATTTCATTTTTTACATCTAATGTTATTTTTACTTCTAATTTTAATGTTCTATTTCCTAATTATCTTATCCATTGTTTCAATTTTCATTAGTGATTAAGAAAATCATTAGTTTAGATGAATTTTTTAACAATTACATTTATGCAGTAATATTTTTCATTAAATCAGAATACATTTGGTTAAATCGTTGTTTAGGTTAAAAGTTAACCTCTAAAAGCTGTAAAAAAATGGTAAATAAATTATAATAAACATTCGCCATTTCAAAAGTAATTGTTTATAAATTCTAAATCTCAAGTTTTTGAATTCCAAAACTAGCTTATCTTTTGTCAGTAAACTTGTATTAGCGCAATGTACTTATTTACTATTTATATAATTGCTTTAAAATCCATCTAAAAACATGTATTGATTGATCATGATTGAACATGTATTGATTGATTGATATTAAATCAATCGTTTAACCAAAGGTGTAAATAATTTAAATTTTCATAATAATGAATGAAAACGTATAAATAAAAATACATTCTACCCGAAAAACCAACTGGTTACACTTTTACTTTTATGGACAAATTATTATAATTTTTATTTTTTGTATAAACACTATTCGTCTTTTAAAGAAGTATAATTTTTGTATTACCTAATTAATAAATTTAATATAATCATCGATTTATTTTATCAAAGGTAATACTTTCATTATACTATTTTACAAGTATACACACTTATTTGCTCTTAATGTCTCTGAAAGCTTGAATTTAATTAAACGTCGAAAGTCTTAAAGATATTGTTTATATTTGGGAAGGTGAAGTCTAAGCCTAGAAACCTCTGCACTTAGGAAAATTGGAACGGGTGAAAAATCTTAATCCTTCTCTTTATTTCTTAATTGATCCAAAACTTAATCAAGCAAAAATGAAGATTATAGAGATTTTTACCATCGGGGATAATATTATTGCACATTTTGGGAAATTAACTGTCTCTTAAGTTAATTACTTTTTAAATATAAATCACACTTTTATTTAATTTAATACAGTAAAAAATAACTCCGCATTACTTTATACAAGTTTACTGTCTTAAAAAAATTTTAATTTTCATAATATTTTGTTGAAAGAGAAACATCACGTTATGATTATATATATATAAAGATTGTGAACTTGTCTACGATGTATGTAAACAGTGCTAGATTGATTTCTGGCGAAATGGTTCCCACAGTTGCAACGACAAATGTCATCAAAACATTCCAGAAGTTTGATCTCAGCGGATGAGTCTGATACGAGACATCATCAAAACATTCCAGAAGCTTGATCTCAGTGGATGACTCTGATACGAGACATCATCAAAACATTCCAGAAGCTTGATCTCAGTGGATGACTCTGATACGAGACATCATCAAAACATTCCAGAAGCTTGATCTCAGAGGATGATTCTAATACGCGGTCGTTGAGTAGATTGAGGGGAGCCAAACAGGAAACTGGGATGGCGGAAATGGTTTGAGAGGGAAGTTGTTAGACGCGGAATACGGAACGGAACTCACTACTTGGTGATATTTTACTCTGAGGGATTTCTTAGATCTTATTTCATTGCATATATTATAAGAGTTTTTTTTCTATTTTCTTTTATTTAATATATGTTTACAACAGTTTCCTTTTCATTCTTGTCATTTTATAACGTTACCTTCCTTAAAATCATAATTAAATTTTTATTATAGGCATGTTTGAACCTGAGCATTTTTTATAAATATTTGCATTCTTTTTAAATTTAATTTAACTCAATCAATTATGAAGATACATTATCTTTAACCATAAACATCTTAGTTCTTTGCAATTTACTTTTTGGACCTATGGAAGAGCCTTTTACATTTTACAAATATCAACAACAATGATAGTAACTCAATACAGCAGTGAACTTAATACTATTACAACCAATCCCATAAATGACAAAATGGCAAAACGTAAGTTTACAACAATTCAATGAATATTGCGATTTCAATTAGAGTCACTTGGTAAATTAGTAACAATATAATACAGTCCGTGAGCGACAACAGTGATAAATTAAAAACATTCAACAACAAAATAAAATTTGCATGTTACATAAATTTTACATGTATATAGTATTCTTTATATAAACCGAATAACATTCATTTTTTTCAGTTCTAAATACTTGACTAAATGAAGTATATCTCTTTTAAAAATGGATAGATTGAAATCATTAATCATATTTAATTGTACGCAGATTTTCGGACAGTGGTTACAATCGGATTTTAACTGGTACTATATAATGTCAAACGAAATTAAATATATCGAAACATATATATTATACTTTAAGGCTACATTTTCACCATGTTACATATTTTTAGACAGCAAAATAACAAAAATCGATTGACAATTTTTTTATGATGCGTAGAATAATAATAAAATGTTTATCATGTATAATACCTAAATGAAAATTAACAAATGTTTTTAAGTATAATATTTTGTAAACTATTTACGTACTTTAATTACCACTTACCAATCAATACGCATAATCGCACATAGGCCTACTGTTTTCAATAAGTAATCTAACTAGCATATATATGAACTATTTATTAAAAAAAACAGAATAGATATATAGTGTACAAGTGAGATGAGTTGCAAAGCGCACAGAAATAAATCATTTCCGATATAGAGGTATCCAGAGTAGAGAGTGTTTGAAGCCTCTGTGGATGATTTGTGGATCAGATTTATGAACCCAGTGTCTATTCTGACCACTTTCATCTTTTATTTTTCCATTCAGACAAAATGTTTTTAATTCAGATCAGGAAATGGGCCTACAAAGAAAAAGTTTTTTTATAACAGTTAATTTAATGCAGTTTGAGTTTATTTTTTCTGTTGTTAACACAGTCTACCTACTAAACTTTCAGTATTTCTTCATGTTTTTCATGAAATTTCGTTATGCTACTTAATATTTACATAGCTGTATAAGCTAGCCCAAAGTCAATTTTGAAGATGTTTATCCAAACAAAAATTCCTTGTTAAATTCCCTCATACAATTTAGTCAATCACAGCCTAATTTCTAGTTTATGGACGTCCAAAAACCAATTTCTGTAAAACTCTTTACAGTTTTTTGGGCAAGGTACAGGGTTATTACAAATGATGTTCACGATTCAAAACGTACATAAAATTAAGATTTTTATGCAAGTAAATTAAATAAAATGGTTACAATTTTAGAATAACTCAAAAGTTTTCGTAAAATTTGCCCAGAAATATAAATTTTCTATGTGGGAACCCCTTGTAGTAAGATGGATGTCAATCCTGTACTATTGCCTTGCCATACTTTGATAAAAGTGTCTTGATAAATTGTTTCGATGGCACTGATAAACCGTTACTGGCTATCAGGTATGATATCTGGTAGTGGTGGTGTGTACACGTCTTGTCTCTGACGTATCCCCACATGAAAAAACACAGAGGATTCTGTCTAGAGATCGGGGAGACCACTTCAGGAGTGCTTCATCATTCCGACCTGTGCGCATGGTTCATATCTCATTCAGCAGATTTTTAAGTTCATCCCTGAAAAACAAGTGAGGATGTGCTTCATCCAATTGTAAAATGAAATTCTTTATTTCATAACGGAATAAAGTTCATTAAACATTGATTGAAAATATCATTGTAGGCCTAATAATAGATTAGATAATGTTGTAATCCAACATACACAAAGCTTTCCCTACCTTCCAGTTCACCTTTACACAACACTTACAGAAATTGACTTAACAGACATTTAATACGCAACCAAACCAATGTAAATTAATTCTTTTGAGTTTTCTTTTAAGTGGTGACAAGTAAAATAGTTGAAACAATGTAATCCGGTAATATTTGTAATGAACCTGCATTTATTCTATAATGAGTTGAAATGGGATGGCAGTAAATATAAATTTGTCTACCGTGATTAAACCTTTTTCAGTTTGAAATTGGAGGTATTCATTTTCGTTTAAAAGAGGCATTCACCTGTTGAGCTCGAAATGGAATATTCACCGATCATTGATTGTAAGAGAGAAAGAGGAGAATATTATACGCCATTGAAATATTCATGAATCTCTTTCTCATAGAAACATTTTATCAGATGCGTATGGTTAAAAATAAATATAATAAAATAACTTACAATAATCTAAAATTGACGTATAAGCCAAGCTAGCATTTGTGATACATTCTCCAATCTAATATGTTTTATCATAGGATTTTATTGTTGTATGGTACTATATTTTACTTTTAAAGCCATTATCGTGTGGCACCTGCATTTTAAACACCAATAAAAATAGTAAACTTCAGAAAGATGAGATGTTCTGATTAACAGTCAAGAGAATACGTTCCTTTTTATTGCATGGTTCTTTACCCTGAAATATAACACAAAAGAGGGTCTTACATTGTTACACTCTGGTATAAATTTGTTTAACCATATTTTGAATTTGAAGAGAAGTCATAAAAGTGAGAGTCCTAAAACCACGTGTTCCTAATAAAACCAATATAAAAGATAATTTAAATAAAAACTTGGTTGTAATATAAATATTGCATATGAGTATCAGTATTCTTCAAACTTCCATATAACATAATTATAACAACAGTTCGGAACAAGGTATTCATGCCAGGCATTTTAAGCAGCACCTTTCCGCTAAATAGATGTTTCTCGGTCTGAAGCAGGGATATTTCACGCTAACCGCTGGGGTTGTGGCAACCCTGCTGAAACCGCAGTACCGTGCAGGTATTGGTAAACAATAGTTTGTGTTCCCACAGCTATTTGTGATTCTAACTATTCAACATTGGTTTGTTTATGTAGGTTCCAAGAGTGAACGTTAGACAACCTATTGTAACATATAATTTTTTACAAAATTTTACGGATTATTATTATAGTATAATAAAATTAAGTTACAAACAAAATGGTTTTCATTATTATTTAATGCATGCGCTATTTTTAAGAAAGTTGAGAATGGCGAGTGTCTTTTTCGTGTGATAATTTCATTGTGATACAAAGTAAAGTTCATTCATTACTTGTCTCGAAAGTACTACTTCAGGGAATTTTCATTTTTCCCCAACAAGCCATCGCAATCAGAAATAGTCACCTTAGTATCTAAACTTATGGAATTAATTTATAGTAATTAAGATTTATATTTTCAAAAACTTCTCATTTAAAAATGTAATTGTTGGAAGATAACTTTGTTAAGATTCATAGGAGTCTAGGTTTATTTCTAGAAAAAATAATTCGAAACATATTTTAATTTTGTTTGCTTTAACAAAAAAGTTTTTGAGGTTATGATAAAAGTGTTCAGAGACCCAGTTACCTAATAAATAAGTAAAGTGAGTAAGTAAGTAAATAAGTTAATTGATAGAACTTCTAATGTAATTGTGATGAATACTTAAATAGTCAAAATTTCTGTAGTTATGAATGGTAATTGAGTAATTGGTTTATACCTTATGACAAGATAGCAATTAAAATTGTACTAATAAAAATGTAAAAATGTCTTACAGTACTAAGATTTATAAACTATGTTTAAATAAAATGGTACATTAAATATTAACATTTATTATTTAACTGTTTTTACTATATTTATTATTTAACCGTTGACACTGGGACGGTGGCGACGTCCTGGAATCCAGCTACTTGGAGGTCGTGAATTGTGGATAGTTATAAGCGATATCTTGTGGATGCGATATTCCCTAATGGGGATCAACGTCCGCTAATCCCCATCTTTATCCATCTTTATGGATGGGAGTTTATCCATAAAGATCATCCTCATAATTAGACCAATTCGTATACATGAGGTTGAAATTGTGGTTCGGATCCCACGTTAAACTGTAGGTCCCTAGATACCATTGGCTTTTGGCTATTAATTAACAGTCCTGCCTAAGGAGAATGTCGGCCTTAGTCAGTAACAAGACTACAAGATCGTGCCACAATCATTATACACTCCTCTCTTATTCATATTCAGGTTAAAATACCCACTATGTGAGGTCCCTTTCTTAAAAATGATGGTTTAGTGATAACTATATTTAAGACATATGGAACGGATTTCGAAGGTAGGTAGCACCTCGTGGAGTTCCCCCTGTGCAAACTTAGGTTTTCCATCCCTACTACTTAGGAAACTGTGCAAGTCTCTTTACAGAGCTTACAACTTTTCACATCAGTTACACGTTGAGTCTTTTAGCTCCAGCGCCAGTAAGCGAGGGTTTAGTGATGTTTACATATTACGGAAATATTAAGTAGGTTTATCGTTCGTAAAATTGTTAATAACTTCTCTTTATTATAACAATAACATTTTACGGTAATGGTTAAGAAAATAATAAGAAATAGGTTTTTCCAGTGTATTTGTACCTTTTAAATAATATCAATATTTTTTTCGTAAAAAATAGTCTAATTTATAGGAACATGTAATATTAAGGTTTAAATAACCAAAATTTGGATAATGCTTTTCCGTGGAGGAAGGGGTAATTATTTTTTCATCATAAAAACTATTATTTGTCCTGATATTTGTCATGATTTGTTCCTTATATCATTAGTTTAATATTTTCTCAACGAAAATATTAAACTTCCGCACTGCACGATATAATTTTTCGGAATTTCTCATTCGCCTAAGAGAACACCAGCAATATCACATGAACCGATCGGTGAACTGTTAAAGAAAATTGTAACAAAACGTTGACACGATTTGGCGCACCAAAAGTTTTGAGTTCGAACGGGATAAAGAATAATATGTAAACACTAAAATATTTATTAAGAATTTGATGGAAACTCGCTACAACTTTCAAAATTTTGCAAGAAAACATTAATGTCGGTATTTTTTTAATGTTGTATTATTATTAACTATTAAAATTTAGATAAATAAATGGATTTAAAAAAAAACTACCAATAATTAATGATTAATAATTTTATTAAACCTCTAATAAATCAATGTAATAAATCAAATAAATGTATATTTTTCAATTTCATCATTGTAAAAATTTAAAGTATTAAAAAAAACCCTAAACTACTTTAAAAAGCTTAGTTTTCATAAGGGCGACAGGTAACCAGTGTGATGATTCAAAATACAAAACCGTTTGTTTTCATATTAAATTCATCGGTAAAATTTAAAATTAGACTATTTAAAATGTTTATTTTTTATATTTTTCTTATTAAAAATAATAAAAAATCCATCCATCTCTCTTTTTTGAACATCCAATTTCAAACATTGATCAAACGTTTATTTAACATCCAAAACAAAATAAGAATTAGATATTGTAGAAACTGAAACAAACATTTACTCAACGTTTGATAAATATCTAATCTAAATGTTTACTAACGTTATGGGTATAAATGTTTGATGAATATCTAAGAATGTTCAGAAACATTGATAGACGTTTTAAACCTTATTTGAATGTTTTATAGATATTTTGTGCTGCCAGGGTTCTTTAATTAATTTTGATTCTTATCTTGTTAATCATTTGTTCTCTTATGGTTAGTTCTTGGTAAAATTGTACACGAATTCAAAGCGTAGAAGTAATTAATTTTAAAAGTATTGTTTTTGTTAAAATTTGTTCTACATTACATGGTTTGAAAATTACTAACTGTAAGATGATACTTAAACCCTTTTATATGAAGTGTGAATTTCGTTGACTACAATTTACCTCCTAAATGTTAAAAAAGTTATTTACGTTTGAAACGTTATCGTTGAAAGTACTCTTTAATGGGACAAATGTTACCACTGCATTAAACGAATTACATAAACACCACTCTGTAGTCGTAGACTGCAAAGCCTCTAAACATTATTTATTATTGCTATGATTCTTCATTATTATCAGCATTTGCAAGAATATTTTCTGTTTTAATTTACATGTTATAGTATATGATCGTTATTCTATAGTGTTGCACTTTTTTGTAAAAATTTAGTAATTACTTTGATAAAGAATTTTCTCTTCTCCTGTTATATATAGTTAATTTTAAATTTCTTAATGGATTGTTGAAGTATCACTTTGACTGGAGAGGTTGGGGGGAGGGCGGGCAAAGTAAATCCATACAAATAACATTGAAAACTTGGAAATCCAGATTACGGTAGTAAAAAATTATAACAATGATGTCACTATGACTAGGCCACTGTGACTATATAGCACTATGACTATATGTCACCATAAGTCAATATGACTATATGTCACTATGACCATATGTCACCATAAGTCACTGTGGCTATATGTCACTATGATTATATGTCAATATGACTATGTAACTGTTATTATGTGTCACTATGACCATATGTCACTATGATTATATGTCACTATGACTGCATGTCACTATAAATATATGTCACTATAACTATATGTCACTGTGACTATGTGGAACTATGACTATTTCTCATTATTATAGCTATATGTCACTATAACTATACTGTTTGTGATGTACGATGTTGGTTGGAACTGTAAGAATTAATATTACACTCGTACTTTAGAAACTGAATAGATCTTTGCTTCTTAACATTTACTTAGAATTAAAGTCCCCTCCCTTTCATTTAAATGGGCTGTAATAGTGTCTTTTTCTTCAGCATACACAAAAATATTGTATTATCAATTATTTTGTTCAACGTAGAATTATCGATGGACATATAGGAGTTCCAGTTAAATGTTGTTATGGGTTAAGTGTGAAAATGTCATGTGTGACGAGAACAAAAGGTCATATAATTTACTAACAAATTGACAGATATCATGCTTATTAGTGACGTAGCATAAATGCCATCACGTACGCCAACACATGTCATAAGAAGGTAATAGTCTTCATTCAGGTAGGTAAGTAGGGTAATAACATTGCAGCAATATATTGAACTATTGGCAGGCCTATGCTCATAGTTCAATTTAAAATGCTTAATTTATAAGATTGAGTTTTACTTTTGTGTTGAATTACGTCTTTAACTTCATCTTTTTACATTTTAGACTTCTTCGAGAGTACAGTGGAAGATTCCCAAAGTATTTCTATTTTCACTCTGCACAGATATTTTGGCACATTAACAAAATATGTCCTAGTTTTTCTTACTTTCTATAATTTAATCTTAGATAACATTTTTCAAATTGACAAAACGACACTTTTGTTACAGAAACTGGACTTTCAACAGGATGAGAGCTGGCCATGTTTATACAAAAGTTCACCTTTTTAGGTTTAAAGTTGTTGAAGACCAAACTTGTGATTGTAGATAAGATTATGGCAGTTTAGACTATACATTTTCTAATGCCTTCTAAATCTTCAAGAGTCAAGAAATATTTTGCTCAAAGAACTTCTAAATTGGTTCTAAAGTTTCCTTTCTAACCAATGTGCAAACCTTCCAACATCCTCTTTTATAAATATAGAGAATAGTGATAAAGGTATTGTTCAAATCAAATTTATGCCTACTCTTGTCTGAACTATTTTCAGATTAAGTTGGACGGTTTTCACTAGAATGTTGTCGAACAATTTTTCATCACGATGCTTGGTTTTGCTCTTTTCTGTTATGTTTCTCAATCAAGGTAAGTATTTAGTGAAATATTGAAATCATATTTGATATTGATTTAGTATGTAATTGTAATATAGCAATTGCTTCAGTGGGAAATATTTATTAAGGTGTTCAGCTCTGCATGACGTAGGTATAGAAAGAAATCGAATAAAGATTTTCTAATTTTATGAAAAATAAAACAAAAAATTGGTTTGCTAGAATATACTATTTTGATAACTTTGATTTTACAATTTGTTAGCATGATTATCGACTCTATTATACTCTCTTTACAATTGACACATAACAAAAAAATGAGCCAAAACTCGTATCCCATTACCTCTTGTCCTTGTTCTTGAAAGTTGTACAGAAATGTCAAAAAGATCATTATAATTGGATTGTCACTAGACCTTGTAATTTTTATCTTATTTTTATTTTAAAACTAATCGTTTAATTTGAGCACGTTGACATGAAATCCCATTACACTCAAGATACTCCATTAAATTTCATGAGACTTAAGAGGTTATCTTTTCACTACTTTAAAGGCTTAAAACATACATTTATTACCAATTTAATTATTTAAAAAAGGCATTTTAATAATTTTAAACCCTTTACTGTTACAGGAAAAGTAAATGGTGCCTGGGATGAAGTTCGGGGTAAGTACTTTATATGTTTTTTGCTTCATTCATGTATAATTAACCCTTAAGTAGGCGCGCCCCTATTTGTAACGTAAGTGGGTGGGCGGGGTCATCTAGGCCCCCAACATAAAAAACATTGTTAATAGCCCACTATTACTTTGAAAATGTTTATGGTTCGTATTGTTATTGTTAAATAGATGTTTAATAACAACAATCTGCCATTTTCATCATTATTCATATTTTATAATAATATTTAAATAATTTTTGTTTTATAAAATCTTATTGAAACTGAAACTTTATTTTTAAGTACTAAAATGCAATTGTGTCATATTTTGTCACTTTACATATATAATATATGTATATATATCATGTATATACTGAAGTAATTTATATAAGACACTCTACGTAGTCGTAAACTAAATCTTACCTACATCCTTGATTGATAAAGGAAAAAAAACACTCACAAAATAAAAAGTATTCTTTTTATTCACACAGTAACTGGTAATGTGTTGCTAAAAAATATAAGTAAACAATGTAGAGACAGTTTTAAATTGTCAAATATATCATCGTCTTCTTCGGCTTCAAGTAAAAACCGTCTAATTCGAGCAGTTTGTGGGTCTTCTGAACTCATCACGCACTATACTTGAACTGCCGTATTTCAGTATGATTTTACCCGTCTACTTTAATTTTGTAATAAACTCAAAATAAAATAAAGCTCAATAAAGCACACATAAAACAGAGGTGGGCGCGTGGGGGTATAGATGACCCGACCATGCAAAGTCAGTAGGTAGCGGGAGTGCGCGCGCGGGGGTAAGAACGACCCGGGAGTGACGAGTTTTATTTGAACGGACTGTACACGACATTGTCGAAGGTCAGCGCCTAACTGATCGTTGCGATCGATAAATCATAGACGTGCCGGAAGGTACCTAGGCGCTCTGCAATGTTGTCAACATGAAAAATTTTTTACAGGCATTTAAATTTGCGTGGGGTCGTTTAGGCCCCCGCGCGCGCACTTAAGGGTTGTTTTAAAGAGATAAAAAAATAAATTTTAAAATTTTGATAGAAAAATTTAAACTTTTGTCTAAGCTTTATAAACGTTAATAATAAAGGGTACATATTAAAAACCTAACAGCGTGTCGTTAATTTTGTATTGTTGTAATTTTGTTAGTTATGACATTGGTTTTATCAGTTTGATGAAAATGCACCAGTTTACTTTTCATAATGTGAAACAAATAACTTATGTGCCATTTGACTAGGCCCTATGACTAAAAAAAGAACAAAAACACGGGCACACACAGTTAAAAAGGCGTAATATAAGACGAAAACTGTGACAGAAATACTTAGCAATAGAAGTTTACGTTTTACTCACTACAAAGATGTAGGAAAATGTTGACATAATTGATTTGTTTTATCAGGGGCGAACCCAGGGGAGGATAAAGGGGATATATCCTCCGCCCCGAAATGTTGGGAAAAAATTAAATATGCTCAAAAAATAAAAATAATCTATGATAAATGGTTAAAGTATTATTTTCATACGCCAGACTTTTGATAAACGTATAAACGCCAACTTATATAAAGAATAATGGGGGTTTTAATTGCACAATGCTAAAAGATAAAACAGTAATATTACATAAAAAAAACATTTAATTTTAGTTTTGGAAATGAAATAAATTGTTTATTGCTCGTTGGCATTTCTGACGAGTTCATACAACGCGTCGCGTCGGCACTGTCGAGTTCTTGCAATTTTGGCACTAAACGCGCTCCAATTCACTTGCAGTGCTGCCACCCCTAACTTATTCGTTATTTTGTGGTTTTGCCATTTATTAGTCTAAACGTGTGTGTATCTTAGAGATAAAAATAACTCATATATTTTACGATTTTTAAGTAGTGTATTTATTTTGGTATTTCTTACAGACTGTAGACTATCATTTACTGTACTTCATTTGCATTTTGGCAACTTGATTCTTTTTCAAGAAAACACGAGATCTTTTGCCTTGATATATGCACTGTTAAAAAATAATACAGGGTGGTTGAAAAGTAACTTGCATCCCCCCTTAGCTTTTTAACTATTTGAGGTATTTGAAATTGGTTTGCGGCAACCTTATTGGACAAGAGGTTATTGTACCATCATTATTGTAGCCCCTCATATACAAGAAGGTTACCGCAAACCGATGCAAGTTATTTTTCAATTACCCTGTACAATACTTTTAAGTTACATGTTATTAGTTATTATTATAATTATATTATCTTTGCAATATAAATAACTCTGATACTGTATTCTGTGTCATGGATAAATCGTGTATACAGTGTATATCGTGTTTTACCTCTTGATGAGTAATGTATTTTGGTGTTTTTAAAACAACTTTAGACTATAACTTTTTTCTGTACTTCGCCTGAATGTTATTTATTTT
Source organism: Neoaliturus tenellus (assembly GCA_030545055.2). Taxonomy (NCBI): domain Eukaryota; kingdom Metazoa; phylum Arthropoda; class Insecta; order Hemiptera; family Cicadellidae; genus Neoaliturus; species Neoaliturus tenellus. The sequence continues at coordinate 49,225,373 of CM061534.1, read as the reverse complement.
CCATTGTAATATAAAGTCAATACATTTTTTCCAAGGTTAAATAATAGTCTGATCCCTTTATTTAATATTCAAAACCCATTAGTTTCACTCGAAATTCTGACAGAGTAGAGGCTGGATAAAGTTAAATTTTAAATTCTGAAATTCACCAAAACTAACCAATTAGCATAAAAAAGGAAATTTTCTAAAGGGGACCCCCCGGACCCCTAAACCCCCCGGTGTTACCCCTCCGCAAAAAATATCCCCCCCCCCCCCGAAATTGAATCCTGGGTTCGCCCCTGTGTTTTATATTCAATCGTAGTATAAATTTTAGCAACCCGTAAACGATGTGGCGGGTAAACATAGCTATAGATAAGAACCCCAAATTGATCATTTTCGAAGACGAAACTCTCTCTGTTTTCATGCTTATTTTAATGGTGAATTGTCTGGATTTCAGTACATTTTACTCCTAAGACTGCCGGCGTGTACAAGATCCCACTGGATATTGCTAAAAATAAAGACGTATTTGAGTACTTTGGCAACCACAATATATTCAAAGGTGTGTCCATCTACTGTATAAAAGGTGACTCCCGGGTTTGTGCGCTGTATGACAAAAAGAATCTTATCTGTGGAATCAGAGTCTCGGTAAGTGTCACGTTGATTATTGCCATTTTTTCCCAAATGAATTTATAAAATTATATTTTAACATGAGGAACCGACATTTTATTTTAAATAAATAAGCTAGTCACACACGCAGACATTTTGAGCCCTTGAGGGTTCAAGACGTGCACGTTCGTCCCACTCGGTTGGCTCTCCAAAAGAGTTGTTTTTTATGTATGAGTAGTGCAAAAGTAAGGCTGCTGGCTCACTTCAAGGTCACCTGAGCGATGACGTCATCGAGGTCAATGACCCCACCGATGACGTCATCGATGACGTCATCGACGACGCAATCGATGACGTCATCACTAATGACGTCACATCCATGACGTCACACCCATGACGTCACAAAAATGACGTGCTGATGACGTCATCACCCCTTACGTCACCAAAATGACGTCATCGATGTCACAAAGGTCAAGGTCACGCTGAAACCTAAAATTTTTCGGCACTTTTGCGGTTTCTCGCACTACGCTCCGAGTTTTAGTCCGGTTCCCATGACCTTGACGACTTGGAGCGAATTTGCGATGAGAAACAGCAAAAGTGCAGAGGAAACTTGAAGTTTGCAACGTGACTCTGCCTAAACCGTCATGTGACACCGCTCGGGTGACCTTGAACTAGCCCAGCTGCCTTACTTTAGACCAGTACTACAACCGCGATGTGCACCCTACGACAGACACCGAGCGACTGACTGTCCGGCTCTGTGTACTCTAGGTATATCGGCTTGAGAGACTAAGACTCTAAACTGTCAGGAATGGGAGTAACTAACTGAATTTTGCAAGGAAAAGTCATTTCATCCAATATTTTAAACAAATCCTCATCAGTAAAACTGACATTAGTCCGTTTTGTATAAAACTTAGGGTGTCCGCGCAATAGTTTGCGCCACTTAGCTAAAGTCGAAACCCTCTTAACTTTGAGTGGTGGACAGTGAGCAACTAATAAAGCCTTAACACGACTAAGTTTCTTACCCAAAGTGTCCCGCGACATGGCGTCTCCTCACAAAAGTCCACACAATACTGAGAGACTGCTTGTAGCGCACGAGTAAAGGGAAAAGAGGTGGGGGAAACAGCAGGAGTGGGGGAAGGTCACAGTGGTGGGGGAAGGTGAGGCTTAACGCTGGAGTATCGCATCACTTCACCATGAGCTGTCCTACAGTCAACACACTGTTCTCTTGGCCCGAGTTGGCACTAGAAGAAACATTTCTGTACAGCTTAGGCTGTGAGAGCCGAGGAAGCAAAGTCAAAGTGGAAATTGTGTTAAACTCCAAGATAAAGAGTCTCCTAAATAAACTAATCGTATCCCTGCAATCTCCTATAACTTTAGAGAAATACCACTATATTAAGCGACACCTTATACTTTGGCAAAACGAAGCGGAAATGGAAAAGATTACAGTAAAATTAATTTAACTCAAAACTTGGACTGGACAGTCATGGTGATACCATGTGGCGTGCAAACGCCACCCTAAACATTACAAGTTAGGTTATTGAGCACCTCTGGTACGATAACCGATGTGCTAGAGTTAAAGTGTGATGACCTTGAGTCAAAACACTGAAATACTACAAGTCGATATCGTCCCAGAGTTAAAGTGTAGTGACCTACATTCAGAACTTGTAAAATTACTTACATATAGAGAGCTATGGAACAGCGAGACGCACCGCATGGAAGCCGGAGACATACTGGCGAAGCGGTGTTGTGCAGCCTAGGGACCCAGTTGTGGTGGGGGTACAGCCAACACTTAGAGTACAAGTGTCGTGGGTGACCTTGACCCACTTAACTTACCTGACCCCCCCCCCCCGACAAAAAGTGCGAACCCCCCCCCCCCGACAAAAAAGTGCGAACCCCCCCCCCCCCGACAAAAAGTGCGAACCCCCCCCCCCCCCGACAAAAAGTGCGAACCCCCCCCCCCCCCGACAAAAAGTGCGAACCCCCCCCCCCGTCAAAAAGTGCGAACCCCCCCCCCCCCCCCGACAAAAAGTGCGAACCCCCCCCCCCACCCCCACCCCCACCCCCACCCCCTCCCCCACCCCTGATATCCTGGGTGTGGCAGCCCCGGCGGGGATATAAGGGGGTCCAGCCAGAGCCGGCTCGCAGTCCGCTCCCGCGCGTTGAACGTGAACGACCGGGACGGACCGCCATAGGCATCACTAAACATTGAATGGCGCCTTCAGTGTTTAGCGAAGTCTACTCTAACTTTAAGACTTGTATTAGTTGTAAGATATTGCGCTTGCGTTTGGGTATTGCGAATTGCTTTATATGAGAGTGTTTTACTTATACCCTATGTCTCCTGTGTCTTTTATCCTTTGTGTCTTGTTTGTTATGTGTTTAATGTGTATGTGCTTGTTCCAGCATTGACTACGTTGAGCTCAATTGTGTGTTGTAAGTGTGTTATTTGTTTCTAAAGTGTATACGCTTGTTTTAGCAATCCCCCCTTGAGCTTTTTCAATGCTCAAAGTAAATTGTAAAGTCAGGGAACGGGAGTAGGCCCCCGTGTAAAGCCACTTTTAATAATTGGTAGGCTCCTCTCATGCATGCTTCAATGCGGCTGAGAACTCTCATGCATGCTTCAATGCGGCTGAGAAATAGGAGTTGGTCCGTTTGTACGCCTATATGGGGGTAATGAGCCGATGGCCTCTGCACTCGGACCGAGGACGTAAGCCACTAGGGTGTCCTCAGTTAGTTTCCCTTCTGGAAACTCAAAATTATGTAAATGAATCTTTGTTAGCTATTTGTGTTTTTAGTCCCCAAGGCCCCCGAACATTCGTGGTTCGCCATGGATGTACGGGGGCCAAAATTTTTCAATGTCCGTGTGGCCTTGACCCACAAAGACTTGTAAAAATTCAATGCATTGTAAATTAAAAATATTAAAGATAGGTTACGGGAGTAGACCCCCGTGTAAAGCCTATTTTAATTATCGGTAGGCTCCTGCCAGGCATGCAAAAGGTTGCGGATGGCATTTGGGAGCATGTCCGTTTGTACGCTGGCATGCAAAAGGTTGCGGCGGCCTCTGCACTCGGACGAGGACGTAAGCCACTAGGGTGTCCTCAGTTTGTTTGTTTCCTTCTGGAAACACAAAATTATGTAAATGAATCTTTGTTAGCTACTGAAAAGACAATGCAGTAAATGTTTACAAGTCTTGCGTGGCGAAGGGTACACGACATTGGATGTTGCCTTGTTGTCATAGTTGGGTCTCTTCGGAGGCTACAGCGATGACAACCTAAGTGCCTCACACCCCCAAAGGGGGTGTGGGGCTTATTTTTTTAAAGTTTTTTTGTGACCTTGACCTAAATATGTAAAATCTTTCAAAGTGTTTAACAGTCAGGTCTTATTAACACAGTTAATACATTAATGTCTGTTAAAAAATATAACAGTTAGGTATTTGTAACCCACAATTTTGGAGTTGTTTATAGTTGGGTCCCTTGGGAGGCTTCAGCTATGGTAACATAAATGTCTCAAGTGGGGCTTATTTTTTTAAAAAGTGCAAACCCCCCCCCCGAACTTTTTTTTGGGAAAAATTTTTGACCTTGACCAAAAAGTTTTTTGCTCCGGACGAGAAGTGCCCCCCCCCCCCGGGTACCTTGGGCGTGGTCACCCGGTGGGGATATAAGGCGGCCGGGTTGCACGCATTTCTCATTTTAGCTCCAGCGCTTATGCTGACCGGTTCTTAAAATGTATCGTCGTATACCTTATGATCCTTCGTACTATAATCTGTTTGGTATTAATAGTATTACAGACAATGAGCAGAAATTGTATAAAAAATTTTGTTGTTTACTTGATAGAACGCACAAACTACCACCAAATACTTTCACCTACAAGCTACCCCTGATAGACAAGGATGATGTAAGCAAACTAACAACAATTCAAGTGAAATTTCTCGAAGAAAAAATCCTTGTTTGTGTAAGAGAAGTGTTTCATAATGAATATTCAAAAAGATTGGCCTTCGACTTTATTAAGGAACATGCAGGACGTGAAAAAGAACAGTACCCAGGATTATATTATTTATATCTTTTTGAGAATGGAGCAAGTGTAACGGTAGAAATAAGTATCAAACTAATGTAATTCTCCCAACCAAGGTTAAACTAGGACTTGAACTTGGACTTGATTGAGGTTTTTGTAGAACAGAGCGGGGGATAGATCACTTTGCGGCAATGGACTAGCATGCTGCTTAGTGGTTTATCCCCCGCTCAAAGGGTATTTTTACGCGACCTTGACCCACATAAATGCATAGTTGGTGGGGGTATAAAAAAGGGCAAACCAATTGGATGGATACACCACTTCTATACCATGGCTCTATTGCAGTGCTCTATCCCCGCTAAAAATAATAATTCCAAGTGACCTTGTTCCACATAAACTTGCTCAAACAGACATCTTTCAAAATATTTGTACAAAGTAGTGGATTTAGACCAAACATTATTGGTTTATCAAGCCTGTTGAAGAATATATTGAAAATGGGTGTTTAAAAGCCAAATTTACTAAATGATTGATAAACCGGATGTATATGACGTCACCTTCCCCCACCCTTCAACCTCGGGTATAAAGGGACCCGGTTGAGCGCGCTGCTCATTATTGCTTGGACATTCACCGAGTGCACACTCAAAGCCAAACTTGTTCAAAAATGGCTCTTTGCGATATTTGTGGTGAGTTTTTCCAAGATGAAGATATCTTTGTTTTACACCGAGAATTGCATCATGAAGAAAACAGAAAAGAAGAGATTGTTGTAAGTGAAGAAGACTTGGATGCGTTTGATCGGTTATTGGAAAACTACCAGAAACAGATGGACGACTGTGATAGCTATCTACAGTTACACCGAGAATTGCATCGTGAAGAGGACAGAAAAGAAGAGATTGTAGTAAGTGAAGAAGACTTGGATGCGATTGATCGGTTTTTGGAAAAACCCCAGAAGCAGAAGGACTGGGCTAGCTATTTACAGTTAATGCAAAGAAGAAGACCAAGTGTTATTCAATTTGCCGGAGCTGGACCATCTACAGCTGGAGGATTTATTGAAAAGGAAATGGAAGGAAAAAAAGTGGAAGATGTAAAACAACTGCGTACCCGAGAAGAGGATATGGAAGAAGAGGATACAGAAGAAGTGGAAGAAATAAGACAACTGCGCACCACAGCCTTGCCAGGACCAGTTGTAACTCATTTCAAAATTAATAATGTGCAATTGGAATTGGAAAACTTTATAACCCAAGCTAAAAATTTAGTTGTAAAAACATTGATGGAAGAATTGGCAAGATTGAACTTTATTAAATTTGGATTGGTGTTGGAGGCTATGTTTACTAATACCAATGGTGAAAACTCACCGAGAGCATTCATTGCTAAAAACCGAACCCTTACAACCACATCTGATATCAACGAAATTTTAGAAGATTGTTTGAATGAACTGCTAATGAAACTCCAAGAACACGAAGGAAGAGGATCTGGCTGGACGCTATCATCGATTGAAGGTATGGATGTGAGGGTTCACAAGCATGGATATGGTATGAGGGGTAGCAGCTTTATCCCTCTACCAAAGAAAATTAAAGACACCAACTCTTGCAGAAATGTTACAAACGGGGATAATGAATGTTTTAAGTATGCGATGCTAACTAAGTATGTAAAACATAATCCTTGTAGAGTTGGTAGGGAATATTATGAAAACGAACACCGCTACAACTTCCGAGGAATGTCGTATCCTGTGAGTCTTAATCAAATTGCAAAATTTGAGAAACAAAATCCAGGTGTTTCTGTTAACGTGTTCGGCTTAGATGATTCGAACAATGTGTATCCTCTACGAGTTGGAAAAGTGGAGCAAAGAAACCATACTGATTTATTATTGATAACTAAAGGCGAAATTTCACATTATGTGTGGATAAAAGATTTTGAAGCATTGGTTGTACGACAATTAACGAAAAATAAAATTAGAGTGACAGTGTGTAAGAGATGCTTTTGTTTTACGAATAAAGATTTGAGACGTGGAGGATCGGAGTGGTTGAAGGAACACCAAAGACTTTGTAATGACAACTATGAAGTGAAGATTAGTCTGCCGCCGCCATCTCGAGCGTTCATCCAATTCAACAAAACAGTTCACCAATATCGGATTCCAGTAGCCGTCTACGCAGATTTCGAATCCACGTTAGTACCACAGGAGCTTCCGGATGGTGAGGTGACTAGAAGAACCAAATATCAACTGCATCAACCTAACAGTTTTTGCTTATTGGTGAAATCGACTTTGCCTGAAGAACAGTTGCAAGACTATGGCTTAACATCCACTCCGATACTCTACCGTGGGGAAGAAGCCGCTAAGCATTTCGTAGACCAGTTGTATGACATTGCTGAAAAGGTGCAACGCTCATTCGGTAATGTTTTACCTATGGAACCTTTGAATCAAAATCAACAAGAAGAATACAATTTGGCAACAAGATGTTATTTATGCAAGAAGAGCTTCAGTGAAGAAAATCAAAAAGTAAGAGATCACGATCACCTGACAGGGTTATACAGAGGAGCTGCTTGTAATTCATGCAATATAAATTACAAACTGCCAAACTTTATCCCTGTCGTGTTACACAATCTTAGCGGCTATGACTCCCACTTCATTATCCCAGAGTTAGGACGAGATGATGGAAAAATCGAAGTATTAGCTGAAACATTGGAGAAGTACATCAGTTTCTCAAAAACAGTAGGTAAAATTAAACTTCGCTTCGTAGACTCTTATAGATTTATGTCATCTAGTTTGAGCAAATTGTCTGAGAACCTAAGAAGAGAAGATCTAAAAGAAACCAGCAAAATTGTACCTGAAGATAAATTGGACTTAGTAATGCGTAAAGGAGTGTTCCCCTATGATTACATAACTTCTGCAGAAAAATTCGAAGAAACCAGTCTGCCACCGATTGAAGCCTTCAATAGCAAGTTAAATGAAAGTGAAATCTCCGTTGAAGACTACAATCATGCTTGTAATGTTTGGAACCAACTAAACATTCAAACTTTAGGGGAATATTCCGACTTTTACATAAAATTGGACGTAACTCTGCTGTGCGATGTGATGGAAGAATTTCGAAACACCTGCTTCTCCGCCTATGGACTGGACCCTCTACACTCGTACACATCTCCAGGATTAGCATGGCAAGCTATGCTAAAGTCAACCAACTGTCGATTGGAACTTCTAACAGATATTGATATGGTGCTCATGATAGAATCTGGTGTACGGGGCGGTTTGACACAAGCTGTAACACGTCATGTCAAAGCTAACAACAAGTACATCCCAGGCTTCGATGAGAGACAACCATCGGTCTACCTTGGTTACTTTGACGCAAACAACCTTTATGGTTGGGCAATGTCAAATCCGCTTCCCTACGCTGACTTCAAATGGATCGACCCGGCCACCATCGGTGACATCTCACAGATTCCAAAGAATGGTCCAAAAGGCTATATTTTGGACTGTGATTTCGAATATCCGGAGCACCTTCATGACCATCACTACGACTTGCCTCTCCTAGCCAAGACTGAAGTTTCACCGACAGGAAGATGGCCGAAATTGATGATGACGTTGGAGAATAAAGATCGGTATGTGGCTCACTACTGGGTAGTTCAACAAGCTCTTGAATTGGGTCTACGTGTGGTGAGAATTCATAAAGCAATTGAATTCACCCAGTCTTGTTGGTTGAAACCATATATTGATTCCAACACTACAAGAAGAGCAGCAGCAACATCAGCATTTGAAAAGGACTTTTACAAATTGATGAACAACGCCATCTTCGGGAAGACCTTAGAAAACAAAAGAAAACACAAGATTGTAAAATTAGTAAGTGATCCTAAGAAATTGGAAAAATTAGTGCAAAAACCAAATTTTGGAACATCTATGATTATAAACGAAGATCTAGTTGCCGTAAGTATGAAGAAAACAACAATAGTGATGGATCGTCCGTTATACATTGGAATGTCAATTTTGGATATAAGTAAAACTTTAATGTATGATTTCCATTACAACAAAATGGTTAAACACTACGGAAGAGACAACATTGGAGTTGCATACATGGATACCGACGCGTTTATCTACTGGATAAAGACTTTGGACATGTATGAAGACCTAAGGAGTTTCCCATACAAAGACGATTTTGACTTCTCTGACTATCCGAAGAACCATCCAAATTACAACGAAAAGAATAAAAAAGTAATCGGAAAATTTAAAGATGAAGCAAATGGAATGCCTTTAGAAGAAATAGTGGCACTGATGGCAAAATTGTATTCATTTAAAATGTACAACGAGAACAACACACCCACAGTCAAGAAAGCAAAAGGAGTCAAAACATCGTACTTGAAGAAACATGTGACATTTGACCATTACAAGACCTGCTTGTTTGAAGATTCTACAATGTCTGCAACGTTCAACACTATCAGAAGCTTTAAACATGAGGTCTACAGTGTCACTGAAGTTAAAAGAGCACTGTCAGCTCGAGATGATAAAAGGCATATTATGCGGATAAAATTCACACTCTTCCTTTTGGACACTACTCTCTAAACCCTATCGACTAGTAACCTATTCTTCGCCCCTCTACAACTTCGACCTTATTCCTTTCTCCTTCCGTAAAAAAATGGGGAACACGGCAAGTCAAACGCCGTGTTCCCCATTTTTTTACACAAGTTTGGATGACCTTGACCTATATAAATGATGTTAATATTTAAGACAACATTCATTGTTATTATACATGTGATACATGAAACATTCAAACCTGCAATATGAAGAACTTGAAGCAAGAAATTGTCAACGAGCTTCATAAACCTGCAAGAAGAAAGTTTCCACGAAGAAATACAGTGATAAAAGGAATAAATGATTTATATCAAGTGGATTTAATCGAAATGATTCCTTATAGTAAACAAAATAGAGGATTTAAATACATATTGACTATTATTAATTGTTTTTCAAAAATGGCAGATGCTTTACCACTAAAAGATAAAAGTGGCAAAAGTGTTACAAAAGCAATGGAACAGCTATACAAAGAGACAAACATACTATAAAACATTACAAACTGATGATGGAAAAGAATATTTTAATAAGGAATTTGCAAATTTAATGAAAAAACACTAACATTAACCATTACTCAACCAATTCAGAGGTAAAAAGCATCAATAATTGAAAGATTTAACAGAACTTTAAAAGGTGCGATGTATAAGATGTTTTCCAACAGAGGATCACACGTATGATTGATGTGTTACCAAAACTTATAAGCGATTACAATAACAAGTTTCATAGAACTATCGGTATGAAACCAAGCCAGGTGACTAATAAAAATGAAAACTTGTATTAAAACGTATAAAAATGAATACTAAACCAAAGTTGAAAAACTAAAGCCTAAAGGTTAATGTTGGTGATAAAGTGCGAATAAGCAAATACAAAGGTGTATTCAGTAAAAGATATCTTCCGAACTGGACAAATGAGGTATTTACCGTATTTAAGGTGCAACCTACAGTACCAGAAACTTACATTTTAAAAGATAATAAAGGACAATTGCTTGAAGGAGGTTTTTATGGACATGAAATGTTAAAATCAACAGTAGGTGATGTATATCTAGTAGAAAAGGTGTTGCAACGCAAAAAAGATAAGGTTAAAGTAAGATGGTTAGGATTTAATAAGACGGAAGATTCTTGGATACCTAAAAAGGATACTAATATAATGATAGAGCATCATTTTGGGTTGAACCATTACAAAGGATGGAGATAATACCGCAAAAAGACATTTTTACTATTAATAATATAGATGAACTCACAGTGGATGGTTCTCAATTCAATACTGGGAAACACGGTGTTTTGTTACCAAACACGGTGCGTTGTCTGGTTACCGGTCCTTCAACTGTGGAAAAACAATGTAGTATTCAATTTGATTACAAACCCTAAAGGCTTACGTTTTAATAATTTATATGTATTTTCAAAGTCACTACAACAACCAAAATATCAGTTATTGGAACAAATACTCAATAATGTACCTGAAGTTAAATATTTTAAATTTAACGCGAGCGAGAGTGTCATGCAACCGCAAGAGGCTAAACCATTCTCAGTATTCATATTTGACGATGTATCTTGTGAAAATCAAAATACAATAAGGAATTACTTCGCCATGGGTCGACATAACAACATAGATAGCATTTATATGGTCAAACTTACAGCAAAATACCGAAACAGCTCATTAGAGACAATGCAACATGTTAATTGTATTTAAACAGGATGAAACCAACCTAAAACACATATATTATGACCATGTAAGTGCGGATATGCATTCGAACGATTTAAAGAGTGTGTGGAAAGGCTTGGGCTGAAAAGTATGGGTTTTTAACAATTATAAAGGAACAACCGCTAAACAATGGTCGATACAGGATAGGATTTGATAAATTTATACTAATACACTGATCATGATGTAAAACATTCATTGTTGTACAACACGTCTTGCTACAAACATGGTTAACCAAGAAAAGTTAATAAAGGAAATAAAATCACTTAGTGATTCTATTCGGGATAAAAACAGAGCATTAAAATTAGGTATTAGCGAAAGGGAGAAATTTCTTGAATCTACTTTTAAACCTATTACTGAACCCTTGAAACAATTAAACAAAAAATTTGCTAAACCCGTTTTGGAAGGAGATGCAATTGCACCTATTACAAAGTTTGAAAGAGAAAATATAAAATCAGAAGATTTTAGTGATGAAGACCTGGAATCCTCTACATATAGTGGTTTTACCGGTGAAGAACCTGAAAGAGAGCTAGAATCACCAGACTATAGTGGTATAAGAGAATTATATGAAGTAAAAGCTAAAAGAGGACATGAAGATGTATCAACTGCTGGTGAAGAGGAAAAAGAAGAAGAAGCAAGGGAAGGTCCGTCAAACATAAGCTTGTTGGGTGAAAACATTCATAACAAAGGACCTTTAGGAAGGAAATACATGATAAAAATGTTAGCTGGAATAAATCCTAATAAAAACTACCATAGTTATGGAGTAAGATTAACAGAAGAAGGTTTAATGGTTGGTAATAGCCCGGTAAACATTGATGAAGATGATAATATTATTGTTGGTAATCAAAGATATAAGGGCACAAGAGGATTATTTGAATTATTATTTGAAAAAAAGCCTTTAGAATTGTTAGTTAAAGAAGAAGATATGGAAGCATATAAACAGATTTTGGAACACACCAATGCATACAGGAGGAAGTATTTAGCTGACCAGCCAGTTTTTAGATCTAGGTCTTTAAAATATAGAGTATTTGTATCCAAGTTAATACCAACAACGAGAAGACAACCAATGCCGATAATGCCAAGAAAACCTGTAAAACGAAGGTTTGTGTCATCCACTTTGGATATAAGTGCTCCAGAACCAAGAAAAAGAAACAAATCTGTTACAGGTACAGGTTTAATGAAGAAACTATATAACACAAATGTGATTTATTACAATAATATCAATAAATTGGTGGATAGAATGAAACTAATACATGAAGCTAAAGAAGCGGGTCATACTGGATTGGAAAACGAATGGGTGGCTTTAGTGGATGAACTCCGAAACCGTGGGGTAATCTCATAAAAATGCGTTACTCCCTAGATTACTATTCAGTTGCACCATGAGTGTCGACAAGTTCGGACGTTACTCCTCGGATGGGTTGTATTACGCAAATAATTTAAAAAGAGGTGCTGGTTTACCACAAACACCTGATGGAGATTATGATATAACTAATAAAAGGTTAAAAAACATAAAAGATCCCACAGATGAAAACGATGCAATAAATTTAAAAGTATTAAAAGAAAATATATCACCAACATTAAGACTACAGAAAAACACATATGACGCAGGTAATCATAGAATTGTCAATGTTGGTAAGCCAAATCAAAACGCTGATGCAATAAACAAAGGTTATTTATCATCAGAATTAAAAAATACGCTAAAATTCAATGGAAAAACGTATACTGCTGAAAATAAACGTATATCCAACGTAGATGATCCTAAAGATGAAAAAGACAGCGTAAATAGACGCTATTTACATTCATTAATACCTGAAAAGACAAAAGATGGTTTTTCTTTTTATAAATTTGTTATTAACGATATAGGTTATCCGAAAAATGAAAATGATGCTGTAAATTTAAAATATATAAAAGATCATTGTATTACACGTGATGTAGGAGTTATTGATTGTCTAGGTAATTGTTTAGCGAATGTTAAAGATGGTTCGGCACCATCAGATGGTGCAACAGTGGGTCAAATGATGGAAACCTTAAAACAAGAAACAACCTCTTTTGTAAAACAAGATCAAGTAGTATCAAAGCAAGGGGATGAATTTGTTCAAGGTAATGAAAAATTCAATTAATAACATACAAAAATAATGCTTGGGATTGCATGGGTAAGGGTTATCAAATATGGGATGGGGTTATGAAAAACATGATGCAGCTGCTTTATCACAAACCGTACATCTAGATCCAGATCATTCTTTTAGATTTTTTACATGTAAAAATAAAGTAATAAAAAACTTGCATAATGGAAGAGATCCAAATGATGCTGCAACTGTAGGACAAACATTACAATATGACAGTGCAAATAAAGAGTTTATTTATAATAAGCAAAGATTTAAATTAATGGATGTAAATGATTATCAAAATATATTAATTGCAGATCCAAATTCATTTAGCGGATTTAGAAAATTGTCTGGTGAACAATTTATTCATAAAAATCATGTGTTTCGAAATGAATCAGACGGAGCATTAGTTAGTGGAAATTTTAAATATTTTAAATGTCCCGGGGAGCGATGAAAATGTAACTGATAAAGACTAAGAATTTGTATAAAAACTGATACGGGTTAGAAATCGAGACTAATATTATAAAAATGGGTTACACTCTAGAATGTTATTCAGTTGCACCATGAGTGTTGACAAGTTCGGACGATATTCCTCGGATGGATTATATTACTTTAATACTTTAAAAAGAGGTGCTGGCTTACCACAAACACCTGATGGAGATTATGATATTAGTAATAAACGGTTAAAAAACATCAATGATCCCACAGATGAAAATGATGCAATAAATTTAAAAGTATTAAAAAAAGAGATATTACCAACACTGAAACTAGACAAAAACACATATAACGCGGGTAATCATAGAATTTCCAACGTCGGTAAGCCAAATCAAAACGCTGATGCAATAAACAGAGGTTATTTATCATCGGAATTGAAAAATACGTTAAAATTCGATGGAAAAACGTATAATGCTGAAAATCGACGTATATCTAACGTAGCAGACCCTGTAGATGAAAAAGACAGCATAAATAAACGCTATTTACATTCTATAATACCTGAAAAGACAAAAGATGGGTTTTCTTTTTATAAATTTGTTATTAACGATATAGGTTATCCAAAAAATGAAAATGATGCTGTAAATTTAAAATACATCAAAGATCATTGTATTACACGTGATGTAGGAGTTATTGACTGTCTTGGTAATTGTTTAGCGAATGTAAAAGATGGTTTTGCACCATCAGATGGTGCAACGGTGGGTCAAATGAAGGAAACTTTAACAAGAAACCTCCGGTTTTGTGAAACAAAACCAAGTAGTAACACGTCAAGGAGATGTATTTGTACAAGGAAATAAAAAGTTTACTTTGCTTGAAGAAAACAATTATGTTTGGGATGGTAAAGGAAAGTTATTGACAAATTTAGGTATTGGTGAAAAGCCTGGTGATGCTGTTACTTATGAACAGATAATACAATTAGAGCCAACTGGAAAAAAATGGTGGAATTGTGATAACAAACGATTAACAAATGTTGCAGACCCTGATTATGCCAATAACGCTGTAACTGTTAATTTTCTTGTTAAAGTAATAGGTAATTTATTATTTGATATGCATAATTATATTGCAGCAGGACAACATAAACCTATTGACGAAAAAATGAGAAATACATGGATTAAACAAGAAATTCTTTATAAATATTTTTTTAATCATAACACACAAAAGTTTAGATCATCAGATTGGGGTGATTTTGATATTTAATTAAATAACACCATATATTACATCATTTATGTGCAACCTGTCATAGAGGTAACACATGGGTTACGCTTTTCGAATATAAAAGACAATCATGGCGTTTCATTACACCAGTCCATATCGAGACACTATACGGAAAGGAGGCGGTATCACGTCCACAGCGGTTTCTCTGTTAAGTAAAGCTTTAAATCGTATTCCAGTAGGATCTATCGTAAACAGAGCAATAGACGCTTTACCATACGAATTTCACATACCGGGAGGTTATCAGTATTGCGGACCAGGAACTAAATTGAAAAAACGACTGGAAAGAGGTGATCCAGGCATAAATAAGTTAGATCAGGCTTGTAAAGAACACGATATCGCATATTCCACGTTTACCGATTCAAAAAATAGGTCAATCGCTGATAAAAAGCTAGCGAATATAGCTTGGCAACGAGTAAAGTCTAGTGACGCTAGTATTGCGGAAAAAGCAGCAGCTTTAGCGGTAACAGCAGGTATGAAGGCTAAAACAGCGGTAGGAGGTGGAAAAAGGAGGGGTAAGAATAAAAAAGGATCAACCAAGAGAAAACATGGTGGTAATATTAGACTAAAAAGACGTTCTCCGAGGAAAAATAATAAAAAACCGACAATATGGTCAATGGTAAAAAACGGGGCTGGTCTATACCTAAGACCGTATCGTGCATATTAAATAAAAGAAATCAATTGGTTATACCACATAAAGCGTTGACTAATGTTGAATTATTTAAATATATTTCCTGTTTAAAAATACCATTTTTCCGCGGAGTATTTATGAAAGACAGTTTACCAAAGAAAATATGGAAAAATGAGACTGGAATCGTAAATTTGGATAATACTGAAGGGTCCGGCACCCATTGGGTGTGTTATAAGAAACTAAATAGTAATGTATATTATTTTGATAGTTTTGGAAATTTGCCACCACCTAAAGAACTTGAACATTACTTTAAATCTGCTAAAAACATATATTACAACTATAAAAGAGAACAACCTGATAATACTTCAATATGCGGCCATTTATGTTTGGAATTCCTAGCTAAAAGTATCAGTCACTATTGAGATGTCTTCCTATACGGTATCATTAACAGGAAAATCGTCCACTTTACGAAGTATCCTTTTTCCAGCGTTACGCTTGCAAAAAGGAAGATTTTGGGAGGCAGCACTGTTGGATTTTACAACTTACAACTCTATTCCCAATGTTACGGAAGGTAAAAATAACTTATTACATTATTATAAAGGAAAAGATGCCAGTGGGAAGTTTACAGACTTGGAAGTTTGCACTCTACCCACAGGTTCTTATGAAATTGATCATATTAATGAATTTTTGCAAAATAAAATGGGAAAAGACAATATAACGCTAAAAGGTAATAACAATACAATGAAAGCTGAGCTTACTTCAAAATATTATATAGATTTCAGTAAGTCAGACTCAATTGGTGATTTATTAGGATTTTTTTTTATTAGGATTTATTAGGATAAGATGGAGCGATTTTAGAACCAAATAAAACACATTCCGGTAAACAAACTGTAACAATATTAAAAGTCAATAGTATAGACATAACTTGTAATATTATACAAGGAGCTTACAGAGATGGAGCAAATACTCATATAATACATACTTTTTACCCCAGTGTACCACCTGGATTTAAAATTGTTGAAAAGCCGCAAAACCTGGTATATCTACCTTTGAACACCACTTTCATTTCAGACATCGTGTTGAACGTATTGGATCAAGACGGTAACTTGATAGATTTCCGAGAAGAGCCTATTACGGTTAGATTACATTTAAAATCAACACTTTAATACAAAACCATGGGTTTAACATTTAAAAGCGAACAACCTACGGGAATCCGCATTAGTAGCTCTTCAGCTGTGGAGGAGTTAACACGCGAGAACATTCGTTTCTTAGAGAGAATTGGATTAAAAGTAACCGATAATGGATATACTGGATATAGCTCAGGGTCCAACATTCGACGAAACCCTATGGGAAAAAGAATATCACACCCACAACCCTTACACTTCATCAAAATTAAACAATAACGATGAAATTCGTATTCCCATACAAAATCAAGACATTTACACACTACCATGTGAAAGTTACTTGTATATTGAAGGAAAAGTTACTAAAAAGGACGGTACTACTACTGGTACAACAGTTCCATTTATAAATAATCCCATGGCTTTCCTGTTTGATGAAATTAGATATGAAATATCAGGTGTAACAGTTGATTCTACTAAAAAAGTAGGTATTGCAACAACTTTAAAGGGATTAACATCTATATCACCTAATGAAACCAATTTAATACAACCTGCAGGATGGGTTTTACCTGCAAAAGACACAATCACTCCAGATACAAATGGAAATTTTGATTTTCATATTCCGTTACGTTTGTTGCTTGGTTTTGCTGAAGATTATAGGAAAATAATATTAAACGTTAAACAAGAATTAGTTTTGTTGAGATCTTCAAACGATAAAGATATTATTAAAGCTCCAGACGGTACAACAGATGCAACTTTAGAATGGAAATTAACATTAGACAAAATTGTATGGAGAGTTCCACATGTAAAATTAGCTGACGAGCATAGAATGCTACTATTAAGAAAGTTAAAGGCTGATCGTGATATTGTAATTCCTTTTAGAAGTTGGGAATTTCATGAACATCCCAGCTTGCCAACTACGGATCGACACACTTGGACAGTTAAAACATCTAATTATGTGGAACGAGCCAGGTATATTATATTTGGTTTACAAACAGGCAGAAGAGACACCATCACCAAACATGCAGGCCAATTTGATCATTGCAACTTGAAAAATATTAAAGTTTATTTAAATTCACAATTTTTTCCATACGATAATTTAAATGTGTCATTCGCTAATAAAAAGTACAGCATATTGTACGATATGTATGCAAGATTCCAAAGTTCATATTATGGTAAAACGAATGCACCTTTACTATCACCAGAAAAATACTTAGATGGTTACCCTATAGTTGTAATCGATTGTTCTAAACAAAATGAATCGGTAAAATCATCAAGTGTAGATATAAAAATAGAAATGGAATTCAACGCACCTATATCGGCTAATACAACTGCATACTGTTTAATTCTACATGATAAAATCGTAACATACACACCTTTAACTGGAATTGTTAAAAATGTATTGTAAAAAACCGGTTTTGTTACATTCCAATGCATTCCGCGAGTATAAAAGCAGAGTGTTCAGGTCGCTCCTCATCAGTTTGTTGCCTGTTCTTGTATGGGTAGCATCTTATTCAATATGGCTTCTCCTAGTGGTACACAAGAAAATGTAGTAGATATTGAGAAGGAGATATCCGACTTTTTAGATCTTCAAGGTCAACCGGAGGGAGATGAACACAACGCTTGCGGACAACTCCACGGCAGTAATAATGTTGAGGAAAAAGGTAAAAGAAGAAAGAATGCACAGAAGAAGAAAAGGGATACTGAAGATAATATTTCTCCTAACATATTGAGTGAGGTATTCTTGCGAATATTTTATCCAATCTCATCCAGTTTGGACAAAAGTGTTTTAATCGGTGTTATGAAATCGACGGATTATTCACCTACTGTAATTTTGACTCATGGACCCAAAATGATTTTGTTCACCGATAGTGCTTGGGAATCTTTTATGAAGCACTTGCATCTGCTAGAATGCTATTTAACTAGTAACATGTATGGAAGAAAGACAAGAGTAGGACTTTTGGATTCAAATGTGGAAATTGATATTATAAAGAATCGTGGTGACCATCAATTGCGGTTTAGAGACACAACAAGACATGATAACAAGATTCAACTTAATCGAGAAGAGTTTTTTATTCTAACCTGTGCAACTGAACCAATAACAAGATACTTGAGACAACTAGTGTTTTCAAGTTCTATTATTAAAGATTATTTGGAAGACACTTTGGACAAACAACCGGACGCACCTATATTGTACGGACCTGTGGATACTTCTATATTTAATAGGGTTCCTCATGAAGTACAAATGTGGAGACAGTTGGAAAAATACGCTCAACTACATAAGAAATCAGTAAAACAGGAAGAAGAGGAAGAAGGAGGAGAAGAATCAAGTGTTAGTGATGAAAATGAAAACAAGGAGAATGTAAAGATGGAAACTTAGATGACAATGGTTGGTTTTTAAAACAATATCAAACACTTTGTGGGGTTAGGCCTACCGGGGACGGTGCCCACGTTAAATATACACCAACGCGCCAACAACTGTACGGCCAGGTATAAAAGTCGTACCTACCGTGGTGTGGAATTCAGTTGACCTTTGGACTTCGTCATGAGCAGACGAGTGATCTTCGCAATGGACAAGGAAGAAGAACAAGTAAAGTCCAAACCTGGTATAATTGAGTTCCAAGCGTTTCGGGGTAATGATGATAGATTTATCATAAAAGAACTTGTGTTTTTCGATATCAATACAAGTGTTCCATATACATTTTTGTTCAAACCACCATGTTCTTATTCATCATTAACTAGCAAAGCCGCTACTACCAACAGGTGGATTTCAAAATATTTCCATCATATCGATTGGTATGATGGTTTTGCAAGTTACACGGACTTATATAACATCATGCATCAGTTTTCAAACAGGTTTACCAATATTTATACAAAAGGACTGGAAAAGAAGAGATGGATCGAAGAATTTACTCATGTTCCGGTTAATGATGTGGACTTGGATAAAAACTACAAGTATACGATGGAAAATGTTTGTATTTGTACTAAAAGTCCAGAACATGAAAAAGATAGACATTGCGCTTTAAAAAACGCCTATAAACTCGCATCTTACCTTCAAAGTGGGGAAGTGGGGAGTGGTGGGGGTGACGGGGGTTATATAAGTGAGGAGCAGACCGGGACCTGGCATGAGTATTACTCGAGATTCCGAGACGACAACATCTCCCAGCAAGAAGACGAAGAAGAAGACAATCTTTAACTCAACCATGGCATCTCACCAGTTCCTGCAAACTTTGGTTGAGCAGTTCAATGCTCACTCCAAATCTACCATACTACCCGTCAAGAAGTGTTCCGAACTTAAAGACGAGAAGCACTACATTATCCACGCCATGAAGAAGATGGAGACTTCAGTTGGAGAGGCCATTTGCTGCAGTCTTAGCGAGGCACCGTTCACTCCGGGGGATGAGCCCAAGTTCCAAGTCTACCTGCCGAAACGGTTCGTCCATCTCCTCCAGAACGAGGATCTGCGCTCCATCCAACCCGGCTGTCTCTACCTGGTTTCCCACGGTTGCACGGGTAGCAATTCCACCGAGTTGACCATCCACATCGCCGACAAGCAGCAGTGTTAGATTTTAATTTTACTGTTGTACATATGTTATTGTAATGTTTTATAAATAAATAAACCATAAAAGACAAAAAATGCAACATATCAATATGTGAAGTTTGTCACATATTGATATGTTGCATTTTTTTTTAAACTTCGCGGGTGACCTTGACCTTTGACCTTTGCATTTCACAGTTACCCCCACCACCAAGCTAAAGGTTAAACCTGCTTCGATGCAAACACCCCCACCACTTTTTATAGTACCCCCAAGCGCTGTGCCTCAGCTTCATTTCAACTCCGACGGTCAACCGTACAACATCAAGATGTCTCTCAATGTAAGTTGTGCTAGTTACGAGGAGGTAACCATTAAGACTCAGCAGGAGCTGAACGACTTGTACAAGGAGTTGCAGCTGATGGTGGCGCGAGGCTACCGTATAAATGTGCAAGTCTACGCTTGCAATATACGCAATCTCCGACACCCAAAAGAAGAGTCTGAACATTACTCTTCTCCAGCGACTTCATCACCGGCGTCCATGAAGACTGAAGCGAGCCAGACTTTGGATTATTTCAGCTGACTAGCAGTTGTCTTCTTTCGTCTTACCATTGTAGAATATGTTTATTTATTTGTTATATTAAAGATGTAAAAGAGAAAAAAACACCTATCTTGTTACTGACATATGTGCTCAGTAACAAGATAGGATTTTTTAAAACACAATTTGGATGACCTTGAAACTTCCCCCACCACTTTTTCATAGTACCCCCAAGCGCTGTGCCTCAGCCTCATTTCAACTCCAACGGTCAACCGTACAACATCAAGATGTCTCTCAATGTAAGTTGTGCTAGTTACGAGGAGGTAACCATTAAGACTCAGCAGGAGCTGAACAATTTGTACAAGGAGTCTGAAAAGGAGGTTGTCAACAAAACCGATGATCAACAATTGTGGGACTCCTCTATTACAGAAAAGGAATTACATGCAGCCGTCGAAGCTGTCGAGGAAAAGGAAAAGAACCTCAGGCAGCTCTGGTTGGCTCAGATGGATATTTGCGGATCTGTGCCGCGTGATGATTTTGAACTTCAATGTCAGATGGCGATTACCCAGCAACTAGAAGAAGCCGAAAAGGAGCTAAAGAGTGGAGGTACTATCCGGGCGGAGGTGAAAACTGAGAAACAGGAAGAATATAACGAATATGGTGATTAAACGTACTGTTGATCCCAATCCTTTTAGTTTTAAGTGGTTATGTTATAAGTAAATAGAAAAAGTTTCCTTTTTTTAAAAAACTCCATTTGGATGACCTTGAAATTTCCCCCACTACTCTGTAATACCAGCATTGCTCGCTGCACCAAGCATCATTCCTCCTCCAACAACCATGGCGGACACACCTGCTTGCAATGCCATGTCTTCCACCGAAGATGTACCCAATACGAATTGGAAATTGACAATCGACAACGTGCATTATTTAGAAACCATCTGCGATTGGATGAAGTCTATTCTCCTCGACAACCCGGGAATAAAGCTCAAGGTCACTTTAGATTATGATTGGTCTGAAGTTATACTGCAGCAAGACGATCAACAATCACTGGAGTATTTGTCAAATTTACCATCGTCAACCATATATACTACAAATGAGGTGGAAAGGGAAGAAGAGGAGCATGAGGTTTAGAGTTTCTTATTTTTTTAAAACCCAATTTGGATGACCTTGAGATTTCCCCCACCACTTCCCATATACCTAGAGTGCGCAGGGCTGGACAGTCAGTCGCTCGGTGTCCGTCGTAGGGTGCACATCGCGGTTGCTACTCCAATTCCTGACAATTTGGGGTAGTTCAAAGTCACCACACTTCTACAACTTCAAGGTCATCACACTTTAACTCTGGGACTGCATCAACTTGTATTATTTCTGTGTTTTGACTCAAGGTCATCTCACTTAACTCTGGGATGGTATCAACTTGTAGTATTTCTATGTTTTGACTCAAGGTCATCACACTTTAACTCTGGGGCAATATTGACTTGTAGTACTTCAGTATTTTAGCTCAAGGTCACCACACTTTAACTCTGAGACTGCATCAACTTGTATTTTTTCTGTGTTTTGACTCAAGGTCATCACACTTTAACTCTGGGAAGGTATCAACTTGTAGTATTTCTATGTTTTAACTCAAGGTCATCACACTTTAGCATGTAACTTTAAGGTAGCACCGAAACGGTGCTACCCGGCTTGACATTTTCAAGTTTCCCAAGGTTATCACAATTTCCCCCACCACTTCCCATATACCTAGAGTGCGCAGGGCCGGACAGTCAGTCGCTCGGTGTCTGTCGTAGGGTGCACATCGCGGTTGTAGTACTGGTCTAAAGTAAGGCAGCTGGGCTAGTTCAAGGTCACCCGAGCGGTGTCACATGACGGTTTAGGCAGAGTCACGTTGCAAACTTCAAGTTTCCTCGGCACTTTTGCTGTTTCTCATCGCAAATTCGCTCCAAGTCGTCAAGGTCATGGGAACCGGACTAAAACTCGGAGCGTAGTGCGAGAAACCGCAAAAGTGCCGAAAAATTTTAGGTTTCGGCGTGACCTTGACCTTTGTGACATCGATGACGTCATTTTGGTGATGTAAGGGGTGATGACGTCATCCGCACGTCATTTCTGTGACGTCATGGGTGTGACGTCATGGATGTGACGTCATTGGTGATGACGTCATCGATTGCGTCATCGATGACGTTATCGATGACGTCATCGGTGGGGTCATTGACCTCGATGACGTCATCGCTCAGGTGACCTTGAAGTGAGCCAGCAGCCTTACTTTTGCACTACTTGTATGAATGTTGCATTCTGGAATAAATTAATTGGATCTAATGGAAACTTTATCCCGAGGATTTTAGTTTTACAGTTATCATCTACTTTCATTATTTTTAGTATTATCATATTTCCTTATAAATAAATTAAAACAAATTGTTTAATAGCTTTGCTCATTTATTTTTTACTAAAAACATATGATCAATAGTATAAAGGATGATTCAATAGTTAGTTTATTATTACGCAAATAAATTAATAAATATTTTATTTTAACTTTTAAATTTGGGAAAATTATTACTAAATAAATCATTAATTTACCGAATAAAAGAATGAAAAATGTGCTTTATTCTACGAATAAAACAATACAATAACAAAAGCAATACATAACTTAACGGGCATTCATTAGTTAAGAATAATAATATCTAAATTACTATCTTAAACAAGTTTACATTGCACATAACACCAATAATCATAAAGCTTGTCTTTTGAGATGACAACACTGAGGCTATAAATTGAATTTTTTACATAGCAATAACTTACTGGGGTATAACATTTATTTGAAATAATTCTAGAATATTATAAGCAGTTATGGGTTGTGTTGCTGTTAGTCTATGATATAAAGAATTTACTCATTAAAATAAGCTTGTTTAAGTTGGCTTGACCAATGGAGAATTCTTTTCTCTAATTTATATAAAGAATTTCGGTGTTAATTTTTTTTTTATTTTATTCCTCGGTAAAACAATCCCATTTGACTTTAATTACCTATTACATTCAGTTTCTTGCTTGAATGATTCAATTAATTATCCTTCCTCCATGAGACAACATTGGAACTTTGAAAGCCTGTGGGGCGTGGCTCTTGAGTCCGATGTGAATTAAATGGGATTCCGCTATCTACTGTAGTCTACTGTACCAATCTAACGATACGCTTCGATTTCTCCTACAATTTTCTGGAGCTGAAAAAAGGAGGAAACGAAACATGCTTGCCCATTGATACAATGTGATTCATTACGAAATGCAGAAAAATCGGGAGCTAAATGTACAATTAAAAATAAACAAAAAAGGCCATGTAAACATATGTTAAAAAATCCTCGTTTAGCCGCTAGCCACCATTTTATATTTACATGTATTGATTGTTATTTCCGTAACGGATTGATGGATTTACTTTGTATTTTGCATGGACCTTTATCACAACAATGTTAGTTTTCAGGAAATAATTATTGTTTTCTGATGTGTATTGTAAAATTGGCGGACATATAATAAGCTTAAACTCGAATTTCTCAAGAAACGGAAAATATTATCAAAATTTTATTTCAGACTAAAAAGTTGACAAATTAAGTCATATAAACAATGATACAGTACCAAGTTTGTAAAGATTTGAAAACTAATTATGGAGTTATTGAGATATTCCTGGCCATAAACAAAGATTTTGCATTATAATTAATGCAAATTAATGCTATTTTTATAGAAATTATAGAAAAATCTAAATAACTCTGTTATTTGTTGTCAGATCAGTACAAACTTGGTATCACTGTTGAGACAATTTAATCGGTCAACTTTTTTGTCAAAAATCTTTGATAAAATTTTTCGTTTGAGAGATTTAAGATTAAATTTTTAAAAATGGTTGCAATTTTGAAAACACACATCGGAAAATGACCATTTTCCTGAGAATTACCACTATTTTGATAAAGGTCTATGCCAAATATGAAGTAAATCCATCAATCCGTAACAGAGATAAAAATTATCTTATGTAAAAAACAAAATGGCGGCTAGCAGCTAAACCAAGGATTTTTTGATATATGTTTATATGATCCTTTTTGTTTATTTTCTTGTGTAAAATAAGCTCCCGAAATTTCTGCACTTCGTCGTGAATCACCCTGTATATAGAAGATATAGTTTCAATCAATGCTTTACATCCTAACAAACTGCTGTATTAAGTCTTATTCAGGCCAAATTTAGGTTAGTTTAGAAGTGCAAATAAAAAAAATTAAAAATTAAAATAAAACATCTGAGATAATCAAATAAAGTGCAATAATTTAAAAAGTAAATTTCATTAACATATTTATTTTCATATAGATTACTTCTTTTATCCATAGTGTAATCATCTATCTATTTATCTTCTTCTATAAGGGTTTTGTCTTTTACGTCCATTTAAAGCTCAGGGGTGTCATTTTAAAGCTTAGGATATACCTAAGTGACGAATCGTAATTAGAAAGGTCATATTGTTTCGGACTTTGTCCCCCCCTCGACTTTGATTTATTTCTAGAGGGCACTTTAAAATTTTGACCATATTGCAAGTTAGTGAATTTAATTTAACAGACGATTACCTTCAGATGAATTTTAAAATCCAGACAGTAAATAAAAATATATTTCTGTCACTTCATAATAAAAATTCACGTACTTTAGGTGAGTTTCATTCAAATAGAATCATAAAATGCGCAATTTGCGCACGGGCCAGCTCGTACTTATTTATTACGCTAAGGGTTTTTTGTTTTGAGAACTTCTCTTACAATTTTCAACCAATTTTCAAGTTTTTGGTGTCGTTGGATAGGGCTTAGTTTTTAGTTGTTTCTGGCAAAAATGATGAGAATCGGACTGAAAATTAAGGCAATGATAATGATTAATACAATGATACAATGATTTTATTGGGCCAATCAACAATACAAAATGTTAAAGGCTAAGTCAGTATAGTATAAACAAATACAGGAAAAAAACAAGCAAATCAATGTCTTAACATAAAATAAGAAAGGCTAAGTACAATTCCATGCAGTGCACTCAAATCACACTAAGTCAAATCACACATCAAAACAATGCACGGATCGACATGCAGCAAAAAAAAACCCATGCAGTCAAAAATAATAATCAACCTCGTGCAAAACAAAACAGGTGCATCACTTACTTAACTAACTACTGTATTGAAAAATTCATCACTTCTACATAGGATTTGGTACAAGCCAGTTAAGGATTGCATTTTTGAACCCTAGGCCATTCATGTTCCTTATGCGACTAGGCAGGTGATTATAAAATTTTATCCCTGAAACAGGAAAAGACCTAGTTATTTTATCAGTTCTTGACCTAGGTATCACCAGCTTTGCACTAAACCTTGTGTCATGGTCATGTACAGTACTAGTTACAGTGAAATCATCAAGATTATTCTTAATACTAACAAGACATTGAAATATATACAAGTTGACTACAGCCAGAATCTTTTGCTCCTTAAACAGTTTTTTACAATGGTCTCTATATTTGGCATGGCATAATATTCTCATTGCTTTCTTCTGAAGTAGCAGGACTTTGTGAACATTCTGTGAGTGCCCCCACAGAATTAGGCTATAGGAAACATGAGATTGGAAGAAAGCAAAGAAGGCAGACTTCAGAGTATTTGGGGGCAGTTGTTCCCTTAATCACCTGAGAAGGTACAGTACTCTACTTAACTTAGTACATAGTTGATTAATATGATCAAGCCAGTTTAAGCAAGAGTCAAGAGTAATACCAAGGAGTTTAATTGGTTCAAGTTTGGGAAACTGGGTTGCCTGGGATTCACATAGGCTAAAGGTTATTTACTGAGTTTTATCGTTATTGAGTGCTCTGTTTTCAATGAACCAACCAGAAGCTGAGTTGTACAGTTGCCTTACTGAAAACTCTGCCTGTTCACGAGTGGTCTCACATGCCATAAGGGATTTGTCGTCAGCATATAAAAGGCAGTTACCTTTCAGTCGAAAATACAAGTCATTAATACTCACTAGAAACAATAAGGGTCCTAAAATAGAGCCCTGGGGGACCTTATTATTTACTGGTAGTGGATTTGACGTGCCGCCATTACAGCTTACAATTAGTTGACGGTTACTTAAGTAAGACCTGACCAATCTTAGAGCACTGCCCTCTAGGCCATACTTCTCTAGCTTTAGGAGCAGAATATCGTGTGACAAATGCGCGTGATAAATCACACAATATTACAGATATTGAATTTTTTGACTCAAAAGCATCGATTATTGATTGTACAAGTGAATCAACTGCCAAATTGTGGATTTTGATTTTCGGAATCCGAATTGACCTTGCGCTAGAAAGTTGTGTGCTTCAAGATGGTCGTACAATTGAGAGAACATAATGGCTTCAAAAAGCTTTGAAAATACAGGAATCAGCGATATAGGTCTATAGCTAGCAACGTTGTTGTGATCTCCCTTTTTAAAGACTGGTACAGTCCTGGAGAGTTTCAATGGAGCTGGGAAACTACCTACCAGAAAGCATACATTTATCAAGTGAGCTAGTAATGGAACTAAAACCCATACAATGCGTTTCAAAAGATTGGGCGTCATGTCATACACATTCTTTGAATTTGAACGTTTAAATCCTAGTACGGCATTCACAACATCTTGTTCGGATACATGTTTCCAGTTAAAGGTATGTGCTCCAACTGGTATTCTAGATAGCAAAAAGGCATATTTTGATTAATGCTTGGTATACTTGAGAATATTGTATCCACAGACTCAGAAAAATAAAAATAAAAGTCTTCTGCAGTTGCAAAGGACAAATCATGAGTGTCAGATTTTAGTTAAGGTCTACTTTGATTAATGAGGCTCCAAGCCGCTTTGCACGGATTTGGAGCATCCATTATGTGTGAGGCATTTGAATTTATCTTTGCCTCCTTTATCTTTTTTCTGTGCTCAGTTCTAAGATTTTTAAGCAGGTTAGACAAATCAGGTCTCACACTAACTAAGTCATTAACTATCATAATCATACCCTTAAGTCTAGAGAGTTCAGCAGTGTACCAGTTGTTAAGAGATGGTCCATCATTCTGTTTATAAGACTTGCTAATAGACACCTTCTTAGATTTAAGTGGAAAGAAATTTTCAAACACTTGGATAAAGTTACCATGAAAGTACATGAATGCACCATCAGCAGATAATGTTTTTATGACATCAAACCAAGCATGCAGATTTATTTCAAGGAAACTATGCAGTTTTGCTTCGGCTTCTTCAGTATAAATCCCAAAGCATAAAACTTTAGGAATGTGACGTTGTTGGCAAACAACCTCGGTAGATACAGAGAGTAGCACATGCTTGTGGTCTGCTATTTTATACTCACCAAGGGCAGCCACATAGTTCCAATTGTTTAAGTTGGCAAAAAGATGTCCAGGGATGTATGGCCTCGAGTGGGTTGAGTTATGGAACTATACATGTTGAATGTTCGCAACAGATTAACAAGGTCTGAAGAGTGGTTAAGTGGATTAATTAAGTAAATCAATATTATGATCTGTACCAATAATTATAAAATAGCCCAGTGTTATTAGATAACCTAGACATAGTTCAAGCAGTTCAAAAAGTCTATTTACATTACCATTTGGTGAGCGATACATGCTTAAAACCACCATTGACAAGGAAGTTAGAATAACACCAGCAAACTCAACCTGGAGATCCTCAGACAAACGGCGCAAATCCAAGGACGTGCAATCACCTACAAGTTCCTTATTGAGGTACACAGCTGTGGCAACCCCAGGTGACTGCCTACAATAATGAGCCACAAGTTCCATGTTACCAATATTACGGTAACATTGGGCCTCATCACTTGTAAGCCAGTGTTCACAAGTACATAAAATGTCAATTTTACTTTCAAAACACAGGATTTTCAACTCATTTACCTTATTACGCATACACTGAATATTCACTGTACAGAGGTTAAGTTTATTTAACTACTTTCACTGGGGGGTTTGGAAGGTTCCTCCCTAAAAAAGTTTGAGAAGACACAAATTCAGTCCTAGGCCTATGTCTCTGAACAAATTCACGAACAAGAATGCCCGTTGGCCAAAAGGAGTCAGAAAGTACTTTAGAGGTTAAATCAGACGACAGACCTATTTTAAAGGATATCCACCATTGAAATCTCAAAATTTCTCATTAAAATAACATTGGGATTAAATAAAGAATTTTAAATATGTGTTAATCATCAGCTGTAATACGTGCTGTGTAACGTGTATTAGTCATTGGTGATTACATATATTCCCACTATTAAATTGGTTCGATGTCATTGATTTAGAGCTAAAGTAACATTTGTACTGTATTAAAATAAATTGCTTAATTTCGAGCAAAGTGTATACTAGTTTAGTTTATTTTGCATGTTTACCGTACTGCAGGTTAAGATATTGCGTTACTTTTCAATCACTATGCAGCTATTTTTTAAAAAACCTCCACCGCCCGTCACCATGGGCCAATAGGCCTGTGCGGTGATCTAAAGACAGCAAGAACCAATAAAATAATACCAATAAAATTAAGCGGTCACGGCATTAAGTCACATAGGCTAGCTATTGGTGACCGCCCATGTTTGTGGTGTAATGTCGTCGCCCGGGATCGAACCGGGGACCGCTGGCTTGTGAGGCTAGAGCTCTACCACTGAGCTACCGCTCTTGTATACTATCAAGTTGTTTCATTTGATTGTCCATCCTTACACATGCTTGCATTTGGCCTATCAACCGTTCATTCTTCGAAAAGAACATGTTGATAGTCTGTCTTAAAGTGTTGAGATGTGCAAAAAATTGAATAATAGTAACTTAAAGTAATTGAAGTTGCCAAAGAAGTCCCCAAATTGTTAAAAATGTTAAAAACTATTTAAAAAAGTTAAAAATGGAGATATCATCTATATATTATAACAATGTTTTGGGATTCTCTGTCCGACCATTTAAAGGTAGATAAAAAAGTTATATTCCAAGGGAAAGGAATGTTTCTTTGTTTTGACCAAAAATAGTCACAATAAAAGTCCTAAAAATGTTATTAGATACTGTAGTTGTTATATTTTTTTGTTTGTTTATTTTTACCTTTAATGTTTTAAAAACATTTAAAGTAGCTTTTAAATTTAAACATTATAATTAAATAACTCCGTGGTTTGCATTATTTGCAAACTAATAAAATGGTTTGTTATAAATGCTCAAATTTATTTTCAGTATCCAGCGTCTGAAGTCGACAAGAGATTAGGTGACACTTCCTACTTATTATCAGGAACCGCATATGGCATCAAAGTATTATACACCGATATTTTGTTTGGCGATCCAGGTTAGTAGCACCGATTCTAATAAATAATAATACTTAACTATTATAATTTGTATTTATATACAATCATTAATAGCTATTTTTATTATCAGATTGTAATAATAATTACTGTGGCGAATTTGTTCGGTAAATAAATAGGCCATAATTAAAAATTCAAACTAACAATCTCCTACCATATGATTTATATAATATTCTGTAATACGAGCAGAGTCTGAGGCGATCTATTTTAGCTTGTTATATAATCTTCGCAAAATTTATGTTTACATTGCGGGAGTAACATTAATTTGCAATTTATTTCCAAATGTGATATTAGACACAGCGGGCAAGAGAGTCCTTTTCTGCCACACATAGTACCAATACATGGAATGGGACTCCTAAAAATATTTATCTAAATATATAAAAGGCAAAGCCCTCACTCACTCACTCACTCATCACTAATTCTCACACTTTTTGACTAGCTAGAGTACTGAAATTTGGTTTACTCATTCTTTAGGCTCAAAATAGGAAAGTCTGACTATTTTCATATTATTCACAAAGGGCTACGCCCTAGACGTCCTCAAAGTTACCATGTTATTTTTATGGAAGCAACATTTTTTATTCTAACATATGATTATGGAAATTGAATTAGGTTTGTTTACATCTGCCACATGATGATTCATGCAAGAAAATGCTTATAAGCATAGAAGAACCCAGGTGTGAGATATAATGTTTATTTAAGTTTGACATTGACAAGATTATAGTGATGTACTATTACTTTTAGTCTGGTGTACTTTGGTTGTATTAAGTGCAGTTTACTTTATTTCGTATTTTATTACTATATACTTTTTTACTGTTCATAGGTACTAACAAACGGTTTTGCAAATATAGTTTTTGAAGCAATTAAGGGCTCCGCCACACTGGATTTCAAAATTAGTTTAGGGCATTCGCGGGGTTGAAATTTTTGACATGGACGTTCCTCTTTGCTCATGGGTGCTCACTAAGAAGCTGTTTTACCATTATAGATTTTTCGATATTGTTTAGGGCTCTATCTCAAAGAAGCTGACAATTACTGTATAGCCTACAAGTTGAAATTTGACAAGGACGATTCTCTTAGCTCATAGGTACTATCTATCTAATTTAAGAAAGCTGTTTTACCATTATAGTTTTCGAAATTTCTTAGGGCTCTATCTCAAAGAAGCTGACAATTACTGTATCGCCTACGTGTTGAAATTTTACAAGGACGATTCTCTTAGCTCATAGGTACTATCTATCTAATCTAAGAAACGTTTTTCAAATATAGTTTTGAAGCCCTTTAGGTCTGCACCCCACTGGACTTTCAAATTACTCTAGGGCCCACGGGGTTATGATGGAGGATTCCCTTTGCTCATGGGTACTCACTAAGAAAAGGGTTTGCAAATATAGTTTTTAAAACACTTTAGAGCTCTACCCCACTGGATTTCAGAATTACATTAGGGCCTTCACGGGACTACTATGGACCACCCGCTGGGCCCTTTGGTGGACTTTGACCCTTGGGATTCCCCACCCGACCCTCGCGCATAACCCGCCCTGTCCTGTCACTCCCCCCTCCCCTCCCCCTACCATCATGCTACCCCGCCCGACCCTCCCGTCCTCGCCACCCGCTGGCCCGAATTTTGGACTTTGACCACTGGGATTCTCCACCCGCCCTCTCCTAGCACACCCCCTCCCCCTCCCAGCCATGTGATATTCCCACCCCTCCCCCTACCCTCATGCTACCCCGCCCGGCCCTCGCCCCCGCCCATGCGACTGACTCTGAATAAAATTTATCTCTCTGACTGGGTTTCGAACCCGGGTCTCCTAGTTGGTAGGCAAGCGTCTTAACCACTGGTCCACGCCAGCATCTGTGTAGGAACGGATTTTAAGGTCTAATATGTCAAAGTAATTTTGAAAAGGGTTCTTGCTTTTTTGTATAAAGCTAATATGATGCTAGTTTGTCAATTCTATGGTTTAGCGTAGTACTGTTTTTGTAGTTTATTAGAGAGTTAGTTTGTTCGATCGCTCCTAGGGTGCAGGGAGGTCGTCTTCTTGCGTTTCATCATGCTTTCATGTTAGTTCGTCCGTTATCTCCTACAAGCGCTGTCGGCGCATAACGTCATCATTTTTAGTTCGATCGTTTTCTCCTAGAGTGCAGGCCTATCGTTTACGTCACTTTTTGTGCTAGTTCTTCCGTTCTCTCCCAGGAGCGCTCAAGTCGTCGCTTGTGACGTCATAATTCAGGGCTGCCAACATGATTAATAAAATAATTGATAACGATTACACTTAAGGCTTTAAGTTGGGCAGAAATACAATCCAAGGGACCTGTCAAAGTGGGAGCAAGGACGACTAATAAACTATTCTATATTTCGTTGTATTCAAGTGTGATCACTTGATTTTTAGAAAGATCTTATGAAACATTTAAATTGATTCAGAAATGCAAAGAATTAAATAGCAATGAAGCATAAAAAAGTCTTGTGTCTGAAATTAAAGCGAATATTTTGATGATTACACCGTGTTTTAAAGGACTCGGTAAATAAGGGAGAGAGATTGACTTAGAAATAACAAATATAATGACTCAACTATAAAACAGAGACATAGACAAATACCCATTGCCCTGAAAGACGATTTAAAGAAATGGCATGGTTGATCAAGGGTACTAATAATGAAACATGACATACAGAATGGATAAGTGATATACATAACGAGGGTGAAGAAAACTTCAAATTAAGATCATTCCTCGACCAAACTCGTCTGAATGTTGCCCGCAACAGGCGAAACAACCTCAGACACTTGATAAAATGATACCGCAGTTAAATCATGCAAACATATTTTTGAGTTTGGATCGTTTGGAGCTTCTGAGAAAATTTAATAAAGATAGTGAATAGATCATTTTAGAAAACGTTTAATCAAAACTATTTCAATAACTTGCTAAACTACTCGAGAACTTATAAGACTGATTGCTAATAACTTTATACTAAAACGCTATAATCCACGTAAACCAGTGGCAGTTCATAGCTCACGTAGGGTTAGGCATTGATCCAAGGCAATATTGATGCTTCATATGCTTTTAAAACTTGACTCAGCTGCAACCAATGCTAAGAAATGTTGGTGATCGTGTTTTGTTGGTGATCGTGTTTGCGTGCATTAGACGATTACACGATCTACACGATTACAAAATTATACTATTTGACGATTCTGTCGGTTTTATTTACATATGGGTAGGAAATCTAAGGTTATAATTGAAACATATCGCAAATCATTAATGCTTATTTTAGAAAACATCTACTGAGGTCGTAAATGTAAAATATATTATTTTGAAACGATATAGCATTATTAAAAAGTTCAAAACTAGAAAGCAAATAGATACTTTTTCAAGAGCCCCAGAGAGAATGGATAGAGTAGAAGACCAACATTTATGAAACGTGAGAGAACGTAAAAGGTTAAACGGGTAAACGAAGATAACTGAATTGAAAAAATACAAGCTAGTGACAAATTTATATAACAAATCAGAAGAAAAACCTTAAGGTATGAACAAATATCCAAAGTGAAAAGTCAGTATAGAAATGATGGTCAGAAAAAGCATTCTGGTTTCCTATTATTTGAAATGTTTCTGAAAGTAACGAACATAAATGTTTAAGGATATATGATCGGATAAGACTACCAGATTTTGTGTCATGCTATTCTACCTTAAACACTTTGAGATAAAAGTAACAAATCTGTAGAATGAATCAGAAAAGAAATTCCAAGCAATTAACAACTTCATACAAACAAGTAAAACTTAAAAGTCAAGTATTAAAAGATCGGGGAGAAAATATCATTCTGCTTTTCGATCATCTAAATATAATTCAACGAACAGAAAACTTATAACTTATACGGATTGTAACTTTTGAATGAAATACTATGGTAAAATTTAATCGAATTTTGATACGTGCTTTTTTACACAAAGAAATTTTGAGAGAAAATTAACAAATCTGTATAATAATTCAAAAAAGAAACTCTAAGAAATGAACAATTAGTCAACCACAAAATGCCTAGTATTAACAGGATGGTTAGAAAATAGCATTTTGCTTTCCGTTGATCTGAAGTGTTTATGAAAATAACGAACTAACATAAATTTAAAAGAAACACTATTGTAAATTGTAATCGGATTTTGGTTATTCCTTTTCTACGCAAAACTTGTTGTAATAAAATATAAACTTAACATTAACCAGGCATAGAAAGAAGCTTTTAAAATAGCAAAGAAAGATTGATTATGGTAAAAAAGTTTTTAAAATTAAAGAGGTTTTGAAAAACTGCAATATGTTAGACAAGCTAGCATTTACATCAAGATGCGGCAACAAGTTACTTTTAGGTAAACATTTGATAAAAGTATAGAAGTTTTAAATCACTATAAATGGAAGGAATAGATTTTAACTTCTACGGTTTAATTCTTTGAATGAGATGTAAATCATGATCGAGAACTACACTTCTGATTTTTAAGCAAAACTTTAGCAGGTGCAGAATAATAGTAAGGTATTCATATGGAGCTTCGAATTTTAGTTTAAAGAAATTTGAAAAGTTTCAAAACAATAATAAAATAAAAAAGTTGAGAAGAACAAAGATTTTTACAAGGTGTTGTAGAAAGTAGAACTGGTAAGAGAATTATGTGTTTAATTAAGCATTATATTGCTAAAGCCTAGCAAAATTCAAAATGTTATTAAGTACATATAGGTTAAAAACTGCACAACTCAGTAGACTATTTTAAAACCAGTACACTGCATTGTAACTCGCAATAAAGATAAGATTAAAACATATGCAAAGATATTAAGGTATTATACCATACATTTTATTTGCTAAATATGGTTGGTAAGATTGTCTATGCATGGAAATACAGTTGTGTCTCACAAGATTATTAAAACACAATTACAAGATAATTTATATTTTCAGCTAAAACTTAATTTCAAAACTATTTTCAAAAATATTTTCAACATTATTTTCTAAAATTATTTACATGTTGGCACCCCTGAATCATGACGTCACAAGCGACTTGAGCGCTCCTGGGAGAGAACGGAAGAACTACTGTAAAAGTGACGTAACGTTGGAAAACGAACGGCCTGCGCTCTATGAGGAATAAATCAAACTAGCCAATAACACCAGTGCTTCACTCTAGGAGAGAACGATCGAACTAAGACATTAAATTAGTGAGGCGCCGTCAGCGCTCATAGGGGAGAACGGACGAACTAGCTCAAAATTTACAAACTAGCGTCATATTATGTTATACAAAAATAAAAGCAAGAACCCTCTTCAAAATTAGACTAGGGCGGCGTAAGTGCCGAGGGAGGGTGACGATGACGTACAGTGGCAGTGGACGGGGGGAAGAGGAAAGCTACAATTATTTTCATGCTGGCAGCCCTGAATTATGACGTCACAAGCGACGACTTGAGCGCTCCTGGGAGAGAACGGAAGAACTAGCACAAAAAGTGACGTAAACGATAGGCCTGCACTCTAGGAGAAAACGATCGAACTAAAAATGATGACGTTATGCGCCGACAGCGCTTGTAGGAGAGAACGGACGAACTAACATGAAAGCATGACGAAACGCAAGAAGACGACCTCCCTGCACCCTAGGAGCGATCGAGCAAACTAACTCTCTAATAAACTACAAAACCAGT
Organism: Neoaliturus tenellus; assembly: GCA_030545055.2. NCBI lineage: Eukaryota > Metazoa > Arthropoda > Insecta > Hemiptera > Cicadellidae > Neoaliturus > Neoaliturus tenellus. Next base: position 49,189,978 of record CM061534.1, on the reverse strand, counting down.
AAGACGCTAAACCATAGAATTGACAAACTAGCATCATATTAGGTTTATACAAAAAGCAAGAACCCTTTTCAAAATTACTTTGACATATTAGACCTTAAAATCCGTTCCTACACAGATGCTGGCGTAGACCAGTGGTTAAGATGCTTGCCTACCAACTAGGAGACCCGGGTTCGAAACCCAGTCAGAGAGATAAATTTTATTCAGAGTCAATCGCATGGGAGGGGGCGAGGGCCGGGCGGGGTAGCATGATGGTAGGGGGAGGGGAGGGGACAGCACATGGCTGGGGGAGGGGAGGGGGTGTGCTAGGAGAGGGCGGGTGGAGAATCCCAGAGGTCAAAGTGCAAATTCGGGCCAGCGGGTGGCGATGACGGGAGGGTCGGGCGGGGTAGCATGATGGTAGGGGGAGGGGAGGGGGGAGTGGCAGGACAGGGTGGGTTCAGCGCGAGGGTCGGGTGGGGAATCCCAAGGGTCAAAGTCCACCAAAGGGCCCAGCGGGTGGTCCATAGTAGTCACGGGGTTAAAATTTGACATGGACATTCCTCTTTGCTCATGGTTGCTTACTAAGAAACGGTTTTGCAAATATAGTTTTCGAAGTTCTTTAGGGCTCTGCCCAACAGGACATCAAAAACATTTTAGGGCCTCTGGGGTTGAAATTTGACATGGACGTTCCCCTTAGCTCATAGGTTGGTTACTCACTAAGAAAAGGATTTAAAAAATATATTTTGAAATTCTTTAGGGCTCCGTCCCATAAGTCTTGAAAATTACTCTGGGCCCGCGGGGATGAAAGTTGTCATGGACGTTCCTCTTTGCTCATAGTTGCTCACTAAGAAACAATTTAGCAAATTTACTTTAGGGCTGCACCCAACAGAACATCAAAACTACCATATATGCTAAGGGATTAAAATCAAATGTGGGTGCTCCGTTTTGCAAATAGGTGCTCACTTAGAAACGGTTTTGCAAGTATAGTTTTCGAAGTTCTTTAGGGCTCCGCCCCATAGGACTTCAAAAATTATTCCACTGGCTTCCCCCCACAAATCCTCAAAATGATTATAAATCCTACGGTGTTGAAATTTAACGTTTATGTTCCGTTTTGCTAATAGGTGTTTACTAAGAAAAAGTTTTAGAAATATAGTTTTTTTTGTTCTTTAGGGCTCCGCCCTACATGATTTTGAAATGACTGTAGGGCCTTCTTTTTTTCGCAATGGTTCTCGTTAAGAAAATGTTTTGCAAAAATCCTTCAGAGCTCAACACACAGTAATTTTTTGTTTCAATATCATTCTTAAGGAAGACGATTTTGTTGCTCTTTTAAAGATTTTATTACCTAAAAAATAAATCAATCATGGGCGAAGCCGTGACGGGAAACAGCTAGTTATTAATAATTCTTCTTTCAACCCTCCTATAATACGAGCACTGAGTTAAGTGATGTAATTCCCATGATCTCGAAATATAGCTGGTAGATTTTGCTTTTAACTTTGCATTTGTGAGTGTTTTGGTTCAAATGTAAGTTTACAACCTTATCAGGTAAAATAGTTTGTTGTCTATAGGTTTAAATAACTAAAGGTTGTCTAGCTAAAAAGTTTTAAAATTGTAATTTTTCAATTGAAACATACTTTTTCCCAAGAATATAGGAAGGTGTTATAAGCCTCAAAACATTAATGTCTTGATGGTTCAGTCGGATAGCTACCAGCTGAGCAGCACGAGTTTGACTCTTATCTTGATGGTTCAGTCGGATAGCTACCATCTGAGCAGCACGAGTTTGACTCTTATCTTGATGGTTCAGTCGGATAGCTACCAGCTGAGCAGCACGAGTTTGACTCTTATCTTGATGGTTCAGTCGGATAGCTACCATCTGAGCAGCACGAGTTTGACTCTTATCTTGATGGTTCAGTCGGATAGCTACCATCTGAGCAGCACGAGTTTGACTCTTATCTTGATGGTTCAGTCGGATAGCTACTATCTAAGCAGCACGAGTTTGACTCATATCTTGATGATTCAGTCGGATAGCTACCATCTGAGCAGCACGAGTTTGACTCTTATCTTGATGGTTCAGTCGAATAGCTACCATCTGAGCAGCACGAGTTTTACTCTACGCGCGTCTGTGACGTTTATCAACATTTTTAGATACTAATGTTGATAAACGAAACAACTAGCGTTTACCGCTAAACGAAAAATTGTATTTTCTCCACAACTACTTGACATAGAGCAATAATTTAAAGTACTGCATTGTTAAGTTTTTTGAGCTTGATTTAATGATGATTGATAATATTTATTTCATGGTAACAGCTACTTTGTAAGTCGGAGGCCTATAAAGCTGCGAGAAAATCTCTCCGCCAGGCGATCAACAGGAGCAAGGCGAATAGCTGGAGGAGACTTCGTGACGACGTTGATTCCGACCCGTGGGGCCTGGGTTACAAACTTGTAACACAGAAACTCGGCGCCCGCTCTCCACCTTCCATCATGGAGGGCGCCACCATGGGGAGGATCGTCGCTGCGTTGTTTCCTGAACATCCACAGCGACCGCCGGTTGACTTCGGACGGGTAGAGGACGTTCCACTTTTCACTTTCGAGGAGCTGGAAACCTCCGTTCTCTCCCTGAAGAGCAACAAGGCTCCTGGCCCGGACGGGATTCCCAGTGAGGCTTTACAGAAAGTATTTTTAATCAACGCTGACTTGTTGTTGATAATGTACAATGCCTGTTTGGTAGAAGGGGTGTTTCCGGCTCCCTGGAAAACAGCCAGGCTTGTACTGATCAGCAAGGGCAAAGGTGATCCCGAGCTGCCGTCGTCCCACAGGCCTCTCTGCATGTTGGACACGGCTGGGAAGCTGTTCGAGAAGCTGATCCGTTCCCGCCTGACTTCTGCCGTGGAAGCTGCCGGGGACTTATGCCCCCGTCAGTACGGCTTCAGAAAGGGACGGTCAACGATCGACGCTGTCACCGAAGTTCAGAGAGCTGTGGAGAGAGCCGAGAGCCACAACCATTTCTCCCGCCGAGTAGTGCTTCTTGTTACGCTTGATGTCAAGAATGCCTTCAACTCGGCGAGGTGGGTCGATATGTTGGATGCGCTTCGCAACACCTTTCGTATTCCTGCATATCTGTTGCGGCTCGTCGAGGATTATCTACGCTCTCGAAGCCTGATTTATGACACGAGGGACGGAACGCGGACGATGGAAGTCACTTCTGGTGCCGCACAAGGTTCAATACTCGGCCCGGATCTCTGGAACGTTGCCTATGACAGCCTCCTGAGGTCCGAGATGCCTGAGGAAACCACTTTGGTTGGGTACGCCGATGACGTCGCAGCTCTCATTGCTGCACGCAACGTTGAACTGGCCCAACTGAAGTTGAACCGAGTTATGCGGGTGGTCAACAACTGGATGTCCGATCACGGTCTCTCACTTGCTCTCAGTAAGACGGAGATCGTGATTCTTACGAAGAAGAGGATCGACACCGTCGTCCCGTTTCGAGTGGGAAGGGAGGTGGTCACATCAACTCGTGCCGCCAAATACCTCGGGGTTATGGTGGACACCAAGTTAAGCTGGAGGGATCAGATCTTCCGTACGGCGGACAAGGCCGCTAAGGTAGTGACTTACCTTAGTAGGCTGATGGCCAATGTCGGGGGTCCCCGATCCAGCAGAAGACGTCTGTTGATGTCCGCGGTCCAGTCCGTGCTTCTTTACGGGGCAGAGGTGTGGGCAGGCGCTCTAGATAAGGAGTGCTACAGGTTGCGACTCGCCCGGGTTCAGCGTCAAGCTGCGCTCCGGGTGTGTTCCGCCTACCGGACAGTGTCCGAGCCTGCCGTCCTGGTGGTCGCCGGAGTCATCCCTGTCAAGCTCTTGGCAGGGGAGAGGAAAGCGATTTATCAGAGACAAGGCGAGATCGGCAAGGACACGGCAAGAACAGAAGAGCGCTCCCGAACCTACCAGCAGTGGCAACACAGCTGGGAGCACGACACCCGAGGACGATGGACTGCGCGACTTATCAAGCAGGTCCAACCAATTGTGGAAAGGCGGCATGGGGAGGTGGACTACTACCTGACCCAATTTTTGACAGGTCACGGCCATTTTCGGTCGTACCTGAACCGTATGGGAAAGACCGGTTCACCGGACTGCATTTATTGCCCGGGTGTTCCCGACGATGCGGAACACACATTCTTCCGCTGTCCCCGTTGGGAAGGGCCCCGCCTGGAGGCCACACAAATCTTTGGTGCATTTTCGGTGGACTCGGTCTGCCAAAAGATTTTGGAGGATGAGGGCAACTGGGATTGTTTGTCACAGTTCGTCCGGGGCATCCTCCTGGAAAAGAAAACCGATCTGGACCGTGAAGTGGCCCAGATCCCTTGATCGAGCGGCTGGATAAGGAGCGAGCCCCACGGGCGTAAGCCAAATTTAGGCCTAGCCTGACGTAATGTGACAAACAATTCCAGGTTAGATTCCTAAAGAGTAGAGGAGGTTTTTTAGTGGGTAAACTCGTTTTTAGGGGAGCCCCACACTACAGGCTGGCCACCTGTGTGCGTAATGCATTTTTCCGCCTCTCCCTCAAAAAAAAAAAAAAAAAAAAAAATGGTAACAGCTACTTTAAAAAAAAAAAAAAATAAAAATAATTTTTAACTTTTTTTGCTTGAAAACTATTGAACACGAATTTTCTGGGAGATTCGGTTGGTATCATTTTATTAAGAATTTTTACCTAAATAAACAAAAAATGTTAATCAAAATCGATAGGAGTGCTTTTTAGGGTTTTTAGTGGTAAGCTACTTAAAAAACGAAAATTCGAAAAATGAAAACAGCCTGGTATTATCGTGGATTTGGACCTACATATCAAATTTCATTGAAATCAGACTATTAGGGCATTCTCTAGCTATGTTTACATTCAGATACACACAAAAATCACTCTGAAATCTGAAAACCACTTCTCTGGACTCAGGCAGAAACAAAACGGATAAATTTACAAAGAACTCAAATTCTAAAATTTATAGGGGGAAAGGGGGCTCCAAAATGGATATATACATCATCAAACAAATTCGAAAAGCCTTACGAAAACAACACTTTCCCCATGTATTATGGTATACGGGGAAGGAAGTGAAAAAATGTTATGCCTATTGCACTTTAGAGCTTACCTCTTGCAAGCCCACTTGTGTGCAGGAAAGAGTCAGCACAACATTTTAAATCTTTTTCATAGGTCTTGAAATTTATTAAGTCTTGAGACTTGAGGCGGTTCAAAGTTGCTTATCGGCTAAAGACGTCTATTATTTAAAGGTTACATGAAGAAAAAGTATGAAATATGACATATTACTATGGGTTATTGATCTTTGTTAAGACTTTTTCACAAAATTAAGATTTTTTAAATTGATCCATATTTTACAACAGAGTTCCAGGAGAAGAGAAAGTGTTTCTAATGTGGTTTGGTTAGTTTAGCTTGGATAAGTCAATAGCGGTTTTATACCTTCGTGCATCAACATTTAATATACAATGTAAACAGTTTAATTAAACAAACCATACGTCCTGTGGAAACAGCAAGATTGACAAAGAGCGCTTGATCTCCAACGACTTTTATTAGACGCATTTTTGTCAAACAAGCGGTAATGAAGAAACATAACTATGATACATCCAAGCTGAGGTTTCACCTACTCACCCCACCTTTGAGAATATTACTAGTTCTCATTTGAAATTCGTAAGCAACAAGTAACCGCATAGTCTCAATCTGACATGATTATTAAAAAAAAAAATCAAAACCATTTGCACTAACCACGGTAGAATAATAATTAATTTTTTTTAATTTCAAATGACAAATGTGCTTTTATTCTGTTTTTTATCTTAGAGTGCCTCAAAAATGAAGGGTTCTTAACACGGAAGGAACCAGTCGGCACCTCTTTATGGTTCCACCTAGATCCGGACAAATGGACTGAGGTTCCAAGAAAAGAATCTGACATTGCAAAGAAACCGAACTGGTACAAGCAACTCTGCTTTCCTTTAATGGGTAACATATTTATTATTATTGTTTTTAGTACAGTTTAGTGTTTCTATTAAGACTTTTGTGTGGTGTTACCCCTCCACAGAAGACTATGGTTTGCTTAGATGATAGCACAAACTGCAAGTTGGGCAAAGGATCAACATGTTTGACTCATACAAAATGCCAAATAGCATCACTAGCCAAGAAAATAATCTACCATTGTCATAACTCCTTCTAACCCTACTTCCTATTTGTATGTCAACACGTGTTCCATATATACATCTCTTTGAATTTAGTTTTATTTTGAACCTTTAAAATTATAACTTTGTATACTTATTATTCATGGGTAAAAATATCACTCTTCTATTTTCTTTAAATATACTGTTATCTTAAAAACCTTCGATGCACTACTACAAAATATATTGTTCAGATCTCGAATAAATTAAAACTAATTATGTAATGACACAGACAAATAGAAAGCCCACAAGTTTTCCTCTAACCATAGAAAAAGTTTTTCTATGCTCTAATGGACGTCCTCAAAAGAAGTCTTGTTGGAAACTTCATTTGAATACTTAGTTATAAATAATTTTTAGATTATTAAAATGTTTTTTTAATTATTAATGCTACAAATCTGACCTTAATGCCCTTTAAATACATGCAGAGCTATCAGAAAATCAAAACTTATCTGGGCTTCTTCTCTAACGGCGTTTTAATATGTTAATTAAATTAGAAGATTTTTTTGTGCTCCAAGCATATTTTTGAGGAGAAAGTCTTTAATGTTGACTAAATTCGGAACAAAGGTGTCAGGCATTCATCCGGTTGAGTTGAAAAAAACTCGCATAATTAGATCATGGGAACGGGCTTTTATGAGGTTCTTTTTAAAGCTAATAAAATAGTTTTTATATCCTTAATTTTAGAAATTTGATAAGTTTAAGTTGATGTTCATATCAACCTATGCTTATATTTGAGATTGTAAAGACTTTTTCCATTGTTCGGTGGCGGGAAGGGGGGGGGGAGGTGCAAAAAAGTGAAATGAGTGGTTATATGTAATAATAGCATACACAAACCCTCCAAGCGCCATACAATTATAGATTAAAAGATAGGTATAAGATATCGGGGGTGGGTCTTAAAAAATTTTTAGTTTTCATTAGATCAGCCGAAATTTAAAACTTTATCCTTTCAACGGTCGTAGATTTATTAATACTAATGTACATGTTGCTCGAAATCAAACAATTTAGTTTCAGTACTGATAAAATTTCACTTCTCATAACGGAGAAATCTTTATTTTCCATAGCAACTTTTAATTCATTATTTACCTTTTAAAACTGAACTAACCAGATGGACTTTAATTTTTTATACACAACCAAACTAACCAGTTGGTCTTTTAAAGAAACAAACATCTCGACTTCTGAATTTGAAATTTTTGAATTTTAAAAGAAATAGGCAAATCAGCATTGCCTAAAATTAAATTAAATTGCCTAAATTAAAAATCTTTGGCAAATCTACACACCCAGGCGTTTGTTTTAATGTATAATATGTGGGGGTAAATTTTAGAACAAAAAAGCTTATCGTCTATAAAGTTTCCATATGTATTGTATGTATAATATAGATTAATGAATTCCAGGTCAGCACTATTTCTACACAATAACTAAGAAAAACAGTTGTAAGAAATTGAAACCGTTTTTCGCCTTGTGTGATTTGGGCGAGTTAAGTGCCTTTGGACATGTAGCATTTGGCAAATTCAGTGAGCCAGCTCCGCCTAAACGAAAATGGTTGGAAACCGTCACTGAAAATTTTGTAAAGGTGAGTGAAAGAATCAAAAAAATGTTTGTACTTATCATAGAGACCAAACAGGTTAAAAAATATATTTAAAATTTGATAAAAATAAGACACAGATGTGACATATCTTCAACAAAGACCATAAGTCCAACACAGTAAGAGCCGTGGATGTAAATTAGAAATGATTCTTTTAAAGAAACCATCTCTGATGCTTAGGCCTATTATTAGTAGATTTTGAAATAGATTCTTCTAGCAAAGAATGTTTTTTTTATAAGATTAAATGTTTAAAAGTACATGCATTTAAGATAATATAAGGTAATTAATTGTCATAATGTGCATTAAAAAAATAAATAAAACAAAAATATAAAAATGCATCATATTAATAGAAAGATGTACGATGCATAAATTTGTAGAATTTTTTTACTAATAATGTTTGAGAATAGGTTTGATACTGAAAAACTACAATGCAGTACTGTGAAATTGAGGATGCTGGGCCAGTTCAAGGTCACCTGAGGGATGACGTCATCAAGGTCAATGACCTCACCGATGACGTCATCGATGACGCAAACGATGACGTCATCACCAATGACGTCACTTTTATGACGTCACACCCATGACGTCACAGAAATGACGTGCTGATGACGTCATCACCCCTTACGTCATCAAAATGACGTCACCGACGCCATTAAAGTCAAGGTCACGCCGAAACTTAAAATTTTTTGGCACTTTTGCCGTTTCTCGCACTACGCTCCGAGTTTCAGTTACAGTCCCCGTGACCTTGTCGACTTGGAGCGAATTTGCGATGAGAAACAGCAAAAGTGCCAAGTTAAACTCCAGTTTTATGACATGACCCTGCCTAAATGGGCAATCAGTAATCCCTCAGGTGACCTTGAACCAGCACAACACCCCCAATTTCATATTACTTTGACCTTGAAAACTTAACAACAGAGCGCCGACACCGATGCGCACCCCACGACAGTCACCGAGCGACTGACCTTCAGACTCCGCGTCCTCTTGTTATATTGGCTCGAGAGACTAAGACTCTAAACCGCCAGGAATGGGAGTAACTAACTGAACTTTGCAAGGAAAAGTCATTTCATCCAATATTCTAAACAAATATTCATCAGTAAAACTTACATTAGTCTGTTTGGTATAAAACTTAGGGTGTCCGCGCAACAGTTTTCGCTACTTAGCTAAAGTCGAAACCCGCCTGACCTTGAGTGGTGGACACTGAGCAACTAATAAAGACTTAACGGTGAAGTTTCTTACCCAAAGTGTCCCGCGACATGGCTCCCCCTCACAAAAGTTCGCACAATACTGAGAGACTGTTGGCAGCGCTTGAGCAGAGGCAAAAGTGGTGGGGGTAACAGCAGGAGTGGGGGAAGGACACAGTGGTGGAGGAAGGTGAGGTTGTACGCTGAAGTATCTCATCACTTCACCATGAGCTGTCCTACAGTCAACACACTGTTCTTTCAGCCCGAGTTGGCACTAGAAGAAAAATTCCTGTACAGCTTAGGCTGTGAGGGGCAAGGAAGTAAAGTCAAAGTGGAAGTTTTGTTAAACTCCAAGATGAAGACATGACAGTGTTTTCTGACAGTGTTTTTTAACTTTTGACGCAAGATTTGAAAATGGGACCGAGGTCCCGAAACTAGTCATCTGAAGACAAATGTTTTGGATTGAAGACGTAAAGGTACTGTAAACCTATTATTATTATTGCCAAGATGAAGAGTCTTCTAAATAAACTAATTGTATCCCTGCAATCCCTAATAACTTTAGAGAAATACCATTTTATAAAGCGACACCTCACTCTTTGGCAAAACGAATTGGAAATGGAAAAGATCACAGTAAAAATAATATAACTTAAAATCTGGACTGGACACTAATGGCGATACTATGTGGCGTGAAAACGCCACCCTAAACATTACAAGTTAGGTTAGCGAGCACCTCTGGTACGATAATCCGATGTGCTAGAGTTAAAGTGTGATGATCTTAAGTCATAACACTGAAATACTACAAGCCGATATCGTCCCGGAGTTAAAGTACAGCGACCTTGAGTAAAAACGCAGAAATATCCAACCCATGGTGTGCCGGAGTTAAAGTCTGATGACCTTGAGTCAAAACACTGAAATACTACAAGTCGATATTATGCCAGAGTTAAAGTGTAGTAACCTTGAGTAAAATCAGAGAAATATCCAAGCCATGTTTGTCCAGAGTTAAAGTGTAATGACCTTGAGTCAAAAACTTGTAAAACACTTACATGAACAGAGTCGGAGAACAGCGATGCTTACCGCATGCAAGCCTGAGACATACTGGCTGAGCGCCGTCGCGTAGCTTAGGGACTCGAGTATGGTGGGGGTATTGCCAACACTTAGAGTAGAAGTGTAGTGGGTGACCTTGAACCAGACTTAGAGTAGAAGTGTAGTTGGTGACCTTGAACCACCCCTGAGGGGTGGACCCCCCCCCCTTGGGGCGGACCTCACCGAATTTTTTTAATGTTCGGGTGTTACCATCACTGTAGCCTCCGAAGAGGCACAACTATGGACAAAGCCATACTTTTGTGTTAATAAAGCGCAACTGTTAAAGATTTTTTAAAAGACTTTAATATATTTGCTGTGTTAATAATAAAGCCTACCTGTTAAAACACTTTTTAAACTTTAATTTATTTAGGGGAAGGTCGCGAAAAACTTTTAAAAAATTAAACCCTGCTCCCCCCTATGGGGGATGTGGGGCATCTAAGTTGCCATCTTAAAAATTTTTCAAAGTCTGAATGACCTTGACCTATATGCCACTCTTAAAAAGTGAAGTGCTAACCAAGAATATAGACTAACTGTTTTCTTGGGTGTTTGAAGTAAGCAAGTACATTGAAGAGAATAAGATTGAAGCCGAACTCACAATAACCAGGTTTGATACAAGTTTTTGATAACAAGGTTTTGTTGCGTGTTCCATCGCAACAAAATTCTTTCTATTCTGGAGGTAATACCTTTAGAAATTATAGAAGTCGAGGACCATCTACCAGCGGTTAACCAGGAAGAGGAGGGAGAAGAAATAATGGACATTGAAACGGACTCTGACGAAGCTGGTTTAACGGATAATGAAATGGACTTGCACGCCTACGATTCCGGATGATTCCGACTCTGATGGTGATGTTTCACCTTTGTAAGAAGTTTAAACAAAAAGTAAAAAAAATGTTTAAAAGATCTTTTAACATCCAACGAAGGCCCTAACAATGGGACCGTAAAAGCGACAGAATTTGTCTAGTTACCTAACCTCAACGATCAAACCGCGTAACACCCAACAAAAAGATAAAAATCACAGATAGAACACTAACAAAAAGTTTTAGAAGTTATTCGTAGCCAATTAGTCCAGAAAATGCCAATTGAACTGATATATTTTAGTGACATATCATGGGAAAAGTTTACTCTTGTATATTTTTTCCGTGGGAACGTCCGGGGCTGAATATTTCATTTCCGGAATACCGCGGCCGGATTATCCGGCAGTCGAACCATCCGAGGCCGGGCTAGAGGGCTTCTACTGCATAAGTTTATAAATAAAGGAGTTTGCCTATTCTCCATATGATTGACATGGAAAAAGAGTATGCAGGTTTGCTGCCATGATAGTAACAAATACTTCCGTCGCAGCAGACCTGCGTACTGAGAGAATTTCCTACAGATTTTGATATTTTTATTTTACCCACAAATACCATGGGGGTGAGTATGTTGGTTTTGGAAGCATGTATAAGTTGTACCTTTCCTAGTGAATTTACATACCAAATTTTATCAAGCTATGCCAATAAATAAGAAAGATAGAGAGTTTTGTTTATTTCCCTAAAAGAACATGGGAAACTTATTTTTGGATTTTCTGCATAACCATTTGAGCTTTTAACCAGATCAAAAATTCAAAATACTAAATTGTTTGTTTTTTAGCTGTTTTAAATGGTTCAGGTTAAATTTGTGGAATTTGAAAAATTAAGGAAAAAAGCCAAAAACCTATTTTTTACGATTTAGAAAACCCTTAAAACCCTGTTAAGAGTCTGCACTACCTGCGTCATCTTGGATTTTTAGTCCCATAAGAACAATGTTAAATTCAAAAAATTACTGTTGTCTTTGAAACACCATATTTCAATAATCTTACATCGGATTTGCATGAAACTTGAAAATGTTCACCATAAGGGAATAGCGGAGTGCATGACGTGGATAGATTTTCAATAAACCTTTTAAAAATTGTTTAAAAGTGGTTTAAAATGGTGTAAAATATGTTTATATTTTATTCGTTATTCGAGTGGATAATTTTTTAAATAAATTTTCTATCACGTCAAGCACTAGATACTATGGTAACATTTAAAATGACATTAAGTTTGAAATTTTCCGAAAAAACAAACTCACAGTAATGTTTCAAATTTAACATTGCTCTTATGTCACAAACTGCCGAGATGGCGAAGGTAGTGCAGACTCTTAACACCACCCGATCATTCTGGTTTGTGAACTCAATAAAGTAAATGCTGCCTTACACCCCAGTATCAAATTTGATCAAAATCTGAGGTTTCGTTCCAAAGTTATCATGTTCACGGACACATTTAACTTATATTCATAAAAGAGGGAATATGTATGTATGTATGTTGCCTATGTACTCCAAAACCGCTCGACAGATTGCAATGAAACTTTCAGGCATTAATCAGCATTATTCAAGGATGGTTTGTGTGTAGTTAAGGTGCAAATCTGTCCAAAGGGCTCTGACCCAGAGGGCATACAATAGTTTGAAAAAATCTGAAAATCTATATTTTGTCTTTTTTTATTGGTTGTTAAAAAACAAATTCAATGAAAAATTATAATTTTAGGTATTCCAGCGATTTCTTATATATAAGGTGAGAGTAACAGCGAGTAAGAGTTGCGGATGAGATAAACCTGATGGCCCGAGTGAACGTAGCGAACGAGCTTAATTACCAATCAAATTAATTCAATCACGGGTCAAAGCCGTAATGGGAAACAGCTTGTATAGATATATATATATTCATTCCACTCACAAAAATGGTCAGTTAGGCATAAACAAACTTATTCCCAATATGGCGGACAGATAATAAATTTTTTTTAAATTGATGTTATTATGAAAAATATGATCTCAAAACAATATTTTTAATACATTTTTATTCATAAGATTATTTTATTTTACTAAATGGTTTGGGAGAAATAATCAATTAAAGTTAGCCCCATGTTATATTCTTATGGGACAAAAAATTAACTTCAACTGCCTGTAGCTCCCTAACCATTAAGTTTAGAGAAAGATGTCAATGAATGAAAAAAAATCTTCAAATTGCGTGGTAAATCCAAAAATGACATTATAATCGGGGGTTCATATTTAAAAATTTTTATTTGTCTGCCATATTGAAAAATTGCAGCCATTTACAAAATATTTATTTAGGCCTACTTAATTTTAAACTTCTTTAAAAACAAGGGAGTGTTCCCCTTTTAAAGTTTACTGTAAGATGTATATTTTACAAAATCCTAATAGTGGCACAGTTAAAAAACACCCTGTATAAACAAATATATGAATTTAAACAAACGGAGTTTATGGCTTCTGGGACAAAAAACAAAAAAGTAACATGGTCCCAGGCGTAGGTCTTACCATGACTACTACCGTAATAGCGTATTCCCTACAGGAAAATTCGCTAAAAACCAAGATTTTTTAAACATAAATAGATGGATCTCAACCAAATGAAGGTAAATACCATGTAGGTCCTACCAAGCTAAATACCAAGACGTTTTGATATCTCGGTAACCAATGGATATATAGAAAAGTTTTAATGTACTATATCGTGTGTTTTTTTCAAGCTAATTCCTGTGGTAGAAATAAAAATTTAAAATTTTGCAAAATTACATATGAAAAACGAAAAAACCTTTTTTTGAGGTAAAAAACTACCCTTTCCGGTAGGTCAATAACTGCTATGAACTTATATTAATAATGGTAGGATTACACATCTCTACCAAATTTGGTCCTGATCGGGCTGTTTTTATCATAGTTTTTATCAATGGATGAAATTTAGATTTTTTGCAATTAAAATTGTGCGATGAAATCAATAGAATCAACAAGTTTCATTAAGCCACACTACTATTGAATGGAAATATCTATATATCTGATGGATATATCTATCATATCAACAAACTTACCAAATCAATCAATACCTAGCCTAAATAATAACTTTATACGATAACAATTAGTATTTACCGTACCCCTATTTTGTTTAGATTTTTATTCCCACATTTAGGCTTTAATAAAAAACAAACCATTTAACCTAACATAATCAATATCAACAAAACCAAAACACAACTAATCATAATGACATAATAACAAACATAGAACATAAGAACAACTAGGCCTACCTATGTATCTTACTTAAATGTGGACTTTCCTGGGTTTAGGATGGTTCCTCATGTTAATAGATTTTAGTTGAGGTTAATGTTAGTTTTTGTTAGAGTAAATTTTGTCATGCTAAGTTAAATTTTGTATTTTACACAGTAATTTTCAGTCCTATTCAATTGAAATATCGATATATATTTTCATTCAATAGTAGTGTAGGCGCTGTACGAAACTGTACCCACAACAACGATATTGAGGTAAGATATAGGCCTACGAACAATCTAACCTAACAATCTAACCGTAAGCCTCCTTCACTTTAATGGAAAGCAATATTTATAACAACAAAATCAATTGTTTTTGGAAACATTTAAAAGCCATATTCCCTTAATACAATTTGGTAAAAAATACCTTGCTGATTCGTATTTAGCAGCATATTTGTGTGACGACGCTATATTATGAAGTCTTCATCTCTTGACAACTAAGACCTACAAATAAAAACTTATAGGTAGTTTGTTTTGTGTTTTCTTTTATGTAATTAGGCTATATTACTTAAAATTTGGGCGAATCTTCGTTATCCGACTCCACCATTAGGCCTATTATCGATGTGGAAATTTCAATATTGCGATAATATTGCTATTTTATACGATACGTTTAGGATTTAATCACCTGATAGTTTTGTTATAATATAATTAAACATACCATTTGACAATAAAACAAATTTAGGCCTAAGTTATTGAAAACAAGTAATTGAAAAAAACAAGTAAATATTGTAACTAATGTAACTTGTAACATTATCAAAGAACAACAAAAAATAAACTAACCAAGTTTATTGTGTAGGTGTATCTTAATTGTGAAAAGAAGGAGACTTCGTTCTAGACCTAAAGAGGCGTCACACAAATGCTGCCAAATACGAATCAGGAAGGTATTTTTTTGGCTAATGTAATCGAGGTAATAAGCCTATGCGTTTGAAATGTTTCCAATCACCATTGATTTTGTTGTTACAAACATCGCTGTCAATAAAAGTGACGGAGGTTTATGGTTAGACTGTTAGGTTATATTATTATTATGATACATTTCTTAATTCAATATTATTGTTTTGTTGATTTGTTTTCATCGCACAATTTTAATCGCAATAGGCCTATAAAAATTTCCACATCGATAAAAACGGTGGACTCGGATAATGAAGCTTCGCCATAATTTGTACTTGTTTTGGTTATTTTCGGTTACTTGTGTGCAGTATATTTGTTTTATTGTCGGAGGACATTTTTAGAACAACACTGAATCAGGGTATCTACTAAAATCGTAACTGTATCATGTGATTGCATCATCGATAAAATAGCAATATTTTTGCAATTTTTAAATTTCAACCATTGATAAAAACTATGGAGAAGGATATCAAACTTTTACCAATCTATCTAGGCCTGTCTCTAATTATCCACTAAAAACAAATGTTAACATTCTCAATTGCTCTTAGAAATAACCTATGGTAACTGGCAGAGATCCTCATTAAGTTATATTCGACTACTGTACATGTCAAGTAAGCTCTGCTTTTTACACCAAACATTAGCCTAGTAACTTAAGCCTCAAGTCCTTCACATAACACCCACAAGTTGTCTTCCGTATTAAGTTACTTATCCAACCGGGACTTCTTTTGGTTTATTTGAAAAGCAAAATATGTTCCATTAAATTAATTTTAATAGGGTCTATATGAATATACTTGTTACAGTTAATTGGTTTGGTTAACATATTGGCAGATTCACAATTTGCCAATTAGCGCTTCTGAGTTAGGCCTACTTCAAAAATTTGATTTAATTAGCCTACACTATGAAAGTAACAGGAATGATACAAACATAGCCTTTGTGGTATTCTACTGTAATTCATGATTTATACTGCTTTTCAAGGTGTACGGTACCCACTACAATCCAAAATGTAATGAATACACATTGATACACAACCTGCACAAAGAAATAAAACAAGTGACCCCCTGGCCCTAAAAAGGCTTTGCCTACCAAAAGTTGTCAACGTCAAGAAATAAAACAATCTAGAACTTACTGTTCAATTTACTTCATAAAACACTTTTTTAAGAAAAGACATTAATTAGTTGTGTATACAATGTAGTTGATTTTCGTTATTCAAATTAAATTTAAACTTAATTGGAGCCGACAATATGACATTTCACATAACCTCGACTTTGTTTATGTTTATGCGACTGCTTCACTCCGCTCATTCGCTCCGTTCTGAATCCAATAATTTAAACTGGCCTGGAATATAGTCGGTCAATTGACCAACCAGAAGGTCTCAGTCTTGATTGTTAAGACTCGCAAAGACGTTGCTAAAAAGTAAACACAGCACCGACCACTAAAAATGTCTCCAATGCATTTCTTATGGGAAAAATTAAAAAGTCACATATTAAGATTATTTTATTAATATCCAACCAAATACTTTCAACAACGAACTCGTTCTTGAGAATTGCATTAAGAATATTCGACTGAAATTTGAAGCCAATCTGTTACTTCTATCGAGCGTAATCGTCGGACAAAGAATTAGCACTATGAGTCACTCTAGGTCTATTCTTCGAATAGACAACTAGCAAAGCTGCTACTACAAACAGATGGATTTCAAAATATTTCCATCATATTGATTGGTACGATGGTTCTACAAGTTACACGGACTTACATCACATTATGCATCACTTTTCAAACAAGTTTATTAATAATTACACGAAGGGGCTTGAAAAGAAAAGATGGATCGAAGAATTTACCTCTGTTCCAGTTAATGACGTGGAATTGGATAAGAATTACCAATACATGCTATAAAACATATGTATTTGTACAAAAAGCCCAGAACATGACAAAGATAGACATTACGCTTTGAAAAACGCCTATATACTCGCCTCTTACCTTCAAAGTGGGGAAGTGGGGAGTGGTGGGGGTAACGGGGGTTATATAAGTGAGGAGCAGACCGGGACCTGGCATGAGTATTACTCGAGATTCCGAGACGACAACATCTCCGAGCAAGAAGACGATCTATAACCCGACCATGGCATCTCACCAGTTCCTTCAGACTTTGGTTGAGCAGTTCAATGCTCATTCCAAGTCTACCATACTACCTGTCAAGAAGTGCTCCGAACTTAAAGACGTGAAGCACTACATTATTCACGCCATGAAGAAGATGGAGACTTCAGTTGGAGAGGCTATCTGCTGCAGTCTCAGCGAGGCACCGTTCACTCCGGGGGACGAGCCCAAGTTCCAGGTCTACCTGCCAAAACGGTTCGTCCATCTCCTCCAGAACGAGGATCTGCGCTCTATCCAACCCGGCTGTCTCTACCTAGTTTCCCACGGTTGCACGGGTAGCAATTCCACCGAGTTGACCATCCACATCGCCGACAAGCAGCAGTGTTAGATTTAAGTTTTACTGTTGTACATATTGTATTGTAATGTTTTATAAATAAATAAATAAAAAGACAAAAAAAATGCAACATATCAATATGTGAAGTTTATCGCATATTGATACGTTGCATTTTTTTAACATCTCGGGTGACCTTGAACTTTGACCTTTGCATTTCACAATTACCCCCACTACCGCTAGAATTGAAACCTGCTTGTATGCAAATATGGTCAGTCAGTCAGTTGCCAACTAGCAAACGATGAGCACCTTGTACGAGCTTTGCTTACAGCGAGTTATAACTCACACATCTTTGTTCCAGACTAGTTTACAAGAGAATAGCCCAATAACAACAATACAGGATATCAAAGACTACAAGAGACAAAATAGAGGGTATTCAGAATACTCTTGGTATAAATTCAACGATGGGGAAAAGTTTTGTAAGCCTTGTGGTGATGCAGCTGTCGGTGGCCTTCGACAATTTGTACTGGATGGAGGTATAAGACAGTTTGGTTTTCTAGCACCGGTGTTTAAGTTTGAGAACATCAAAGACGCCTGTGCTATTTGTTCAATTCCATTGTATGAATGGAAAAGGTTTAGAACAGTTTGATTGCCTCTTCCATACCCCCAACACTTCTACCCCCACCACTTTTTAATATTACCCCAAGCGCGGTGCCTCAGCTTCATTTTAACTCCAACGGCCGACCAGTCAACATCAAGATGTCTCTCAATATAAGCTGCACCAGTTATGAGGAAGTAACAATTAAAACTCAGCAGGAGCTCAACGACTTGTACAAGGAGTTGCAGCTGATGGTGGCACGAGGCTATCGTATAAACGTGCAAGTCTACGCTTGCAATATACGGAATCTTCGGCAGCCTAAAGAAGAGCCTGAACACTCCTCTTTGACGACTGCTTCCTCACCAGCGTCGATGAAGACCAAGCCAGACATTTTGGATTACTTCAGCTGACTAGCAGTTGTATTTCTTGTTCTAACCATTGTAGAATATGTTTATTTTTTCATTATATTAAAGAAGTAAAAGAGCAAAGAAAAAACACCTATCTTGTTACTGACATATGAGCTCAGTAACAAGATAGGATTTTTTAAATCACAATTTGAATGACCTTGAAACTTCCCCCTCCACTGCTTTGCCACCCCCAACCACTTGACTATTGGTATACATGACACACCGCAATTGGATACCTCATTCCATCTTCAACAGCCAAACCTACAACATCAACAATGGCAAACCTACCAACAGATGAAAGATGTCCTCACGCATGCTGTGACTTCGTACACAAGTTAGAGAAGAGGATGCAAGAGAGGACAATAAGAAGAAAGCAGATTCACTATGAAAATATCATGATAGTAAACGGCTATCTTTTATTGTTTGGCCTTATTATGGTTGTACTGTTCATACTGTACGGCATAGTTACATGTGTCGGCAAGGTTGCGGAAGAAAACGCCCGCCACCATCAATTGGAAAATTTCAATGTTACTTTGTAGGTTTTCTTTTATTTTTAAACTCCGTTTAGATGACCTTGAAACTTCCCCCACTACTCCACCTAGCCCCCCACTACTTCACCATGTTCCTGCATGAGCATCACATCAACCGTCATTCCTTGTTCGACAAGCAACCATGGCAGACAACACCATCAGCCAAGCTGACTCCACTACTGATGTCAGTACAGGTACGGGTTGGACACTGTCAATCGACAGTGTGCACTATTTGGAAACAATTTGCGAACGGATGAAAGAAATACTGCGGGACAACCCTGGTATCATAATACAAATGAATTTAAATTATGATTGGTCCCAAGTTAGAATGTAAGGGGACGACAACAACGGCCAACACTCTCCACAGTATTCACCAATGTCACCAATTTACCCATATGGTGAGTCTGATGTAGATGAAAATGTGGGAGACAACGCAAATGAAGATGTGAGGGAGAACGTAGATGACGAGGCTGATGGGGAATAACCTTTTTTAAAACCCAATTTAAATTACCTTGAAATTTCCCCCTCCACTCCTTCCTTTTTTAAAACCCAATTTGAATGACCTTGAACTTTCCCCCTCCACTATAATTAGGTCTACCCCTCTACTTTTCAATACTGTTACAACATTCTGCAGCTCACCTCATTCCTTGCTGTGCTACGATGGTGGACGGGACTCTATCTCAAATTAACTCCACTACTGATGAAGAATTTCCATTTTGGTGGACCGTTCATTTGCACGATGCGGCATAAGTTGATATGTTGCATCAAAAGTTGATATATGTTTTCAACGACAACACTAACTTTGAATGTAAACTGGATATAGATTTTGATGCGAGAGGAGTCTGCGCAGAAGCTTCAACTTCCACCCAACTTCAGCCGAGAGATTTTACACATCTCTACACACCTATTGCACCGGAGGATATAACTATCGCTGAGGCTGACTCAACTACGAGTTACGCTGAGCCGACACATTGGGTGCTCATTATTGATACGTTGCACAAGGTGGAATTGGTGTGTAACAAGTTCGAGGAGATGATGGTAGAAGATCCCGGCCTTCGCTTCAAGATCGAAATCTATTTTATCTGGGGAGAACCTGCGCGGGGCTCTTCGTCTGACAGCTCTCCAAGTACTACGGACGAGGAGGACGACTAGTCATCTTTTTTAAAACATGATTTGAATGACCTTGACCTTTCTCCCTCCACTGAGTTTATTTAGCTGCACTCTCACTGACTACATCATCATTTAATCGTGCACCTTTACCGCAGCAACATGAAGAGTCAACCCAACTACTGTTGCGAACGGAAATGTTTTTCATGGCCGAATGACATTGATGTGGTGGATGGCCAGGCTTGTAACAAATGTGAAGCTTTTGGTCAGTGCATGTGTAAGTGCAACTCTTGGAAGAAGCCAAAACCAGAGTTGAAGACATTCCATGTGTACCAGATGAGAGGGCATATGTACACTTGTTGCCCCGAACGCTGCCTTAAATTTCCACTACAACTTCTAACCGGCTCTAAAGTTTGCAACGATAATTTAGAAGGATGTTGGTACAGATCGACTTGGCATACCGAAGCACTCACTATCAATGAAATCGATATAGAATCACAAGAGTAGTCTTTCTACTATGTGTCTTTTTTAAAACTCCGTTTGGATGACCTTGAAATTTCCCCCCACCACTTCCCCATATACCTACAGTACGCGGAGCCTGGAGGTCAGTCGCTCGGTGACTGTCGTGGGGTGCGCGTCGGTGTCGGCACTCTGTTGTTAAGTTTTCAAGGTCAAAGTAATATAAAATTGGGGGTGTTGTGCTGGTTCAAGGTCACCTGAGGGATTACTGATTGCCCATTTAGGCAGGGTCATGTCACAAAACTGGAGTTTAACTTGGCACTTTTGCCACTTCTTATTGCAAATTCGCTCCAAGTCGTCAAGGTCACGGGGACTGTGACTGAAACTCGGAGCGTAGTGCGAGAAACGGCAAAAGTGCCAAAAAATTTTAAGTTTCGCTGTGACCTTGACTTTAATGGCGTCGGTGACGTCATTTTGATGACGTAAGGGGTGATGACGTCATCATCACGTCATTTCTGTGACGTCATGGGTGTGACGTCATGGAAGTGACGTCATTGGTGATGACGTCATCGATTTCGTCATCGATGAGGTCATTGACCTCGATGTCGTCATCCCTCAGGTGACCTAGAACTGGCCCAGCATCCTCAATTTCACACTACTCAATGCATATGTTTATGTATAGAGTGCTAGTAGTAAACGAGACCAAATAGAATTAGTTTTGTTTATTTTTTTTAACTCAATATGCACAATATATTTGAGACATTCAAATAGGCCTGGTATAAACTCTGCATAGTAAGACATTTTATTCTCTCCTCCTTTAAATATTATAGAATCTTAAAGATTTGTGACACTATTGTCTAAAAGGATTTTTTTAATAGTGATGGATAAATTCAACTTAATTAATGTTATTTATCTTGTTTATGTCTATTTCAACAGCAAATTCTCAATGACTACCCTCAGTGTCTATATGACGCTCTCACAAAGGACGGAATAGGCGTAGCTCCCCTGCACATCTATCTGACGAAGAAGATTCCAACATGCCCCAACAAGTGAAGTCCGAAAAACATCTTAACCCATGTTTATTTTGTACGAATAAACGGAAAAGTGACGAATGGTGGTAATATTTTTATAGCAACTTTTTAATTCACCATTCTTAAGACGTAGTCATAAAATTCTAAAAATATATACATTGTAAATTTTGGTACTCAGTACCTTTAAATCTATGTTTCACCAAGCTCAGTGGGGGCAGGGTTGTAAAATAATGAATTTACATTTATTTAAATGCTTATTGGAGATTCTCTCCAAAACATTTGATTATTTATTTCCTACCATTATTTGTTACATTTCTGGATAAAACACAATTTTATCAACAATAAATAGAGAGTTTTTGCACATTTGGTAAATGAATACGGTAACCGTTAACACTATTTCATTTATGGTTGATTTACCTATTTATGCTGCTTGAAGCTAAGAAAAACTTGTTGACGCAAATCACTTTCGATTTGCGTCAAACTTTATCCATTATTTATCCGGTTCCACCAACGTGAACAAATTTACCAATATAAAAAAGCGTTTAGAGTTTACCTCAATTGTGTACCGTATGTTGCGAAAACTCTCTAATAACTTCATTCAAAAAGGTAAATACATTTTTATATTCTCCTCAAAATATTCAATAAATAAATAAATCTTGATTGAGTTAAAAAGGTTGGACAACGACTTAACGATGATTAAGGAGGCGAATTGTCAAAGTTAGAAACCCCTAATTCACGATTGGAGCTTTTTAATATGTACAGTATTTTAACAATCAATTGAAAGCATATAAGGGCAATAAATGTATAAATAAAACATAAGTATTTGTAAAATTTTTGTAATAAAATAGCAACATTTTTGGCCCTTATCAGCATTTTAGTTCGTACATTTGTTGAAGTGTGAGAAAATGTGAATTTTCAAAAGTCAGCACTTTATGATGTCTCAAGGAAATATTTTATTTTTATTACATTATCTTAGGCAGTACACCAAGATAATGTAAGAAGGCATACTTGTTGTCCAAAAGTTATAGAATGTTTAACTTCATGTCTCGGGCATTTATTACACTTTATAGTGGAATCATTTTAGTGTTGAACCCCAAAAAAATTGCAACACGAGCGATTTTTTTTTTAATGATGGCAAAGAGTGCCCTTATAAACCCCTCAAAAATCGCCATTAATCGCACCTTGGGAACATGCCAAAAAATTCAAAATGGCCGCCAAGATTGCTGCCAAAATATATATTTTAGCTTATATCTCGACAACGGTTAGTTTTATCAATAGTAGTTTTCATCACTAGGAGCAAAAGTGGGTCTTTTTGGTGCGCAATCGTGTTTTAAAAACGAGGCACAGCCGTAATTCATTAAAATTTGCCTTTTTAGCGAATTTCCCTATAGGGAAATTAAGCTATTACCGTAGGTCTCATGGTAAGAATTAAGACCGGGACCATCATAACTTTTCATTTTGGGGCCCCCAGAAGCCAAAAACAACATTCTTTTGAAGTTTTAGATATACACATATATATATTTATCTATATATCTATGTATTTGTAAGCACGATAGCGGTCACAATAATGGTCCGATCATAATGAAATTTGGTATGGAGGTGTAAAGTGGCAATTAATCGGAGTATTTCGAAAATCAGCCCGATCGGATTATTGGAAGGGGGGTAAGGGGGATTTTACCCCTCAAAAATTGACTTTTAGCGAATTTCCCATAGGGAATAAGCTGTTACCGTAGGTCTCATGGTAAGACCTAATCCCAGGGCCATGTTACTTTTTCGTTTTAAGGTGCCCAGAGACCAAAAATAATAGTCATTAAAATTTTTATATTTATATATATGTATATATTTATATATACATATATGTATGTGTCCCTAGTCACGATAACTCTCGTAAAAACGGTCCGATCGACACCAAATTTGGTAGAGATGTGTAATCCTACGTTTATTCGGATGAGTTCGTAAACCAGACATATCGACCTACAGGAAGGGGTAGTTTTGGGGGGTTTTGTACCCCAAAAATGGGTTTTTTGCATTTTTCATATGTAATTTTAAATTTTTACTTGGACCATTGGATTTAGCTAAAAAAAACACACAGTACCTTGTATTTTGAGGCTCCAATGTTAATCTTAGGGAGAATTGGGATGTGTTAATATTTCACTTATTAAGCAATATTTTTGGACGAAACTTGGTATTCAGCTTCATTTGGTTGAGATTCATCCATTTAAGGTAAAAAATCTCGGTTTTTGTACTTATCATGGCAGCAAACCTGCATACTCTTTTCCCATGTTAATCATAAGGAGAATAGGCAAACTCTTTTATTTATGGACAGATATTGATGAAACTTACTATATGGCTTTATATGGTCAAACTAAATTTTTTCTATGCTAAAAACCTATTTTTAGTGTCTCCCATGGCAGCATACCTGAATACTCTTTCATATGTTCATGAGGGATATTTTTATTTTGTAGTACAGTAATGAATAAAATGTTATGATTTAAATAACATATATTTTGTTATTACACATCCATATTCTGGCTTCTTACTTATCCTTTAAAATGGGAGATTATTTAAATCATGCAAAAGAGATCGTACATGATCGTGAAATCCCAAGTAAAACTAAAAATAAGTAGGAAAACACATTGCAAACAACTTTTAAATATGACGTTTTCAAGTAAAATTTTTATTTTCAAACATTTCGTCACCAAAAATTAAAGATTAAGAATATTTTTTTAATAAATACCCTTGTTGCAGCGAAATATTCTCCACTAGAATAACATGGGAAATGCGAGTATGCAGGTTTGCTGCCACTGAAATGTCAAAAATGGGGAACTTTAGGCCATAATCAAGTATATCTCTACTAGATGAAGCCACATACCAAGTTTTATTAAGATATGTCGAGAAATAATGGATATATAGCATTTTATATATTTCCCATAAGGTTAACATTTGGACAATGTTCTGTGTTTACCGCTTTCAATATCTCGGCAACCAATGGTCATAGAGCAATGATTCAAGATAAAAAAATGTTTGTTTTTTTCAAGCTGAATTCAATGGTGTCAAATAACATTTGATTAATTAAAAATTTTTCTGTAAAAAACAAAAAAATACCCCCCGTTGCAGCAGACCTGCGTACTCAGCGAATTTCCAAATTAGTGATATTAATTTTGACCAGCTAAACTTGTAAACAAAATTTCATCACGTGCTCATAAATCTATATATATAATTCTGTAAGCCCAATTTCTCGAGCAAAATTGTGAGCGTTGTACCAATCGCAGAAAAATGGGAGGGGTCTCAATTTAAAGGTCTCAGTCCCATACACGAGGGAAAACTATCGGCGTGTCCATAGTGTTAACAGAAAATGAGAAATCACGTAAAACGTCCTCCATAAGAATAGCATGGGGATTCGAAAAACGTCTGCTTTGTGTACATTAAAC
The DNA here is from genome assembly GCA_030545055.2 of Neoaliturus tenellus. Classification (NCBI taxonomy): domain Eukaryota; kingdom Metazoa; phylum Arthropoda; class Insecta; order Hemiptera; family Cicadellidae; genus Neoaliturus; species Neoaliturus tenellus. Next base: position 49,164,996 of record CM061534.1, on the reverse strand, counting down.
ATGTTACAGTTTGATTTTAAAACGAGAGACCAGATGATAGTATTGAGTGAAGAATTTGTAATTACGAAATGACAAAAATATACCTAGAGTCGTAATACTATAATAAGACATTTTGTGGCTTTGAGCAACTTTGAGCGACTAAAAATTCTACTCGGAGCGTTACCAACCTTACAAACCATTACAAATTGGCTGCTGATTGTTACTGTTGTTATGGTAATTTAAAATGTAAAAAAAAAAAAAAACTGAGTGTGTATGCAAATCCTAAAATACATTCTGATCGTAATAGGGACGCAATGGGCGATGTGGCATGAGAAACGCATAGACTAAAGCATGTTTTGGTTTTATTTTAAGACGGAAAGTGTCAAATGATCATATTGAGTGACGATGATACACTATCTGAAACTTAAAGAGTATCATTCAACTAAGTGTTGGTATTCTGTTAGCTTAATTTTCCCAGAAACATTTTCATTGATTGCAGGATTATAGAAGAGACGTTTGTCCTGCATACTACGGGGAAATGTAGCAAATCAAAAACATTACAACAAAATGAGAAAATTATAAGAAGGATTATTTTCTAAAATATATTCCTTTAAATATTCTCCATGTATGATTTTAAAAACAGTCTACTTATTTACACAAAGTCAAGATTTTTTATTAGGAGGGACGAATATTGACAGTAAGTGAAGATGATCTATTCTGAGGCGCTGTGCTTATATTTGGTGACTCAAAAATAATAAAAAGTCTGACAGGTGCTACAAAATCCATTTAATTTTAGGACAAAAAAGACAATGAAAGAGGTGATACAAAGTATTGAAAGTTTATTGGCTCTTAAATGTTTACTGAAAATTCATCATGTTTTTTCTCACTGCCGCTTTTCATGTTATATTAAAAAGCCGTCATAGCTCAAAAGATTATGATTTCTTTCAAAATTTATTTTTCGTAGATCTTTATAAGTTTAACAACAGACAAAATGAAGCATTTACAAAAGGGTGGCCTATAGTACATTACTGTAAAGAGTGCTTTGGAGGCGAATGGTCTGTTCAAACGGTATTGTTCAAAAAATTATTAAAATTAAAAATTTCTGGAAACTTTTGTAGTGAAGATCTGGTAATCCGCTATGGTTCATGCCATTTTAATTTTATGATTAGGGGCTTTTGCCCCTATGAGCCAGTAGTAGGGAAATAAATGTCTATTCTTCTTATGATAAATATAGGGAAAGAGTATGCAGGTATGCTGCCATGGGGGACACTAAAAGTAGGTTTTTAGCATAGAAAAAATTTATTTTGACCATATAAAGCCATATAGTAAGTTTCATCAATATCTGTTCATAAATAAAAGTTTGCCTATTCTCCTTATGATTAACATGGAAAAGAGTATGCAGGTTTGCTGCCATTATAAGTACAAAAACCGAGATTTTTTACCTTAAATGGATGAATCTCAACCATATGAAGCTGAATACCAAGTTTCGTCCAAAAATATTGCTTAATAAGTGAAAGATTAACACATCCCAATTCTCCCTACGATTAACATTGGAGCCTCAAAATACAATGTACTGTCTTTAGACTTTTTAATATCTCGGTAACCAATGGAGATAAAGCAAAGCTTCAAAATACTTAATTGTGTGTTTTTTTTGTTTTTTTTTTTAGATAAATCCAATGGTCCAAGTAAAAATTTAAAATTACATATGAAAAATGCAAAAAACCCATTTTTGGAATACAAAACCCCCCAAAACTACTCCTTCCGGTAGGTCGATATGTCTGGTTTACGAACTCATCCGAATAAACGTAGGATTTATACATCTCTACCAAATTTGGTGTCGATCGGGCCGTTTTTACGAGAGTTATCGTGCCTAGGGACACATACATATATGTATATATAAATATATACATATATATAAATATAAAAATTTTAATGACTATTATTTTTGGTCTCTGGGCACCTTAAAACGAAAAAGTAACATGGTCCCGGGCTTAGGTCTTACCATGAGACCTACGGTAATAGCTTATTCCCTATGGGAAATTCGCTAAAAATCAATTTACGAGGGATAAAATCCCCCTTAGCCCCCTTCCAATGATCCGATCGGGCTGATTTTTTAAATACTCCGATTAATTGCCACTTTACACCTCCAAATTTCATTATGATCGGACCATTTTTGTGACCGCTATCATGCTTACAGATACATAGATATATATAGATAAATATATATATATATATATATATATATATATATATATATATATATATATATACATACATATATATGAAAATGAACGAAGGACCTTAAAATGAAAAAGTAAAGTGGTCCCGGGCTTAGGTCTTACCATGGCTACTACGGTAATAGCGTATTCCCTATATGGAAATTGGCTAATAAACAAAAACAACGATAAATGCAATGGAATTTTTTTGCAACACTAAAATACATGTGTAAATCGGCTCCAACTACAATAAACGTTAGCTAATGGAGTCCATTGTGTGAATAGAGAGGATTTCATGAACAAAGTAAAAGTTCTGTACGTCTGATCGGCTACATTGTCCTCAAATCTGTCATGGACCTTTTAAATAAAAATGTGTTTTCAGTTCTGTGAATTAATATAAAAATGTTTACAACAAACGCCTAGTAAAGTAAAATCGTTAAATGATATATTTATGGATTTGTCAGCAAACATTGTATAAGATTAAAAGAACCAAAAAGGAAAATTGCATGTATATATATATATATATATATATATATATATATATATATATATATATATATATATATATATAGGTATTTAAATCGACTAGCCTATAAAAATGTTTAAAATGTTACGTATAGATAAAGTAAAACTATATAACTTTTAATGCGGCATATTTCACAACTTTGACTTTGTTTAGCACAAAATTTAATTAATCAAATAGTAGTGGGGTTTGGTTACTTTCAAAACGGAAGTCGTGCCATTTGCCAGCCGCTGCCGGCCAGCTACCATCGGCCAGATGGCAAATCAGTTGCTGTCGCCATATGCCATGCCATATAGCTTCAGGTGGGGAGAGGCTAAATCAAATGAAGGGGTGGAGAAGGGGTGAGCAGATGGTGTTAATTTTTGAAGTAGGAGTTAGTGTATAAAGGAGAGGGGATAATTGCTTCAAGGTCATATGGAGGGGGTTTTAAAAAAGACTGAACTATTAAGAGTTCAGTTTATAGGTGATTGTCATACAGGTCAGTCGAAACCGACAAGGGACTGAAGAATAGCTTCTACATCATTTATTGTTGTAGAAGATACATCTGGAACTTGTACAGGGTTCTGAGGAGTTGTTGAAGTTGAATTTCTAGAAGGATTTTCCCTTGGATGAGTTGTTGATGATATTTCTTGAACTTGAACATTTTCTTGGTTGGTCTCCATTGTTATTGTAGTACAAATTAGAGTGGAGATGTTGTCAGCTTAAAAGCATAGAAGATAATGAAGTAGGAATTATTGTTGGGGCCCTTATATAGGGAATAGTGGGGGTAAAATAAAAAAACTTGTTTAACACAGTCGATAGGTGTAACAAGTTGAAAGTTATTGAAGTGTAACATATAATGCAAAATGTCGTAAATGACACTATCATCAACATTAACCTGAGCAGTTGTGGAAGAGTATAATGGATTAAAACTGTACTTCTTTCTAACTCTTTTTAAATTAGTTTTACACTTTGAAATTGAAGGTTTAGAAGTAGTTCGTAATATGTGTTGTGTTCGCAAAAGCTTTTATTTTAAACATTGTGCATTCATTATAACCGATGTGTTACATTCAGAAGTTAAAAGAAGACTGAGATATAAAATGAAGTGTAAAAGAAATTAAAACAAAATGCTGGAGTAGTAATTTTGTAGGTTAGAATTAACCTACAATCTGAATGCTAAAAGTAACGAAGTCTATTCCATGGATAATTCTAACCTCAAACCTAGTTAACGAAGTAGTCATAAAGTAAAACTAATGAGAGATGATGACTGAGCGGATGCAAGGCAATGAATGTTCGCGATAAACAACCCAGTTTTATAGAGGCAATAACTTTAGTCAGATGGCGGCAGATGCCGAGCAAATGACTGGTTGACCGACTTTCACCAGAGTAGTAAGAGAAGTAGGGGGTTTCGGGGCAATGACCGACCGGAAAGGTCAATGACCCCCCCCCGAAAAAATGGAGCCCCCCCCGAAAAAATGGAGCCCCCCCCTTACCCCTTCCCCCTTCCGCCACTCCTACCCCCACTCCTTCAGGCCAATGACCGGTCACCCGGTCACCGAACTAAACATGGCAGCTACCATGGATAATTCTAACCTCACTTGGATAATTCTAACCTCAAACCTTGGTTTTTGAGTCGCTGCGCATGCGCCGCTCCCCACTCTTCTGGTTTACTTTTACACTGGTGTCAACTGGACTGGATTGAATACTGTACTGGAGTGAAACAACTTCTCCCACTACTCAAGAACGGAGGAGGGATAGGAGCCCAATTCTTGCGTCAGTCGCCAACAAACTTTCATAGCGAAAGGTTGTTGACGATTCAGCAAGAGGTTTCAAATATATAGTAGGCCTATATATATTTGAACTTCTTAAACTATGTTGCGTTTTTTAATGTAGTATGTGTGTGTGTGTGTGTGTTTTAGTTGTAAGTTGCATTTAATTTAAGAAAGAATTTGCGCATTGCGATGTTAGTTATAAGTTGGGTTTAGCATTAAGGTGTATTAATTTTAAGAGGTGTTTAGCATTAAGGTGTATTAATTTTAAGAATAATGATGGTATTTGGTTGTGTTGAATTATTTGGTTTTTAATAATGATGTGTTGGTACTAATAATTTATGTTTGTTTTGTGCATTTGTTTTGCCTTACAGCTAGATGTTAGGGGGTAGATTAACTGTAAATTCAGAAGTTCAGTTGAACTTCATTTAAAATGGGTGGGACATCCGCAAGCCGGACTTTTTTTGCATTTTGTTTAGGAATATGATGGGTGGGATTAGTTTGGGTGGGGTTAGAGTTGCGTTTCTGCATTAACTGTTCCAGTTTCCCTGAAATTAATGGTTACGCTTTGATGCGGACGGGAAGTTACGCTTTGATGCGGACGGCCCAGGGACCTCCCTTGCAGAACGTAACTAGTGGGTTGGGAGTGGGAACCGCTAGGCAAACAGGGTGGTGGGAACAGTATTACTGTTCCCATCACCTTGGATCATTATAAATCTTGAATGACCTTGACCCACTTTTGGAAGGGTCAATGACCCCCCCCCCGAAAAAATGGAGCCCCCCCCCCGAAAAAATGGAGCCCCCCCCCTTTCCCCCACTCCTTCCCCCACTCCTTCCCCCACCTCCCGGGCCAATGACCGGTCATGACCGGCTGCTAACCCCTCTCATTTGCATACCGTTATAAAAGCCGAGCCAGCCGCGGCCAGTGTTTCATTCTGATTCCAGACGTTACGCTGCGAACTTGGAGTTATAACCATGTCTTCTCTACCAACTACTATTTCTACTACTTCTACTTCGACTTCTATTTCTACTACGGCTGTTCCTGCACCTAAGAAAACTCTTCGCCTCAAAAACCTTCCTGATTGCTACAAGAACCGACTTGCATCTCAACCTTCAACTTCTGGAGCTATTCTTCCGCCAACCAACACTTCTAGACTTCGTAGTATTTTTTCACCACCTTCGCCTTCGCCTTCAAAGGACTCCGCACCACCATCAACTACTATGCCGCCACCGCAGAAGCCAGTTCACCACCATCCTAATACCCCTTCCGTTGAAACCATTGTTCATCGTCTTAGCACACCCATTATCCCACTATCACCATTGCCTCCTACCCCACCACTTAGTACACCTGAAGATCATACCTATCACAAAACTGAATCCTCTCAACCTGCTACTAAATCATCTCCTAAATCAGCTTCTAAATCAGCTCCTAAACCAGCTCCTAAACTTACTCCTAAACCTACTTCTAAACCTGCTCCTTCAGAGCAATTTCAATTATTACAAGAACAGCGACGTAGGGCATTTAGCCGTCCCACTACTTGCCCTGAAATGCTTACTAGGGGAATTAAGAAAGGATCACCTTGTGGGAGGAAATGTGTAAAAAACGAAAGTTTTTGCCGTGTACATGTCGTAAAACACATTTCTGAACCACAAGTGACAGAAACCCCCACTGTTGAATACCAATCCAAAATTATTGGTGTAAAAGGAAATAGGCTTAAGAGAGGTTGTGTCTATTTTTTTGAAAGTGTTATTGACAACGAACACATTTTGGCAACTTGTAACGGCGTAAAATATAATATTAAAGTGATTGAATCCTTGCGCAAAGAGAAATCTGTTTATGAGTTAGACTCTAAAGACTAACTCCTCAGACACAAACTGGATGGTATTACAAGGTGGGGGCGTAGCAAGTAAATTCACATAGCTTTTTCCAAATTATTGCTTAAAAAAATACTGGGGGAGAAACACAACGCGTTAAAGCGTTGTGTTTCTCCCCCATTATTTTTTAACACTCTAAGTCTCGTGACCTACTTTCATGTGAGTAGTGAGTAAAGGATGGTTCTGTGTCTGTCTGCATTCCTTCGGGTCAATGACCGGACCTGAAAGGTCAATGACCCCCCCCCTGAAAAAATGGAGCCCCCCCCGAAAAAATGGAGCCCCCCCCTTCCCCCACCACTCCTCTGGGTGAATGGCCGGTCATGACCGGTTGTCTACCTACATCTAACCGTTACACTAGCTACTCCAGAGTCTTCATTCCAATCCGTGCGGCCACCACTGCAATATGCCTACTCTATTAGAATTATGTTTGCGACAGATAGTTTCAAATATAGTGTTGGTGGAACTTGCATTTCAAGATGCTAACCTTCCACTAACACTACGTCAAGAAGTGTATTCTTTTTATAAAGAAAATTTTGGAGTTTTTCATTACCTTCAGTATAAATTTATGGATGGAACAAATATGTGTCCAGAATGCGGTTCGGCTGCAATAGGAAATGGATTATTGGATTTTATAATAGATGGTGGAATTTATGAATACAAATCTTACTTGTCATACAAGTTTATCATCCCAGAAGAAGAAAAATGCGATATTTGCGCACTTAATTTGTACAAGTTTATACAAGCCGATCCTGCTGAAATCCATTTAGAAAACAACAGTGAAGTCCCTTATTTTTTTTATGGCTTAAGCTCCATAGCAGTCCACCAAACCCAGCCAAACGGCCCTTTTCAGGGCCACCTAAGACTTAAATTTAGGGATGTAAGCTATTTAGCTTACATGCGACTTAGCAGAAATAAGTTCTGCTACATGGCTAGTTTGATCCGTGTAGTAGTAAGCAAAGGAGGGTTCTGTGTCTGTCCCCACTCCTTAGGGTCAATGACCGGACCTGAAAGGTCAATGACCCCCCCCCCGAAAAATGGAGCCCCCCCCCGAAAAATGGAGCCCCCCCCTTCCCCCACCACTTCTTCCCCCACCTCCTGGACCAATGACCGGTCATGACCGGCTGGTAACCCCTCTCATTTGCATACCGTTATAAAAGCTGAGCCGGCTATGGCTAGTGTTTCATTCTGGTTTCTTCCACCGCTCTTGTTGCTTTGTTTCTGCCAGTCTTAATATTTTTATTTTTTTAAATGCTTCCTTACCCTAATGAAAACTTTAATCCTTCTGAAAATGCTGATGTTTTTCAACCACCTGAAGATGATGTAGTAGATGATTTCCAACAACAAGAAGAAAATGACAGTGAAGATGAGATTGAACATGAAGAAAATGTGATAGAAAATATGGATAGTAGCAGTGAAGATGACAGTGAAGATGACAGTGAAAATGAAATTAATGAAATTGAAATTTTATCATGTAAGCAATACATAGTTAGTTATTTGAAGTAAGGAAGCTAATGAAATATTTATATTGGATTCATAGTTGGAAAGTGGCTTAATAACCACATTACCCTTTCCCCACCTCCACCCTATCCCTTCCCAATCCTTATTCCTTCCCCCTCCCCATATTTAAAATTTATAAAAGGCGGGCTATGAACCTTCAGGTTTTTAGTCTGTACTTGCACTTTGTGCTGTCAAGTACATCACAGCAAATATGCCTCCTAATGTGAATTACCATTTTAATTCTTCTGAAATTTCCGATGTTTTTCTACAACCTGAAGACATTTTAAATAATGATAGTGAGAGTGAGAGTGAAGACGATGATGATTATAGTGTTGAACTTAGTGAAGAACGTAAAGTTATAGCAATTGATCCACAATTTCCATTTGATACAATAGAACAATTTTTGGTTGAAGCTAATAAATGGTTAAATTTAGGATGTTATATACGAATTGACTCTTTTATATTGTATGGTGATAGTCATTCTTTCCTTGTCACACCAAATGACAGAGACCGCATGTTGCAGTGGGCACAATCTATGATGGAGTGCTATGAACAAGGTGTGGACACTGGTGGCTATTTTCTTGCACAAGTAGTGTAATAACAAAATTACCTTTCCCCCACCCTACACCCTATCCCTTCCCAATCCTTATTCCTTCCCCCTCCCCATTTTTAAAATTGATAAAAAGGCAGGCTATGAACCTCCAAGTTTCTAGTCTGTACCCACACCTTGCGGCATTAAGATGCTTACCAGACTTGATGGTTTCATAGCCAATGATATTAATATATGGAGTTTAATAACAAACTTACGGATAAAAATTGAAGAAAAAATTATGGCAAACAATGAGCTAGGAGTTATTGTTTTTGTTTCATTAGTAGAACATTTTGAAATTTTGTATAGTATAAAAGTAACAATTAATAATATTAATGAACTATTTCCTTGGACAATATTTATTCGCAATAAAATTGAAGAGCAGAAAATTATAGTAGATGTGACAGCAATGAAATATAACCTAGATAGAGAAGAATAGATACTAACCCCCCTCCCATTCCTTTGTTTTGCAAAAATAGTGGGGGTAGGAGTATATATAAGACTAAGTAAGCGATACATAGTTTGTTGTTTGAAGTAAAAGAAGTAGTAAATAAACATGTTGTCTAAAGATACTCCATTTATTAATTATTTTGAAGTTAATGATGTTTTTGAAAGCACAAATGAAATACAGGAATAAAACATAAAGGAAAATTATAATGAAACTAATAATGATTCTATGATGGAAGAGGAAGAAATGGTACAGATTGAATGAACAAGAAATATTTGAAGAAATGATAAACGATAGTGATGAAGATATAATTAAGGAAGCTATTGAAATATTTATATTGGATTCATCGTTGGAATCACCCATATCACCTTTACTGTCTTCTGAATCTGAATCTGAATTGGACTAAGGTACCCCCACCATTTTGAACAAGTAGTGGGGGAAAAATATCCCTACCACAAGTTAAAAGTTGGTGGGGGAATGTTTATAAATGTGTTAAATATTTGTGCAGGAGATCAGTCTTAGGGAGACTAGTGACTGAAGATGTTTCGTAAAATACCTTTTGATCCTTCATACTACAATCTGTTTGATATACATCGTTTTCCAGACATTGAGGAGAAATTGTACAGAAAATTTTGTTCTCTACTCGATAAACCACAAAAACTACCACCTAATACTTTTACCTACAAGCTACCCATCATGGACAAGGACGATGTAAGCAAAATACCATTAGTTCAAGTAAAATTTTTGGAAGAAAAAATTCTTGTTTGTGTGAGAGAAGTGTTTCATAATGATTATTCAAAAAGATTGGCTTTCGACTTTATTCAAGAACATGCAGGATCTGAAAGAGAACAATATCCAGAACCATATTACAAATATCTTTTCGAGAATGGAGCGAGTGTAACGGTAGAAATAACCATTACATTAGTATAACTCTCCCCACCATTGACGTCTCCCCACCATTGGCATCTCCCCACTACTGATTTAAATTTGGTGGGGGAATGTGGATAAATGTGTTGACTATCTGTGTAGAAGCTCACTCTTCGTGAAATTGTTGATCAAAATGTTTCATCATGTACCTTGTGATCCGACTTCTTCCTTCAGGTAAAAACAAAGATTAAAACGACTAGAAAAAGAAAGACAAGACCGAGAAGATATGAAGATAGAATTCAATAGACTACAATTTCAAATACCAGGAATTGAACTTGGAGCACCAAGATTGAAAACTCTCCACTGGGCTGGAAGTTATATCAAATTTTTGAAAGTGCAAGTTGAAGCAAGAGATCTAAAATTGAAAAGATTAGAAATGGAAAATCGAGAATTGAAGAAATTAATATCACACATGTCTGGTAATACAACTGTTCAAGAAGGTGAAGAAGAAGGAAAAGAAATTTTAGGAATCTAAATTATCAGCACCCCTTATAGAGAATAGGGAATAGATCACTTTGTGGTAATGTAATAACATGCCGCTTAGTGATCTATTCCCAGTTCTCGCTTAATATCCGATGACCTTGACCTACATAAAAGTGGTGGGGGTAAGAGCATATAAAGAGATAGTTATGGATATAACTTTCAGTACAAGTCTAATACTATGGACAGCTTGTTAGTTTTGTGTTTACAACAAATTATTAATAATGGGTTTCTTTACCATCATATAATAAGAACAAATAAATGTGAAATACCTCAACCAATTCGTGAAATGCTCATCAAATTTAAGAAGGACAATTGTGGATTTGGTATTTATCTTGCTTATATTTTTGAAGATGGAACACAAATGTGTCATGATTGTGGAAAAGCATCTGTTTTAGATTTTGAACAATTTGAAGACGATGGAGGTAAATTAGTTCACCTTGTAAAAGGCCAAGTGATGAAATTTGAAACAGTTAAGAAAAAATGTAACATTTGTGCACAAAATTTGTTTGAATTTATTAAGTATAGTGCATTGAAATCATAATACCCCTTCTACATATGAAGAAGGTGGGGGAAAGGAGTGGAGATTATAAAGTGGTGGGGGAACATGTATAAATGCAGGTTGTTTGAAGAGACTTTTAATATTGTTGCAGCATTTGTTCAAACAACATGCAGTTTGAAGTTCAGCATTTCAAAATTAAATACGAGGAATGGACCTCAGTTGCAGAATTTATCAAATCGAAAGAAGATAGTAACATGTTAGTTCAAGTAGTTTGTTACACCCATAATGAAGAAAGCCATGTGAAGGTGATGAACTACCTCAATACTCCAAATACTACTTCAAGAAGCCCAGAATTTATTAAGTATGTGAAGGAAGAAGATGCAGATGTAACATTAGAAGTCTGGTACAAAATTTGAAATGTGAAAAGAAGAAAATTATTGTGGTGGGGGGGGGGAAATGTACAAGTTAGTGGTGGGGGAAATGAGATAAAACCGGCAAAATTGTAGAACAGAATTCACTCTATACAACGATGGAGCATCCTTCCACAACACCTGAATTGGCATCTGAGGATTGGCATCAACCAAATACTTCAAGTTTAAATTGTTATGAAAATCAGAAGCCTAGTACTTCAAATTGGTATGAAAATCAGCTACCTAGTACTTCAAGTTCAATTTGGTATGAAAATCAGCAACCTGCCACTTCAAGTGTAAATTGGTATGAAAATCAACAAATTACTACTTCAACACAAAATTTGTATGAAAATCAACAGCCGACAACATCAACTCATTTTTGTACATCAGTATTTAAAGTATCAAAGCCCCATACAGATTGTAATAAGTTAATATCAGCTCAATCAGGAAGAATCAGGAAAAACACATACATGAGAGAAAGGTGCAAGAAAGAAAGGATAGAATTTACAAAATTACAGTTAACAGTTCCCTCTATTAAAGTGGGGTGTACTAGAATACAAACTTTGCAAGCAACCAATGCATATTTGTTGGAATTGTTAGAAAGAATTGAAAAGTTGGAGAAGAAGAATGAACATTGTAAAAAGTAAACACTCATTCCCCCCAAGAAAAACAAAAAAAAAAAATAATAAAATAGTAAAATGAAAAAAAAGTAGATGTAGAATAGAGAGCGAGGAATAGATCACTTTGTGGTAATGGACTAACATGCCACTTAGTGCTCTATTCCTCGTTCTCGCGTTATATTGGATGACCTTGACCTACATTAGTAGGGTGGGGGAAATTGAAAATGGTGGGGGAAAGTGTATAAAGGACAAGCCTACTATAGAGGAATCACTCTGAAAGTAAACTTGTCAGAAGTATGGACTTGACCACAAGCAAAGAAGAAGATAGAAAACAAAGATTTCGAGAAATGGCTAAAGTAAGAGAGTCAAGAATAAGGTTGAGATTTTACAAACTACAGAGATTGATTCCTGGTGTTAAGTTAGGAGAAATAAGATCAAGAACGGTAGACATGGCGGCTGATTACATCAGTTACTTACAATCGGAATTAATGATAAAGGAAGCAAGAATAGAAGAGCTGGAGCACAAGATAAAACAACATATTGAAACATCGAACAGTGAACCTATAAATTGTGTAATAAAAGAAGAAGATGTAAAAGACTTAAATTAAACAAAACAAAAAATGAACTTGGACTTTGGTTATTGATTGGACACTTCTTAGAGAATGGGGAATAGATCACTTTGTAGTAATGAATCATCATGCTGCTTAGTGATCTATTCCCAGTTCTCGCTTAATCAAAAATGACCTTGACATACTTAGCAAAATATCATATAAGCCGGATCAAAAACAGTTATTCCTCATTTACTGGAAATGGCTCCTGTGGACAACACCGATTATCCAAGGAAATCTCTGATTGAAATATTGTATAAAATTCAATTAGAGGATTTAAATATGGAAGAAGATGAAAATAATAGCGAAACTTCAGAAGTAGAAACAATAAATGATATGGATGTGGATGTAACAACATCAGAAGAAGAAAATGCCAATGATGTGGAGAATGAAAATTTGGATATGGATGTAGTAATATCAGAGTCTTCGTCATCATTTGAATATGAAGAAATACATATTGAAACTCCAATTCATATAGAGAATACTAATGAAGAATCTGTTTGTAGAAGATTAATATTTTGTCCAAGACGTTTGTTTTCTTCTGAAAGTGAAGAAGAAGAAGATGAAATAGTAGTGGGGGAACTATTATAAAAGAAGGAAAGGGAGAGCTCATTTCATTTCTTGGCGAAATTTTGAAGAGTGAACACCACCAAACATGTATCATTGCGATAAATGTTTGGAATCGTTTAATGATGATATTCTGTTAGAAATACATAAGGAACTAATTCACAACAACATAGAAGAACAAGAAGAACAAGAAGAACAAAATGAAATAACAGCAAGACCTACAACAACTTTACCAAATTTACAAGTATCAGCTTTACCTGGAAAGGTAGTAATGCATCATAAGATTCAAAATGAAGATTTAAACTTAGAAGAATTTATTAGAGAAGCAAAACCAATCATCAGTAGAACTTTAAAAGAAGAATTAAAAAGATTAAATTTTCTCAAATTTGGATTACTACTAGAAGCTATGTTTATAAATGTACAAGAAGAATTATCACCAAGAGGATTTATAACTAAAAATCAAACTATCATAGGAAGTTCAGACATTGATTCAATAGTTGAAAAATGTATAGAAGAAATATTAACTAAAATTCAGGAACATGAAGGACGAGGATCAGGGTGGAGTCTTATAAGTATTGAAGGATTAAATATAAGAGTTCATAAACATGGATATGGACTAATGGGATCTAGTTATATTCGTTTACCAAAAATAATTGAGGATACAAGATCATGTGTTAATGTGAAAAATCAAGATAACGAATGTTTTAGATATGCGATGACATATAAATTTGTACCAAATCATTGTAATGAACCAAACCAGCACTATGAAAATCAAAGATATAGATATAACTTTCAAGGAATTAGTTATCCTGTATCACTAAAAGATATATCAAAATTTGAGAAGAAAAATCCCGGCACATCTATTAATGTTTTTGGATTAGATAGTTCAAATAAAGTTTATCCTTTACGTATTGCTAAAGAAGAGCTAGCAGATCATACAGATTTACTACTACTAACACAAGGAGATGTATCTCATTATGTGTATATAAAGAAATTTGACTCTCTTGTTAATAAACAACTTTCAAAAAATCGAAACAAAAAGCTGATCTGCAAAAGATGTTTTAATTTCCAACGATAAGGAAGACAAGGAATGGAATGGTTACAAGAGCACAAAAGATTATGTAACAATAATTATGAAGCAAAAATTATTTTACCTTCAGAAAGCAGAGCATTTGTTACATTTCAAAAAGTTCATCATCAATATCGTATCCCTATAGTTGTATATGCGGATTTTGAATCAACACTAATTCCTATAGAAGATGAAAATTGTGAAGCTAGAAAAAGTGTCAAATATCAAATGCATAAACCAAATAGTTTTTGTTTAATGGTTAAATCAACATTATCAGAAGAACATTTAAACCAATATGGATTAACTTCAGAACCTCTAGTATATCGTGGTGAAAATGTGGAAACAATATTTCTTGACCATTTATATTTAATAGCTGAAAATGTACAAAGATTATATACAAATATCATACCAATGAAACCGATGGAGGAAGAAGAGGAAATTCAACATGAAAATGCAACTCATTGTTTCTTATGTAAAAATGAATTTACCATTGACAATTATAAAGTTAAAGATCATGACCACCTTACAGGTTATTACAGGGGTGCTGCTTGTAATAAATGTAATTTGAGCTATCGTTTACCACTATTTATTCCTGTGGTTCTGCATAACCTCAGTGGGTATGATGCTCATTTTATAATACCTGAATTAGGAAGAGACGATGGTTCGATAGATGTGTTGGCTGAAACTTCAGAAAAATTTATAAGTTTCTCTAAAACAGTTGGAAATGTCAAATTAAGATTCTTAGACTCCTACCGATTTATGCCGTCGAGTTTGTCTAAACTTTCTGAAAATTTAAGGAAACAAGATTTTATTGAAACAAAGAAGATTGTAAGTAACGACAAACTGGATCTCGTACTTCGGAAAGGTGTTTTCCCATATGATTATATAGACAGTTTAGAAAAGTTTAATGAAACATCACTTCCGCCAAAAGAAGAATTTAAAAGTAAACTATACGACATGGACATATCTCAAGAGGATTATGATCATGCATGTAAAGTATGGAATGAATTAGGATTTACAACATTGGGAGAATATTCAGATTTTTATGTTAAATTAGATGTAACTTTATTATGTGATATAATGGAAGAATTTAGAAATACGTGTTTTGCAGCATATGGATTGGACCCTCTTCATTCATACACTTCACCTGGACTAGCATGGCAAGCCATGTTGAAAGAAACAAATTGTAAATTACAACTTCTTACTGATATAGATATGGTTTTGATGTTAGAATCAGGAGTTCGAGGGGGATTGACACAAAGTGTAACCAGACATGTTAAGGCGAATAACAAGTATCTGCCCGATTATGATGCATCAAAACCAACGACATTCCTAGGTTATTTCGATGCAAATAACTTATACGGATGGGCAATGTCAAATCCCCTTCCATATGATAATTTTAAATGGATAGATCCAGAATCGATTGGAAACATTATGGATATACCAAAGCATGGTGAAACTGGTTACATTTTTGATGTTGATTTTGAATATCCTGAACATCTTCACGATCATCATTACGATTTACCACTTCTTCCAAAGACTGAAATTTCCCCTACTGGAAGATGGCCGAAATTATTAATGACTTTAAACAATAAGTCTAGGTATGTTGGACATTATTGGATGATACAACAGGCTTTAGACTTGGGATTAAAAATTACAAAAATTAATCGAATACTACAATTCTCTCAATCTTGTTGGTTGAAACCATACATTGACAACAACACAAGAAGAAGAGCTGCCGCTACATCAAGTTTTCAAAAGGATTTCTTCAAACTAATGAACAATGCAATATTTGGCAAGACTTTAGAAAACAAAAGGAAACATAAGAATATCAAATTAGTAACTGATCCAGTAAAATTACAGAAACTAGTGCAACAACCAAACTTTGGTTCATCCGTAATAATAAATGAAAATCTTGTCGTCATTTCTATGAACAAAAAATCAGTTCTATTGGATCGTCCTTTATATCTTGGAATGTCAATATTAGATATTTCTAAAACACACATGTACGAGTTTCATTATAAGAAGATGGTTAATCATTATGGAAGAGATAACATTGGTATTGCATATATGGATACAGATGCACTTATTTACTGGATTAAAACAAATGACATGTATGAGGATTTACGAACCTTTGTATATAAAGATGATTTTGATTTTTCCGATTATCCTAAGGACCATCCAAATTATGACTATGACAAAAACAAAAAAGTATTGGGAAAATTTAAAGATGAAACAAATGGTGTGCCAATGATGGAAATTGTAGCATTGATGTCCAAACTGTATTCGTTTCAACTGTACATAAATGAAAGGAACGAACATCAAGTCACGAAGAAAGCCAAAGGAATAAAGACATCTTTCCTAAAGAAGAATGTACAGTTTCAACATTATAAAAGATGTTTGTTTGAAAATGTTGAAACAACTGCAACATTCAACACTATTAGAAGTTATAACCACCAACTTTTTAGTGTCAAACAAACAAAGTGGGCATTAAGCTACAAAGACGACAAGCGATATATTTTAGAAGATAAAATTAATACTCTACCATTTGGCCACTATTCCTTAAACCCTATCGACCAGTAAACCTATTCTTCGTCCTTTACCTTCTTCCTTTTTCCTTTCCGTAAAAAAGAGGGGACATGGCAAGCCCAATGCCATGTTCCCTCTTTTTTACACTAATATTAAATGACCTTGACCTATATTTCAACTATATATAAGAGAATAAACCATTGTATGGATCAGTATTTCTACAAACAGTGTGCAAGCAACACTTTAAGATGGAAAGTGTAAAGGATAAGATTGTAAATGAACTACATAAACCAGCAAGAAGAAGATTTCCAAGAAGAAGTACAATCATTAAAGGAATGAATGATCTTTACCAAGCTGATCTTATTGAAATGATACCACACAGTAAATTAAACAAAGGATTTAAATATATTTTAACAATTATAGACTGTTTTACTAAAATAGCTGATGCTTTACCGTTGAAGGACAAGACTGGTAAAAGTGTTACCAAAGCTATGGAGACAACAATACAAAGAAATAAATTTAAAATTAAACATTTACAAACGGATGATGGAAAAGAATATTTTAATAAAGATTTTGGAGCTTTGATGAAAAAATATAAAATAAATCATTATTCTACAAATTCTGAAGTTAAAGCTTCAATAATTGAAAGATTTAATAGAACATTAAAAGGAGCTATGTATAAACAATTTTCAAAACGAGGATCATATGTGTGGTATGACATATTACCACAACTTATAAAAGAGTATAACAACAAATATCATCGCACTGTTGTTGGTCTCACACACACCCTGACCACTCCTAAATGCCTTTACACATTTTGCCTTTTAACCAAATTTCCAGAGCCTTCCTAAACTCTCTATCCTACAGGAAGTTCCCAGACACCTCAATCAAGCTATCAAGTAGTGTCACATAAATATGTCTTTTTGTATATTGTAGGGCAGCTGGGCTAGGCTTATCTCTACCCCTCCTTGAAGTAATACAGTTAAGTGTAAACTAAGAGAAGACCCTTGTCTTTTAGCTATCTATTTTATTAGACATTTATTAGAACACTTGTCAACCCTTTTCATAGTGAATGACCACTTGTGTTATCCTTTTAGCCAGATTAATGTGACACGTCTAAGATGTCTCTAGATGTTTCTAGAACCTTCTTGATAGGAGGGCTGCGCCCCTCCAGTATATAAACTGGACTCTGGATCAGAGCCGGCACTTCTCGGTTAGGACCTGTAGCTGTAGGTGTTCTCAGAGAGCCTGTCAGTGCAGCCAACTGTTTAGTCAGGACTTTAATTTTGTTTGTTCAGTTACATCAGTGAAATTGTATAAGTGTTATAATTCAGGACTTTGTGATTTTATTGTGAATACAGAAGTTCAAGAAGACTCGGTTGATTTTAATCATTTAACACCAAGCCCGAACCCACTCTAACCATCGTTGTTCCCGGCAGCCACTCGACGGGTTACAACATTAAATCGTGGTGTCAGGTGCTTGGGTAGGATAATTGTCATTCGAAGACCATCGATCATCGCAGTGACAGCAACGGAGCTTGGGTAACGAGACTTCAAGAACTTCAAGTGAACTGCGCATTGAAGAGGACTACGAAGGAGGACTACGACTCGACCTCAGGGCAGTCACCGGTTCGCCTTCGCCTTCCCTTTGGAGCCCCAGCCAAGAGGACAGCTCGCCGGCATCCCAGGAGTTGGACGACAGTTCCTCGTCGTAGCAGAACATCGTGGAGCTGGAGCATCGCAGCGCATCGCAGAGACAGAACGTCGCAGCAGCAACAGAGCAACGCATCGCAGAGCATCGCAGAGACGGAGCCCGCTGTGTTGGACTTCACTTTGTTTAAAATAAAAGTAAGTGGATAGATTTGTTTTATGTTAACAGATAACGGAGGCCATGTCTTTTGAAGCATTAAATAGAGAGCTTAATCAAATATGTACAGAAGTAGAAAATGACAATTTAAGTGATGATGCTAGTAGCCAAAGTAATTCGCCTAATTTGCCAGTAGATGAACAATTAGACAGTACAGTAGACAATAACAAAATGCCTAAGAAAGTAACTAAATGTTTAAATCTAGATCAGGCGTCTAAGTTTGTTCCTGAATTTAATGGTAGGCGGGATGACTTATGTAAATTTGTTAGTTGCGGTGATTTTGCAATTGCACATGTAGATCCTGCGTACATGTCATTGTTGTTGGAAATAATTAAAAATAAGCTGACTGGTGATGCGTATAACATCATACGGTTTAAAGAGATTAATTCGTGGGATCAACTAAAAGTAGCCTTGAAAGACAAGTATGGAGACAAGAAAAATATTGCGCACCTTCAATTGGAAATGAGCAGCGCTAGGCAGCAAAAGGATGAAGATGTCCGTGCATTTTCAGAGAGGTTAAATGCTATTCTGTCCAGTTTGGCGATTCAAATGACGGAAAATAAACCGTACCAAGTTAAGTCTGCTATTTATGATGTACTTGAGCAACAGAGACACAATGCTTTTATTGAGGGCTTACGCCAGCCAATTAAATTCCTAATGAAAGCAAAGACTATTTCTGTGTATGAAGATGCCGTGGAAGCCGCCGTGCTAGAAGAAATTAATATTTTGAATGACCGAGAAAGTCAGGAGTATTTCGGAATCAAACCGAAAGAAAATAAACACAGGGATGCTCGTAGTAAATGCACTAACTGTGGTAAGCTAGGTCATGAGGTACAGAACTGTTATTTTAAGAAGACCTCATTTAACAAAAGTAATTTTGTAAAGAAAGAAAAACGTGAACAACATCATGTGAAAACTATTGTTACGTGCCACTACTGCGGTAAGGAAGGTCATGTTATAGCTAAGTGCTACAAGCGTCAAAATGATATGTCTAACAAAAAGGTTAATTTTGAGAAAAGGCCGTTTACAAACCGCAATCAGGGAAACGAGTTGCACTCGAAGATAGGCGGTCCGTCAACGAGTGCGAAACAGTACAAGTAGGCCGCATTGATGACGGGAAAAATCATGAATGTGTCGAAATGAAATTGTCAGATACAAATTGTGAAACAATATCTTTGTTATTAGACACAGGAGCTGACATCAGCATAATTAAATTAAATAATCTTGAGGATGATGCACAGATATTGGACAACACATCAAAATTAATTACAGGAGTTTCCGAAGATCCAGTTAAAACCATTGGAACGGTACACTTGCAAGTTAAATTAAATGAAAAGGTTATTGAACACCCATTTCAAGTAGTTTACGATAATTTCCCTCTAAAAAGTGATGGCATCCTAGGGAGAGATTTTCTTAGCAAATATAAAGCAAACATTGACTATGAACAAGCATTAATGCAGATAGGAATGACTAAATGGAAAATGGTTCCATATGTTAGTAAAATAAAACTAAATCCCAGAAGTGAAAACGTATTGTTTGTAAATACAAAATGCATAGGTGAAGGAATTGTCGAATCTTTTGAACTAAAACCTGGAGTAATTGTAGGCAACAGTCTTACTGAAGGTAAACGCGGTAAATGCGTTGTGTCAATCACAAACACAACTGAAGACTATGTGGAAATTGATACTCCATCTGTTGAATTATGTAAATTAGAAGACATCAAAAATAACGAAGATGTAATTAATGTGTACAAAACACAAGAAAACAAAGATCCTAAAGTAGACAGACAAGCTGAAGTAGTAAATCAATTAAGAATGGAACATCTAAACCCAGAAGAAAGGAAATCACTTATAGAAATTTGTACTGAGTACAATGATTTGTTTCACCTACCAGGTGATAAATTGACATGCACTAATAGCATTGAACACACAATTCCCTTAAAACAGGATACGGCTCCTATCAACATAAAACCATATAGGATTCCGGAACAACACAAACAGGAGGTTCAAAAACAAGTCGAATCAATGTTGGAACAGGGAATAATTGAAAAAAGTCAGAGTCCCTGGAATGCACCACTACTTGTAGTACCAAAAAAGATGGATGCATCAGGTCAAGTTAAATGGCGTATAGTAATTGATTTTAGAAAATTAAATGAGGCCACAATTGGTAACTCATTCCCATTACCTAATATTACAGACATATTAGATCAACTAGGAAAAAGTAAATATTTCACTACCCTCGATTTAGCAAGTGGATTTCATCAAATTAAAATGAGTGAAGCAGATAAGGACAAGACAGCATTCAGCACACCTTATGGACATTATAATTATAGGAGAATGCCATTTGGACTAAAATCAGCACCAGCTTGTTTTCAGACACTGATGAATAACGTTTTGACGGGATTGCAAGGAATTAAATGTTTTGTTTACCTTGACGATATTGTTGTGTATGCACCAAAACTTAAGGAACATCAGGAAAAACTACGAGAGGTATTTGATAGGTTGCGAGAGCATAACCTGAAACTCAATGCAGATAAGTGTGAATTTTTAAGAAAGGAGGTCAGTTATTTAGGGCACAAAATAACAGATGATGGATTAGCTCCAGATCCAAAGAAGACAGAAGCCATTGAGAAGTACCCAAAACCAAAAAATGCAAAAGACATTAAAGCATTTATTGGACTTGTAGGATATTACAGAAGACTAGAAATCGCCTCCTGATCGAAATTCGATCAAAATTTCAGTTGATCTGGACCCAAGGAGCTTAAAAACATTTTAGATCTAAAACATCTGTTCTTCCTAATTTTCTAGAAGTTGTTTTTACAACAGCTGTCTTATGATTCATTCAATTCTCCTTTCTCCATAAGATTAACATTGGAACTTTGAAAGCCTGTGGGGCGTACCCCTGGAGTCCGATGTGAATTAGAATGGGATTCTGCTCATCTACAGCACTATACCTTTCTAACGGTATGCGCGGATTTATCCTACGATGCACACGGGCTGAGAAAAAAGGAGGAAATGAAACATGCTTGCGTATTAATATATAGATTTATTAAGGACTTTAGTAAGATAGCACAGCCTTTAAATGACTTATTAAAGAAAGACAGAGAATTCATTTGGACTGAAATGCAAGAGAATAGTTTCCTTACTTTGAAGAATAAATTGGTTACAGCACCACTTTTACAGTACCCTGATTTCACAAAGGAATTTATCATTACAACGGATGCAAGTAATGTTGCCGTAGGTGCAATATTAAGCCAAGGAAAAATCGGTGAGGATAAACCGATAGCGTATGCCTCGCGTACACTGAACAAGGCAGAAAAATCTTACAGTACAACGGAGAAAGAGCTCACAGCATTAGTTTGGGCAGTTAAATATTTTAGGCCGTACATATATGGAACGAAATTCACTTTGGTTACAGACCATAAACCCCTTCAGTGGTTATTCAGCATAAAGGATCCAGGATCAAGGTTAATGCGTTGGATCATAAAGCTAATGGAATATGATTTTACAATTGTACACAAAAGTGGAAAGAAGAATGTAAATGCAGATGCACTCAGCAGAATCGAGATTAATATGGCACAAACAATCAAGAATGATGAGTTAACAGAAGAGGAAAAGAAAGAAATTATTAAGGAATATCACGATGCAACTTTAGGTGGACACCAAGGTATTACACGTACCTACAACAGAATGAAATTAAAGTATGATTGGCCAAATCTAAGAAATGACATAGAAGCATATATTAAGAAGTGTGACAGTTGTCAAAAGAATAAAACTCACACTAAAGACGTAAAGAAAGCGCCAATGCAAATATCCACAGAATTAAACAGACCAATGGAACAATGCGCCCTCGACATTGTTGGGCCCCTCCCCGTGACAGCACAAGGAAATAAATATATTTTAACTTTTCAAGATTGTTTCTCCAAATATGCGGAAGCAATTCCCATTAAGGATCAAACAGCAGACACAGTTGCAAGAGAGTTTACTACTAAGATTATTTGTCGACACGGAACACCAGAAAGACTTTTAAGTGACAACGGTACTAACTTTATTAGTGAAGTCATGTCTTCAGTTTGTAAGCTTTTGCGAATTAAAAGAATTCAAACCACAAGTTACCACCCTCAGGCAAATGGATCACTAGAAAGGAGTCATAGATCATTGGCAGAATACCTCCGCCATTATATTGATGAAGATCAACTCAATTGGGATTTATGGTTACCTTACGCTATGTTCACATTTAATACAACAGTTCATACTTCAACGGGACACACACCGTTCTCATTAATACATGGAAGAGAAGCTGAATTACCTTCAAGCATTATTAAAACCAAACCAGAGCCTCAATACAATTATGATGAGTACGCAGATGAACTTAAGAAAAGATTGCAAAGTACTTTTCAAGTTGCAAAAGAAACTTTAAAAATAAAAAAGGAAAAAAGTAAAACAATCTATGATAAGGATACAGCAACGAAAGAGTTTAACGTTGGAGACAAGGTGCTAATGCACGATGAAACACTTCGGAGAGGACGATCGAAGAAACTGAGTCCACAGTGGATAGGACCTTACGTTGTAGTCAAGAAAGATTCAGATGTAAATTATACTTTAAAAAGAAATAAAAAATTACTTAAGGTACATGTAAATAGATTAAAAAAGTATCACGACTAAAAATGTAACGCCGTGTTACAGATGATTTGGTTATTCCTGCTACTGTTTTCCTCGCACGCAAACACCCAGACTCAAAACGAAAGAAATGACGAATACTTCACTACACAAGCGATACGCTACAATCCAGGAGTATTCTTCGAGAAGGTAGGAACAGTCCAATTAAGCAATGAAAACTGGAAACTAATTACCTACATTGACATCAACATGTACAACAATCGATTGGAATATTCAAAATTAAGATTTAATCAACTCAAGAAATTCTGTTCAAAAGAATATTCAGAATATTGTCAAAAAGTAGTAATTAATATGCAAAGAGTAATGGACAACATTAGGAACAATGTAAAGCAATTACAGATACAACTCGGTAAAAAGGAATCAAGAAGAACAAGAGTTAAACGTGGAATGTTTGACAGCATCGGAGAAACCGCTAAAATTCTATTTGGAGTTATGGATCACGATGATGCCATGTATTATTCAGATAAAATTAAGGAAGTGTCATACAATCAATATGAATTATCGAAATTGGAAAAGGAACAGGCAGCAGTTATGATTTCGACAATTAAGACAATGAACAAAACCGTGAGCGATGTAAATGCTAACCAGGAAGCTATCATTAAAGCCTTTGATGAAATTGTTAGTATTCATAACTTAAGTAGGGAAGCTCTTAATAAAAAACTAAATAACATTACGTTTCAAACAACAATGACACAATACGTTGAACTTGTTTATATTGAATTGTTTCAGTTAGAGATTGATATTAAAGAACTTGTACAAACTGTAGTTGATGCTAGGAAAGGTGAGGTTAACACTAATGTCATTAATCTCAGAACACTTAAACATGAGCTTGAGCTAGTTAGAGGTAAACTTCCTGCTGGCCTGGCATTTCCGCTATCTGTTGATGATGAATCTATTCACCTTTTCTTTAATATTTTTACCATATGTACATATTTCCAAGACAACAAACTAGTTTATGTTTTCGTAATACCACTAGTAAGTGATTTGACATTTGATTTGTATAAAGTATCTCCATTGCCAAAATATCTTAAAGACAACCAATATTTGTTTGTACAACCAAAGTCAGACTACCTAGGAGTAGATGATGTGAAACAATATTACATAAATTTAGATGCTAATGACCTTGCTAAATGTAAATGTGTTAAAAACTCAAACTATGTGTGCCAACAAACAACACCTGTCTATCATACCCATTTGCATGATTCTTGTGAGATTAAATTATTTAAAGGAGACAGCAATGCCAAAAATTGTGACCAAAGGATTGCTAAAATTGTACAGCCCTTATGGCAAAAGATGAGTAAATCAAATGCTTGGCTTTATGTTTTACCTGAAGATGAAACAATAACTGTGACATGTAGAGACTATGGATTACCTTCAAATATTCACTCTATTAAGTTAAATCATGTAGGAATATTTACATTGCACACAAGATGTAAAGCTTATGGCTCAGGAATTATGTTATTGCCTAGTAGTGAGTATGACAGTAATGCAACTACACAGTTTATTCCTCCAATTGATTTATCTTTTGATTGTTGCGAAATGGACTTTGATACAAAAACCAAAGATGATTTGCCTGTATTAACTTTGCCAAAATCGTTTAAATCTGTAGTTAGCCATGCTGATGATTTGAATGCAGCTAGTTATAGACTAAATGAAATCAAGAACGTTTTAGAGAAAGATAACATTAATGAAATCAATGAAAACAGAATGGCTCATTTGTCAGTTTTAACTTATGTGATTTGTATCGTTGGTTTTATGTGGATTTGTTATTATTTGTACAAAAAATGTTTTCCTAAGTGTTTGTTAATGCCTCTATTCAATTGTTGTAGCAAAGAATTAGAGTCTAAGGTTGAAGAGTCCCTGAAACAAGTACAAACTATGACTAGTAGACCTATTGTTGTTAAACAATACCAATATGCTGCCTCCATTGAGGACATTGCCTCTACTAAATCGGAACCTTCTGTTCCACTATTGGATTGTGCTGCCAAGAGTAAAGTAAATAGTGACAAAATAGAACAAATGGATCATGAATTGAAAGAGATTAGTAAAGGTACTTATAAATACCTAAGACCTAGGAACAAAAGAGTATAAGCAGTGGATCTTACAAAACGCACTTATATTGATGATTTTAATTGATTTGAATTGTAAATAGTAGTGTGATTTATTCAATTACTTCATATTAAGCATTATATTCTTTATTTCCATATGCATTTATTATTTTGTAGTTTAGTCCTTTTGATTGAGATATTGTATTCTTGATATATTGTATTCACTATGTAGTTAGGATTTCTTTTGTAAGAAGCGTAAGCATGTATAGCTTACACTTCTTAAAATAAGGGGGGAGGTGTTGTAGGTCTCACACACACCCTGACCACTCCTAAATGCCTTTACACATTTTGCCTTTTAACCAAATTTCCAGAGCCTTCCTAAACTCTCTATCCTACAGGAAGTTCCCAGACACCTCAATCAAGCTATCAAGTAGTGTCACATAAATATGTCTTTTTGTATATTGTAGGGCAGCTGGGCTAGGCTTATCTCTACCCCTCCTTGAAGTAATACAGTTAAGTGTAAACTAAGAGAAGACCCTTGTCTTTTAGCTATCTATTTTATTAGACATTTATTAGAACACTTGTCAACCCTTTTCATAGTGAATGACCACTTGTGTTATCCTTTTAGCCAGATTAATGTGACACGTCTAAGATGTCTCTAGATGTTTCTAGAACCTTCTTGATAGGAGGGCTGCGCCCCTCCAGTATATAAACTGGACTCTGGATCAGAGCCGGCACTTCTCGGTTAGGACCTGTAGCTGTAGGTGTTCTCAGAGAGCCTGTCAGTGCAGCCAACTGTTTAGTCAGGACTTTAATTTTGTTTGTTCAGTTACATCAGTGAAATTGTATAAGTGTTATAATTCAGGACTTTGTGATTTTATTGTGAATACAGAAGTTCAAGAAGACTCGGTTGATTTTAATCATTTAACACCAAGCCCGAACCCACTCTAACCATCGTTGTTCCCGGCAGCCACTCGACGGGTTACAACAGCACCATTGGAATGAAACCTATCCAAGTAAACAGCGCTAATGCTAAAATTGTATTACAACGCATCAAAAATAATACAACACCAAAAATAGAAAAGTTACAACCAAAAAAGTTTAAGGTTAATGATAAAGTTCGTATAAGCAAATACAAAGGTGTATTTAGTAAAAGATATCTGCCAAATTGGACTAATGAAGTATTTACAATTTATAAAGTGCAACCAACTATACCTGAAACTTACATTTTAAAGGATAATAAGGGTGAATTACTTCAAGGTGGATTCTATGGACATGAGTTGTTAAAATCAACAGTTGGTGATGTATATCTTGTTGAAAAGGTTTTACAAAGGAAAAAGGATATGGTTAAAGTTAGGTGGTTAGGATTTGATAAAAGTGAAGACTCTTGGATTCCTTCAAAAGACTTGGTATAGTTATTAAATAGCTCATTATGTGTTTAACCTTTAAACAAGATGGAGATTGTACAACAAAAAGATCGATTTAATATTAATAATATTGATGAATTGACAGTTGACAATAATAAGTTAAATCATGGTAAACATGGTGAATTACTACCAAATACTATAAGATGTTTAATAACTGGTCCTTCAAATTGTGGAAAAACTAATGTTGTCTTTAACCTTATAACTAATCCTAAAGGTTTACGCTTTAACAATATATATATTTTTTCAAAATCATTGCAACAACCAAAATATCAATTATTAGATAAAATACTTGCAAGTGTACCTGAAGTGAATTTCTACAAGTTTAATGCTAGTGAAACAATAATGCAACCAAGTGAAGCAAAACCATTTTCCATTTTTATATTTGACGATGTTTCTTGTGAAAATCATGATACTATAAGAAATTATTTTGCTATGGGAAGACATAATAATATTGATAGCATTTATATTGGTCAAACATACAGTAAAGTTCCAAAACAACTTATAAGAGACAATGCAAATATGTTGATCATCTTTAAGCAAGATGAGACAAATTTAAAGCATATATATAATGATCATGTTAATGCGGATATGCCATTTGATAAATTTAAAGAAATGTGTGGTAAAGCATGGAATGAAAAATATGGATTTCTCGTTATTATGAAAGAAGAAGATATTAAAAATGGTAGATATCGTATAGGATTGGATAAATTTGTATTAATACGTTGAACTACCTATGCTACATCTAGTAACACGTTGAACTTCACAGTGTAAACATATAAATATATAATGAAAATGCTACATGACATGAAATCAAATCCAAATTTAAGTAAATCACATGTATATGGAGCAAGAATTGATGGAAATGAATTGAAAATTGGTAACTCTAAGCTTGAAGTAACTCAAGACGATTATATCATTATTGGTGATCATAGATATAAAGGAACAAAAGGATTATATGAATTAATTTTTAAAAATATACCAATAAAATATTTAGCAAAAGATTTAAATACTTTTAAAGAAATTTTACAAAATACTAACGCTCATAAAAGAAACTACTCAAAGGATGCAATGATTAATCGTTCACGTGCAACAAAATATAGTATTGTTATAAAAAAATTGTTTCCCCCACGAAAATTACCAACATTACGTACCACACCGGCTGTGAGACAACCTTTAAAAAGAAAATCTTTATCACTTATGGATTTATCACTTCTTGAACAACATGGTAAAAAGAGTAAAGGAGATACTTCAACATCTGGTAAAGGATTAATGAAAAATCTATACAATACAAATGTTATCTATTACAACGACATCAATAAATTAGTTGACAGAATGAGACTATTGCATGAAGCTATGGAAGCCGGTCATACTGGTTTAAATAATGAATGGGTGGCTCTAGTTGATGAACTTAAAAATCGTGGCATAATTGTATAATTGTCCGCAAATATAAAGAAGTTACAAGTATAAGATGTATCAGTTCTAACATGAGCGTCGACAAGTTCGGACGCTACTCCGCATTAGGAGTGCAAGTTGGAGAAGACAGAAAAAGAAGCGGATTACCGCAAACACCTGAAGGTGACTATAACATAAGTAATAAACGTTTAAAATTAGTTAAAGATCCAGAAGAAGATACTGATGGAGCAAATTTAAAGACAGTAAAAGAAGCTACTTCAACATCATTGAAATTACATAAGAATACTTATGATGTTAAATCACATAGATTAATTAATGTTGGTAAACAAACTGAAGGTTCTGATGCAATTACTAAAGAGTACTTATCATCTGAACTTTCAAATACTTTAAAACTGCAATGGGGTAACAACTTAAAAGATGGACAAACATATGATGCTGGAAATTATAGAATAACCAACGTGGGAAATCCCAAAAATGATAAAGATTCAGTTAATAAAGAATATTTACATTCTATAATACCGGAAAAAACTAAACATGGATATTCTTTTTATAAATTTATTATAAATGACATTGGATACCCAAAGGAAGACGGTGATGCTGTAAGCCTAAAATACATCAAGGACAACTGTATTTTACAAGATGTTAATGAAATCGATTGTCATGGTAAAACATTGACAAATGTAAAGTTTGGTTCTCAACCAAAAGATGCTGTTACTATGGAACAATTATCTAAAGAATTAAAAAAGGAAACATCCAATTTTGTAAAACATGAAGATGCCGTGTTAAAGCGGGGAGATAAATTTATACATGGAAATGAAAAGTTTAATTTAATGCAAGGAAATAATGATGAATGGGATGCAGGACATAAAACAATAACAAATGGAAGATTTGGTATAAAAGATACAGATGTACCTCTAATGGTGCAAACATTAATTGCGAGTGGTGGTACATTAGGTACATACAATGGTCGTAATAGAAGAATAAAAGATATTTATCCTGGTTACGAAGAAAATGATTGTGTTACAATGAAACAAACAATAACTTGGGATAAACACTTTGGGACCCAATATGATGCAAAGATGAAGAAAATAATTAATATTTTACCAGGTGAAGATTCAAATGATGCTGCTACTATTGGACAAGTCATAAAAACATCAAAAAGTGATTCAACAGCTTACACATGTAATGATAAACGTATTATGCAATTACATGATCCTCAACATCCAAAAGATGCTGTAAATTTAGATTGTTTAATAAGAATAGTGGGCAATTTACTTATTGATACCCATAATCATATAGCTAGTACAACGAGTCATGTGATAATTCAACCCGATGAACGGGAAGCTTGGATTAAAAATAGAATTATAAATCAGTATATCATTAATTTGAATAACTAAGTGTTTAAATATAAAAAAAAAAATTATACATAACTTATTCATTTATGTAAAGTATCTTGTGGAGTAAACATGCCAGTTTATATAAGACTACATAATGAAGGCTGTATCACTCAGTCATCATCAAGACAGCAACAAGAGAGGACGTGGTATAACTTCAGCTGCGTTATCCCTGCTTAAACGGATACCTGTTGGTGCTATTGTAAATCGAGCGATAGACGCTCTACCATACGAATTACATATTCCTGGAGGTTATCAATATTGTGGACCTGGAACTAAGTTGGTAAAACGTTTAGCAAGAGGAGATCCTGGAATTAATAAATTAGATCAAGCTTGCAAACAACACGATATAGCATATTCAAAGTTTAAAGATTCAACAAATAGATCAATAGCAGATAAAATTCTAGCAGAAAAAGCTTGGCAAAGAGTAAAATCAAGTGACGCAAGTATTGCAGAAAAAGCAGCGGCTTGGGCAGTAACAACAGCCATGAAGACAAAAGCTAAGTTTGGTGGTGGAAGACGACGTCGCAGAGGAAGACCTGCAAAAAGAAGAGCTCCCAAAAAAGGTGGAAATATTCGAAAGAGACGTCGTAGAACTCGTATAGCAAAAATAAAAAAGGCTTCTGTTTGGTCAATGGTAAAAAACGGAGCAGGTTTATACCTAAGACCGTACCGTGTGTACTAAATAAAAAGAATCAATTGATAATTCCAAATAAAGCCTTAACTAATCATCAGTTAAATGATTATGTAAAATGTTTGAAAATACCATTCTTTCGAGTAGTTTTTATGAAAGATGCATTACAAACTAAAATATGGAAAAATGAAACTGGAATAGTAAATTTGGATTCCACCTATGGTCCAGGCACTCATTGGGTATGCTATAAAAAGCTCGGACAAACCGTTTACTACTTTGACAGTTTTGGCAATCTACCACCGCCGAAAGAACTTCAACATTATTTTCAAAACTCCAAAAACATTTTTTACAATTACAAAAGAGAACAACCTAACAATACTGAAATATGTGGACATTTATGTTTGGAGTTTCTAGCGAAAAGTGTCAGTCACCTTTAAGATGTCATCGTATACAGTGTCACTGAGTGGAAATTCATCCACGTTAAAAAGTACTCTATTCCCAGCATTGCGTTTATCCAAGGAAAGATTATGGGAAGCGGCATTACTTGATTTGACTACCTACAATTCAATTCCTAATGTTACAGAAGGAAAAAACAATTTACTACATTATTATGAAACTAAGGATGCTGCAGGAAAATACTCAGAATTGAAAATAATTACATTTCCTACTGGAGCTTATGAAATTGATGATATAAACCAATTATTACAGAAAAAACTCGGAGAAGATAATATCACAATCAAAGGAAACAATAATACCTTAAAAGCAGAAATAACTTCAAAATATTATATAGATGTCGGAATGAAAAACTCTATTGGCAGTGTACTTGGATTTACAGATACAAAAAAGAAAATCTTAACTCCTGGAACTACTCATTCAGGTAATACAACTGTTACAATATTAAAAGTAAATAGTATTGATGTAACATGTAATATTGTACATGGATCATATAGAGAAGGAGTAAATCAGCATATCTTACATACATTTTATCCAACAGTTGATCCAGGTTTTAAAATTGTTGAGAAGCCACAAAACTTGATATACCTACCATTAAACACCAGTTTCATTTCAGACATCGTACTGAACATATTGGATCAAGACGGTCATAGTGTTGACTTTAGAGGAGAAACAATTACTATACGAATACACATCAGAGCGGCGACATAAAAATCAACATGGGATTATCATTTAAACCACAACGGAAGAGTCGGGAGCTCAGTAGCTCCTCGACATTGGAAGAGTTAACATCAGACAACATTCGTTTTCTACAAAAGATTGGATTGAAACTTAACAACGATGGATATCCTGGATATATCTCAAGGACCGACATTCGACGAAACACTATGGGAGAAGGAATATCACACACACAACCCTTACACTTCATCAAAATTAAACAATAATGATGAAATAAGAATTCCCATTCAACAACAAGATATTTACACATTACCATGTGAAAGTTATTTGTACATCGAAGGAAGGGTATTAAAATTGGATGGAAAAACTGCTTCAACAGTTCCTTTTATAAATAACCCAATGGCATATCTTTTTGATGAAATAAGATATGAGATATCAGGGGTGACAGTTGATTCAACAAAAAAGGTTGGTATAACAACTACATTAAAAGGATTAACATCATTAACACCACATGAGAAGAATTCAATAGTCACCGCCGGATGGGTTGCTCCCGATAAAGACACTATAACACCTGCTTCCAACGGTCATTTTGATTTTCATGTACCTTTACGATTGCTTTTGGGATTTGCTGAAGATTACAAAAGGGTTGTAATAAATGTTAAACAAGAATTAGTATTACTCAGATCTTCAACTAATAAGGACTTAATACTTGCAGACCCTGCAACTACGGAAGATAAATTGGAATGGCAACTACAATTGGATAAAGTTGTTTGGAGAGTACCTCATGTAAGATTGGCTGATGAACATAGAATAGTATTGTTAAAAAAGTTAAAATCTGACCGTGACATTGTGATGCCATTCCGAAGTTGGGAATTTCATGAATACCCTACATTACCTCAAACAGAACGACAAACATGGACCGTCAAGACATCAACTTACTTGGAACGTGCAAGGTACATAATACTCGGTTTCCAAACTAAGCGAAAAGATGTTATTACTGCAAATGCTGGTCAATTTGATCATTGTAAAATAAAGAATTGTAAAGTTTTCCTAAACTCTCAATTTTTTCCATATGACAATTTAAATGTCATGTTTAGTAAAAAACGTTTTTCCATTTTATATGATATGTACGCAAGATTTCAATCATCATATTATGGAAAGACTAATACACCACTATTATCACCTGATCAATATTATTCCAAAGCTCCAATAATTGTAATCGATTGTTCAAAACAAAATGAATCAGTAAAATCATCAAGTGTTGATATAAAAATTGAAATGGAATTTGAAGAACCAGTAGCGGATGGAACTTCGGCATACTGTCTAATTCTACATGATAAAATAGTTACTTACACACCTCTGACCGGAATAGTGAAGAATGTACTTTAAGAAGAATTAGTATAACTACTGCAAAATATTGAGGTTAGAATTATCTTCCTTTATTGTTAAGGTTAGAATTTTGTTTCTAAAAGACAAGTTGAAAATAAACAATTTTTGTAATTATATAAATTACAAGGATTTTACAAAAAAATATAAAAGCAAGAAAATAATTAGTAGAAACTTCATTCTATCTTCAACCGTCGTATGGGAAACATCGTTCGCAAGATGAATTCTACTAACGGAGAAGAAAATACACCTCTAATGGATGAAAATAGTTCTGATATAGAAAAACAAGTTGAACAAGAAATGGATGAATTCCTCAAGTTTAACAAACATAAGAAGAGAGAAGAAGAAGGAGAAGCTGAAAAAGAAGTAAAAAGAAAAAAGGTTGAAGTTAACATTACAACAAATATTTTAACAGAAGTATTTCTTCGAATTTTCTACCCTATTTCTTCATGCATGACAAAAAGTATATCGGTTGGAATTGTAAAATCATTGGATTATTCACCAATTGTTATGTTAAATCAAGGAAGTAAAATGGTTATCTTTACTGAAACTTCTTGGGATTCTCTAATGAAACATTTACATCTTTTGGAATGTTATTTAACTAACAACACATTTGGAAAAAGAACAAGATTAAGTTTATTAGAATCAAATATTGAAGTTGATATAATCAAATTTCGTGGAGGACAAGTTGTTCGCTTCAAAGATTTAACTAGACATGATGTAAAATTACATTTCACTAAAGAAGAATTTTACACTTTAAGTTGTACTACCGGTCCTGTCACTAGATACTTAAAACAACTAGTATTTTCAAGTACAATAATTAAAGATTATCTAATTGATACATTGGACAGACAACCATTTATTCCAATTTTATATGGTCCTGTAGATACTTCAATTTTTAATCGAATACCTCAAGAAGTGGATATGTGGAGACAATTAAACAACTATCACACCAATTTTAATATAAACGAAGAAACACAAGAAATAAAAGAAGAACAATCGTGTTTGTAATAACAGTCAGTTGTGGATGAGACTTCATCATGAACAAACGGGTTTCGTTTTCTACTGCATCACAGTTAATGGAAGTTAAAAGAGGTATAATTGAATTTCAAGCTTTTCAAGGGAATGATGGAAATTTCATTATTAAAGAATTAGTAATTTTGGATATGAACACATCTGTAATTTATCATTACTTGTTCAAACCTCCATTTCCATTCAATAAACTAACAACTAAAGCGAAAGTTACAAACAAATGGTTAAACAAACATTTTCACAACTTAAAATGGGATGAAGGTTTTATTCATTATAACATGATGCCGCATATTATGAATCATTATTGTAAAGAGTTTAAAACTATCTAAACTATCTATATAGTTGGAAAAAGCAAATTGGATACAATCATTTACAAGCAATGAAGTGATAAATGCAATAATAGATAGAGATTTCCAATGCTACTTTAATGAACTTTGTATTTCATCAAAAAGTTTTAAACATCGAAGGTCACAGTGTGCTTTGAAGAATGCCTACCGCTTGAATAATTCCTTCAACAAAGTGGTGGGGGTAGCGTCAATGGTGGGGGTAGTGTCAGTGGTGGGGGTAGTCTCGATAATAAAAGTGAGAGCGCTACCATGACACAGCATGAGTATTACTCGAACCTCCGAAGAGACATCTCCAACGGATATTCTTATTAACAAGAAGATTAGCATCAGCAAAAACATTAAGATGGCATCAAACAACTTACTTCAAAATTTAGTTGAACAATTCAACGCTCATTCAAAATCAACAATTCTACCTACGAAGAAATGTTCCGAGCTGAAAGAAGAAAAACACTACATCATTCATACAATAAAGAAGATGGAAACTTCAGTAGGTGATGCTATAAATTGCACATTGAGCGAGGCACCTTATACAATTGGTGATGAAGCAAAATTTCAAATCTTCCTACCAAAGCGCTTCGTACAACTACTACAAAATGAAGATCTTCGTATAATTCAACCCGGCGCACTCTATTTGGTATCACATGGACCAAGTGGAAACAACTCTACTGAACTTACAATTCATGTAACACCTACTACTGATTAGTTTGTACATAAAATTGTAAATATTTCTTTGTAATTGTTTCTCAATAAATATGATATAAACCTAAAAAAAAAAAAAAAAAAAAAAATAAGAAAAGCAACATATTGTAATGTGTTTATACATTACAATATGTTGCTTTTTTTAAAAATTCCATGGGATGACCTTGACCCAATTTTGTGTAATAATAAAAGTGAAAATCAACTTGTGAAATTCATCAGTCTACGACTACCTTTCGTACCGTACACATCTCGCTCTCTATAACTAAATACAAAACTTCAACATGTCCCTAAAGGTTAAGTGTGCATCTTATGATACCAACACCATAACTACTTTTGAACAACTTGAAGATTTAACTAATGAAATGCGAGTTTTACTTACTGGTGGTTATCACTTAACTGTTGATGTTAGTGCTACTAATACAAGGATGTTCACTAAAACAAAATATTGCGATGATGAAATATTTTTTTCTACACAACCTACAACTTCTTCATCGCCAGCTGGTCAACATAACGTCAAGTTCCAGAAGTATTACCAATGTTGAATAACTTTTAATAAATAAAATTACAACTAAGGAATCACGTGATCAATGTCAAGTTCATAAAAAAGATGTAACACTTTGATAAATAATCATTCGCTTCTCAGCTCTCGCCACGACAAGATCTATTCTACAAAATGTTATACAGAATGATGATTGAACTTGATGGGAAAATCTATGGAAAAGATTATAAAACTGTTGAACAAATGACTCAAGATTTAGATGTATTAACTAAAGAAGGATATCAAGCTAAATTAATTTTAAAATTTCCTGAAGTACATCTACTATCAACAGAAGAACTTATTGCTATGGCTAAGGCAGAGAGAGAAAAAAAGTCTGAAGAAAACAAACAGAAACAAACTTCCTAAATTTCAATAATCCTTACACTTGTAAGGTATAATTTTTTAAAACTCCATTTGGATGACCTTGAAATTACCCCTACCACTTTTCATAGTACATAAAACTCGCTATTCATCACTATACAATCTTATTCTTTCACTAGACTCCGCAGCATCAACATGGAAGAGCAAAAATACAAGTACAAACCTCGTTACTGTTGTGAACAACAGTGTACAGATTTAGGACCAATGATGGTGGATGGGTTAGCTTGTACTAAATGTGAATTCTTCGGATCTTGTTATTGCAAATGTAAAACAAAACAACTACCGCCACCGGAATTGCGAACTTTCAAATTTTACAAATCAAGATATTTTCATACATGTTGTCCTCAAAGATGTTTCAAATTTCACCCTCTAGATCTTGCTCATTGTCAACGCACCAAGTCTCATCAAGATGATTTTTGTACACATATGATAAAAAGATGTAAATACAGATCAGATTGGTATTCCGATCCTGTAGAACCATCAAATGTGTAATTTCAGTTTTACACTCTTTTTTAAAACTTCAATTGGATGACCTTGAGATTTCCCCCACCACTAGTTCTAATTTTTATATAATATTAAATCATTCCACTTCCAACACTCTAACTAACAACATGGAAGGAAAATTTATCAAGTTTGAACATATAATAACTGACAGGGAGGAGATGGAAGAATTGTTTTAAAACTTACTTTCTGTCATTGACGAATATCCTATAAGATGGTTCAGAATTGTAGTTCAATATTTAAATCCTGGCGAATTGTTTTCTTCATCGAGTGAAGAAGATGAAACAACTACTTCGGTTCAAATAATTGAATTAAAAGACGAAGAAGAAGAACTAAACGTTTTATTCAATCATAAGCTCAAGGTCTCCTATATAGAAGCCCCCTCCCTAGACAGCCCCCCTCCCTAGACGCCTGCTCAAGGTCACCATTATATAAGCCCCCTCCCTAGGCGCTTATCCTCATTCGATTGCCAACTTTCTAACCATGAACACCTCTCCATCGGCACGAATGAATGCTAGTTTTGAAATAAACTCAAAAGAAGATTTACAAGAAATATTTAATACTTTAAATGAACTTATAGATAAATTTAACACTATTACAATGAATTTGGAAATAACTTACGCTTGTCCTATTTGTGATAAGGTTGAAAGTTCTGATGAAGACAGTTTACTAAATCTTACTCCTCTTACCCCTCTACAGTCAGACACAACTTCTGAGGCAAATGATGAGCAGCATCTTTCCCCCACCACTTCTATGTAACAACGCTCTTTCCCCCCACCACTTCTTTATTTAACCGACATTTACCTCTTTCCATTCTCATTCCATCATCGCCTCTTCGACTATCAACATCGCTTGTTTCAAAATTTCAAAAAAACACAAACATGATGGATATGATGGATGAAGTTCCATTTGTAACAAGGATGGAAGAGGATAAATTGAAATTGGAAATCAAACGATTGGAAATGGAACGGGAAAACCAACTCGAGATGTTACGTTTGTTCAAACTTTTTAAATACATCATCTGGGGACTCTGCGTTTACCTTCTCATCGTCGTCGGTGTTTGTGTTTACAACTCTGTAGTTCATAACAAAACTTCAACCTGTTTAAACACTGCTGTCACACATTGATTGTATGTTTTTCACAAATAAAATTCACAAACCTAATTCTATACCTATCCCGCTATCGCCAGATTTAGTTCCACTCTCCGAACTATTACTCCGGTGGTAGCGGGATAGGGTTTTTTAAAACTTACTCTGGATGACCTTGACATACTTTCCATAACCTACTTCTCAAGTTGAATTTCAAATTTCAAATAACATCTCCTCCCCCACCGGAAGCTATATGGCATGGCATATGGCGACAGCAACTGATTTGCCATCTGGCCGATGGCAGCTGGCCGGCAGCGGCTGGCAAATGGCACGACTTCCGTTTTGAAAGTAACCAAACCCCACTACTTCAAATCAAATAAAATAATTCCGTTATTTTCATGAACTTGTACAAGCATTGGATCTGTCATACATTGAAATTGGTTTATCATAATACAACTAAATAATTAACTGAATAATGGTCAACTAAAAATATTACCAAAGTCTAAAATAAAATAACACAGGTTATCTTACTTAGTATGGCCTAACTGTAAATAAATTGAGAACTTCAGGCTGACAGCATGAGAACTTGCCTCTGATGGTAACTGTGCAAATTATCACATAACTCCTGCAAAGAGTAAAAAGCATTCATTGTGAGGTAGGCTTTAAGTTTGACTTTAAAATTTTTGAGTTTATTTATTTATTAGATTTCATTTGGAAAGAACTTGAATAAGTGCCTTCCTGCTGGAATAGGTGATTTTCCATACATTTAGAATCTATGGAAGTAGATTGTTTGTAGTCGGTGCCTAGTGTAATAAGAATGTTGGGGTGTTTGAAGTAAGAAAAGGTTTGTTTTTTTGTAACATTCAAGCCTTAGATAAACGTAAATCCATAGGAATGTTAAAATTTAAGTCGTTGGAATGTCGATTTACTAGAATCCACCTCAATTTAGGTATTGCTTGAATAATGTTTTTTACTTTGACGATTCTTTTTTTTTTTAAGATTAATCCTCCATAACTGAACAGTATGTCATATTACTATAAAAGTACGCATAATATACAAACATAAGTAAACTTTGGTCACACATCTGTGACAGTCTCAATAAAAGAAATTTTGAAGACTTTGGTTTTGAAATTGCAAATTCAGTAGGCCTATGTGTATTAAATCTTAAGTTTCGTCTGTGTTAAGGCAAAAAATTTTAATTCCGCTACATCATCAACCTCACCATCATCGACTTTTAACTTTAACGGAATTAAATTTCTAGACAGCAATGTGTGACAAATTAGAGCTTTTTGTTTTAGAAACATTTAGAGAGAGGTTAATTTTTGCTAAATATTGAACAAGGTTATTTATTTCTATATATATATATGCTAATCACACTTTGGTAGGTCCATGTCATCGGGCCCAACAAATTATAAGGTGATCATCTGCATTCATAGTTGATTTTGATAGTTTTAAAACTTTAGAAACATCATTAATATATAGAAGGAAAATAACTGGACCTAATAACCGAATGAATGTCCTGAGTAGTTTAAGTAAGATTAAGAAATCGGAATAAAGTTTGTTTACCAAGATTTTTTAATATATAATGTGACCACATGTTTTAACAAACATTGTTTTTATTTATCTACTATATTCTAGAGTCCTTAGCCATTACTATGCACACAAGATTATGTATCATTACTAGTAATTTAAATAACTTACGTATACTGTGTCTAGGTGTTTTGTAAGACTACGTTGATTAACAGTGGCAATTTCCCCACAAACTTGCAATAACACGTCCGTACGGTGTAAAACGTGCTACTTTTATAAGGGCCCTAACATGAAGACAACGTGATTGAAAGTTTCCTCGGGATAAATAACTTGGATTCTCCACCACATATTTGGTCTAATGTTAGAAAACATATGTAATGTTAAGCAACATGTATGTGGACATGTACCTTTCAATATCCTCTTTAAATTAATAACATATTTGAATATACTATTTAAATTTGTTGACATATATTAGCATTTTATGTTCTCAAGAGTCATGAAGATTATGAAAAAATGTTAAAACTATCAAAGCAGACCTAGGGAAACGAGCTTTCAGAACCTGGGACTTCTGGACAAAGAATCTTAATTAGTCTTAGTTTTACTTTGAAAAGTTCAAGCCTTTGTCTGGCGCAGATTAGCAGCTTAACGGCCCAATCTACAGCGGCCTTTTTATCTTAAAACTCACATTTTAACATGAAACTGAGCTGAACCCTTGAATAAATCCATTCATAATATTATGGTTTAATTCATTAAGACCAACAAGCTGATAATAGGCCATAATAAACGTACGAGTTTTTTTATTTATCAACTTTTTGTAAAAGTGCT
Source organism: Neoaliturus tenellus (assembly GCA_030545055.2). Lineage (NCBI taxonomy): Eukaryota > Metazoa > Arthropoda > Insecta > Hemiptera > Cicadellidae > Neoaliturus > Neoaliturus tenellus. The sequence goes on along the minus strand of CM061534.1, from coordinate 49,125,489 downwards.
GTTGTAGTAGGTTGTAAATTGTAATATCAAAAAAATAATATTGACTAAATATTAACATTTTCATTCCGAGCAATTTAACATAGGACTTTAAACTTATATTCTGCGAACTAATTTGATACATCATATACAAAATACCATGCTAGCCTCAATTGCAGCCCTAGGTCGTTGGTTTTAATTTACTTTTGCTGTAATGACATACATTAGCTTTGATGTTCACGCCAACTTCATTTTTCTCAGGTGACAGCTATTTAAAAACCAATTCTTTAAAGTCGCACTATTTTTTCAATTCAAATCGATTTCCTCGCCATTTAAAAGTTATTTGCAAAAAAGTAAGCAACCTCAAAAGAAGAAAAATTAATTTCACACTTAATTTTGTTGCAATTTACGATTATTATTTAGTTTTGCATTTCAGCATATAATGGGACATTTCTTTCAACATATTACCTTACACTTTGATCTAGCAAAGATTAATTAGGTATTTGAAAAGAATTTTGTTTATAAAGAAGTATACTGTAAATAAAATATATTACGTTTGAATTTATATATCTATTACCTTTCTGTGTTAGAAATTTATTTTCAAAACAATATTATTAGTATAAAAAATCAAATGAATATAGAAGTATTTCACACGAAATAAAGAATATACAGGGTGAACAACTTAACTGTGCCACCATTGGCATATCCTAAACTATGAGATTTAGAGAAAACTTTAAATGGGGAACATCAACTATTTTTTTAAGGCAATAAAAAATATGAATTTCATTTTCTTCTAAATGGCCGCCATTTTCCAATATGGCGGCCAACTTTAAAATTTCTTATGGAACACCCTATATTTTATGGTGTTTTTGAAATGTACATGTAATTTGAAAACATATTTATTCTTTAACGTTTTTCTCTAAACCTAACGGTTAGAGAGCTGCAGGTAATTAAAGTTCATTTTTAGTTCCATAAGAATAACATGGGCCAAACTTTAACTGTCCATAACTCCGAAACCATTCAGTAAAATAAAAAATGCCCAAGAATAAAAATGTTTTAAAATTATGTTTTAATGCTATTTTTTCATTATAACATTAATTTTTATTAACTTTTATTTTTTGGCCGCCATATTGGAAATAAGTTAATTTATGCGTAAATGATAATTTTTATGTGTGAAATGTTCTTCAAACATAATTTTAAGGCATTTTTATTCTTGGGCATTTTTTATTTTACTGAATGGTTTCGGAGTTATGGACAGTTAAAGTTTGGCCCATGTTATTCTTATGGAACTAAAAATGAACTTTAACTACCTGTAGCTCCATAACCGTTAGGTTTAGAGAAAAACGTTAAAGAATAAAAATGTTTTCAAATTACATGTACATTTCAAAAACACCATAAAATATAGGGTGTCCCATAAGAAATTTTTAAGTTGGCCGCCATATTGGAAAATGGCGGCCATTTAGAAGAAAATGAAATTCATATTTTTTATTGCCCTAAAAAAATAGGTGATGTTCCCCACTTAAAGTTTTCTCTAAATATCATAGTTTAGGATATGAAAATGGTGGCACGGTTAAGTTGTTCACCCTGTATGTACAATTTTCTAGATACCGTTGTATTTAACCACAATGGGCTGTGGTGATAGTTTAATATAAAACAAATTAATCCATTGAGAAGTGATTTGATTGTGACTCCAAAGAACATACTCATTTTAAGTTAAGTCAAATCTATGCCAAAAACTCGTTTTCTCAAGCACAACCGATCCCTCCTCAGACTCTGGCTTGGCTGTTTTGTAAATATTTATATTGCTTCAGCTTAGAGTTATTTGGAGTCTTATTCAAAATGAAGTTACGGTATTTAACGGAAACTTATCGTTTGGCACATACATTTGAGCTTTCTATACATTCAGTTTTCTCTCTTTGAGTTGGATCGCAGGTTCAATTCGCATACAGTATAAAAAATTAATTTGCTAAACTATTAAGATACTTGCTAATTCCTTTATTTCTTTATATTATTAATGTTAAACATGGCTTGAATGACACTAAAATGCAAAAATTAAAAGAGTAGATAAACTTCATGATTATTTATATAATTTATTTGTATTATGTCTTATTTTTCACATTAATAAATCAAGGTTATTTTGTCTTACATTGACTATCTTACCTGGGGAACGTAAAGACATAATTAGCAAGAATAGTATAAAAAATTATCATAATCTTATTTCTTCACTGCAGCATTTGTGAAGTGTCTTCATTAAATACACTGCAATCCTGAATTATTTTTTATTTTTTTATTTTTAAGAGACATTATTGATTTTAACGGTAGTACAAACAATGAATGTAGCCTAATTCTAAAAATATACTCATAAGATCTCAAAAACTACAAATCCATTGCCAAAATTATTTTCTTAATTAATTATTTAGGAACTAATCTATATTTAAAGGCAGTAAAATAATGCAGCTTACTTGGATTTTGTTTTATAAAGGAATAATTTTATTTATATAAAAACAGTGTATAATTACTTTAAATGTAAATTGTAAAATAATTTAAAAAAAATTTGTAAACAGCCATCAAATTTTTTCCAAGAATTCTCTGATAATATTTTAACGGTGGACGGTTGTCCTGATAAGTTACGATTGATGTCCCTTCTGACATTTCTCAAGGGTACTGATAAAACTGCAGGGAAGAAATCAGTTTTTCGCAGTGAAAAATATTGTTTAGAATTCCCAAGGCCAAAATTAACTGGCTAATTTTCCAATAATTTTAATTCATTTTGTATCTGATTCACAGATGATGATAGTTTATTATTAATATTACAATATAAGCCACTTTGATCTGTTAATCTGGCAAAAAAATTAATTAGCTTGAATATTAAAACATGAAATCCAGTAAATAATGAGTTAAGAGTTATTTTTTCTATTAATTGGTAACTATTTTTATAAAATTTCATGGCCGATCGGGTTATTAAAAAATATATAATTGCTATACGAGTGTACAAGTAGGCCTACAATACACTATACCAAATCATAGTTTAAATCAAATTTAAGTTACAATTGAATAATAAACTATAATAAAATACATAAAACTAATAAGTTATATCGATTAGTTGATCAGTTTTTATGTATTCATTTATTTTTAAACAAAAATTTTCATAAATAGTCTATAAAACTTTTAACATTCTTAGAAGGCAACACAAGTTTCTACTAATGGACTCTAGCAGAGGAAAAGGATTGTAAAACTAATAGATTTTAACCATCAGCTGAAACTTAATGGTTTTAAGTAAATTTGTAAGTAAATCAAAATGTTAAAATATTGAAATATTAAAGTACTAATCAGTGGAGGTTTTGTTTATAACTTTTTTTAATACGTTTTGTTATTTTGAAAAAAAAAACTACTAAAAAATTTAGAATTTTATTCAACTAAGTTTATAAAACCAATATCTGATACATTACACAAACGAAAAACCAAAATTACTTATTGTTTGATTAATTATATACAGAAGAAAATGCCCTATCTACTGTGCGAGAAAACTTTTAAAAACACAGTGTCAGAAGAAGTCTTTCAGTCACTAAGACATCAACAAAGTGAAATAAGCCGTATCCCACATATAGCATTGTAGTAGGTTTTTTTTTATAAGAAATGGAAGTACCATGGCAAGGAATGTTAAACTTTTTGCTGTGTTTGGTGTTATACTGGGAATGTGGAGCTAGGGACTGGAAGAGGTTATTTTTACAGAAATTCAATGTTTGAAAAATGCATATGGATGGAAGTTAACAGGTTTAGTTCTTCAAAACGGTTTTTAAAAGGATCTCTTTGAACAATGCCTCGAATAACATTTACGGCCTTCTTGTGTAAGACGAAAATATGCTTTTTCTTAGATCCTTTAGATTCTCGAATTTTGACTGTGTAAGAGAGATAAGGGAAGATTATAGTGTACAAACAGCAAGAAGACCATTGTTGTTTGAAAAAGAAGCAAGTTCGGGAAGTACACAAATTTCCGAACTTATCGTTCGTGCCACATTTATTATGCTAATAGAAGAACTCAAATTCCTGTCTTAAACTACCCCAAAGAACTTGGTCTCTTGGTGAGAGCCAATCTCAACATTATCATTAAGCTGTATGGGATGTAGTAGCTACCGAGAGTGGCAGGAAAAGAATACAAACCAACTAGACAAAATTTTTGAAAAAATATTGTAATCTCAAACAGTAAAGCTAGTACCCTTAACAACTATTTTTGTAATATAACTGATAATTGAAAGCTTAAGCAACCTTTCTGATGCTCTTAAACTGTTCTCCAGTAATGTTCAGCATAACTGTTTGTTAATAAGTTTCAGACTGGCAACAGAGAGTGAGGTTTACCAGGTAATTAAGGCTCTTGAACCAAAAAAAAGGTGGGTGGGACGAAATCTCACCTTTCTTGTTGAAAAAAGTTCTCACTGGCTATTAAAGCCTCTGACCCTCTGACCTTTCTCATTAACTTTTAAACTCATTAACGGTGTCTTCCCTGATCTTTTAAAATTCTCAACTATTAAAGCAGTTCCAAAGAAGAGTAAGGTGAACACACTTGACAACTTGAGACCCATCTCTCTTTATGACTTTTTTTTAAACCAAATGCTTGCTGTCCTGCTTTTAGTTTGGGTTTCGCATGGGGTAGGAGCACAGTGGATGTCATCTATGAGCTAGTGGATGGAGTTGCAAACGCCGTGGATGGGTCGCAATTCACCGTTGGTGCATTTTGCGACCTATCCAAGGCTTTCGACTCAGTGAACACAGATATAATGATTGCCAAACTGGGGCAATATGGGGTTGTGGGCACCGCTCTTGGTTGGCTGCAATCTTTTCTTGCTGGGCGACAGCAAAGAGTTGTCGTTGGTGCTAGAGCTTGGAGTAGCTATAGAGCAGTGAAAGCAGGTGTACCCCAGTTCTCTATTCTGGGGCCTCTTTTTCTGGTGTACTGCAATGACCTTCCTGCCATATCTTCTAACGCAGAGGTTCTCATGTATGTGGATGACACCTCTCTTTTTGCCTCGAATCCCAATCAAGGTAACCTTTTAAAATCTCTAGAGAAGATGATCAACCAAATGGATTCTTGGTGTACAGTAAATGGGTTAAAATTGAGCCCTTAAAAACACAATTAATTCATAAATTTTCACATCAACTACAGCAAGACTCCTCAATCTGACTCTTCATATTTAACTTCTCACTTAAATTCAGTAAAATCCACCAAATATTTGGGCTTAGACATTGACTCAACTCTTTCTTGGCAGCAACATATCAACAACTTACTTCCTAGGTTAAGTAAAGCATATTATGCCTTACTTTCTCTATCCCAGGCAGTTAACCTTCAAGTCCAAAGACAAGTCTATTTTGGTTACTTTCATTCACTAATTTCCTATGGAGTAATTTTCTGGCGAAACTCAACTGACTTTATTAGGGTATTCCTAATGCAGAAGAGAGTCATTAGATTGATATCGGGCGCCGGACCTAGGGACTCCTGTAGACACTTTTCAAAAGGCTTCACATCCTTCCACTTCCATCTATACACATCTTGCAATGCCCTCTTTTTGCCAGATCCAATTTAGACAAATTTTTCAAGAACAATCATAAACATCACTATGACACTTGAAATTCCAAAACATTGCATTACCCAATCCATAGAACCACCTTTTTAGAAAAATCTCCTTCATACTTGTGTTATAAATCTTTCAGATCTTATTTGATTAGTAACTGCTTTTACAGCCTTTCCGAGTACCTGGATCACGACATCCCAGTTTTTTAAGTTGTCTTTTCTCTTAAAGTATTACTTTTATTAAAGTTTTTGTCAGTATCTCCCAGATGATGAATCATATGTGTACATAGATTAGGAATAGAAATAAGGAATTGTCATTGACAAGTCTACAGTACAGGCAAACACTGCATGTAAGGGCGTGATTAGACACTGTACATAACTAAATAAATAAATAAAATAAATAAATATCACTTTATGTAGTGAGAGAGTCATTCTGTTTTGAAATAACTGAAAAACAATAAAAGTAGCCTAGTCTGATCAACTTTCGAAACCAGCTCGTTTTATGGAAACCACTGGACTACAGATTTGGATTCAACAAAAATACTGACCTGCCTGACATGGAATGTTATTAACTATAACTGACGTGTCATCAATAAACAAACACAAATGTTAATTCATCAATCTATGTTAGGGATCGTTTATAAGTAAAATAAACAGAAGAGGTCCAAGTATGGAGTCTTAGGGGCCCCCGCTTTCACCATGTTTACCCAAGAAAAACTTTTTAAAATATATTTTGTCCTTGAAATTATATTTCAACTCTCTGTCTTCTTCGGTCAACCCATTGGTTTGGTACTTCTTATTACAGGAATGTTGTCAAGTTTTGAAGTAGGATTCGTGTTAAACATATCAAAGGCTCTTTGTAAAAAAATAATAACTAAAAGACTATACTAGATGAAGCCCTTCCCTTTCTATTTTTTTTATAGGGGAACCTTTTCTAAAAGAGAAAAATTGTACCATTGGTGAAGCCTCCATTGACAAAGCAAGAATACAGGATGAGAAAATCAGCCAAACAGAAATGTTTCTTATTCTTCTTCAACAAAACCGAGCATGAGATCTGACGACAAACATCATCAAAACATTCTAGAAGCTTGATACTTGCAGATGAGGTTGATACGAGGTCGTTTTGTAGATTGAGAGGAAACTGTGCCAAACAGGAAACTGGAATGGCGGAAATGGTTTGAGAGAGATGTTGTTAGAAGTGAAATACAGAATGATCCTTATTAACTGAGGGGTGATTTTATGAAACAGATTTCATGTGTTAAAAAGAATTTAGCTATCTCATCACTTTAATAATTTTCTATTAATACGTTTCATCTATGGCATCTGCTAAAATATTTACCAAAATTAATATGTTTATTTGTTTTATACACAGTATCTTTCACAAACTAATTAAGTAGACATATATCTTGAACACATTTAAAATTCCTTAGTTATTTGATTCATCTCCTAAATTAACTATATAAGTTTCAAATCCGAACATAATATAAAAATAATAAATATAAATTTACTTAAATTATTCTTTTATATAAAAATTTTAATTCTATAAATAACAATAACTAATTGAATATAATTTTTTGCAGTAATTCAAGTCATATGACATTAAAAATGCAATATCGAAAATTTTTCGATCAAATAGTTCTTGAAATAAAGTTTTCGTTACTAGTAAATTGAATTGACTTTTTGCGGTTAGAGATAGGATTTACGCGCGAGGCGAAGCCAAGCGTGGAAAAGACTATCGAGCCCCGCAGTGGCACTTTTGAGGGGAGTAATGAACGTTATTTTTCATTAAAATATCGAAAAACTTGTAAACAACATGAATACTTTTGTTTATTGAACTTAGTATCAAGAAAAAATCCTAACTCGAAGCTGAGTTTCCGTGCTTATGTAAAGGCACATACGCACGTAAACTCAGCGTTATGGAACATCTGATCGGCCTAATGCAACAGCTGATCTGCCTGCACAGCAGCAAAAAACCATAACAGTTACTTTCCGTGCACCACAAATGCACAAAAAATTAACGTTATGTAATTTTGCCGTGTAGTAGCGGGAATAACATATTTTCTTAGTTCATTTAACGTTTAAAAACGGTACTTCTGTGTGTAGAGTAATGAAAAGTAACTTTAGTAAAGTAATACTTATTGAATGCTTATATATGTCACTGGATTATACATAAATACAAAATGAATTTTTATAAATTACCCTTTCAAAATTATTACTATTCTTAACAATAAATTAAATCTAAAATGTAATAAACTAAATTAAGATATAATTAATTAAATCTTATTAGAATATATTAAACGTTAAGTTCAATGAAAAATATCAATTTCAGTTTATTGAAATAACAGTAATAATAAGAACAATTTTAATGAACTCATACCTAATTGTTAGATCAATGCTAACTCTTGGCGTTTTACTCAATTCTTACATGTTTGAAAACAATAAAAAATGCGTATTTTTATTCAAACAAAAATTTCTGTAATTTGAGCATTAAAAACTTTTTCAACAAGAAATAAACAATTATTTCTTTTAATGAGAAATATTTCTTATTAATGTAACTAATACTTGTCTTTAATAGGCCTAATATCAATTAGAAAATGGGGTAAACCGATATAAAATAATTTCTTTCAAATAATATAAATAATAATTACTTTATATAAATAATAATTCGCATTATCTTACAGCGAAAACACTCCATTTAAAGTGCAATAAAAGTTTCTTTGAACTGCCTCCAGAAGTGGGGAGTGTCTAGAAACCCCAAGGAAATGTTTTTACTTTCCCTCTTCATTCGAATTACATTGACCATTATTTTAATTTTTTTACAAATTCCTTAGGATAGTGAAACAGTGTACTATTAAAAACAATCTAATAAAAGAAATTTTCTTTTGAAATTATTTAAAAAAAATAGCCATTGTATGATTTTTAAATAGTTTATTTTACCATAGTCATTGAAAAATAATACAAATAAAATTGGAGGAAGTTTAGATATAATGACTAAATATAACTAAGTAATATTAAAATTCATTTTAAGTTAACCATATATCTGTAGTAGTGTAAAATTGTAGGGTCTGGGACGTGACGTCATCACGATGACGTCAGCAGTGATGACGTCATCAATGACGTCACGAATGACGTCACTAATGACGTCATAATGACGTCACATGACGTCACACCTATGACGTCATGGCGACGTCATTATTGCTGACGTCATCATGATGACGTCACTGACGTTAATTAGGTCAAGGTCACGCAAGAATACAAAAAAAAATTTTTTACACTTTTGCGATTCCTCAAATTTTGGTGAGAAATTGAAATTTCTTGAGGAATCACAAAAGTGCAAAAAAATATTTTTTTATTCCCTAGCGATCAGACTCTTGACCTAATATATCCGTCAGGGGTCATTGACCCGTCCCAGCAGCCCCACTTGAAAAAAAAAATAATTTTATATTTGACTTACCCACCGAGAGACTGAGAGCCGAAGAATAATTTCTTCAAACACCCGACAGTGCGACAAACGACATGCGATCCGAAAAGCACCGCGTCCGAAGAAGTACTGACTTGTACACAGATGGTATCCCAGGTACCCGGCTCAGTGGTGGGGATAAGGAGGTGGTGGGGGTAAAGTGGTCAGAAGGAAGAAAAATTTAATTTTTTACAAACAACTCGTCCCAGCCGGTCCTTTACCGGATCTCCGTAACTCGGATTGGAAATATTTCCTGAGAAATATTTATTTTTTATTCTTTCTCAGGTGATCTTGGAACTTGTGAAATTTCAATCAAACCAAAAGTGAAAAAAAATTTTTTTTGTTATTTGACACTTTGCCGAAAAATTAAGAAATGTTTGATATTTTGGCTAAATATTTAAATTTAAACTCAATATAAGTAAATTGAGTGCAAAAAGTGAGATGTGCACACCACAAGAGTTGAACAGCAACTGAGCAAGTCTCTCCGTGTATCTGAGGTACTCGGCAGGGTGGTGGGGATAAGGAGATGGTGGGGGTAAAGTGGTCAGATGAAATGAAAAAAAAAAATTTTTTTTGCAAACTATACAACTGAGTTTGTTATTCAGCAATAGGCATAAGAAAGAAAAAAAAATATTTTTATCCACATTGCTCAACATGTTCAAACGTGTTCAAGGTCAACTATTTGAAGTTTTAAAAAAAATTATTTTTTTTTATTTTATTTACAAAAATCCTCCTTCATCCCCATATGTGCTGTCCGGACTTGTGCTTGATGTTGTGGAAGAATTTTCTTCACAGCAACATGTTCCTTGTGTATTTTGGACTACCCCTTCTGCTTCATCCATACTGTCGTCGATGAGTGGACAGTCGTATTCCAAGTTCATTTTTATTATCATCCCTGGATTTTGAAGAAGCCGCATGTGCAATTTTTCATAGATTTCTTTTAGGTATTGAAGGCTGTCAACAAGTAATTCCCACTTCATTGTGTGTCGTGTAACCTCTAGCGTAGCTGAGTTGGAAATGAAGCAAGTCTTGCTTGCAGGATTGGTATTTTGGAATTGTGGTGGTGGGGGTAATTGATACAACCAGACAGGTTGAGACATGTTCAAGGTCAACCATTTGGAGTTTTAAAAAAGAAAATTTTATTTACAGAGTAGTGTTGAAAACTGGCAATTTGGCTGCTTTATCTGAACACTCGATGCATTTTAGACAGTATACAACTGCGTATACCAAGTAGAAGAAGATTGCAATCAATAAGGCCAAGATCATGAAGAGATCTAATTTTAAAATTTTCTGAAGTAGCATATGGTCCTTCCTGATCCGTCTTTCTTCCATCCTTCTTTCCATCATCTCCACTAGATCCACATGCTGGCATCTCCTCCCCAGGCTTTCCGCTTCATCGGCCTCATATATTGGTGGTGGAACATCCATGTTTGCAGCTCAAAAGATGAAGATGTAATGAAACACATTGGTGCCGCATCTCAGGTCTCCAAGAGGAAAAGTGGTAGGGGAAAACCTGAACATGTTAGAACATGTTCAAGGTCATCCAATTTGTGTTTTAAAAAAATTCTATCTTGCTACAATACTGTAGCAAGATAGGTTTTTTATTTTGTTTTTATTTTATCATTCTTTTATTAAAATACAAAATATGCATATTGAAGTACAAAGAGGATACAAAATATAAATATTAGTCAGGAGAAATATTCCAAGTTTGGACTGGCTTGAGTCTTCATGGATGATCTGGAGGAATAGGCTGAAGAAGTTGATGATGGTGACCTAGGCGGCTCGTCATCCCTGGGGATATGAGGGCATTTTGTGTTGCAAGCAAAAATTTGCATGTTCAATCGGTATCCCTGTTCGATTAGTGATTTAAATTCTTGAACAATATTGTTTAATTCTTCCATATTTCTTACAAATACTTCTTCATAATTTGCACATTTTACAGTCAGAGCCATCTTGATGTTTTCCGTATGATGTCCAAAGGCGGAATGAATATTAGCATGGTTGTTTGAAGGTAGTATGTAATAGTGGTGGGGGGAAGGATTTTACATGCTGTCTGATAGGAGGTGGTTAAATTTTTTCCAACTAAACATATTGATTGAACAAATGGTGCAAAGTTCTTTAGGTGTTTCGTAACTCATAACTGGAGCTACATGACCTAATTGTAAACATCCATCATCTTGTAGGAATTGTGCTGGGTTAGATACAGCAGCCCTTCCACAATTTTGACAAAATTTTGTACCATCACTAAACTTGTACCACCCAAAAGTGTTGTAACCTCTGTTGTCTAGCTTGTACTGTTTGATAAAAATTTTAATTTGCTGAGGAGCGTTGGAACGTAAAGTATGGCTAAATAGCTGTTGATCTTGAATAATTTTTCTTACACAAAGCTCAAATAGGGTGCTCATTGTTTGACAGTTGCAATCAAACTGAACTTCTTTACAGTCTGTATGCTGGTAACCCGAAATGGTGGGGGAAAACACACACACACACACACACACACACACACACACACACACACACACACACACACACACACACACACACACACACACACACACACACGTATTTCTGTTTGCAAAATATATTTTTTTTTATTTGTGCAAAGGTTAAAGGTCAAGGTCACCCCAGAGCTTTAAAAAAAAGGCAACATATCAATATGTGAAATTTTTTTTTTTGTGTTTCACATATTGATATGTTGCCTTTTTTGTGTGTTTTTTTTTTTTTTTTTTTTTTTTTTTTTTTTTTTTTTTTAAATCTTTATTTAAAACAGTACAAACAAGATTACATGACAAAAATTATATAGTTAAAAAATACAAACAGATACAAGAAAGAAAAAATTATTTATTTTTAACACTGCTGCTTGTCTGCGATGTGGATGGTAAGCTCGGTGGAGTTGCTGCCGCTGCATCCGTGGGACACCAAGTAGAGACATCCCGGTTGAATGGAGCGTAGATCTTCATTTTGTAGTAGGTGGACAAATCTCTTCGGAAGGTAAATTTGGAATTTTGCTTCATCCCCTGGAGTATATGGTGCTTCGCTGAGACTGCAGCAGATTGCTTCGCCGACAGTAGTTTCCATTTTCTTCAGTGCATGTATAATATAATGTTTTTCATCCTTGAGTTCAGAACATTTTTTTACCGGCAAAATTGTAGACTTGGAGTGGGCGTTGAATTGTTCCACCAAAGACTGCAGAAACTGGTTGGATGCCATGGTTGTTCTAGAGGTCCTCGCTGTCTTCTTGCTCTGAGATGTTGTCGTCTCGGAATCTCGAGTAATACTCGTGCCAGGTCTCGGTCTGCTCCTCGCTTTTATAATCGCCGTTACCCCCACCACCATCGCCGATTTCTCCATCTTGCAGGTAAGTCGCTAATTTTAAAGCGTTTTTTAACGCGCAGTGCCTGTCCCTTTCATGTTCCACACTTTGTGTGCAAATACAAATGTTTTCAGCAATAAATTTAAAATTTTTATCTATTTGCACATCTTTAACTGGAGTAGATGTAAATTGTTCTATCCATCTTTTCTTTTCAAGTCCTTTTGTGTAAATATTAGTAAATCTGTTTGAAAATTGATGCATAATATGATACAAGTCTGAATAACTGGTAAAACCGTCATACCAATCGATATGATGAAAATATTTCCAAGTCCATCGGTTTGTTGTTGCGGCTTTGGTGGTTAGTGAAGAAAAAGAGCATGGTGGTTTGAATAAAAATGTGTAAGGAATATTTTTATCTATATCGTAAAATACCAGTTCTTTAATTATAAACCGATCATTGTTACCACGAAAAGCTTGAAATTCAATAATACCCGGCTTGGACTTGATTTCTTCTTCCATGTCCATTTGAAAGGTCACCCGTCTATCCATCACGGTGTCAGAAGGTCAACTGTTTTCCACACCACGGTAGGCATTTATTTATGCCAGGCCGTACAGTTGAAGGCGCGTTGGTGTATATTTAACGTGGGCACCATCCCCGGTAGGCCTACACCCACAAAATTTTGAATTTTTTATTGAAAATTTGCCAATTCAAGTGTAAAGTGTTGTGAAAAATTTTAAAATTTTATTTAACTTTCCATCTGGTCATTTTTGTTGTACTCATTCTCATCACTTTGATCCTTTTCATCACTGAAATGTGTTTCTTCATCCGATTTTACAAAATTATGTTTTTCTTGCACATATTGTTCCAATTGTCTCCACATTTGAACTTCATGAGGAATTCTGTTGAATATTGAAGTGTCTACAGGTCCATACAAAATTGGTGCGTCCGGTTGTTTGTCCAAAGTGTCTGTTAAATAATCTTTAATAATTGAACTGGAGAATACTAGCTGTCTTAAATATCTTGTTATTGGTTCTGTTGCACATGTTAAAATAAAAAATTCTTCTCTGTTTAGTTGAATTTTTATGTCATGTTTGGTTGTATCTCTGAATCTCATTTGATGTTCACCTCGGTGTTTAATAATATCAATTTCCAAGTCTGAATCCAATAGTCCTACTTTTGTTTTCCTGCCAAACATGTTGCTATTAAAATAACATTCCAACAAATGGAGGTGTTTCATAAAAGATTCCCAAGCGTTGGCTGTAAACAAAATCATTTTTGTTCCGTGGGTTAAAATTACTGTAGGTGAATAGTCGGTTGATTTCATAACTCCAATTAAAACACTTTTATCCAAACTTGAAGAGATTGGATAAAAAATTCGTAAAAATACCTCCATCAAAATATTTGGTGAAATATTTTCTTCCACATTTCTCTTCCTCTTGGACAAATATTTCTTCTTTTTACCTTTTTCTTCTTCTTGATCTGCGCCGTGTTGCTGTTCATTCATGTCCAAAAATTCTGAAATTTCTTTTTCTATATCGCATTCCGTTGTACCACTAGTAGAAGCCATATTGAAGAAGATGCTACCCATACGATGTCAGGCAACAAACTGATCAGGAGCGGCCTGCACGCTCCGCTTTTATACTCGCGGAATGTAACAAAACCGGTTTTTTTATAATACATTTTTAACAATTCCAGTTAGAGGTGTGTATGTTACAATTTTATCATGTAGAATTAAACAGTATGCAGTTGTATTTGCAGGTATAGCTGCATTAAACTCCATTTCAATCTTTATGTCAACACTTGATGATTTTACTGATTCATTTTGTTTAGAACAATCAATTACAACTATTTTGTAACCATCTAAGTATTCTTCTGGTGATAGTAAAGGTGTATTTGTTTTACCGTAATATGAATTTTGGAATCTCGCATACATATCGTATAATATACTGTACTTTTTATTAGCAAATGACACATTTAAATTGTCGTAGGGGAAAAATTGTGAATTCAAATAAACTTTAATATTTTTTAAGTTGCAATGATCAAATTTGCCTGCATGTTTTGTGATGCTGTCTCTCCTATCTGTTTGTAAACCAAATATAATATACCTGGCTCGTTCTACGTAATTAGATGTTTTAACAGTCCAAGTGTGACGATCTGTAGTTGGCAAGCTTGGATGTTCATGGAATTCCCAACTTCTAAAAGGAATTACAATATCACGATCAGCCTTTAACTTCCTTAATAGTAGCATTCTATGTTCGTCAGCTAATTTAACATGTGGAACTCTCCATACAATTTTGTCTAATGTTAATTTCCATTCTAGGTTTGCGTCCGTTGTACCATCTGGAGCTTTAATAATGTCTTTATCGTTAGAAGATCTCAACAAAACTAATTCTTGTTTAACATTTAATATTATTTTTCTATAATCTTCAGCAAATCCAAGCAACAAACGTAATGGAATATGAAAATCAAAATATCCCTTTGTATTCGGAGTGATTATGTCATGTTCAGGTAAAACCCATCCGGCCGGTTGAAGTAAATTGGTTTCATTAGGTGATATAGATGTTACCCCCTTTAAAGTTGTTGCAATACCTACTTTTTTAGTGGAATCAACTGTTACACCTGATATTTCATATCTAATTTCATCAAACAGGAAAGCCATAGGGTTATTTATAAATGGAACTGTTGTACCAGTAGTAGTACCGTCCTTTTTTGTTACTTTTCCTTCGATATACAAGTAACTTTCACATGGTAGTGTGTAAATGTCTTGATGTTGTATAGGAATACGAATTTCATCGTTATTGTTCAATTTTGATGAAGTGTAAGGGTTGTGGGTGTGATATTCTTTTTCCCATAGTGTTTCGTCGAATGTCGGACCCTGCGCTATATCCAGTATATCCATAATCGGTTAATTTTAAATGAATCTTTTCTAAGAAACGAATGTTCTCGCGTGTTAACTCCTCCACAGCTGAAGAGCTACTAATGCGGTTTCCCGTAGGCTGTCCACTTTTAAATGATAAACCCATGATTTTTGTATTAAAGTGTCGATTTTAAATGTAATCTAACTGTAATTGGCTCTTCTCGGAAATCTATCAAGTTACCGTCTTGATCCAATACGTTCAACACGATGTCTGAAATGAAAGTGGTGTTCAACGGCAGATATACTAGGTTTTGTGGCTTTTCAACAATTTTAAATCCTGGAGGTACACTCGGGTAAAAAGTATGTATTATATGAGTATTTGCTCCATCTCTGTAAGCTCCCTGTATAATGTTACAAGTTATATCTATACTATTAACTTTTAGTATAGTTACAGTTTGTTTACCGGAATGTGTTTGATTTGGTTCTAAAATTGGGCTATCTTTGGGAAATCCTAACAATTCACCGATTGATTGTTCCTGAGTAAAATCTATATAATATTTGGAGTTAATTTCAGCTTTCATCGTATTGTTATTACCTTTTAATGTTATATTGTCTTTTCCCATTTTATTTTGCAAAAATTCATTAATATGATCAATTTCATAAGAACCTGTGGGTAAACTGCAAACTTCTAAGTCTGTAAACTTCCCACTGGCATCTTTTCCTTTATAGTAATGCAATAAGTTATTTTTATCTTCCGTAACATTGGGAATAGAGTTGTAAGTTGTAAAATCCAACAGTGCCGCTTCCCAAAATCTTCCTTCTTGCAAGCGTAACGCTGGAAAAAGGATACTTCGCAAAGTGGACGATTTTCCTGTTAATGATACCGTATAGGAAGACATCTCAATTGTGACTGATACTTTTACCCACACAGCACAAGTACATCCCCAGGACTTCCGAAAGATATCCCTACGGGATATTGGAATATCCCAGGGAAATCCTAAATATCCCCAATATTCTCAAAAAGTCATCCCAGGGATCTCCTGGGGATATTGAATGTCCGCGCATATCCCGCGTTTTGGGATATCCGTAAAGGATGTCCTTGGGACATTCAAATATCCCTAAGGGATGTCCCTGGAAACCTCTCAGGATCTCCCGTCTTAAAGGAGATATCCTACGGACAGCAATGGGATAAGCTAAGGATTTCCCAATATCCCACGTATATCCCATGGACATCCTAAGTATCCGCACATATACCCCATTATGGGATATCCGTAAAGGATGTCCTTGGGACATTCAAATATCCCTAAGGGATGTCCCTGGAAACCTCTCAGGAACTCCTGTCTTAAAAAAGATATCCTACGGACAGCAATGGGATAAGCTAAGGATTTCCCAATATCCCACGTATGTCCCATGGACGTCCTAACTATACTTATTACGGTAATGGAATATCCCAGGAAAATCCCAAATATCCTCAATATTCTCAAAAAGTCATCCCAGGGATCTCCTGGGGATATTGAATGTCCGCGCATATCCCGCATTTTGGGATATCCGTAAAGGATGTCCTTGGGATATTCAAATATCCCTAAGGGATGTCCCTGGAAACCTTTTAGGAACTCCCATCTTAAAGAAGACATCCTACGGACAGCAATGGGATAAGCTAAGGATTTCCCAATATCTCACGTATATCCCAGGGACATCCTAAATATACTTATAACGGTTTGGGAATATCCCAGCGTATTCCCAAATGTTCTCAAATCATCCCAGGGATCTCCTGGGGATATAAAAAGTCCGTGCTTTTCCCGTGTTTTGGGATATCCTTAGGACATTCAAATATCTCTTTTTTTAGAATATTCCAGGGAAATCCTTGATATGCCTGAAAGGAATACTGGAGATTAAATCTCCCTACAGGGGGTATGCTGAGACTACCTTTGGTAAATGCTATGGAGAAAAATTATCTAGAGATTTAGACACTCCTAATTAGTTATTTACAGCTTATGTTAAAAAAATAAACATAAACAAACATGATCATCAGTTGCAGCAACCATTTCATCCTGAAAAATAACTGGAAACATTTGAGGCACAGTTAGTTGTTATTATTGGAACACGTCCTTACAAAACTTAAATTAAGACAACTTCATTAAAATGTTTTTAAGATAATAATAAAATGTAGGCTTTTGTCAAGAGAATATTAGTATTACACCTCCAAACTGTGTTGGTAGATTTCAAGTTTAGTTCATGATTCATTTCACTTGCTAAACATTGTAAATTGTATTACAATTATATTGAAAATCATATTTTAACAATAAACAGGTAAATTTATAGAGTTAAACTTGTAAATAAGGATTGATAGTAATATAAAAATAACATCTCATCTTTTACAATTTTAAGTGTAAAAAAATCAAATAAATAAAAAAAAAACACAGCCCATTAACTAAGCTTATTGAACTTTTAGAGACAAAATATTTTAGCTCATTATAAGTATTCTAGAATACAAAGTTTCTTAAATATCAAGGGAAAATGCCCAAAAGACAACCAACAGAAATCACATTTCCAGGTTATCTTTATACAATGTATAGGCTATTGAGAGCGGGTTCAAAATATTTGGAAGTTAAATGGTTTGTATGACTATTAATTTCATAAGGGCCTTTTTTGCTTCTTGAAGCCCTTAATTAAAACATTCGCTAAACATTGAAACATTTTCACTAAATCACCTGAAAAGGGCTTATTTTTCAATTGAATTGATTGAACTATTTTAACATGTTTTTGTAAACCTGATCCTTGGAGGGAAAGGGGGTTTAAACCTGATGGTGGAGGAGGTTTGTTTATCCTTGCTAATATCTCATTGGCTAAGGCTTTTTTGGTTTCTTGTTGGTTTGTTGTTGTTGTTGTATTTGTTTTATTTCACCGTTGCATACCAGCTGGTAGTTCCACATAACAACATATTGTGTATCGGTTTTACAATATTATTGGCAATTATTTTTAACGGTTGCTTTTTAATCAATTTACTTTAGAAATTTTACTTTTTAACTAAATATATATTTGGCTTTAAAATACACAACTAATCAGGAGTTACTGAAAGGTATTAGAAGTTATAAAAACCGTTATTGAAGTAAATCTGCTCCTTGAACATGTTTGTCAAGAGTTTAAATGTTTTTTAGTTACAATTTTTTGTTTACAGTTTAAATCTCTCCCCCACCCCAATTTTCTTGAGAAGGATCAAGTTTAAAAAAACAACCTCTACAGTAAAAAAATCTATCATTGCAGTAGGGCCTTAAACGAAGAAATTATAATAACAACTTGGCAAATAAAAATAATGTTTTAATTGCAAAGTATATATACAACTAAACATATTGTGTAAAAATAATACACATAAATACCCAAATAAAATCTTAAAATCTAACTATTTTTTGCAAGTCTATGTTCTTTGTGCATTCCCGATAATGTTTTAATTGCAACATTTACATAAATAAAAACATATTGTGTAATGATAAGTACACATAGTAAAATATTGGTAAAATATTAACATAAAATATTAACATCTATCCATTTTTTTAGTCTCTATTCTTTATACACTCCTTCAATTTCAATACGGTAATGTTTTGATTGCAACATGTACACAAATAAAAACACACTGTGTAAAAAAATACACATTAAAATACAAGTAAAATCTTCAAATCTCAGTATTTTTTCTAGTCTCTATTCCTTATATTTACTCGTTCAATTTCAATTTCCTCATGTACATTTTCATCATTTCTTCATTTGATTTTCTGAAACATTAAATTAATGGAATTAAAATAAAATTAAGCCTTGTTAACGTGTAATATTGTTTGAAGAATTTTACGTATCCAGCAAAAGAAAATCAGGGTGTCTACTGAAATCTGATTGAAAACTGTATTTAAAGATATGCAAAAAAAATGACATTGCCAAAAATAATGTTTTTTGAGACACCGATGCATCTTGGTATTTAATTTAAGTTGAATATGACTAAAGGGTTAGTAATATAAATTATTTGTGTGTTTAGCAAATTTCCCTTTAGGGAATTTGCTATTACGGTAGTAGCCATGGTAAGACCTAAGCCCGGGACCATGTTATATATATGGTACGTGTGTGTGTGTGTGTGTCCGTGGTACTGATAACTGACTGAAACCACTTAAAATAACTTAAAAAAAAACAATTTAATATTTTAAATTTTTAGCCTTGATTAACAGGTTACGGAAAAAATCAGAAAAAAAGTTTTCGTGTTATTCTTATGGCGAATTAACAAAACCCTGTATTTTACATATTTATTGGCATAACTTGATCAAATTTGGTATATACAGTATATTCACTAGGTAGTGTTTAACTTATAATTACTTACAGCACTCATATTGTGGCAAACCTACCTACTCACCCCCATGGGGTTTATGGGGAAAATTTAAAATCCCAGAATTTGATGCAATTTAGTATGTACATGCACTGGGAAGAGATTTTCCTATATCTACTAACAATCCCCCATGGAAGACAACCTACATCCTCAATCCTATGGTGTTTATGGGGGAAGTTAAAAAAAAACCTAATCCTATTGGCAAGGGCGGATCCAGGACCGAATTATGCGGGGGACGGTTTCCATGAGAGGGCAATAGCAACTCAAAACATTGGGGTGATTGTTTCAGGGTGAAGAGTGGGGGGAGGGGGGTGCAATGACCTTGAACATCGCGTAAAAAGGTGAGGAAGCGAAACGTCATGGTCTGGTGTCCACTGTCAACTTATTTTGAGAATTCTCTGTTTTTATTCCCACCAACATTTACGTAAATTTAAATCTTAGACTCCTTAATTAAAAGCATAAGATTATGTCTAAAACGTGTTTTAATTACATTTTGTAAGATAACAAAAGTCTTAGAGCAACGCAGTCTAGGTTTTAATTGTAAAAACTGATTAAAGAACGTATTTGGAAATGAAAAGTATGAATTATCCAGTTCTATTTAGAAAATTTATTTATTAAAAGAGTTAACAAACCGTTAAGATGTAAGTGTACTGTATTTGCGAAAAGGTAAACTGCTTTTTCACAACAAAATAAAAAATCTTGCTTGGTTACTTTCTGTTTCTTCTCTAGATGACATAAAAGATTACTAAAGAGTTACCGATCTTCCAATCATACTTACTAATCAATGTGCTGTCACTGACACATTTATTTGTAAAGGTGGAACTATAGTTGAAATAGTTCCATGAAACAGCTATATTGTAAGCCTATATACATAATAAATGCCTATACCTATATGATGCACTGCGTATAGTTTATTTATAGGTTCTTTTTTGCATTGTTTGGTACATGTTGATAGTACAAAGATGCTAAACCAGAATTTCGACCTCGACAAACGTCGCAGTCACCATCAAAAAGCTTTTAAAAACTGCCGTAATTTTGAATTTTTTACATTTGGCTAATGTTGTCCCTGAAGAAACAGTGTTTCATGAAAATCATGCATTATCATTTTAAAAGTACATCGAGTTTTTTTACAATTTAAGACCAAAATATACTTTTACAACATAGTCAATATGGTCTTATAGTTTTTCTAATACCGGTATGGTTATTCAAAGTTACTCAAATTCTCCATTGACCTTAATTTTCGCGTGTAAAGCTAAAGAGCATGCCGAAAGATAATCGACTTAAACTTCACCAGGCTTTTTATCATCTTATACAGTCTTAAATATTGCTTGGTTTTACTTCTGTCTGTCTATATGTGATTTCAATAGGCCTACGTATTTAAAAATGTTATAGGAAAATACATATATATTTTTTTTTAAATTTCAAATATCACTAAATATTTTTCCGCTTCCAAAACGGCGGCAATTTAATTTTTTCAGTAGCACTTTCGGTGGCTTGCCATTGTTAACTGCTAGTCGCCGAAAGCGCTCCTGCGAAAATACTCAAATAAAATCAGTGGCAGTCCAACGGACAACATCACCGATTTAATAAAGGTTAAATACCTGCTGTCTGCCGTGTGATCCTGGTAATCCTGTGATGGACTACGCATTTCGACGTCCTAGGCCTAATCAAGCCAACAAATCAGCGAATTGTTGAACACTGGACCACCACGACATCTACGTCTACTTTTAAAAGGTCTTAATTTATAAGAAATTCAATGTAATTTTATTAAAATGCTTAGGTATTATTTTGGTTACAAACCGTTCCCTCAAGGTCAAAACCAGTCAAACGTAAAAGAGTGAAAAATTGCACCAGTTTTTAAGCTTTTTGACGATGGTCCGGGGGGTCTGTAAGGTCGAAAAATTTGAGCATCTCGGTAATATCACAAAGTCCCACTATCCCATTTCATGCATACTAGACCCTACTTTGGATGACAAAGTTAGTGTACTAAACCGTGATTTTTGGGGTTGTATACATTGCGCGCGAATGACGGAAACAACCGAGGTTAGCTGAAACTTAACTGTTTGGAGCTTCAGACTTAGTCTAGCTTTGGGCTCCCTAACATTGCGCCGTGCTAATTGACATTCTCGACAGTTCGGTTTCTCATGGTGTACATGCAGCCTTTGAATAATTGCAATGGAGACGCAGATTGCACAAAACCTTCATACTTTGATTTATATATTGTTATAAATTAATAAAACAACCTTAAAAATGCATTTTAAAATTGTTCGTTTTTTATATTGAAATCCAATGTCTATAACATTTTAAAATTGTTAGGCCTAGATGGAAAAATATAAAATGGTCAAGATAAAACTGCTCGAAAAGTTTACTTACAGGGGGGCGGCGATCGCCCCTTCCGCCCCTCCCTGGATCCGCCATTGCCTATAGGAAATCCGCTGAGTACGCAGGTCTGCTGCGATGGGGATATTTTATATTTAAAGGTGACAACTTTTTCACAACGACCGAATTGATCAATTTCTACCTATGATATTTAAAAAGTAATATCAATACCATACAAAATATATAAAGTTATATTCGTCAACACTTTGTTTTAAAACATAGGGACTATTACTAAAAAATCCAACCAACAATTCAATTTCTTAACTTTACTTATTTCCTCAATCCATCCTCTCTTTCGCTTTAGAGAGCCATTTTTTCAATACAACAGACACAATATAAATAAATTTTATTTACATACTTTATAAAACATATGACCATAAAATAGCATAGGCCTATACCCCGTTCAAAATAAATGTGCGGTCGAAACCCAGATTTCAATTCCCCCATTTTTCCCGTTCCTCCCGCTGCCAATAATCCAACCAATCAGAATCACTGAGAATTACTACAGCTGTTTAATATCTCATGTCACTTTAAGCCAATGTTTTGCTTTTTCGTAAATAAATATTCCAATTTTGACGTTTCAGGTGTAACAAGGTGCGCTTCCATTGGCAAGTAAGGGAAGTAACACGATCATCAGCGCTATTTTCTACTCTGAATTTTAAGTGTGAAATTAAAATAACATCTGATTTGGAAGAAAATCGGGGAATTCAGGAAGGTATTGAGGGAATATTCCTTGTGGTGGGAAATAAAATTCTGTCTTTCGACCGCACATTTATTTTGAACGGGGTATAGTATAATTATTGCGATATTATAACAATAGATATCTATGGGATTGATCGACATTTTCATTCGATAGTTGAATAAACCGATATATCGATTGTTAGACGATCGATATATCACTTCGTATCGATTGACATTTTCATTCGGTAGCAGCGTGGCCTAGTTATGAAACTGCACCCCAATGATCTAACCTAACAATCTAAGGCCTAAACACTTTTATGGCCAACGATGTTTATAACAACAAAATCAATGTTTTTTTTTAATATTTAAATGCATAAGTTATTCCCTCAAAACAATAGGAAAAAATCCTTTTCTATGACCTCCACTGCCTAGGCCTACACTACAACCAAATAAAAATATATCAATATATTGAATGTATAGAATACTGTATTGTGTATTGCATTGAATGTATTTTGAATGTATTGAATACTGTGAAATACAAAATTTAGCTTGAAAAAGAATATTATAATCTAACAAACAAGGTAACATTAATCTAAGCTAAAATCTCCATTAACATGAAGAACCACCCCATGCCCGGAAAGTTTTAATTCGAGAGTAGACCACATTTAAGTGAGATGAGAGGTAGCCTAGGCCTAATTGTACTCATATATGTTCTACATAGTATGTTTTTTGTCATTATGATTAGTAGTGTATTGGTTTTGTTAATATGCCTATGAATGATGGTAGGTTATACGGTATCATCAGGTTAGGTCAAGTCTTGTTTTTGATTGTACCATAAATGTGGGAATACAAAACTAAAAAATAGGGGTAATTTTTTATGTGATTGTCTTTTGAATTGTTATTTAGGTATAGATTGAATCGATAGTTGATATGATTGATACATTGATCGGATCTATTCATATTTTGGTCAAACTTCATTATAAAACTCCACCGTTATTATCGATGTAGAAATTTCGATATCGCTATTCTCTCAGATGATACAATTACAGTATACGATTATGATTTTATCATCTGATTTTGTTTTCTTCTAATAAAATTAAACATAGGCCTACCTTTTTTGACAATGAAACAAATATATAGCAAACAAGTACTGTAACTGAAAATAATAACAAAAAAGTACAAATCTTAGCTAAAATGTAACCTGTAACATCAAGAACAACACAAAATAAACTACCCAAGTTTATTGTGTAGGTAGGTGTATCTTCATTGTGAGAAGAAGCAGACTTCGTTAGGCCTAAAATGGCCTCATACAATGGCTGCCAATGAATACGAATCAGAACGGTATTATAAGTTAGGCCTATTGCTATTTTATTGAGGGAGTATGCATTTTAAATGTTTCCAAACACCATTGATTTTGTTGTTATAAACAACGCTGTCAATAAAAGTGACGGAAGTTTACGGTTCGATTGCTAGGTTAGATTATTATTATTATTTTGAATATAGGCTAGGCTAGGATAAATAAATTACCCTATTATTTAATCACGGATAGGCCTGTCTTAACTTAAAACGGTTACAAGATTACAACTATCGAACAATCACAATATCCAAATTTTGATAGGCCTAGGCTAGGTATTGATAATAACGGTGGAGTCAGATAACAAAGTTTAGCCGATATTTTCATTCGATAGTAGTGTAGGCACTATTTGATAGTGTATTAAATAAAGTTTTGAAAGCGAGCTTCAACCAATATGGTTTTTACACATAACAATTCAGGTCTACACACCTGAGTTCTAGCCAAGTAGGCTATTTAGAAAGAAGGAGGCTAGGAGCCTAGTCTATTTTTATGGTAGGCCTAAGTATTTATAGTTGTCGTTAACAGAAAAATATGTTTAGATGACACTTTCACTAAGAAAAGGAATACCTTCAGCACAGTACTAAACCATGGCCAGGCTACAAAGCCTAGGCCTAGTCTGTGAACATTTAAGCCAAATGAAAGGGTAGGCCCTACTTATTACTAACACACTTAACCTATGTAGAAATTTAATAACATTAACTAGGCTAAGGCTTTACATGTAGAACACATACCTGGGAATTATTGATGACGAACAAGTGCTTAACCAACAACTAATCTAAGACTCCAATCCAAGCATGAGTCGGGGGGAAGAACGGTATCTGAAGAAGACGGAGGACAGAACAATAAACAATAAACTGTTAATTTCAGTAACTTACTGAACTGAATTGTCTTTTGCTTGTTTCTTGTTTGTTATCCATTTCAAATTGGTGTTGTACCGTTGGAAGAAATTAAAAAACAAAATAAACAAAACAATCAAACAACCACAGTTTGGCGCGAACTGAACTCAAGGCTGTCTGCTATCGTCAGCTGTGACTTTTTTCTATTACGCCATTGGCAGGGCAGACTAATGTTTACTAACCATGCAACTCGGCTGTTTACTAGTGGTGGTCCTTTATAAGAAATTATTTTAGTGCACAAAAATCTTATTAATTAAAAGTATAATTGAAATGAAACTTCACAATTAATTTTTATTATGTATTAACAATTGATATAATCATGATGGTTTTTACACACTTCTTTGCTGTGCTCGTGCTATGACTGTGTAAATTAATCGTTTAATTTAAAAACAAACCTCAATGTAACAAAAGCTAAAAGTAAATCATGGCAGCGAGATAGTTGAGATGAGATTTTGATATAATTACTTTTGGAGTGACAATAACTAGCCATCCAAGAAAACAGGGCATGCGGTACCCAATGTTACAGCAACATTTTTGCTGTGTTTCGACTGTTACTAGGCCTAGTTACTACTTATTGTCAAAACCGTTCAATTTTAAATAAAATCATATCAAATCTCTTTGTTGACATTTGGTAACCTAACAATTACAATAAGCAAAGTCAACACGTCAGTCACTTTAATAGCCACTCAGTAAAAATAATCGTGTATATTTGGCAATGTGCCAAAATAAAAACAGAACCAAATTAAACTTAGTGAGAAATTACAATTGTTTTCTAGCTTACTTTGTTTTTGAATTTTTACTCATATAATTGACAAATCCAATGCCTTTCTCTGTGAAAACTACGATCAAACTACAATATTCAGTTGGTCACTTATAACTGAATTGAGGCTGTGCTTACGGAAATCCCAGGGACTTCCCTTAGAGGTCTTTTCAGATGTTTTGGAAAAGAGACCTTAAAGAAAAAGATAGCCTATTGTTACGTTGAGACAGGGAGTTTTTAACAAAAATCCTATTTCAAGTAGCATATAATATGTTTTAACTAAACTATGAAGACACAGATATCCTAGGGATATCCTTGGAATATGATAATCTACGTAACTCTGATACTTGTGTTGCTTTTAATATACCTATAATATACTTTGAACTTTTCTCTAGCATGTGTCTTGGAGGGAAATAATAGTGAAGGAAATCTAATTAATTTGTTTGAGGAAACCTCTTTCACATTTCACTTTGGATGTATTTCCAGTAAAATAACTAATTTAAAAAAATGCTGTTTTTAGTAATTAAATAACCTACCTACACTAATTTCATTTTAGCTCCAACCATTGAAACGTCGTAAGGATATTCTTTGGATTTCGTTTCAATTACGTCGTTTAGAATAAAATACCCCCGTCGCAGCAGACCTGCGTACTCAGCGAATTTCCAAACGATCTTGAGATATTGTATTTTCCCCATTAACACCATAGGAATGGGTATGTAGGTTGGCTGCCTTGGGATGTCATTAGAAAATGTTAGTTTTGTTAGGAAATGTAATAGTTACGTTAGGTAAATGTCAAACTGTATCTATTTTCGGCACTTTTTAATTTTCCCCATAAACCCCATGGGGGTGAGTAAGTAGGTTTGCCGCCATATGGGTGTTGTAAGCAAATATCAGTTAAATCCTTCCTAGTGAATGAACATACCAAATATTATCAAGTTATGGTGTTCTTTTCATTTTCCCCATATACCCCATAGGGGTGAGTACGTAGGTCTGCCGCCATGTGGGTGTTGTAAGTAAATATCAGTTGAACCCTACCAAGTAAATGTACATAACAAATTTTATCAAGTTATTCCAATAAATAAGCGAGATACAGGGTTTTGATGGTTTCCCATAAGATTAACATGGAAAACCTATTTTTGGCTTTTCTCTGTAACCTGTTAAGCCAAGTTAAAAATTCAAAATATGAAATTGTTTGTTTTTTTAAGCTCTTTTAGATGGTTTTAGTTCAAATTGTTGAATTTTGAAAATTAAGCTCCAAAAATGCAAAAAACCCATTTTTGACCCCTTTGAAACCCCATAAAACCCCGTTCCCATAACCCGATCATGCTGGTTTTCGAACTCATGAAAATAGACCTAGCCTTACACCTTCATACCAAATTTCATCAAAATCAGAGGTCCCCTTCAAAAGTTATCAGTACCACGGACACATAGATATATAGATATATATATACATATATATGAAAATGAACGAACGGTGTTTTTGGCTTCTGGGGACCTCAAAATGAAAAAGTAACATGGTCCCGGGCTTAGGTCTTACCATGGCTACTACCGTAATAGCGTATTCCCTATAGGGAAATTCGCTAAAACAAATAAATACATAAATAAAACAGATTGATTCTAGGGTATTATTATTTTTATTCTTCTAGAACATCTACCTCTGTAAAAGTTTGTTCCAGTATTGTAAGTCTTATCACAAAATTCACAAGTTTACACTGTACAGATATTTTCTCGGAAAATCCTGATAATATTCTATGGAAAATTCATAATATAATTAATTGAATTAAAACTATGCTTACCGACATATCCCAGGGACTTCCCTTGGAGTCCTTTCACAAGTTTTGACAAATAGGATATTTTGAATGGATACATTCAAACCATGGATAGATCCATTCAAACACATTCAAACACATTTGAATGGATACAGTTTTAACTAAACTGTTAAGACACAAATATTCTCAGTCTACATAACTTAGCACTCACACATTCCTGGGATATCCCGAGGACATGCTTTAAAATTTGGGTACACTTGTATCTTAGAGTAAATAATAGTGAAGTAAATACAATTTGTTTATGGAACTTTCCCGTACATTTCATTAGTATATATTTTCAGTGAATTTTGTTTAACACAATTACAAATAAAAACTGCGGTTTTTAGTAAATAATTGACTATACTATTTATATTTTAGCTCTAGCCACTGGACACGTCCTAGGGATGTTCTTTGGACATCCCTTTCATCTGCCTGGAATAGAATCCTAAATTATTGATTGGCTTTAAAGCAATGTTATTATGTTTTTTTTTCCTGGGCCTCGATGATAAAACTTTATTCCAGTATACTAACACAATATGTTACGAATTTATACTGTGTGTACAGATGTTTTTGGAATATCCTGAGAATATTCTTAGGATGTGACCGTCCTTTAAATAATTAAATTGAGGCTGCGCTTACGGACATATCCCAGGGACTTCCCTTGGAGGTCTTTTCGGATGTTTTAGAAAAGAGAACTTAAAGAAATTGATAGTCTATTTTTCACTTTGATACATGGAGTTTTTAGGAAAAAAAATCCCATTTCAAATAGCATATTATATGTTTTAACTAAACTATAAAGACACGAATATCCTAGGGATATCCTTGGAATGTGATAATCTACGTAACTCTGATACTAAGGGTAATAATTCTTGTGATTTCCCTCAAAGAAAATAATTAATTTATAAAAAAATGGTTCTTTTGGCAATTAAATACCTACACTAATTTCATTTTTTCTCGAACCATTTGACACGTCCTAAGGATATTCTTTGGATTTATTTTCAACAACATCGTATGGAACAGAAATAAAATAAAATAATAATAATAAACAGATTGCCTTGAGGGCATACTTATTATTATTTTTATTTTCCTGGAACTTATACGATAAAAGTTTATTCCAGTATTGGATCTCAATAATTCACAAGTTTATACTGTTTGTACAGATATTTCCTAGGAAAATCCTAAGGATATCCTAAGGATATGACCGTTCTTATGGAATCGAATTAAAACTATGCTTACGGACATGTCCCAGAGACATCCCAGAGACGTCCCTCGGAGGTCTTTCTGAAGTTTTGAAAAAGAGGCCTTATAGGAAAATAATTTTTATGGGTAATGACTTGATTGCTGAAGCTTTTAGCAAAGCCCCTAATTTTATTGGCATATACTTTTCTATTAAAATATAATTAAACGAATATCCTTGGGAAATCTTTGGGATATCCTTGGAATGTGACCATATATGTAGCCCTGACACATCCTTGGGACATCCCTAGAACAACCTTTAAAATTTTATTCAAAAAATGTTTTATGGTATAAAATAGAGAACCAGGCCCATTAAAAACTTATTTTGTTTGAAATTGTATATATTTACTTCTATTTACCTAAGAAGTTTATATTTTCACTAAGTCCCATTGGAATATCCTTAGGATGTCCTGTTGTGATTCTCTATATCCCGGGATTTGAATGGGATGTTCGGGATCAGTTTGGGATATCCTAGGGATATCTTGTGCTCATTGGGTAGCTAGGAATTCCAAACATAAATGGCCGCATATTAAAGTGTTATCAGGTTGTTCTCTTTTATAGTTGTAATATATGTTTTTAGCAGATTTAAAGTAATGCTCGAGTTCTTTAGGTGGTGGTAAATTGCCAAAACTATCAAAGTAATAAATATTATCACCTAATTTCTTATAACAAACCCAATGAGTGCCAGGACCTTCTGAATTGTCTAAATTTACAATGCCGGTTTCGTTTTTCCACATTTTAACTGGTAATTCATCTTTCATAAAGACACCACGAAAAAAAGGTATTTTTAAACATGAAATGTATTTAAATAATTCAATATTTGTTAACGCTTTATGTGGTATTACTAATTGATTTCTTTTATTTAATATGCACGATACGGTCTTAGGTATAGACCTGCCCCGTTTTTTACCATTGACCATACTGTTGGTTTTTTGCTACCCTTTCTGGTGGAACGTCGTTTTCTTCTAATATTCCCTCCATGTTTTGTCTTTGCCGATCTCCTTTTCACTCTTCGCCTCCTTTTTCCACCTCCTACCGCTGTTTTAGCCTTCATACCTGCTGTTACCGCTAAAGCTGCTGCTTTTTCTGCAATACTAGCGTCACTAGACTTTACTCGTTGCCAAGCTATATCCGCGAGCTTTTTATCAGCTATTGATCTATTTTTTGTATCGCTAAATGTGGAATATGCTATATCGTGTTCTTTACAAGCCTGATCTAACTTATTTATGCCTGGATCGCCTCTTTCCAGTCGTTTTTTCAATTTAGTTCCTGGTCCGCAATACTGATAACCTCCCGGTATGTGAAATTCGTATGGTAAAGCGTCTATTGCTCTATTTACGACAGATCCTACTGGAATTCGATTTAAAGCTTTACTTAATAGAGAAACCGCTGTGGACGTGATCCCACCTCCTTTCCTTACAGTGTCTCGATATGGACTGATGTACTGAAATGTCATGATTGTCTTTTATAATTGAAATGCACAGCTTATGTGTTACCTCTACGACGAGTTGAACATAAATGAAGTTATTTATGATTTTGATCAATTAAATAGTAAAAGGACCCCAAAGTGTGGATCCTAATATTTGTGTTGTTTTATTAAAAAAATATTTATAAAGAATTTCTTGTTTTATCCATGTATTTCTCTGTTTTTCATCAACAGGTTTATATTGTCCGGCTGCAATATAATTATGCATATCAAATAATATATTACCTATCACTTTAACAAGGAAGTTAACATTTACAGCGTTATCTACATAATCAGGGTCTGCAACATTTGTTAATCGTTTGTTATCACAATTCCACCATCTATGTCCACCTGGCTCTAATTGTATTATCTGTTCAAAAGTAACAACATTACCAGGCAATGACGCGGGAGCTATATTTATTAATTGTTTTCCTTTACCATCCCAAACATTATACTTTGGTACATGTCCATCAATAAGTAAATTCTTTTCTTCAAGTAATGTAAACTTTTCATTTCCTTGTACAAACAAATCCCCCCGCCGTGATACCACTTGGTCTTGTTTTACAAATCCAGATGTTTCTTGTTTTAAAGTCTCTTTCATTTGACCTACTGTTGCACCATCCGATGGAGCCGAACCATCTTTTACATTTGCTAAACAATTACCAAAGCAATCTATAACCCCTACATCACGTGTGATACAATGATCTTTAATATATTTTAGATTTACAGCATCGTTTTCAGTTTTTGGATAACCTATATCGTTAATAACAAATTTATAAAAAGAAAATCCATCTTTTGTCTTTTCAGGTATTAAAGAATGTAAATAGCGTCTATTCACGCTGTCTTTTTCATCTTTAGGATCATCTATGTTGGATATACGTTTATTGTTAGCACTATACGTTTTTCCATTGAATTTTAACGTATTTTTTAATTCAGATAACAAATAACCTTTGTTTATTGCATCACCGTTTTGATTTGGTTTATCAACGTTGATAATTCTATGATTTTCTGCATCATATGTGTTATTTTGTAGTCTTAATGTTGGTGATATCTTTTCCTTTACTATTTTTAAATTTACTGCATCGTTTTCATCCGTGGGATCTTTTATGTTTTTTAACCTTTTATTACTAATATCATAATCTCCTTCAGGTGTTTGTGGTAAACCAGCACCTCTTTTCAAGTTATTTGCGTAATATAATCCATCCGAGGAATACCGTCCGAACTTGTCGACACTCATGGTGCAACTGAATAGCATTTTAGGGGGTAACGCATTTTTATGAGATTACCCCGCGGTTTCTAAGTTCATCCACTAAAGCCACCCATTCGTTTTCCAATCCAGTATGACCCGCTTCTTTGGCTTCATGTATTAGTTTCATTCTATCCACCAATTTATTGATATTATTGTAATAAATTACGTTTGTATTGTATAGTTTCTTCATCAATCCTTTACCGGTGACTGATTTGCTTCTTTTTCTCGGTTCTGGAGAACTTAAATCTAAAGTGGATGCTACTAATCTTCTTTTTACAGGTTTTCTTCTTATAATCGGTATTAATTTGGAAACAAAATCTTTATATTTTACAGATTTATTTCTATATATGGGTGCTTCAGGTAAATAATTTCTTTTATATGCATTAGTTTGATCCAAAATTTTGCTATACACTTCCAAATCATCATTTTTTACCAATGCTTTTAAAGGTTTATTTTCAAATAATAATTCAAATAGCCCCCTTGTTCCCTTATATATTTGATCACCTATGTGAATATTATCATGTTCATCGACATCTAATTTGCTATTACCAATCATTACACCTTCTTTGGACATTCTTGCTCCATAACTGTGGTATTTTTTAGTGGAATCAGTTCCAATTAACAGTTTTAACAAGTATTTCCTTCCTAACGGTCCTTTTGTATGAATAGTTTCACCCAATAAGCTTATGTTTGATGGTTCTCCTTCTGTTTTTTCTTCTTCACTCGCTATAGATACCACTTCCTCTTCACTACCAGCATATACATCTTCTCTTTCTGCCGTTGTATCACTAAATATGGAGGCTTCCGGGTCCTCATCGCTAATATCTTCTGATATTACACTTTCCCTTTCATATTGTGTTATCGGAGCAATAATATCACCTTGAAAAGAAGGTTTAGTCAATTTTTTGTTCAATTGTTTCAAAGGCTCTGTAATAGGTTTAAAAGTAGATTCGAGAAATTTCTCCCTTTCGCTGATACCTAACTTTAACGCTCTGTTTTTAGCCCGAATAGAATCACTAAGTGATTTAATTTCCTTTACTAACTTTTCTTGGTTAACCATGTTTGTAGCAAGACGTGCTGTACAAGAATGATTGTGTGATATAATGGTTAGTGAATTAATATAAATTTATCAAAACCTATCCTGTATCGGCCGTTATTTAGTGGTTGTTCCTTCATAATTGTCAAAAATCCATAATTTTCAGCCCAAGCCTTACCACATATGTCTTTAAACCGTTCATATGACATATCCGCATTGACATGATCGTAATATATGTGTTTTAAGTTAGTTTCATCCTGTTTGAATACAATTAACACATTTGCGTTGTCTCTTATCAGTTGTTTTGGTATTTTACTATAAGTCTGGCCTATGTAAATGCTATCTATATTGTTATGTCGCCCCATAGCGAAATAACTCCTGATAGTGTTTTGGTTTTCACAGGATACATCATCAAATATAAAAACTGAAAATGGTTTAGCTTCATGCGGTTGCATTACGCTTTCACTTGCATCAAACTTGTAATATTTCACTTCTGGCACATTATTAAATATTTTTTCTAATAATTGGTATTTGGGTTGTTGTAATGATTTGGAAAAGACATACAAGTTATTGAAACGCAATCCTTTTGGGTTTGTAATCAAATTGAATACTACATTTGTTTTACCACAATTGGATGGACCGGTTACAAGACAACGCACCGTGTTTGGTAACAAAACACCATGTTTGCCGCTGTTTAATTCCGAATTGTCCACCGTGAGTTCATCAATATTATTAATAGTAAAACTATCCTTTTGCTGTATTATCTCCATCCTTTGTAAAGGTTAAACCTAAAATGATGCTCCATCATTATATGAGATCCTTTTTAGGTATCCAAGAATCTTCACTCTTATTAAATCCTAACCATCTCACTTTAACTTTATCTTTTTTCCGTTGCAACACCTTTTCAACAAGATATACATCACCTACTGTGGATTTTAACATTTCATGTCCATAAAACCCTCCTTCGAGCAATTGTCCTTTATTATCTTTTAAAATGTAAGTTTCTGGTACTGTAGGTTGCACCTTAAATACGGTAAAAACCTCATTTGTCCAATTTGGCAGATATCTTTTACTGAATACACCTTTGTATTTGCTTATTCGCACTTTATCACCAACGTTAAACGTTTTAGGCTTTAGTTTTTCGATTTTTGGTTTAGTATTCATTTTTATACGTTTTAATACAAGTTTTTCATTTTTACTAGTCACTTGGTTCGGTTTCATACCAATTGTTCTATGGAACTTGTTATTGTAATCTTTTATTAGTTTTGGTAACATATCAATCCATACGTGCGATCCTCTGTTTGAAAACATCTTGTACATCGCACCTTTTAAAGTTCGATTAAATCTTTCTATGATTGATGCTTTTACTTCTGAATTAGTCGAATAATGGTTTATGTCGTGTTTTTTCATTAAATTTGAAAATTCTTTATTGAAATATTCTTTACCATCATCGGTTTGTAAATGTTTTATGGTATTTTTGTCTCTATGTATCGCAGTTTCCATGGCTTTTGTTACACTCTTGCCGGTTTTATCTTTTAGCGGTAAAGCATCTGCCATTTTTGTAAAACAATTGATAATAGTCAATATATATTTAAATCCTTTATTTTGTTTACTATAAGGAATCATTTCTATTAAGTCCGCTTGATATAAGTCGTTCATTCCTTTTTTAACGGTATTTCTACGGGGAAATTTTCTTCTAGCAGGTTTATGAAGTTCATTAACAATTTTTTGTTTTAAATCCATTTTTAATCCTTCCGTTATTACGGTTAAAATAGAAATGAACTTTATGTATGTATTAAACCCTATTTAAGTCTGTTAAGGTATTCTAAATTGGTAAGAAATACTATTTAAATATATTTCCTTAACCCTCAAGGACATGGTTTGGGAAATGTCCGAGTAATGGTTTTTTATTACATTACCCCCAGGTTAAGGTATTATATAAATGAATGATATTTAAAAAATATAGTTCATTTATATGATACCCCCCTCCCTTATTTTAAGAGGGTTAAGAAAATAATTTTATAAACAATTTATTAATTATGTTTAGGTTGTTATATTACCAATAAAGTGGAAATAAAAATTTGTTTCTAATTAAAAACTGATTTTAAATGTGTCAAGGTCATTCAAATTAATGTAAAAAAATGGGGAACAAGGCGTTGGACTTGCCGTGTTCCCCATTTTTTTACGGAAGGAAAAGGAATTTAGGTCGAAGAAGGACGAAGAGGGACGAAGAATAGGTTAATTGATGATAGGGTTAAGAGGGTAGTGGCCGAAAAAGGAATTTAGGTCAAAAAAAAGGACGAAGAGAACGAAGAATAGGTTAATTGTTGACGGGGTTAAGGGAGTAGTGGCCAAAAGGAAGAGTGTTGATTTTGTCATCCATAATGTGTCTTTTGTCATCCTTGTTCGAGAGTGCTTTCTTAACTTCTGTAACACTGTACACTTTGTGTTTTTCACTCCTTATGGTGTTGAATTTAGCAGTCAAGGTGGTGTCGTTAAATAAACAGTTTTTATATTGTTCAAAGTTTACATTTTTCTTCAAATAACTTGTCTTCACACCTTTTGCTTTTTTGGTGGTAGATGTTTCTTCTTGATGTCCTTTATATACTTTAAAAGAATATAATTTGGACATTAGTGCGACAATTTCTTCCATGCTTGCTCCATTGCATTCATCTTTGAATTTGCCTAAAACTTTCTTATTATTTTCATTAAAGTTCGGGTGATTTCTTGGGTAGTCGGAAAAATCAAAATCATTTTTGTGTATGAACGTCCGAAGATCTTCATACATGTCTTGTGTCTTAATCCAATAAATTAGTGCATCCGTGTCCATGTAGGCTACTCCAATATTTTCTCTTCCATAATGTTGAACCATTTTGTTGTAATGAAAGTCATACATGTGCGTTTTACTTATATCCAATATAGACATTCCTATGTACAACGGTCGATCCATTACTATCTTGGTTTTCTTCATGCTGACTGCTACCAAGTTTTCATTAATTATCATACTTGTTCCAAAATTCGGTTTCTGTACAAGTTTCTGCATCTGTCTGGGGTTTGTTACTAATTTTACAATTTTGTGTTTCCTTTTGTTTTCTAAAGTTTTTCCAAATATTGCATTGTTCATGAGCTTGTAAAAATCTTTTTCAAAAGCTGATGTTGCTGCTGCTCTCCTTGCAGTGTTTGAATCAATGTATGGTTTTAAATAACAAGATTGTGAAAATTTTAAAACTTTATGAATTTTGGTAATAATCAATCCTAATTCCAGGGCTTGCTGAACAACAAAATAATGTGCTACATATCGGTTTTTGTTGTTTAATGTCATCATTAATTTGGGCCATTTTCCTGTCGGTGATACTTCAGTTTTAGCCAACAGTGGCAAGTCGTAATGATGATCGTGTAGGTGTTCTGGATACTCGAAGTCGCAGTCAAAAATGTAGCCGGTCGGTCCATCTTGTGGGATCTGCATGATGTCCCCGATGCTGTCCGGGTCTACCCATTGGAAGTCGCCATACGGAAGGGGTTTGGACATCGCCCAACCGTATAAATTATTGGCATCAAAATATCCAAGAAAAATCGAATCTTTAGTCTCATCATAATTTGGTAGAAATTTATTGTTAGCTTTCACATGTCTTGTAACAGCCTGGGTCAATCCACCTCGTACACCCGATTCAATCATTAAAACCATATCGATGTCGGTTAGCAATTCCAACTTGCACTCGGTAGATTTTAGCATGGCCTGCCAGGCCAAACCGGGAGAAGTAAAAGAATGTAGCGGGTCCAGTCCGTAAGCGGTGAAACAGGTGTTCCTAAATTGTTCCATAACATCACACAATAATGTTACATCTAGTTTTACATAAAAGTCAGAATAATCACCCAAGGTATTCATTCCTAATTCATTCCAGACTTTCTGAGCATGATTATAATCTTCAATTGAAATTTCGGTTTCAGTTAATTTACTTTTAAACGCTTCGATTGGTGGCAAACATGTTTCATCAAATTTTTCTAGTCCAGTAATGTAATCATATGGAAACACACCTTTCCTTAGCACCAAGTCCATTTTATCTTCTGGCACAATTTTTCTTGTTTCTTTTAAATCCTGTCGTCTTAAATTTTTAGTTAGGTTGGCAAGGCTAGATGACATGAATCGAAAAGAATCCACGAATCGAAGATTAATTTTGCCAACAGTCTTGGAAAAACTAATATAATTCTCTAAAGTGTTGGCCAATACATCAATTTTCCCATCATCCCTGCCCAATTCCGGAATAATAAAATGTGAATCATAACCACTAAGGTTATGCAAAACAACTGGAATGAATTTCGGAAGTTTATAATTAATATTACATGAATTGCAAGCAGCCCCTCTGTAATAACCAGTAAGGTGATCGTGATCATGGACTTTATGGTTCTCAACAGTAAATTCTTTTTTACACAAGTAACAATTAGTGGCATTGATATATTGAATTTCCTCCTCTTCATCTAGAGGAATCATAGGAACAATATTACTGTACACTTCTTCAACCTTATCAGCTATATAATACAAGTTATCTACAAAATGTTTAGCAGTATCCTCACCTCTGTACAAAATTGGTGTTGAACTTAAACCAAAATTTTTCAAATGTTCTTCTGACAGTGTGGATTTAACAAGCAAACAAAAACTGTTAGGTTTATGCAGCTGTATTTTGGTCCTACTGGTAATTTCCCCTTCTGGATGTTCTTGGGGTACCAGTGTGGACTCAAAGTCCGCATAAATTACAAATGGTACCCTATATTGATGGCTAATCTTTTCAAATTTTACAATAGAGCGAATAGGTGCAGGCAAACTAATTTTACATTCAAAATTTCCATTACAGAGTCTTTGGTGTTCTTGTAGCCATTCCGCACCTCCTCTCCTTACATCTTTTGACACAAAACAAAAACATCGCTTACAAATGGTCATCCTTAATTCATTTTTAGTCAGTTGATGTTTTACAAGTCTGTTAAAATTCTTTATATATACATAGTGGGATATTTCACCTTTAGTTATTAATAACAAATCAGTATGGTTCCTAAGCTCAGTTTTTGCTACTCTTAAAGGGTATACATTATTTGAATCGTCCAATCCAAAAATATTTACACTAACACCTGGATTGTGTTTTTCAAACTTAGAAATATCTGAAATGTTTACAGGGTAAGATAGTCCTACAAAATTATACCTATTATTTACATTTACATAGTGTCTACTTACTCTAGAAGGGCGCTGCTCTGGCAAAATATATTTACACAACATAGCATACTTAAAACACTCATTATCTTCATTCTGTACATTTATACATGCTTTAGTTTGTTCAATTTTCTTTGGTAGCTTGATGTAACTGCTACCCCTCATACCGTAACCGTGCTTATGTACTCTTAAATCTAAACCCTCTACGGATGTAAACATCCAACCTGACCCTCTCCCCTCATGCTCATGCATTTTTGTTAAGAGTTCTTCCAAACATTCCTCAACAATTTTATTCACATCAGAAGCATACATCAAAGTACGGTTTTTCGTTATAAACCCCCTCACTGTTGTTTCACCATCCGTATTAGTAAATAACGCATCTAAAACTAAACCAAATTTAATAATATTTAATGTTGCCAATTCTTTAGTTAAAGTTTCACAGATCAATGATTTTGCCTCGGTTACAAAATTTTCTAAATCTAGTTGCACATTATTTATTTTGTTATGTATTACCGTGCGTCCGGGAAAAGCAGTTGTGCGTAAGTGTCTGGTTCCTCCTGGTTCTGTTTCTATATCCAAATCCATCTCCGTGTCTAAATCTGTATCAGTGTCCGTTTCTTCTTCTTCTGGTTCCGCAACAGTTCCTCTTCTAAGTCCTGACGGTCCAGCACCTCCAAATTGGATCACGCTGGGTCGTCCCTGCTGCATTTGTTGCAAATAACTCTCCCAGTTGTCGAGCCGTTGATTAAATTCATCCAAAATGTCATCAATCCAGTCCATGTCCATTTCGTTAGCCGTTTCACTCGCCGGGTCTTCCATATGTAGTTCTTGATGGATTTGAAGAATCACTTCATCTGGGAAAAATTCCCCACAAATATGGCAAAGAAGCATTTTAACACTTTTTACCACTAGCTTCTTTAGATGTTAACTCCACAAAAGTTTACCAAAGAATGAGAGACGCTCTTGACCGACCTCCTTTTATAGCGGGTGGTGGGGGGTGATCTTTGGGAAAGACCCGTTCTGCGCATGCGCAGAACAAATCTGCACATGCGCAGAACAAAATGTATTATATTTATTTAAAATTTGCTATTTAGGACAAATATATAGGTCAAGGCCACCTTAAATCTGGTAAAAAAGAGGGAACACTGGATAAGAGATGGTAGTAAGATCAACTTTCTAACAAATACTTTCAATAATATGTCAACTGGTTCAAAAGTTAAATATTTTTATTATTTACTGCCCAACTTGTTCAAAATTAAAACTTTTAAATATATTTGTTTGAGCAAATGCTTTTGGCACACTTACCACACGCCAAAACTCAAAAAATGTACAGAATTAAGACTGATCTCGCGGGGAAATACTAATGTGCTACCTAACATTGGTTATCTGACTCGAATAAGAATTGGTGATATATAACATATTGAAAAAAAATTTATGTTGTATAAATCACCAATACTATGCGATTCAGATAACCAGTGTGAGGTGGCTACATAGTTTTTCCCCGAGAGATCAGCTTAAATCCTGTACTTTATATGAGTCTTAGCGTGTAGGAAGTGTGGCAAAAGCATTTGACCAAAATAAAATATATTTAAAATTTTAACCTTAAACAAACTAGGTAGTATAAAAATAAAAGATATTTCCTAACCATTGACAACCTGTTAACATATTGCAGTATTAAAGTATTTGCTATTGAGTCAATCTTACCATCACCTCCGATCCAGCGTTCCCTCTTTCTTACCAAATGAGACTGAGGCTTGACTACCCGTATATATGACGTTTCCCCCTCCACTAATGCTTTCCCCCACCACAATCAATTCTCAAAAGTGGGTCAAGGCCATCGGAAATTATTATTTTGAGCGGGGGATAGAGCATCTGCTGCTCTATCCCCCACTCATATTTTTTTTCTTTTTTTTACAGTTTTATAATTTTTTTGATTTTTGTAAAATGCTAAACAAAAAAAATATTTACAAAGGTGAAAATTCATCACTGCTATCCTCGTCATCACTGGTGTCCAAAAATAATCTTCTACTACAAAATATAAGTCTTTTACACAGCAACATTCTGTCCAATATTGCTCCAACTTGAGGGGTGTTCTGATCTTTATTTTAAGAGGGCGAAGGAATAATTTTTTTCCCTCTCTGTTCTGCAAAACCTCAATCAAGTCAAAGTTCAAGTCCTACTTTAACACTTGGTTGGGAGAATTACATTAGTTTAATACTTATTTCTACCGTTACACTTGCTCCATTCTCAAAAAGATATAAATAATATAATCCTGGATACTGTTTTTTTTCATGTCCTGCATGTTCCTTAATAAAGTCAAAAGCCAATCTTTTTGAATATTCATTATGAAACACTTCTCTCACACAAACAAGAATTTTTTCTTCCAGAAACTTCAATTGAATTGATGATAGTTTGCTTACATCATCCTTGTCTATCAGGGGTAGCTTGTAGGTGAAGGTATTTGGCGGTAGTTTTTGCTTTCTATCAAGTAAACAACAAAATTTTTTATACAATTTCCGCTCATTGTCTGTAATACTATTAATACCAAGCAGATTATAGTACAAAGGATCATAAGGTATACGACAAGACATTTTTAGAACCAGTCGGCACGAGAGCTGGAGCTAAAATGAAAAGTGCATGCAACCCGGCCGCCTTATATCCCCACCGGGTGACCACGCCCAAGGTGCCCTAAAATATATATGTATATTTAAGGTAGCACTAAAACGGTGCTACCTATATTTTAAATAGTTAATTACAAATATTTTTTCCATCCTTAAAATTTCACAGTTTAAAACTTGTCAGAGACCAACAAACTGAAACAAATTTAATACTTTTAAATATATTTGTTTCATCACATGCTTTTTGACACACTTACTACATGGTAACACTCAAAAAATGTACAGAATTAAGACTATTTCCACGGAAAAAATACTAAAGTGTTACCTGCATATTCAATTTAGCTTAAAAACAATATAGAATTAATACCAGCATAAAAAATTTCAAAATTCAGATCTTTAAAAATTTTATATTTAAGGTAGCACTAAAACGGTGCTACCTATATTATAAATAATTACAAATATTTTTTTTTCAATCCTTACAATTTCACAGTTTAAAACTTGTCAGAGACCAACAAACTGAAAAACAAAATTTTATTTTGTAGCCTAATTATTACTAAAATACATACATGATACCACTGTGCTAAATATTACCTTTATACTTATGCTACATCTGAAGCGGTGGAACATCCATGTCAACCCATTGGCAGCCCAAGAGAGAATGAGATGAGTCAAACATGCTTCAGCGGCACCTCAATGGTAGACTGGTGGGGGGAACAGTATGCCACTACTATTTTAACTTGTCATAGGAGTAACAATTTCACACTACTAGCTTGCCCCCCCCCCCGGGGGCAGTTTTCGTCCGGAGCAAAAAATTTTTGGTCAAGGTCAAAATCCCAAAAAAAAAATTTCGGGGGGGGGGCGCAGTTTTCGTCCGGAGCAAAAAAATTTTGGTCAAGGTCAAAATCCAAAAAAAAAATTTCGGGGGGGGGGCGCAGTTTTCGTCCGGAGCAAAAAATTTTTGGTCAAGGTCAAAATCCAAAAAAAAAAATTTCGGGGGGGGCTCACTTGCCGTCCGGGGCTCGGGGGGGGGGGTCACCTACCCCTAGGACTTTAACTCTTGGATACCTGCTACCCTTACTCATGTGTCAACATCAAATCATATTTTGTTCCACCACAGTGTGGACAGCCAACACTTAGTCGCATCTCGCTCTAAGTCCTGAGGAGTCCTCAGAACTCAGGCAAAAATCCGCCTAAGTCATGGCTGACCTACATATCGTGTGGAACAAAATATTATTTTATTCACACACTAATATGGGTCAAGGTCATCCAAAAGTTAAAAAAGAAATCCCCCCGATGCCTAAGACCGCCGGCGGTCAGAGGCATCGGGGGGATCTCAACATTTAGGGGGAGGTGATTTTATAAAAAAATATTTATTTAATTTTAAGTTTCCTTAAGGGAAACATGCTACAATAATTTGGAAGAGGCCATGCTAACCATGACCGAGGATCCCGTCTTAACCCGTAGGTACTGACTTTTGCCTAGCACACCGGTCAGTGTCAGGATCCGACGCCTCGTGCTAAAGGATGCCAACCACCCATCTAGAGTGATGAGGTCCAGTAGCGCCCCTGACCGAAAGAGGCCTAAGGGTGGATCCCCAGGGGCCTACCCCCGGGCTCGTTAGGCGCCATGCTATTGTTGGTAACAAATAATTCTTGAGGTTCTGAACCTCGAAAACTTTTTATTTTACAGAGACTGTTAAGTCTCAAAAGCCTAACACTTAAGCTGCCAATTTACGGAGGAGTACCTCCAAGATGCGAATTTAGAAAAATTTCTACTTGGGGACAACCTGTGAAGATTAGTACAAAGAAATATTTTTCAACACACAACACTTAGACTAAATAAATCCAACACCAAGACCTAGCAGAAGCAGCAAGCGCAAAATAAAATATTTCTTAACACTACACATGCCATGCCTTAGACTAAAAGAATTCCCAATATAATGCGGCGCCAACATCACATTGCGAATCCTGTAGGGCAGAGCTTCAACCACTCAGCTGAAGTGTTTGAAACCAACTGCGAGGAAGCAAAGCCTCAGAGAACCGAAGCTGAGCCGGTCAGGAGTGGGGGAACCGGATCTGGTTACGTAAACAGCCAGACCTCGACACGTACTTGTTTGCGGCATTGGACAATCTCCAAGAGCCACACCTGAATACATTACTAACCGGATCTCATTATACAACACGTGTCAAGGTATGGCAACGCCTCGGGCTATGCCACCTCCTCCTCCTCCCCCGGGGGGGGGGGGGGGGGGAGGGGTCTTGGGACTTAGAATATTTTTGGTCCAGGACAGTTGTAGTATAGAATTATATTTTAGCTTGCCGGATTCAGCACAGCCGGCAGAGACGGTTACATAATGCTTATATAACAGACTGGTTTATTTGTCAGCTGGCCAACTGTAGCTCAACAGAAGGTAAGTCAGTTTATTGAAAGCCAACAAACACGCCACACCTCGCCACCGCTCGACTTTTCTGTGAGTAAATTTTTATTTTTCCTTCTTATTAAACTTAGCAAAACAGAACCTAGCCTGTTTTGCACAAAATTAATTTTTGTTACACTGCTACAATTACGTTTACTTAACAAATTATTTTCCACTCATTATTTAATATTTTATTCCTTACTTGTTAAGACTTAGAAACTGAAATGTTGGAAGACTGTTTGATACAAAATTAATTTTTATTTAGCTATACAGGTCTCCTAATATTTTCATACACTTGTATTTTGCAGGTGTGGCTAAATATTTTTCGCTCACAATTTAATTTTATTCCACACAAGTGGATTTTGAACTTTACTACAAAACTGATCCATACCCGTCTCCTACAAAATTATTTTTCATTTGGCTCTACCTCTTTTAGTCTTACATTAAATATTTCTTGGAGTTAAATTTTACACAAGTCTCTCGGTTAATTTTTCTGCACAGTACGTGTTACTCCTTGGACAGTTCCCAGCAAACTGTTTCTACACTTGTCAACAACAGTCTGCATTACCCCCTCCACTACTCATTCCCCCACTATAGCCCTGTTCCCCCACTACTTCCAGCTAAGGTACAACACTGGACTAAGTGTTTCAGTTTTATCCAAACCTTACTGTGAGACACATCTATGGCTGAAACTTTGCGAGAAAAATTATTAAGAGTAAAATTTTTGCTGGCCAAGCAAAATAATTCTGTTAAGGTGTCCAAGACTTCCACTTTAACAAAAATGAAACGTTGCTTCAAAAATAATCCAAAATTTTACTCAAGGGACACAAATATCACTATGGATGATAAAATGTTTCAGAAACTTTTAGACGAGCTAACTTTTGCCAGTAAGGTTACGTTGGTGACTCCAATTCCCGACCAAGTTCCAACATCACCTGAGAAAGAATAAAAAATAAATATTTCTCAGGAAATATTTCCAATCCGAGTTACGGAGGTCCGGTAAAGGACCGGCTGGGACGAGTTGTTTGTAAAAAAATAAATTTTTCTTCCTTCTGACCACTTTACCCCCACCACCTCCTTATCCCCACCACTGGGCCGGGTACCTGGGGAACCGCCTGCACCCAAGTCAGTACGTCTTCGGACGCGGTGCTGTTCGGATCGCGTGTCGTTTGTCGCAATGTCGGGTGTTTGAAGAAATTATTCTTCGGCTCTAAGTCTCTCGGTGGGTAAGTAAAATATAAAAAATTATTTTTTTTTTTCAAGTGGGGCTGCTGGGACGGGTCAATGACCCCTGACGGATATATTAGGTCAAGAGTTTGATCGCTAGGGAATAAAAAAAATTATTTTTTGCACTTTTGTGATTCCTCGAGAAATTTCAATTTCTCAACAAAATTTCAGGAATCGCAAAAGTGCAAAAAAAAATTTTTTTGTACTCTTGCATGACCTTGACCTAATTAACGTCAGTGACGTCATCATGATGACGTCAGCGGTAATGACGTCACCATGACGTCATGGGTGTGACGTCATGTGTCGTCATTATGACGTCATTGGTGGCGTCATTAGTGACGTCATTGATGACGTCATCACTGCTGACGTCATCGTGATGACGTCACGTCCCAGACCCTACAATTTTACACTACTATCTGTAAAAAGGTGGTAGTACGTTTGGTCCAATCAAATGGGAAAACGTCCCCTAGTGGGTTAAGTTCAATACGATTATAATAACGAATAGTTCAAGATATATAATTTTATTTCTTCAATTAATAAAATTTTGGCTCCCCGTTGATTATTCATGAATGTATAGATTTGAGAATAGTATTATTAATTTATAAAGTATTTATTTTGTACTATAAAGAAACAACTTGATAATAATAAACAATACCAAAATTTTAATAGCACAAACAAAACTGGACCATTACAATACACTTAACCTCCAGTACGTTTTTTGAATCACATAATTTCACACCATAAGTTTAAATTTATATGCTTTCATGAAATAAATAGAAGCTCAGTAAAATCTTTTCAAGTGACTCCATGTGGTAAAATATCAACCGATAGACAGGTTTTATAAAGAGGCCTTATGGTTGATTCTCCAACTGTTGATTGATGAACTGATGATAGATTTCCAAAATGCAACTACCCTGTTGTTATTAGGTGGAAAAAAAGGTG
Organism: Neoaliturus tenellus; assembly: GCA_030545055.2. NCBI lineage: Eukaryota > Metazoa > Arthropoda > Insecta > Hemiptera > Cicadellidae > Neoaliturus > Neoaliturus tenellus. Next base: position 49,080,686 of record CM061534.1, on the reverse strand, counting down.
AAAAATTATTTTCCCGGATAAGAAGTATTCATTCATTCATTCATTCATTCATTCAATGGGGCGGACCTAATCCCAAGGCGCGTCAGCCGCAAGGGCTTTTTGCGCTCCCCTAATGTAGTTTCAGAGCTCATCCCTGTTTAGAAACTTGATGAACTTCTGTATCCTGCAGACAAGCTCCTCTTGAGGAAGGAAAGCGCCCCTCCGTAGTCCTCCAAGGGCCCTCTCTCTAGCCTCTTCCAGCTCCCCACAGTCAAACAGCACGTGATCAGCAGTTTCTTCAGACTGCCCACACCTCCTGCATACCGGGTCACCATTGTAGAGACCCAAGCGCTGCAGGTGCTTCCTTAAAGAACAATGTCCTGTTATAAGCCCTGTTACCTGTTTAATTTGCCCCCTCTCCAGCTGCAGAATACTGGAGGCAATTTTCCGAGTTGGAGAGTGAAGCATGAGCTTACTTACCCTCAATTGAGGAAGTCTGAACCAGGCCTTACGATGCTCCTCCCTCGCCCATGACATGACCGCTTGGCACGCATACTCACGAGAGACAGCACAGAAAGGCTCCGGACCAGTAAATTCTGAAGATGAAGCTGCATTGGCAAGGGCGTCCGCAGCCTCATTCCCAGGTATCCCTGTGTGACCAGGGACCCAACAGAGCGTCACGCTGTTGCATCTACCTAGCGCAGATACTGTGGTGAAGCAGTCCCAGACGATCTTTGACCTGAACTCGCAGGAGTCCAGAGCCCTTAGAGCTGCCTGGCTATCTGAGAAAATAGAAATGCTCCTGTCCCTGACACCTTGCACCAGGTTTACTCTGGCGCACTCCATTATCGCAGCAACCTCCGCTTGGAACACCGTGGGATGCATCCCCATAGGGAGACGAATCCCTACCCCCGCTTGCACCCCATGTACTCCAGCTCCTGTTCCTCCTCTTACCTTGGACCCGTCTGTGAACCATTCCAGATCCGCAGGTGGAAGAGGGTTTCCTCCAGACAGCCAATCCTCCCTCGCTGGAAGAAGGACCCTAAATGACTTACCGAAGGCATATTTGACCGACATGTAGTCCGAGGGCATGTCCAAAACATTCCCCTGTACAGTCAGAATGATCCGAGAGTGACCCCGGAATTCTCCAGTGTCTATCCAAAGATTCTCACATTTGAGTCGATGAGCAGCTTTCCTTGCCGTGGTCTTGATGAAAAGATCGATCGGCAACAAGTTGAGAAGACAGTCCAGGGAAGCCCCAGGACTGGAACTCAGGGCTCCTGTGATAAGGAGACAGGCGAGTCTTTGAACTCCCGCCAATCCCCTCACCGCCACCCCCGAGTCCATCTTGGGCCACCATACAAGCGAACCGTAGGTAATGGCAGGTCTGACCACAGAGACGTAAAGCCAGTGCATCAGTTTTGGCTTCACTCCCCATGTCCCCCTCCCACCAATCGCCTGCATGCCATGAGAGACCACTTACCTCGGTCTATTACCTTTTGGAGTTGTGGTCCCCAGTGAAGCGTCCGGTCCAGAGTTACCCCCAGATACTTCACCTGATTCTGCAATTCTATATTAGAGCCTTGCAGCACTAAGGGGTCGATCCCTCTCAGGTTCCTCCTCCTCGTGAAAGGAACCACCACAATCTTCGAAGGATTGATTGAGAGACCTACCTCTTCGCACCAGCGTCCAACAGACCTCAGAGCCCCATTCATGAGATCCCTGACTGTGTCGTTGAACCTACCTGACACCAGAACCACTATGTCATCAGCGTATCCCTGTGCGTATACACCGCTTTCATTGAGAATTCTGATGAGATCGTCTACCACAAGGTTAAGAAGTATTATTTAGAACTCTCCACCAAAACCTTGACTCGTTAAAATTTGTTTTAGGGAAATTTTAATTTAATAAAAAAATATGTTTTTTGGATGTTTATTTTTAATATAATTTTTAACAAAGACAGTAATGAAAGCGGAGTATATTAATGTTAAAGAATTTGATTTTTGGGGTAAAATTTTATTGCAATAATAATTCTCGGGGTTTGACACATTCGTTATGATATTTTAAGAATATATTTTAATTTCAATCTAAAATATGAGTCATAAGTACATGACATCTATAAAATCGCTTCTGTACCTATAAAATAAAAATAAAATTGCTCTTTAACATTGATTTATCTATACAAAGACTACCAATTTTGAATGATTCATGAAAAGAGAAACAAAAATTTTAATACTAAAATGACTTTAAAATATGTACTCAAAATCAATATAAAGTAAAAAAAAAAATAAAAATAAAAATTTAAACTACCGGCGTACAACAGTGTGAGAGTCATTTCGAAGGATTTAATAATTGGCATGGCAATAACAGGGTGCTAAGTGAGCAAAATTTAAGGTATAGTTTTAACTAGACTTAATATCGATATATATGAAACACTCTACTATAGTAAAATTTACCGAACGCTTTAATAAAATCTCTTTTTAAAAGGTTTAAAATAGAATAAAATAAACTAATTTCATGAGATTTGTTTTTGCTATTTTAACAATTAAAATCTAACGAGGATTATACGTTTTCATCAGTTTTTAGTAGTGGCAAATGGGGGCTTTTGGAACAGTTCAAGGTCACCCGAGCGATGACGTCATCGAGGTCAATGACCTCACCGATGACGTCATCGATGACGTCATCGATGACGCAATCGATGACGTCATCACCAATGACGTCACATCCATGACGTCACGCCCATGACGTCACAGAAATGACGTGCTGATGACGTCATCACCCCTTACGTCACCAAGATGACGTCATCGATGTCACAAAAGGTCAAGGTCACGCTGAAACCTAAAATTTTTCGACACTTTTGCTGTTTCTCGCACTACGCTCCGAGTTTCAGTCACAGTTACCATGACCTTGACGACTTGGAGCAAATTTGCGATGAGAAACAGCAAAAGTGTCGAGGAAACTTGAAGTTTGCAACGTTACTCTGCTTAAACCGTCATGTGACACCGCTCGGGTGACCTTGAACTGGCCCAGAAGCCCCCATTCGACCATTACTGCAACCGCGATGCGCACCCTACGACAGACACCGAGCGACTGACTGTCCGACCCCGCGCACTCGAGGTATATTGGCTCGAGAGACTAAGACTCTAAACCGTCAGGAATGGGAGTAACTAACTGAACTTTGCAAGGAAAAGTCATTTCTTCCAATATTCTAAACAAATCTTCATCAGTAAAACTTACATTAGTCAGTTTGGTATAAAACTTAGGGTGTCCGCGCAACAGTTTACGCCACTTAGCTAAAGTCGAAACCCGCTTGACCTTGAGCGGTGGACACTGAGCAGCTAATAAAGACTTAACACGGCTAAGTTTCTTACCTAAAGTGTCTCGCGACATGGCTTCCCCTCACAAAAGTCCGCACAATACTGAGAGACTGTTGGTAGCGCATGAGCCAGGGCAAAAGTGGAGGGGGGTAACAGCAGGAGTGGGGGAAGGTTACAGTGGTGAGGGAAGGTGAGGTTGTACGCTGGAGTATCGCATCACTTCACCATAAGCTGTCCTACAGTCAACACACTGTTCTCTCGGGCTGAGTTGGCAGTAGAAGAAACATTGGTGTACAGCTTAGGCTGCGAGGAGCGAGGAAGTAAAGTCAAAGTGGAAGTTTTGTTTAACTCCAAGATAAAGAGTTGTGTAAATAAACTAACTGTACCCCTACAATCTCCAATAACTCTAAAGAAATACCGATATATAAAGAGAAATCTCATCCTTTGGTAAAATGAATTGGAAATGGAAAAGATCACATTAAAATTAATCTAACTTAAAATCTGGACTGGACACTCATGGTGATACTACGTGGCGTGAAAACACCACCCTAAACATTACAAGTTACGTTAGTGAGCACCTCTGGTACGATAACCGAAGTGCTAGAGTTAAAGTGTGATGACCTTGAGTCAAAAACACAGAAATACTACAAGTCGATATCATCCCAGAGTTAAAGTTTAGTGACCTAGATTCAAGACTTGTAAAAATACTTACATATAGAGAGTTAGAAAACAGCGAGGTGCACCGCATGGAAGCCGGAGACATACTGGCGGAGCGGTGTTGTGCAGCCTAGGGACTCGGTTGTGGAGGGGGTATAGCCAACACTTAGAGTAGAAGTGTAGTGGGTGACCTTGACCCACTTGACCCCCCCCCCCCACCCCCACCCCCTCCCCCTCCCCCCCCCCCCCCGAGAAAAAGTGAGCCCCCCCCGAATTTTTTTTTCGGAAAATTTTTTGACCTTGACCAAAAAGTTTTTTGCTCCGGACGAGAAGTGACCCCCCCCCACCCCCACCCCCTCCCCCTCCCCCACCCCCTCCCCCCCCCGAACTTTTTTTTCGGAAAATTTTTTGACCTTGACCAAAAAGTTTTTTGCTCCGGACGAGAGGTGACCCCCCCGCCACCCCCTCCCCCACCCCCTCCCCCACCCCCTCCCCCACCCCCTCCCCCACCCCCTCCCCCACCCCCTCCCCCACCCCCTCCCCCACCCCCTCCCCCACCCCCTCCCCCACCCCCTCCCCCACCCCCTCCCCCACCCCCTCCCCCCCCGAACTTTTTTTTCGGAAAATTTTTTGACCTTGACCAAAAAGTTTTTTGCTCCGGACGAGAAGTGACCCCCCCCCGAATTTTTTTTTCCGAAAATTTTTTGACCTTGACCAAAAAGTTTTTTGCTCCGGACGAGAAGTGTATACGCTTGTTTTAGCATTTCCCATTGAGCTTTTTCAATGCTCAAAGTAAATTGTAAAGACAGGGAACGGGAGTAGGCCCCCGTGTAAAAGCATTTTATACCAACGTTAGCATGGGTCCCTCAGGCATGCAATATTGCGGCTGGGTTTGGGACTCGGTCCGTTTGTACGCTGACATGCAGACCACAGCTGTGGCCAATTTGCGGTGGCCTCTGCACTCGGACCGAGGGCGTAAGCCACTAGGGCTGTCCTCAACCTCTTGTTTCCCTTCTGGAAACTCAAAATTATGTAAATGAATCTTTGTTAGCTATTTGTGTTTTTTAGTCCCCAAGGCCCTCGAACATTCGTGGTTCGCCATGGATGTACGGGGGCCGAAATTTTTTAATGTTCGTGTGGCCTTGACCCACAAAGGACTTATAAAGATTCACTGCATTGATAAAGTTAAATATTAAAGATAGGGTACGGGAGTAGACCCCCGTGTAAAGCTATTTTAAACCAATGTTAGTATGGGTCCTCTCAGGCATGCAATATTGCGGCTGGGTTGGGAACCGGTCCGTTTGTACGCTGGCATGCAGACCACAGCTGTGGCTAATTTGCGGCGGCCTCTGCACTCGGACCGAGGACGTAAGCCACTAGGGCTGTCCTCAACCTCTCTCAAAATTATGTAAATGTTTTGTTAGTTATTTGTTACCAATGCAGTAAATATTTAAAAGTCTTGCGTGGCGAAGGGTACACGACATTGGATGTTGCTCTGTTGTCATAGTTGGGTTTCTTCGGAGGCTACAGCGATGACAACCCAAGTGCTCCACACCCCCATAGGGGGGTGTGGGGCTTAATTTTTTTAAAGTTTTTTCGTGACCTTGACCTAAATATATAAAAGTTTTCAAAATCTTTAACAGTCAGGTCTTATTAACACAGTAAATATTCCGGACGCGAAGTGCCCCCCCCCCCCATATCCTGGGCGTGGTCGCCCGGTGGAGATATAAGGCGGCCGGGTTGCACGCACTTCTCATTCACGCTCCAGCTTTCGTTGGAAGTGGCTGTCCAGGAGCTCATTCTTAAGAAGACCAGTGACCAAAGAAATGTCTCGTCGTATACCTTATAAACCTTCGTATTATAATCTGATTGGTATTAATAGTATTACAGACAATGAGAAGAAATTGTATAAAAAATTTTGTTGTTTACTTGACAGAACGCGAAAACTACCACCAAATACTTTCACCTACAAGCTACCCCTGATAGACAAGGATGATGTAAGCAAACTAACATCAATTCAACTGAAATTGGTGGAAGAAAAATTCTTGTTTGTGTGAGAGAAGTGTTTCATAATGAATATTCAAAAAGATTGGCTTTTGACTTTATTAAGGAACATGCAGGACGTGAAACAAAACAGTATCCGGGATTATATTATTTATATCTTTTTGAGAATGGAGCAAGTGTAACGGTAGAAATAAGCATCAAACTAATGTAATTCTCCCAACCAAGTGTTAAACTAGGACTCGAATTTGGACTTGATTGAGGTTTTGTAGAACAGAGCGGGGGATAGATCACTTTGCGGCAATGGACTAGCATGCTGCTTAGTGGTTTATCCCCCGCTCAAAGGGTATCTTTACGTGACCTTGACCCACATAAACTTGCTCAAAAAGACATCTTTGAAAAAACTTGTACAAAGTAGTGGATATAGATCAAACATCATTGGTTTATCAAGCCTGTTGAAGAATATATTGAAAATGGGTGTTTAAAAGCCAAATCTACTACATGATTGATAAACCGGATGTATATGACGTCACCTTCCCCCACCCTTAAACCTCGGGTATAAAGGGACCCAGTTGAGCGCGCTGCTCATTATTGCGTGGACATTCACCGAGTGCACACTCATAGCCAAACTGTAAAAATGGCTCTTTGCGATATTTGTGGTGAGTTTTTTTCAAGACGAAGACATCTTTGTTTTACACCGAGAATTGTATCATGAAGAGGACAGAAAAGAAGAGATTGTAGTAAGTGAAGAAAACCTAGATGCAATTGATCGGTTGTTGGAAAACTACCATAAGCAGATGGACGACTACGATAGCTAACTACAGTTACACCGAGAATTGCATCATGAAGAGGACAGAAAAGAAGATATTGTAGTAAGTGAAGAAGACTTGGATGCGATTGATCAGTTTTCGGAAAAACCCCAGAAGCAGATGGACGACTGGGCTAGCTATCTACAGCTAATGCAGAGAAGAAGACCAAGTGTTATTCAATTTGCTGGAGCTGGACCATCTACAGCTGGAGGATTTATTGAAGAAGATACGGAAGAAAAAGTGGAAGATGTAAAACAACTGCGTACCCAAGAAGAGGATACAGAAGAAGTGGAAGATATAAGACAACTGCGCACCACAGCATTACCAGGACCAGTTGTAACTCATTTCAAAATTAATAACGTGCAATTAGAATTGGAAAATTTTATAACTCAAGCTAAAAAACTAGTTGTAAAAACATTGACGGAAGAATTGACAAGATTGAACTTTATTAAATTTGGATTGGTGTTGGAGGCTATGTTTACTAATACCGATGGTGAAAATTCACCGAGAGCATTCATTGCTAAAAACCGAACCCTTACAGCCACATCTGATATCAACGAAATCTTAGAAGAATGTTTGGTTGAACTGCTAGTGAAACTTCAAGAACATGAAGGAAGAGGATCCGGCTGGACGCTATCATCAATTGAAGGTATGGATGTGAGGGTTCACAAGCATGGATATGGTATGAGAGGAAGCAGCTTTATTCCTCTACCAAAGGTGATCCGAGATACAAGATCATGTATCAATGTGAAAAATGAGGATAATGAATGTTTCCGGTATGCAATGTTAGCAAAATATGTGGAACCTAATGCCTGTAGACCTAGCATAGCATACGAAGCTGTTCAACACCGCTATAACTTCCAAGGTATGTCGTATCCTGTTAGTCTTAATGATGTTGCTAAATTTGAAAGAAAAAACCCAGGAGTGTCAGTTAATGTGTTTGGTTTAGACGAATCAAATAACGTATACCCATTACGAGTTACAAAGACTGAACGTCAAAATCATACAGATTTGCTGCTATTGACCAAAGGTGAAATATCACATTATGTTTACATCAAGAACTTTGAAACTTTGGTTGGACGACAAGTGACTAAAAAGAAAATTAGAGTAACAGTGTGTAAGAGATGCTTTTGTTTCACAAATAAAGACTTGAGACATGGAGGTTCAGAATGGTTGATGGAACACCAAAGACTTTGTAATGAGAACTATGAAGTGAAGATTAGTCTGCCACCGCCATCTCGAGCGTTTATCCAATTCAACAAAACAGTTCACCAATATCGGATTCCAGTAGCCGTCTACGCAGATTTTGAATCCACGTTAGTACCACAGGAGCTTCCGGATGGTGAGGTGACTAGAAGAACCAAATATCAATTGCATCAACCTAACAGTTTTTGCTTATTGGTGAAATCTACTTTACCTGAAGAACAATTGCAAGACTATGGCTTAACATCCACTCCAATACTCTACCGTGGGGAAAAAGCTGCTAAGCACTTTGTAGACCAGTTGTATGACATTGCTGAAAAGGTGCAACGCTTATTCGATAATGTTTTACCTATGGAACCTTTGAACCAGAATCAACAAGAAGAATACAATTCGGCAACAAGATGCTATTTATGCAAGAAGAGCTTCAGTGAAGAAAATCATAAAGTAAGAGATCACGATCACCTGACAGGGTTATACAGAGGAGCTGCTTGTAATTCATGCAATATAAATTACAAACTACCAAACTTTATCCCTGTCGTGTTACACAATCTTAGCGGCTATGACTCCCACTTCATTATCCCAGAGTTAGGACGAGATGATGGAAAAATCGAAGTATTAGCTGAAACATTGGAGAAGTACATCAGTTTCTCAAAAACAGTAGGTAAAATTAAACTTCGCTTCGTAGACTCTTATAGATTTATGTCATCTAGTTTGAGCAAATTGTCTGAGAACCTAAGAAGAGAAGATCTAAAAGAAACTAGCAAAATTGTACCTGAAGATAAATTGGACTTAGTAATGCGTAAAGGAGTGTTCCCCTATGATTACATAACTACTGCAGAAAAATTTGAAGAAACCAGTCTGCCACCGATTGAAGCCTTCAACAGCAAATTAAATGAAAGTGAAATCTCCGTTGAAGACTACAATCATGCTTGTAATGTTTGGAACCAACTAAACATTTAAACCTTAGGGGAATATTCCGACTTTTACATAAAATTGGACGTAACTCTGCTGTGCGATGTGATGGAAGAATTTCGAAACACCTGCTTCTCCGCCTATGGACTGGACCCTCTACACTCGTACACATCTCCAGGATTAGCATGGCAAGCTATGCTAAAGTCAACCAACTGTCGATTGGAACTTCTAACAGATATTGATATGGTGCTCATGATAGAATCTGGTGTACGGGGTGGTTTGACACAAGCTGTAACACGTCATGTCAAAGCTAACAACAAGTACATCCCAGGCATCGACGAGAGACAAACATCGGTCTACCTAGGCTACTTTGACGCAAACAACCTTTATGGTTGGGCAATGTCAAATCCGCTTCCATACGCTGACTTCAAATGGATCGACCCGGCCACCATCGGTGACATCTCACAGATTCCAAAGAATGGTCCAAAAGGCTATATTTTGGACTGTGATTTCGAATATCCGGAGCACCTTCATGACCATCACTACGACTTGCCTCTCCTAGCCAAGACTGAAGTTTCACCGACAGGAAGATGGCCGAAATTGATGATGACGTTGGAGAATAAAGATCGGTATGTGGCTCACTACTGGGTAGTTCAACAAGCTCTTGAATTGGGTCTACGTGTAGTGAGAATTCATAGAGCAATTGAATTCACCCAGTCTTGTTGGTTGAAACCATATATTGATTCCAACACTACAAGAAGAGCAGCGGCAACATCAGCATTTGAAAAGGACTTCTACAAATTAATGAACAACGCCATCTTCGGGAAGACCTTAGAAAACAAAAGAAAACACAAGATTGTAAAATTAGTAAGTGATCCTAGGAAATTGGAAAAATTAGTGCAAAAACCAAATTTTGGAACATCCATGATTATAAACGAAGATCTAGTCGCCGTCAGTATGAAGAAAACAACAATAGTGATGGATCGTCCGTTATACATTGGATTGTCGATTTTGGATATAAGTAAAACTCTGATGTATGATTTCCATTACAACAAAATGGTTAAACACTACGGAAGAGACAACATTGGAGTTGCATACATGGATACCGACGCGTTCATCTACTGGATAAAGACTTTGGACATGTATGAAGATCTAAGGAGTTTCCCATACAAAGACGACTTTGACTTCTCTGACTATCCAAAGAACCATCCAAATTATAATGAAAAGAATAAAAAAGTAATTGGAAAATTTAAAGATGAAGCAAATGGAATGCCTTTGGAGGAAATAGTTGCGCTAATGTCCAAACTATATTCCTTCAAGATGTATAAGGAAAATGACATACCGACAGTGAAGAAAGCTAAAGGAGTCAAAACATCGTACTTGAAGAAACATGTGACATTTGACCATTACAAGACCTGCTTGTTTGAAGATTCTACAATGTCTGCAACGTTCAACACTATCAGAAGCTTTAAACATGAGGTCTACAGTGTCACTGAAGTTAAAAGGGCACTATCAGCTCGAGATGATAAAAGGCATATTATGCCGGATAAAATTCACACTCTTCCTTTTGGCCACTACTCTCTAAACCCTATCGACTAGTAACCTATTCTTCGTCCTTCTACAACTTCGACCTTATTCCTTTCTCCTTCCGTAAAAAAATGGGGAACACGGCAAGTCAAACACCGTGTTCCCCATTTTTTTACACAAGTTTGGATGACCTTGACCTATATAAATGATGTGAATATTTAAGACAACATTCATTGTGATTATACATGTGATACATGAAACATTCAAACCTGAAATATGAAGGACTTGAAGCAAGAAATTGTCAACGAACTTCATAAACCTGCAAGAAGAAAGTTTCCACGAAGAAATACAGTGATAAAAGGAATAAATGATTTATATCAAGCGGATTTAATCGAAATGATTCCTTATAGTAAACAAAATAGAGGATTTAAATACATATTGACTATTATTAATTGTTTTTCAAAAATGGCATATGCTTTACCACTAAAAGATAAAAGTGGCAAAAGTGTTACAAAAGCAATGGAAACAGCTATACAAAGAGACAAACATACTATAAAACATTTACAAACTGATGATGGAAAAGAATATTTTAATAAGGAATTTGCAAATTTAATGAAAAAACACAACATTAACCATTACTCAACCAATTCAGAGGTAAAAGCATCAATAATTGAAAGATTTAACAGAACTTTAAAAGGTGCGATGTATAAGATGTTTTCCAACAGAGGATCACACGTATGGATTGATATGCTACCAAAACTTATAAGCGATTACAATAACAAGTTTCATAGAACTATCGGTATGAAACCAAGCCAGGTGACTAATAAAAATGAAAAACTTATATTAAAACGTATAAAAATGAATACTAAACCAAAAGTTGAAAAACTAAAACCTAAAAGGTTTAATGTTGGTGATAAAGTGCGAATAAGCAAATACAAAGGTGTATTCAGTAAAAGATATCTTCCAAACTGGACAAATGAGGTATTTACTGTTAAGGTGCAACCTACAATACCAGAAACTTACATTTTAAAAGATAATAAAGGACAATTGCTGGAAGGAGGGTTTTATGGACATGAAATGTTAAATTCAACAGTAGGTGATGTATATCTAGTTGAAAAGGTGTTGCAACGGAAAAAAGATATGGTTAAAGTACGATGGTTAGGATTTAATAAGACGGAAGATTCTTGGATACCTAAAAAGGATCTAATATAACGATAGAGAATCATTTTGGGTTGAACCATTACAAAGGATGGAGATAATACCGCAAAAAGACAATTTTACTATTAATAATATAGATGAACTCACAGTGGATGGTTCTCAATTCAATACTGGGAAACACGGCGTTTTGTTACCAAACACGGTGCGTTGTCTGGTTACCGGTCCTTCCAATTGTGGAAAAACAAATGTAGTATTCAATTTGATTACAAACCCTAAAGGATTACGTTTTAATAATTTATATGTATTTTCAAAGTCACTACAACAACCAAAATATCAGTCATTGGAACAAATACTCAATAATGTGCCTGAAGTTAAATATTTTAAATTTAACGCGAGCGAGAGTGTCATGCAACCGCAAAAGGCTAAACCATTCTCAGTATTCATATTTGACGATGTATCTTGTGAAAATCAAAATACAATAAGAAATTACTTCGCCATGGGTCGACATAACAACATAGATAGCATTTATATTGGTCAAACTTACAGCAAAATACCAAAACAGCTCATTAGAGACAATGCAAACATGTTAATTGTATTTAAACAGGATGAAACCAACCTAAAACACATATATTATGACCATGTAAGTGCAGATATGTCATTTGAACGATTTAAAGAGTTGTGTGGAAAGGCTTGGGCTGAAAAGTATGGGTTTTTAACAATTATAAAGGAACAACCATTAAACAATGGTCGATACAGGATAGGATTTGATAAATTTATACTAATACATTGATCATGATGTAAAACATTCATTGTTGTACAACACGTCTTGCTACAAACATGGTTAACCAAGAAAAGTTAATAAAGGAAATAAAATCACTTAGTGATTCTATTCGGGATAAAAACAGAGCATTAAAATTAGGTATTAGCGAAAGGGAGAAATTTCTTGAATCTACTTTTAAACCTATTACTGAACCCTTGAAACAATTAAACAAAAAATTTGCTAAACCCGTTTTGGAAGGAGATGCAATTGCACCTATTACAAAGTTTGAAAGAGAAAATGTAAAATCAGAAGATTTTAGTGATGAAGACCCGGAATCCTCTACATATAGTGGTTTTACCGGTGGAGAACCCGAAAGAGAGCTAGAATCACCAGACTATAGTGAGGAACCCTGGACCTCTTGAATGTAGAATGGATTTGAATTTTGATGCAACCAGGGTCGGCACAGAACCTTCAACTTCAAGCCAGCCTCAGCAACAAGATTTTACACATTTATACACTCCAATATCACCGGAAGATGTAACTGTCTGCGAGGCTGACTCAACTACACGTTATGTTCAGCCAAAGCCTTGGGTGTTGATTATTAACAATGTTTACAAAGTGGAATTGGTATGTAATAGATTAAAGGAGCTGATGGTACAAGATCCCGGGCCTGCGCTTTCAAATAGACATACATTTCATCTGGGGAGCACCTGCGCGGGGCTCTTCGTCTGACAGCTCTTCACGTACGACGGACGAGGAGGAGGACGACTAGTCATCTTTTTTTAAAACTCCGTTTGAATGACCTTGACCTTTCCCCCTCCACTGAGTTTATTTAAGGTGCACTCTCACTGACTACAGCATCATTTCATCGCGCACCTTCACCGCAGCAACATGGAGAGTCAACTCAACTACTGTTGCGAACAAAAATGTTTTTTCATGGCCGAATGACATTGATGTGGTAGATGGTCTGGCTTGTAGAAAATGTGAAGCTTTTGGTCAGTGCATGTGTAAGTGCAAGTCTTGGAAGAAGCCGAAACCAATGTTGAAGACATTCCATGTGTACCAGATGAGAGGGCATAAGTACACTTGTTGCCCTGAACGTTGCATTGAATTTAATCTAAAACAGCTAACTGGCTGCAAATTGTGCAACAATCATTTTGCAGGTTTTTGCAAACATTATTTAGGAGCATGTCAGTACAGATCAACTTGGCATACCGAAGCACTCACTATGAATGAAATCGGTATAGACTCACAAGAGTAGTCTTTCTACTCTTTGACTTTTTTAAAACTCCCTTTGAATGACCTTGAAATTTCCCCCACCACTTCCCCATATATCTAGAGTACGCAGGGCCCGGAGGTCAGTCGCTCGGCGGTTGTCGTAGGGTGCACATCCATGTTGTGCAATCTGCTGTGTAGTTTTCATTTTAACCAGTTCAAGGTCACCATACTTAAACTCTGGCAAAAAACGTCAAGCTGTTAAAGACAATCCTAAGTCCCTGGTTCACAGTCAACCTCAAGGTCGTCACACTTTAACATGTAAAATTTAAGGTAGCACCGAAACGGTGCTACCTGGCTTGACATTTTCAAGTTTCACGAGGTCATCGCAGTTCCCCCCACCACTTCCCATATACCTAGAGTGCGCGGGGTCGGACAGTCAGTCGCTCGGTGTCTGTCGTAGGGTGCGCATCGCGGTTGCAGTAATGGTCGAATGGGGGCTTCTGGGCCAGTTCAAGGTCACCCGAGCGGTGTCACATGACGGTTTAGGCAGAGTAACGTTGCAAACTTCAAGTTTCCTCGGCACTTTTGCTGTTTCTCATCGCAAATTTGCTCCAAGTCGTCAAGGTCATGGTAACTGTGACTGAAACTCGGAGCGTAGTGCGAGAAACAGCAAAAGTGCCGAAAAATTTTAGGTTTCAGCGTGACCTTGACCTTTTGTGACATCGATGACGTCATCTTGGTGACGTAAGGGGTGGTGACGTCATCAGCACGTCATTTCTGTGACGTCATGGGCGTGACGTCATGGATGTGACGTCATTGGTGATGACGTCATCGATTGCGTCATCGATGACGTCATCGATGACGTCATCGGTGAGGTCATTGACCTCGATGACGTCATCGCTCGGGTGACCTTGAACTGTTCCAAAAGCCCCCATTTGCCACTACTGTTTTTATTAGAGATCATTTTAAATCACAATACTATTATGAAATAGCTTAAAAACATAGCCGACTCAGCTGTACATCCCTTCTAATATTATAAATGCAAATGTCCGTTTGTTTGTTTGTTACGCTTTCACGCGAAAACCACTCAAAAATAATAAATAAATAAATAAAAATGCCTTTATTTTCGAGCGGTTCTCAGTACATATACTGTTTTACAGAATAACTCTTGTCATCTAACATTAACTAAAATTACACAATATGTACAAACAATATTTACAATAAAACAGAGGATTTACATTTTAGTAAAAAATTCCTTTAATCTTTTCTTAAAGGCATGGACTCCCAACTCTTTGAGGTCCCAGGGGAAGTCATTATACAAATTAGGCCCAAAATAGGCAAAACTTCTTCGCCCGATTTCCAACTTCACTTTTTGGAAGTGAAGTTGCTTGTCCTGTTGGGTGTGGCGCTGAGAAATCCGATCACGGGTAACAAGCCTCTCTAGCAGGTAAATTGGCTCATTTGAAACCAATACCCTATGAACAAGAGAGCATGTTTGCATACGGCATACGAGTGCTGATGGCATAAGTCCGGCAGCACTCGCAAAGGCAGATATGTGGTCTCGTTTCCGAAGGCCGTAGATGTATCGCACAGTGGTATTCTGTAGCCTTTGGATTCTGTACATTTCTTCATTGGATATGCCGTTTCCGTATGTAGGGAGGCAATAGTAAAGCACTGAAAGGACAATAGACTGAACTAGCTCCAATTTGGCTGTCTCAGGTAGAATTGACCGGCATCTGTAAAGTCTACCCAAAGCCAGCTGAGAAACGTGAGTGATGTGATCAGTGAAAGTGAGACCACTGTTAAGAATGACGATTATCATAAAACTTTGTAGGCTACACGTATTCTTGGAAGTATCAGATGTAACATAGGATAAGTTTAATAAAATAGTTTTTAATGAAAGATAAAAATTGTTTGTACAATAGTCTGGAAATCTTAATTTCTCAATTTTTCCTGGTTGCTAAGAAACGAATTCAATAAAAATTCAAATTTTTTGTATTCTATTGATTTATTAATATAGGGTAAGCGTAACAGCTAGTGAGCTTAGCAAACGAGCTAAACCTGACAGCGGGTGAACGTAGAGAACGAGCTAAACCTGACAGCGGGTGAGCGTAGAGAACGAGCTTAACCTGACAGCGGGTGAGCGTAGAGAACGAGCTAAACCTGACAGCGGGCGAGCGTAGAGAACGAGCTAAACCTGACAGCGGGTGAGCGTAGAGAACGAGCTAAACCTTACAGCGGGTGAGCGTAGAGAACGAGCTAAACCTGACAGCGGGTGAGCGTAGAGAACGAGCTAAACCTGACAGCGGGTGAGCGTAGAGAACGAGCTAAACCTGACAGCGGGTGAGCGTAGAGAACAAGCTAAACCTGACAGCGGGTGAGCGTAGAGAACAAGCTAAACCTGACAGCGGGTGAGCGTAGAGAACGAGCTAAACCTGACAGCGGGTGAGCGTAGAGAACGAGCTAAACCTGGCAGCGGGTGAGCGTAGAGAACAAGCTAAACCTGACAGCTGGTGAACGTAGAGAACGAGCTAAACCTGAGAGCGGGTGAGCGTAGAGAACGAGCTAAACCTGACAGCGGGTGAGCGTAGAGAACGAGCTAAGCCTGACGAGTAACACAAGAGAAGCCGCGTTTAAAAGGTAGCTAGTTTAACTTTTTTTTCTAAGACATCGTAGCTAAAAGCACATGAATAGTTATGCATGTTGTGTATTTGCGATTGATTATTGTAATCACCACTGTGGTTTAATGCATAATATAAATTTAATCCCACAATTACACCTTGATGTATTATGTAAACATCGATAGCTAAACATTGAATAATAGATTGTTTAGCCTATGGGAAAGTGATTGAGTTGCCGGCTCAACTGATTGAACTGTGTGATACTTATTTAAAAGTGATTTAATATAAATCCCCCTTTCAGTACCTAGTTATACACTTGTTTATTATCTATTACCAACCAGCATAATTAATAATAGTTTTAAATACCATTTATGAAAGAAATGACAATATTAAACTATAATTTTAATCCATCTTTAGTTGTAACACAAAGAATAGATTTGTAATAATTGTTGGTAAATTATTATATGTTTTTCTTGCTAGAGATAAAGGTAGCCTAAAAATTAAAATTGAAATACAAATTTTAACGATATTTATTATTTTTTGAGACTTGATATCTTTTGATGGCTTAAAACGACTTTTGGTGACGTCAAACCTTTCCAAAGTGCGATATGAGTTTGTATGAACTTACTCAAACAAGAGAAACAAAGTTTTAAACTTATATAAAAAGTTATTGTGAAACTTATTATTATTTTTAGTAATTCTAGAACAAATATCAATTACTTTTTAGAACTACTTAAAACATTAATAATAAATGCCTTAAAGCCAAATTAGCCTAAACATAGCAAAAATATTAGTTCGATGATATTGTAAGGGGGGAACTGGAGATAGTATTGTTTATTTAATTATTAATTATTGATTGTTTGGGTTTTAAATTGTGGGTTTCAGGTGAGGTCAAGGAAGTAATGTAAGGAGGAAGTATTTGAGCTTGCTGTTGTATGAGTAGACTGGAACTGTTATTAAACAATAGCTTGTTTATGCTGACCTATTGGTAGCTCTGGCTTAAATAGGTCAACAGACTTAGATTCGGGGGAGTGTGTCTAGTGCAGTGATGTGAGTGTAAAGGTTTAGGGGGGTTAGGTCAGAGGGGCCATGGGGCTCAAGGCCTGGGGCCCGGGGTAAGTCCAATTTAGTTGGGGTTTTCTAAATTAAGGGGGGTCCGATCCAAAATTGATTATTTTGTTTAAAGTTTTTCTATTTTAAAGGTTTGAGTTATTTCTTTGGGAGTTCCATTCTACTTAACCCTAACATTAAATTTAATAAATGTATAAGTTGAATTCCGTTCTTGTTTATCATTAGTTTGAAACTATTGTATTTCCTGTTATGTTGATTTTAATATCTGTTAATTATATTTGGTTTGAATCTTAACATGTCTCTTTTTATTTAATGAGCTACGCCCTCAGTCATGTAGTGTGGCTTCTCAGTCTGGCCAACTGGGAAGTCGCACTCATGACAATATGTTGCTTATTATTATTAAGTACACAATATTTTTTGAAATCTAGTTTTCTTTCAACTATTTGCTTGACAAAAAATTTTAACATACATTTTAATAAGTTAAAAGTATAAACAAATTTCTTTGTCAGATGTTAATATGAAATTTATTACAAAACATATTATAGTTCATTGTGGAAAGTATAGGTCACAACCGACAAAATATTACCATTGATTTTAGTACTATTTTACAAATAACAGCAAATGGGTTTGTTTTGATAGTTTTTCCACCGTATATGTAAGTTTAAACTAAGCAATATTGAATTAAATTTTTTAATTATTTAATACTCCATTTTATGATTAACGTAACAAAATGTTTTGCTATATGCTGACATAATTATTATAGAAATACATTTTGTAAAAAAATGTTATAGGTATTTGTTTTTGTGACACTTTCTAATTCATAATATCTATAACATTTGTTTTGATGTTTACCATTTTTTAACAACATAAAAAATCACAATAAAATTAATGTTGCTCTAATGACAAATATAAAAGAACAATTTTTAGATGGATAGTAATATTGGCATCTCAAATAAACATTAAAGGTGAAATATATGCAAAAACAGGTAGTGGAGAAACGCTGAAAAACCAAGTTAAATTTTGTAAACAGCCGAGAAACTCAACAAACGTGAGAAAGAAATTTGTTTCCCCAAGGTGCGAAAACGTGACTTGAGAGCATGATGGCGAATGTTGACTTGAAAAGCTGGAATTATTTTACTGAGGATTTTGTGAAATGCTTTTTAAGGTTAAACATTTTTAACAGCTGTAATGCCATCTAAAACACTAAGATAATAAATTATAATGATATATCTGTGTTACAATTTTATAATGCATAGAAAATAAATGCAATAAGTGAAGTAAAGTACTATTCCAAACTTTTTGAAATAAACTTCTAATTAATTAATAAAAAACATAGAAAAATTATTCAATAATTGGAGTTATTTGATTTCACTTTATTTTCATTACAGTTGAAAAAAATACCCTCATACTATACAATCAATGTAATTTTAAATACCCCCGTTGCAGCAGACTCAGCGAATTTCCAATGGAATTTCAGATTATTTACTTTCCCCATAAAAACACCATAGGATCGAGTATGTAGGTTTTCTGCCATTGGGTGTTGTTAGAAAATCTAAGTTAATCAATAATTGGTGAATGTAAACACACAATTGTATCAAACTCTGGCAATTTTTTATTTTCCCCATAAACCCCATGGGGGTGAGTATGTAGGTTTGCCGCCATATGGGTTTTGTAAGCAAGTATAAGTTAAACCTTATATAGATAATGTACATACCAAATTTGATTAAGTTATGTCAATAAATAAGCAATATATAGGGTTTTCTTGATTTCCCATAAGAATAACATGGAAAACACATTTTTGGATTTGCCCCGTAACCAGTTATGCTATGATAAAAATTCAAAATGCCAAGTTGTTTGTTTTTTTAAGCTCTTTTAAATAGTTTCAGTTAAAATTGATGAATTTTAAAAATTAAGGTCCAAAAATGCCAAAAACCCATTTTTGACCCCTTTGAAACCCCATAAAACCCCGTTCCCATAACCCGACAATGCTGGTTCGCGAACTCATGAAAATAGACCTGGTCTTACACCTCCATACCAAATTTCATCAAAATCGGAGGTCTCCTTCAAAAGTTATCAGTACCACGGACACATAGATATATAGATATATAGATAGATATATAGATATATATATATATATACATATATATGAAAATGAACGAATGGTGTTTTTGGCTCCTGGGGACCTCAAAATGAAAAAGTAAAGTGGTCCCGGGCTTAGGTCTTACCATGGCTACTACCGTAATAGCGTATTCCCTATAGGGAAATTCGCTAAAATGTACAATACTATTATTTTTTTATTCAGAAATATTTTTTCGTATTGCTCTGTAAACATTACAGTTTAAAAGCGTAAAGAAATAATCAATCCACTTGTTTATACATTTTTTCCAAGAAAATGAGTTCGAGATATTACTAAACAAAATAGCCATGATTACTTCCGAAAGTTCCTTTTGTATTTGAAAGAGAGGATAGGAAAATATTGAATTGTAGGCTATAAAACTAGTACTTTATTATATTAGTGGTAAGCAATTAAAATAAAAAAACAATTAGTTTTCCCTCAAAGGAAACACCACAACACCGTAAAATACCTGTCATATTTCATTTTACAGCTGATCGATCATTTTAACTTCAAGTTAAAAATCAATTAAAATTATTCATAAAGAAAACCCCTTGTTAAATTAATTGACACTCAGTTAAAACTTTGATCTATCACAAAAAATAACAAGTAACTACATTAAATTAAAATCAATACAGTATAAGTTAATTTGCGTCTTTACTTATCCTAAATAAGTACACAAACTTGAAATAGTTACTTTATCCAAGTGAGGCAAATCGTTTCCAAAGTACCGGAAGTTCGAAGACCGGAAGTAAAAGTGGCGGGGCGGAACAGGAAATGGTTTTGTCTGAAGTCAACAGCGCGTGGCCCGATGTGGGCTAACTTGATTTCTACGAGGGTTGTTGAGGAAAGTTTTATTGGATTTTAGTTCCCTATACTCTTAATGTCATGCTCAACATTTTTCAAACGGTCTAAGGTTATTATTATTAAATTTGTATTTTTTTCCTAAACATAGAATATAC
Source organism: Neoaliturus tenellus (assembly GCA_030545055.2). NCBI lineage: Eukaryota > Metazoa > Arthropoda > Insecta > Hemiptera > Cicadellidae > Neoaliturus > Neoaliturus tenellus. The sequence continues at coordinate 49,060,378 of CM061534.1, read as the reverse complement.
GTTTTAGAATTGTGTTTGAAATTCCAATTCTACGAGGGCCGTTTTTTTTTTCAACCTCCGATGGGTTAGAAATAAAAGTCATGTTCATGTAAAACAAAAATTTTTGTACCAAAAGATTGGTACACTTAAGTTTATTTTTCGACGTCGGCAGTAAAAGGGTTAATCACCAAAGAGATTGAGACATTTGTCATATCTGTGGACAAGTTTTTCAATACCCTCTTCAAAGAAAGTTGCCGCCGGCAGGGAATTCCGTATTCAGATAAAAAATTCCAACAAAAATTTCAAAAAAGTTAAACATTTTTTGTTTAAAAAATTCATAAAAACAAAAAATCAAAAGCTTGGTAGAACAAGCAGTAATGATGAATCTTTGGTTTTCTTTAAGAATTGTGTCAACTCGTTGAATCAGTTTCAAATGGTCGTTTCAAGTGACCTGGTTCAAAGAATTTACAGAATTATTAAAGAAAACCACAGATTCACCATTAATGAATTTTCTACAAAATTGTAAATGTTTTAGTTATTTTTTTTAATTTTTTGGAATTTTTTTGTTGTTGAAATTTTGTTCTCGGCTGGCGGCAACTTTCTTTGAAGAGGGTATTGAAAACCTTGTCCATAGATATGACAAATGTCTCAATCTCTTTGGTGATTATGTCGAAAAGTAACCTTAAGTGTACCAATTATTTGGTACTAAAATTATTGTTTTACATGAACATGCCTTTTACTTATAGCCCATCGGAGGTTGAAAAAACAGCCTTCATAGAAATTAATTTAATTTCCTCTAATTTAGAACGTAGTTTAGATACTGACAGTCTTATTTATTGTTTTATTGGTATGTATCATAAACATATAAATAAAGACATAACTAATACGTAAAGGCGTAATTATTTTACAGTAACCCTTCTCTTATCTCTTAATGGATATTAACGGTTGATATATCAAAAAGATTTCTTAAATAGTAGTTTTGCAATAAGGATTAAGATTTTTGGTATTTGAAGGTTAAGTGAAGCCCTGCAACTCATTTGTTTGTATATGAGATTAACGAAAAAGTAAAACAGTCGCAACATAAAAACCCCTGTAAAAGTTGGAATTAAAACAATTGAACTTAATTCGACTAAATCGGAATAACGCAGCAAAATGAGTTGTATAGGTACCTCTAGCAATTATGTATTGTTTGAAAAACACTTTTAAATAAAAAACTTACTCCTAATAAAGTTATAGCTTCCGATAAACATTCTAACTTTATCAGTAACGGATTTCTTAGTCCTGTAAAAAGCGTAAATTGTATTTGGAAGTTTCCCTTTTTAGTTTTATTTTCATACGACTGAAAACTTATAATCCCCCCTATATATTTTCAAAGTCCAGTAAAAATGTTTATTAAACTTGTTCTTATATTTATTAAATATATTTTGTATACATTTTTTTTTAATTATAATATTTAAAAACAGTTTACACACAGATGATACTTTCAATTCTGAAACACAGTTAAAAAATTCGTTGTTAATAAAAAATTTAATATTCTTCAAAAATACACTTAGTACTTTCGTTTCATTGTGTATAAAAATCTTATAAACATTTTTTCCAAGGCACCTGCAGTAGTCGACCAACTTATAGAGAGAGAGAGGCTTAAAACTAAGTTATAAGGAGCTTGAGAATAACACGTGGCAGAGGTGTTGCACTTGGTGGAAGTTTAAGACTTTAAAAAACTTTCCCCTGCTACAAAAAACTTTTAAATTCCGAAAAAATATCCTTAAAGCCACACTGAAAGTACAAAATGCTTGGCTAAATGTACAGGGAGAGGCTGTAAAATAGCGCGATTTTGAAATACACTAATAATATATAACAACAGAAAGATTATTGTTTTTACAATGATGAAAATTAATGTATTACCATAAACAAGTATTTTTTGTATGGTATTATTAAGGTAGCCTTTTCTTTTTGGTGTTTGACTTTGCATTAAATAAAAATATCTCTTCGCCGTCCTCTCATCAGATTTGACAGCTCCTACATTCTTTATTTAGGGCTATATCAAATGCAGTATTTTACAGGACGATAAGCCAGGAGCAAAACAAGATCTGAAGGAGAGAATCCACGAATAGTATGAGTGAGAGCTAAAAGTGTCAACTGTGGGGTGAGCCATGATCTACCAGTGCAATATACAATGAAACAAGTTTATTTCCAACCTAATTCACTCCTTTAGCTCTTTTGTTCTAGATAGACTTTAATTGAAGGAGTAACCTTAAATGTAGAAGTCAAGAGCTATCAAACCTCTAAACTTGCATGGGATCCATTTATGTCATAAAACTTGTTTATGTGATATTTAACAAATATTTTCCAAAATGACAGTTTTTATAGTAGGCCTACTCTGTTATTTTTCACTCAAGAGCTGAAAACTAATGTTGAATCTACCATCCTTTCTAAACACGTTATTATTGACTGTTTCATTGCTTCATCGCATATTTGGTGGGACAAAACATGGACTTGTAATAAAATATTATACATTTTAAAGAAAATCATTTTGATAAAAACTGCTCAGAGCTGTTTTGAGCATTCATTTTTTAATATTAAATTTTTGTTTTCAACATAACGTACATAATTCACCGACCTCTATAGAATGTTGTTGAATGAATATTTGAAAGTATTTTTGTGTTCAGAATATTTTTATTTAATAATATTTTTGTTGGATGAACTAAATATAATTAATCATAAAACAAAAAATACTATCTTTTTTATTATGTCCCAATTGCAAGGTTTACAAATGCAATACGTTCTTAATAATATCAAGAGTTGGGGAAATTTTTAATTACAAACACATGATCATTTAATAAAAGTAGCTCAAGGTCAAGACTGATCTACATATTAATAGGCAAGCATGTTTCGTTTCCTCCTTTTATTTCAGCTCATGTGCATCGCATGAGAAATCCGCGCATACCATTGGAAAGATATACTCCTGTAGAGTAGCAGAATTATATTCTAATTCACTTCCGACTTGAGGGCTACTCCCCACAGGCTTTCAAAGTTCCAATGTTAATATTATGGAGGAAGGAGAATTAAATGATTGAATCAACGGATAGCTGATAAAAACAACTGCTAGAAAAACAGGAATAACAGATGTTTCAGTTATAAAATGTTTTATTCTTGGATCCAGATCAACTGAAATTTTGGTCGAATTTCGATCAAGAGGCGATCTCTAGTAATTTTTAATAGGTAACTTGAACACTAAAAAGTACATCTGGAGAAAAAAATTACTAATTTATAGTTATTTTGAGTTTACTTTTAATGCTATGTAATTTTAGGTTACAAATCCACTGATATAAACATATATCAATACGTATGGTTTTAAACAAATTATATAATAACTTTGAAGTGTTTTAATAATAATAATAAAAAAAAAAGTTAACGATTTCACCCCTGTATAAACTTATTAAAAACTTATTTTTAATTTATTTTAAACTAAAGAATTAATTCATCTAGCAGATAAACATTTCACCCATTATGTTGGGGAGGGGGGGGAGTTAGATTGAAGTCGATACCCCACTGTGATTCTGCCCGCTTCAAAAGTTGGCAACAACAAAAGTATATTTTTCTGACTCCTTCGTGGAACAATATTTATGAACAATAATGGAGTTGGAGAGAGACCCTTGAATTAAATCCCGTTGACAATAAATCTTTCGTATTGTGGGGATGGTAAAAAATCTTTGTGGACGGTATCGTACATCAGAAAATATGAAGATATAAAATGATTTATAAACTTTATAGTGAAAAGTGTAGAGAGAATCAGATTAGAGGTTCCTCACTTATAACGGTTAGGAAATGTGTTTTTGAAACTGCCTTAGATTTAGGATGACGAGCTAAATTTTTAAGCCTCAGCTAATATAATTATATAATTATTGAAATTTTGAAAATGTTTGTGGTATCACTTTGTAGGTAACCTGGTGGAAACCATGACTTGTTCCTTTCCAATCTAGAAAAGTTGTTTTGATACCTTCTGAAATGGTCAAACTACAAAATAGTTGTTGGTGGTGACCTGAATGCTAAACTTGATGTGACAACCAACAAAAAATCAGAGTTTTTCCTAACCTCCTGAGGCAACACAACTTCTAGTGTGATTACCTTTTGCCCACCAGAGCTGGGAAATGCTTATAAAACGTCTTATAAATGTTTCATCTGGTCTAGATAATTGTTAAGTGTTACCTTTCCCAAGTTCAGATCATGATGGGGTTTTGTAAAGCTCTCACTATGAGATGTTTACTGAGAGGCCCAGGCGTAATTCTAACTTAAAATGGTTCTACCAAGGTGTTATTTTATTACAAAAATGAAGCGTTAAGCGACCTTGACTGGAACGACATTTTATATTTTTATAATGACAGTAATGCCTGGCTTACTGCCTTTTTTTACCAAGGTACACAATGTTACTGACCATCATATTGTACTTAAACAAATTCCACTTCTTTAAACAAAGATAACAATGAATAGTTTACACAAGAACTTTCCAACATGAAAGAGAAATTGCTTATTCTAGGAAGGGATTTTAAAGTTTCTCAGTCTCATTTAGTCTTATCAAAATTAATACTTAAAAAAGGAATACAAGGTGAAGATTGAAACTGAAAAGTTGGAAAATAATAAAAGGATAATTGAGTCCTGCAGCAATCAGTGCAAAGCAGCTTTGGGTGTTATTAAACAAAGTAATCATCCAAGTCAAAAAGATAATATTCTAATTGCCCCTGAGGAGTTTAATAACTTTTTGGGAACTCCGTTCTGGGTATTAAAAATAGTATTGTCGGGCCTGTCTCAAGACCACTTGAGCTGATGAGAACTCCTCCCGTTCCCCCAGGTGAATTTAATTGTAAGCAATTCAAAATGTGTAGAGCTGTCAAAATATTAAAAAGCTCTAGATCCCAAAAAATTTATGGAATGCAAAACAATCTATGAAAATTTTTATGGAATTCAAAACAATCTCTTAATGGCCATGATCTCGGAATTGTATATAAATTTACAGAACGCGTAAACCTAGTCTGATTAATGGGGTTTTCGTTGATGAATAAAAAATTTCACGGATATGTCCCATTTGCAAAAATGATCCGGGTCTTTTTTGGAATGCCCCGCATTTTTAAACAATTTTCTATTGAGTTCCCACATAATAAAAAATGGTTAAGACACCCAACCTTACCTAACCTAACCTAACCTAGGCCGTCCCACTGATATCCCGCGACTGACCCGCCGGGAGAGCTGCGGGGCAGTTAGGTTAGGTTAGGTTGGAATGTCCCCGCATTTTTAAACAATTTTCTATTGCCTTCAACATGTCTAAGGAATGTACTGCAGGATAAAATTATAGAAACATGAAATAGAAACATGAATGAAACATGAATGGTAGAAACATGATGACGACTGAATATGTAAGTCGAGCGCGCAACCATTTATCAGCCTACCGATAAGCAGGCGAAGGACCCAAAGATAATCTTCCTGATAACGATCACGATAAAATAACTTCCCACTTGACTACCAGTCGTGTCTTAACCATTTTCATTATGTGGGAACTCAATAGAAAATTGTTTAAAAATGCGGGGACATTCCAAAAAAGACCCAATGACCCAAAGATATTCCTGAGAGTTATAGGCCTATCACGATTGTGTCCCCGATATCAAAGGTAAAAGAAATTCAGGTTCATAACAGGTTAGCAGGTTCTTTGATGAAAATAAGATTGTCCATCTCAGTTAGGTTTAAAGAGTGGGAAATCCACCTGTGATGCTATTGATTGCGTGCTTCGAGAGGTTATTGAAGCCTTTGTGGGAACACATGTTACGTTGCCTAGCAACGGTTTTTGTTGATAGAAAAGGTTTTGTTTTTGTTTTGATAGTAGTTGGGAGAATAGATTAGATTGACCTGTTACATCTTGTGACTCAATAAATGAAGTTTCCTGTAATAGTCGTCTCGTTATTCCCTCTCCCAAATTGGTGACCCCTCGTACAACGAATTTTTCTAGTGCAACAAACTCTACCGTATCATGTCCCTGGAAGACCTTCAAGCTCAACTCACGGCTCTGCAAGAGGAAACTGGTCGATTGAGCGCCGATGTTCGTCGCAGCAATGACACGGGTACTGCTACAATTCATCGCGTAGCAGTGAAATTGCCACCATTCTGGGCAGATCGACCAAGCTTATGGTTTGCTCAAGCCGATTCCCAGTTCGCCATCTCGGGCATTACAAGCGATGACACCCGTTTTCACTATGTCGTGTCTCAACTCGAAACTCGTTATGCAGCGGAAGTTGAGGACATCATTACTAACCCTCCAGAGAAAGACCGCTACAAGACCCTGCGAACCAAACTCGTCGAGAGACTCTCTGCCAGCGAGGAACAACGTGTGAGGCAACTTATTGGCGAAGAGGACATCGGTGATCGAAAACCGTCACAGTTCCTTCGACACCTTCGCTCACTGGTTGGGACTACACAAGTTCAAGATACCTTCCTCCGAACACTGTGGCTACGCCGTCTCCCGCAGCATGTCCAAGCCATCCTTATGGCCCAGAATGAACTGCCTGTCGACAGACTAGCGGAAATAGCCGACAAGATCGTGGAGGTGTCACCGGTCTTTTCACCAGTGACTGTCAGTGCTGCGAAAAAAGTCGTGGATACACGAATGGAAGATAAGGAAGAGCTATCCACTGCCGTCACCCAGCTCGCCCGACGATTGGACGCACTTGAAGCCTCTTTCAGGCGACATCGCTCTCGCTCCCATAGTCGCCATAGATCTAACTCTACCTCCGAGACGCAATCGCCATTGGGAAATCGTTTGTGTTGGTATCATGCAAACTTTGGCGAAAAAGCTAAGAAGTGCACATCACCTTGTTCAAATCAGGGAAACGCCAAGAACAGCCTGTGACGGCGGCAACAGACTGTCATGACCATAGCCGCCGAATTTTCGTCTCTGACACTACCACGAAACTGCGATTCCTAGTGGATACTGGCTCGGATATATCATGTTACCCACGACGCCTCCTTCGGGATCGACGCTCGCCAACTAACCTCGAACTTAGCGCTGCTAACGGCACTACAATCAAGACATACGGTGCCTACAACTTAACCCTCAATCTAGGACTTCGCCGAAGCTTTATTTGGCAATTTACTATTGCTGATGTGAGTGTCCCCATCATTGGATCGGATTTCCTCAGCCACTACAACCTGCTTCCAGACTGCCGACGGATGCGTCTCATTGATGCCACTACGGGTCTCTGCACTGATGGACAAATTTCAGGAATCAGACAAAGCAGCGTAAAATCAGTTGTATCCACGTCTCCATTCTCCAGAATTCTCCTGGAGTTCCCCGAGATCACTCGTCCACCTGGTCTGCCTCGTGAGGTGAAGCACAAGACACTTCATCATATTCGGACAACTCCTGGACCGCCAACTTCGTGCCGACCAAGACGCCTCGCACCTGAGAAGTTGACCATCGCTAAGCGTGAGTTCGCCGAGATGACACGTGTGGGTACAGCACGACCATCAGACAGTCCCTGGGCGTCTCCGCTACATTTGGCTCCAAAAGGCGAAAACGGATGGCGTCCCTGTGGAGACTACCGTGCTCTGAACGCCCGCACGATTCCCGACAGGTACCCTGTACGGCACATCAACGATTTTTCCCAGGTTCTCTCAGGTAGCACCATATTTTCAACTATAGATTTAGTTAAGGCATATCAACAAATTCCGGTTAACCCAGATGACATTTGCAAAACAGCTATCACTACACCATTTGGACTTTACGAATTCCCATTTATGACCTTTGGCCTGCGAAATGCTGGTCAAACTTTTCAAAGGTTTATAGACGAAGTTACGTTCGGCTTAGACTTTTGTTTCGCTTATATAGACGACATTCTAGTTTTCTCAAAGACTGTAGAGGAACATGAAAAACACCTAAAAACGTTATTTCAACGCCTCTCAGAGTATGGGGTTGTATTGAACTCCTCTAAATGTGTTTTTGGCGAACAACAAGTAACATTTTTAGGGTATAGAGTGTCAGTTTCAGGTATTTCCCCACCTCAGGAACGCATTACTGCGCTCCAGGAGTACCCGTTACCACAGACTATGCGAGGACTTCGTCGATTTCTGGGAATGATGAACTTCTATCGCAGATTTTTGCCCCATGCTGCAGAGCATCAAGCACCTCTACATTCTATACTCAGTGGATCAAACTCGACAGGTTCACGTCCTGTTCCATGGACCCCTGAGCTGGAAGACGCTTTTAAGTCTTGTAAGTCTAGTCTCTCATCAATGACTCTCTTATTTCATCCAAAGCCCAATGCTCCACTAGGACTTTTTACTGATGCTTCTAATGTGTCTGTCGGAGCATGCTTCAACAATATGTGGACGATTCATGGCAACCCCTTGGTTTTTTCTCAAAGAAATTATCACCCAAACAGAGCAGTTGGCCAGCATATTACCGAGAACTTCTCGCTGTTTATGAAGCGGTGCAGCATTTCCGCCATCTGTTGGAAACTGCATCATTCACCATTTTCACCGATCACAAGCCAATTACATTTGCTTTCAGCCAAAAACGTGACAAACTTCCTCCAGTACAGTTAAATCAACTAGCTTTCATATCTCAATTCACAACCGACATACGACACATTTCAGGATCAGCCAACATAGTCGCTGATACACTCTCTCGCGTTGAGGTTTTGTCAAACAATTCCTCCATTATAGTAGATGCCAATACTATAGCGCAATTTCAAGCAAATGACCCTGAAATTCAAAGAATCTTAAATGGTGATGTTAAAGATTCATCACTTAGTTTGACAGGTGTAAAAATACCAGGAACAGACCTCGTAATATACTGCGAAACATCTTCTTTTAATCAAGGTCCATTTGTCCCGGAAACACTTAGACGTAAAGTTTTTGACTCACTACACAATGTAAGTCACCCTGGTGCTAAGGCATCTGCCAAACTGGTCTCACAACGTTACGTGTGGCCCCGTATACAGCAAGATTGTCGTAACTGGGCTCGTGCGTGTCAACTGTGCCAAAGATCCAAGGTTTCACGACATGTTCATTCTCCTCTGGGAGAATTTCCATCCCCTTCAGCTCGTTTTGAACACATTCATGTTGATCTCATCGGACCACTTCCTCCAGCTGGACCATACAAATACTGTCTTACGGTCGTCGACCGATACACTAGATGGCCTGAAGTATATCCTCTTCAACAAATAACCGCTGAAGAAGTTGCACAATCTCTTGTGACCTGCTGGTTTTCGCGTTTCGGCTCACCTGCACGGATCACTACTGATCAAGGTCGTCAGTTTGAGTCCGCTCTATTTCGTGCTCTTGGCGGTACATTTGGTTCAGAGCGACATCGAACCTGCAGTTATCACCCCTGTGCTAATGGCATGGTCGAGCGGTTCCATCGGCAACTCAAGGCTGCCCTTATGTGCCATCCCGGTTCATCATGGCTGGAGGCTCCCCTCTCGTCCTTCTAGGAATTCGAAGCGCCTTCCGCGAAGACTTGCAAGCGTCATCAGCAGAACTTGTATATGGACAGCCACTGCGTTTGCCTGGTGAATTTTTCGTTCCTCGAGAAGGTACAGCATGTCAGGAAGACCCCTCGGATTATGCTGTCCGCCTTCGGAACCACCTGTCATCTGTCCGTCCAGTGCCTGCCACTAATCACTCCAGGACGAAGTATTTCGTACACAATAACCTCGACAAGTGTACCCACATATTCCTGCGGGACGACACCGTGAGACTTTCTCTCCAGCCGCCGTACATGGGACCCTACCCCGTTGTCCAACGAGATGGCAAGACTATGACCATCCTGCAACGAGGAGTGAAAGTACGAGTGAGTTTGGACAGGGTCAAACCGGCCTATACCCTGAGGGAAAATGACATGTCTGCCAAAATTTTGAAACCTTCGACTCCAGATCAACCAATCATTCCGTGTCAAGTGCCACCCTCCAATAAAGAAGACACACCGTACAAGACGCGCTCAGGTCGCGTCGTCAAATTTAAAACCCCCTGACTTCCTGTCTCCGTGGGGGGCTCCTGTGGGAACACATGTTACGTTGCCTAGCAACGGTTTTTGTTGATAGAAAAGGTTTTGTTTTGATAGTAGTTGGGAGAATAGATTAGATTGACCTGTTACATCTTGTGACTCAATAAATGAAGTTTCCTGTAATAGTCGTCTCGTTATTCCCTCTCCCAAACCTTTGAATGTGTTTTGCCCAGGCCACTCTCCGTGACCTCAGCAAATCATTTGACTGTATAGATCACAATGACATCACCACCAAGCTCAAGCATTATGGCATAAGGGTTGCTGACTTTAGTTTTTAGGCCTAACTTAACCATCGCCATGATTCCCAATACTTTGAAAATATATAAAGGACGTAATGGGGGGGGGGTTTCAAGTACATATACAAAAATTGGCCATTCATATTCAAATCTATTCTTACGCCAATAATTCTTACAAATCTTTTTTGCAAAATAACTTAAGGACATGTGGTTGAACTAAAAATCTTATAGTTTAACTATTTTTTCTAATATTTTTGAAAATATAGAAGGCAGAGAGATTGGGCGGTAGCAGTTAGGTTGCATAGAATCTCTACGTTTAAAAATTGGAACGACAACAGCATTTTTCAAGCACTTCGGAAACTTTCCTGTTGATAGGCTCATGTTATAAAGGTATGTACAATATAAAGGTATAAACAATATTGGGGGCTTAATTTTTTTTTTAATTGTTGAGCTTACTTTGTCCAAACCTGATGCTTTCTTATATTTCAAACCACGGATGGATGATATCTTAAACTTTACAAGTTAAAGTAGGTTGCACGAAAACAGGCGACTGATAAATAATGTTTTGAGGAAATACAATATTGTAATCGTTGACCTGATCTAAATGTTAATTATTTACCTGCGCTCTTAGTCTGTGAGGAGCAATTAAAAAATTTGAATTGAATTCATTAGCATTCTGTACATGAACAGACTAGATTCCATTTTCACCAATTAGTGAATTAATTTCGTTCTTTTCTTGGCTCTCACCAATTAATTCATTTGCCACTCTCCATTGTAATTTTATATCAATTGACTAATTTTCAAACTTTTCTATATAATAAAATTACTTTGCAGTATTAATAACCTCGTTCGATATATTTCTATACTTAGTATAATACTGTTTAACCTTAGCGTTGTTTGACTTTTTCATAAGCAACTTAAGATGTTTTCCTTTTTTAAATTCTGTTAGATAACCTATCAGTAGTCCATGGCTTTAACTTTTACATTAGCTCGCTTTTATTAAACAACACATTAATCTTACATCGATTTATTCTAGATTATAAAATATTGAAGAAGAATTGAAAAGCGTTCGACACTGATTTTTTTCATAAACAACATTCCAGTCAAATTATTGAGCTCATATTATTTTAATTTTTGAATATAATGTTAAATATTATGTTGGTATTGATTCATCTCACTTGCAGAACATTGCATTTAGTTACAATTTCCAAGTTACAGGTTAAAATTTGTTATAATTTTCATATCAATGAACTTACCCTTAAATAGATTTTGGTAATAGTTTTGGGAATGAAAAATAAAAATAAATTTTTCCGAAAAGTACAGAAAAATAATGTTACTTCTCAGTCCCTATTTTATTTATATTTAAAATATTTCTGAAAGATTTGCTAGATCAAAAGATTTAACTAATTAGTTTTGATCCTGTATACGTCAATAGTAATAAACAATCCTTTCGAAATTCAGGTATGGCACCTTCCAGCTCCCCTAACGGTAGTTGTGTAAGTTGGAGACTGTATTTACAATGAGGAGTGGGGGAACAGTTAACCCTCCCCCATTCCCCCCGACCGATTTCAACCCTTCTCTCAGTTTCACCCCTTAAACAGTTAACACCATCCATTAACCCCCAAATGGTCGGAAATTAGCAGTGATTCAGTTGTTGCGTCAGTTAAGAAAGAATTAAAACTGATTTATAAACGGAATATTTTACATATTTACCAAGGGAGAATTCCGCTTAGAGTTTTGTTGCAAATTATGCAAGATTAATGGACATAACTGAGCTTATAAGCTTAAAATATGTTTATATAGACTATACATATGTGAGATTAGTCATAAAGTAGGTTTTATCATTCTGCACGAAATCAGCCTGTGTTTTATTCTCTCAGTAGTACCAAAACCGTTTTTTTCTTTGTCTTAGGACTGAAAAATGAGCTGGAAGATTTTTAGGTCCTGGGGCAGAAAAACCAGATGTTCGCTAAGTGTTATTTATTAACTTTCTATGCAGAATATTGAAATTCAAACGTTATGTTAAAGCATTGTTTGTAAATAACAATAACAGAAACGTAAACAGAGTATATTACGTTATTTGCAAATATAGCCTAAAAAATACAATTTTAATCCTATACTATAATATGAGCAATGTCTGAAGGGATGTGTGTTCCACGATCTTGAAATCTAGTGCTAGATTTTCTTAAACTTTGTATTTAAGAGTGTTTTGGCCCAAAAAGATTTTAGAAATAGCCTCAATCTCAGTAAAAATCGAATTTGATCTAAATTTAAGTTTAAAAAGCGTAATTTTTAACATTGGACTTATGCGTTGCTATTTTGGTAACGGAATAACAACCACAAGTGAACAAAAATAAAGGAAGACTAATTTTAAACGTTTTTTTAACAGCTGTTTTCTGTGAAGAGTCTGGTGTAAATTTAATAGCTTGATTACCATGACACTATAACAGAAGTGAATTAAAATCAACGGGCAAGGCTCGGTTAACCTGGTACTATTTTTAACGATTAAAAGAGTGATTCTGCATTATGATAAAAAATATTGTTCATCACTTGGAGTAAAATTGTCTTTTTAGGGCTTAATCATTTTCTTAAACTTGGCTGCGCCTCGTTTTTAATAGAGAGTTTTTGCACATACGGCAAATGAATACGGTAAACGCTAAACGCTATTTCATTTATGTTTAATTACCTACTCTTAATGTTTGAAATTATGGAAAACGTGTTGAAAAGTGGCCAATGGTAAACACTTCACATTATTTATCCGTTTTCACCACCCTGCAAAGGGTATTATCTGTAAATTTACTAATATAAAAATAGCGTTTAGCGTTTGCCGTAAAATTTACCGTACATCGCAAAAACTCTCTAATATACGATTGAGCGCTAAAAAACCCCACTTTTGGTCCTAGTGATGAAAATTACTATTTGACTATTGTCTACTATAAAGACTTTAAAAGAAAGACAACTATGATAAAACTGCTAGGTCTATTAAAAATGTGAACTATTCAAACAATAAAATTGTTACGTTTCAAGTAGCTTTTGAAATTAACCCGAGATAATTGAAATATTACTTTCAAGTTAAGTATATTTTTCAGTCGTTTTGCAGGGTCTTATGTAAATAATAAAGCATTTAAACTCCGATGTATGTTTCAAACAATTCAACAATAATTATAAATAGCAATCTAGAAAAAGAACTATAAACATTTATTTGTAGAATATTTTTAATATTGCATATGATAATAATAAAGAGTATGAGAAAAATAAGTTGTACAACATAATATGATGATAATATGTTCATGATAATATGTATGAACATAATACGGTCTTGAAAAAAACTATGTTTTTTCAACATGCCACCCCAGTGTGCAAAAAATTTATGGAATATGAAGCACACTTTTGTGTTGTTATAAACGATTATATTATCAAATATACGACGAGTTTTATCTTTATTGACTGTAATTTACATTAAAAGTTCTAATGTGAATTAAAGCAATCTTTGATCTAGGAATAGAAATTTTTCATAGTCCTCATAAACAATATATATAATAAAATATTATGGGTGCTAATTAAAAGTTTAAAAAATATGGTTGTATTCTACCAAAAGTAGTAGTTCTAGAAAAACATTTTTACCAGGAAGTTTATTTGTAACCATTGGGTGCGCACAGTGGAATGTGAATTAAATACTCGTTATATTTCAACATGATGATTATAATTTATAATGTAAATGTAAATTTCTGGATGAAGAATACGATGTTATATGTAATAGATAGATTTGAACACCATACGTTTCTATTGAACTATAAAACCCAATTGTATAACATTAGAAATGAATTAACGATTTCTCTTTTTTAATCAATAATACATTACACATAGTCCAATCCAGTGAAAAGTAACTTGATTGTGACCTAGCAAGACGTGATTTTCTGTAAAGTCAACTTGGAGCTCTTCGTTTCAAAGCCAACCCAATCTCTCTCAACAAACCAGGGCTTATCTTTATCTCTATAAATATTTAGTTTGGTTCAGCCCAGAAATTGTTTTGAATTTTACAAACAAATGTGTAGTTAATTTTCCATCTGTTTATAGTCACCATATTTATATTATTTTAATTACCTCAGGCCATTTCAAGGCATTAAATTGGATATAGTTATCCACTTATACTGTAAAAATATTAATTCGTCAGTAATCTAAAAATGAGGTTCATTTTTAATGAAATTTTGCCTTCAATGTAAGATAAGATCGATTTCATTTATGAACATTACATAAATATTTCAACTAAAATGTTAATTTTACATTATTCCGAAAACATAAATGGAATTTACCCTATTATTAGTGTTAATAATAAACTTTAAATAAAATAAAATAAAACGTTTAATAACTGTCAATAAAATTACACTCAAGGTCTTTGTTTACTTTTATACATAATTAAATAATATATTTAAAACAGTTACTGTTTTTACTTTTCTCGTGAAGGGAAAATTTTATTGAATTATATATTAGATATATCAGATGGATGATGGATGACCAATAAATACACTATTTTTATATATTAACTAATTGTGATTGACAACAAGTTATTAATTTTGACCCACCTATTAATTATAAAACCAATAACATAAGATTCATAAAAAATTTCATGTTAAGATATTATCTAGTTTTTTACTTTAGTAACAAGGCTTTGTGAAGCAAAATATCAAAAGTAGGTAACAGAAGCATAGTTATTACAAATTAAATAACTGGCCAAAGTATGAATGATGAATTAAACTATTTTGTAACTATAAACTTGGTAAATAGTTTCATTTCATCCAGACTCTTTATTACTTTCGTCAGCCTGCAAATTCCTGCGGGTTCGAGAGAATTCCTTTGACTTGGAAATGGAAATACCTGAAAGGCAAACGCAGAGCTTTTCTCTATGGAAGAAAGAAATTAAAAATAATCTTTTATGGACTTTGATATATTGAAAACACTAGGAACATTTCAACCATATACAAAAGTTCTAATATTAGTTCAATCTTTTACAAATACTGATTCAAACTAATTCTTAAACTATCATTTTATTATTAAATTTTATTCAATTAGATGTTACATGTCCTAATAAAAGTGACAATTCCTGGTATTTGCTCTTTTATGAATTTAAAATTAAACTTATTAAAAAAGTATGATAAGTGTTATTTATCTCCTTGTTAGCTACATTTAAATAGACTAAATATTTTCTTAGTTTTTTTGTTTAAGTTTTAAAATATAAACACTGGCTGCCATAATTATTTTTTATGCTGAAGGTATTTTTTACACATTTTATTGAATTAAAAATATTTTTACGTTTCCTATTTTAAAAATAAATAACAAAATCTCCTTAAAGCAAGTACCAATTATTACTTCAATTATTATTATTAGTATCAATTATTATTATAATTCAATGAAAACACTGTTGAAAAATTTTATTCCTTCAACTCCACATTGACAGTTTCATGTGTCATCGATAAATAATCAACCCCCTTAAAAAATTTAAAAATTCCACCAAATAATCATCAATGAAAGATATTCTTCGTTTATGGTAAAACAAAAATCCTGCAATAATGAGAAGTTGAAATTAAAATCTAATCAATTAAAAACCAAATGAACTAATAATAATTGCCGAAAGTGAATAATTAAGCGATTTCAAATCACTTCGGTCCAATTATACTTGGATGAGACAGGGAATTTTAGCACAGAAGAGGGCGAAGAGAGCGAGAGGGAATGGTGGGGAGAGGGTATTCAGGGGGTTGCAATAGGGGGTGGGGGGCGATAGAGCCACTGTACTCTTAGTTTTAGTTGAGACTTCTGCCAGACTACATCTATTGTTGCGCGAGATGCGGGAGAAATTCTGTTCGAATATTTTTTTTTTCGAAATATGTTTACACAATTAGTTTGTGAATCATAAGAATTATAGTGCGATACTGTTATATTGTGGATATAAACAACGCCCTTTTAAAAGTAGAAATTATCAATATTTAATGTTTGATTATCCAACTTTATGATTGTATCGTAAATTTTTGTTTTGTTTACTGTATTGAGAACGTAAACTTTAAAAGATGAAGTATCTCTTCTTAATGGCTTTTGTGATTCAAGGTACGTTTATTTATTTAATATTACTTAAAAGTATTAGAACTAATTAAATATTTTAGAATAGTGTAATTATAAATTAGATTATCTCTATATAATTTATCTATATTATTGAGTTTTATTACGATGAAAAGGTGAATGTTTTAGGTATGATTCCATGTCATTCCCAGGTCAAGGCCAAAACTAGCAATTATTTGAAAAAAATTTGAATGCTTGGTTTTTTAAGTGGTTATTTATAAGAAAATCATATATGACGCCCATCAAGGGTGGGATATTTACTGCCCATCAAGGTAAAAATCTGACTTTATAAAGGATTTAATTAAAAATAATTTATTTTCCTGGGGTTAATAATCAAACTTATTTTATAAACTATATGAAATTTATTTTTAAAATTGATATGCTAAACTGTCCATATTTAAAAATAAATTAAAAAATAAAATAAAAATAAATTATATTTTCTTAACAATTTATAGTTGAAATAAGTGGTTCAGTTAACTTAATAATTAAACATACACTTTGAAATTTTCAATGATTTTCTCTTATAACTAGAAGAATCCAACTTGAAACAAATTAAATATTCAGGACTTCTCTTCCTGGAAAATGTTTTATCAACCTTGTAAAGAGGATTATCTCAAGAAAGACTTTACATTTTATTAAGACCCGAGTGGAGATTGAAGTTTGCGTTTTCCTGTAATATTTAAGTAGCTGTTTTCTTAACTTTTAATACTTGCAGCTATAAGGTTGGTGAATGTAATATTTTATTACAAACATAAAAATAAGAATTTTCGCTAAGATACTAGTTTATATCAGAATATTGTGCCACTTAATTTTCACAATATCATATTTTCATTCATTTAGAGTTTTTTTAGTACGAATTAATCCATCGGAGAAGATGCCAATGAGAGCGTCTATCCCCCGGTGTGGCATAACTGTGAATTTTAAAAAAATACATATTATGTTTGCAAACCACTGATCGCTTAAAATTTTACTGTAAAACTAATTTTAAACCTTAACTTCCACAAGCCATTCAATCGCTTTGCTGTAGGGGCAAGTTTAGTTCGGATTTCAACAATTAACAAAAATGTTATGTTAGAGTAAATTTTGATGATTCATTTAAACAACAGTTTCAACAATTTAAACTAACTTTCAGAAACCGAATCCCTGCTATTTTGATTAAAGTACTATTTGTTAATAATTAGGGTTTATAACTTCTATGATGGTTTAAAAAAATCCCCAATATCAATTTAGTGAAATTTTTTAGTAACGACGGACAGAAATAATGAAAATAAAGAAGAAAGTGATATAAAAGGAGGACCTTAGTTACTACATAGGACAAAATGTTTAAATATGAAAAGTTTCAGATAACACAAGGAAGGTTGATAAAAAACCAATGCAACTCCACCTCTAAAAACCAATAGTCTTTAGGAAGCATACATTTGTAAAATCATGACTAAGGACAATTTGATTCAATAGAACAAACCATTTTGACTTCCGATTAAGTGATTCTGTAGTAGAATTTCAATATTTTTTACACCCTAAAGTGTGTCCTTTAAAGCGTTTAATAATCTATAGTCATAATGTACAGGAAGTCATATTACAGTACTGTGTATCTTTGCAAAACACAACCCAAATACTTATTCTTTTACAGCTAAATTCTAATTAAAATTTTTATTAATATACCTGACAGTGCTTGATATTATTGCATTCCCAAACGATTACATTACGGTACTTTTAATGACGATCTTATTCATTCTACAAACTCCCCTACATAACAGTTCCTTTGCTACTTTAAAAAGCCTATGAAATAACTCAATGGTTTAGCTTAGCTCACATCCAATGTTAATTTACGTAATTTTTATACTGACATTAAAAATTGTTATCTTATAAAAATCTGTTCATCATTTTAACCCCCTAAAAATCACCGCCATAAAAGAAGGAAGAGTTTTAAAAATAAAATAAAATATCACCTCTTATAGTTTTTAAATTATAGGATAAAAAGTTTCTATATCACTGAATAAATGGAAAAATAAAAACTCAATTAATAGACCTACACTTTTCTTATTTTCATAAACGTGTTTCTGAATAATAAAACAATTTGTTTTATGTAATGTATATAATCTAATAAAATGTATAAATAATAATAATAAAACAATATTTATAATTTTTATTAGTTTAATTACAATAAAGAAAAATTCCAGTTAAAGAACTCCATATTCGATGCAAGGATCAGGATTTAAATGAAAAAATGTAGCACATAGAGAGAAAACCAATGCAATATATACAAATTGTTTACAGAAGTGGCAACTAAACGGCCCTCATGACCCAGCGGGCTAGGGTTAGATCCCGGGCGACGGAATTAAACGCACAAACATTAGCGCCAGTCTATATTATGACTTACAGCCATAATGGCGATTCAGTGGTAGTAATGGAAATATATAAAACTATAACTTAATAATAATGAAAAAAAACTATATTAAGCTCTGTAATAATTTTTGTTGCACGTTTATGTCTATTTATTTATGACACAATTTCTACAATCAAAATCAAATGTATTTTAAGAAAAAATAAAATTAGATATTAGAAAAAAATTCCTCAATAATATCTTTAATTAAAAGTTAAGAAACAAAATATTCTCCAAACAGTTGCAGAGATAATCATAAGACTGATGGTATTCATTACTGAGTTAATAATTCCAAGTTGTTGAAGAAGTTTAATAAAAACATCGGGGCTGATTTACATAATACAGCAAAGCGTAACGCAACAAGAAGTTATGAAGTGGGTGTTAATTTCGGTAGTAGCTTATTCCAACCCCTGGGCCGCAAAGGCTTTTGATTTGTGTGAACCCAGCCAAGTATTAACTTGAACTGAAGCCAGCTCTCTCTTTCTCTTTCCCAACCACCCCCACTCACTCTCTCCACCTCCCCCCCACTCTCGCAATCTCCCAATTTCTAACCGGAATTTAATGAATGTGGCCACTTCCATTTCAAAAATTAACATCGTTATAAATCGTCAACATTAACCATTTATCATAAAATAATTACAATTTTACTGGATGATAATATTGTCCTTAAAGCTCTTAACTGAAATTGTTGCGTAAATATGTAAATATGAAACTTTATCTAAGAACACAGCACTGGTTTGTCATGAATTACGTTTACAATAAATGCATTTGATATCATTTTATCTTGAAATATGGTAAAGAACAATTGGTTATAGAACCATTTTTGTTACGTTGCTTTGAATAAATGAATAAAACTAGGTCTTCGTATATAAATTATGCTTGGAATAAATTGGAAGAATGACGAAAGATAATTGTTAACCACAGTATTTAATGAATCGATTTCATACTCAAAAATTTTAGTATTTGATTATTTTAATGAACTACATACATATTTACAACTGTAAAAACATATTCGTTTCCTCAGTATTGCTGATAAAAAAAAACGTAACTTCATAGATTTGCTTGACCTTCAAACGAATATGTATTCAATTTTTAAAATTGATTAAAAGAACATAGACAAACATTTGACTTATAAACAAAATAATATAAAAAATATTTTGAATAAAAATTGGCATTTTACAATTTTTTAAACAAAATAATGTAGAAACGTTCGTAGAGGGGCATCACAGGTTTAGTTGACATATAAGTTTTTTTGTAGGTGACCGCTTACATAGAAAGCTTTATGAATAAACCGAGCAATGTATACAATTAATTAGCTTTGAATTTTTACTTCGTTGACATCTTTAAAACAAAGAATGCAAGGGTTAACTGCAATTGTACTACATAAATTACTGGAATTTAGGCATCTCGCTAGCCTTATGGTTAGCGTCTTGGATTTCAGTTCAAAGAGGTCTGGGGTTCGATTCACTTGATGTCCACCACACTTTGATGGGTTTGTTTGGACCGCAAAAGCGTAAGGTACTAAGAATATAACTGAAACAAAATTGCTTCTTGCGTAGACTCAAGCGAAAAAATAAAAAGTAAACCCCCTAAAGCCTCCAAAGGAAAATTTATAATATATTAAAATTGAAAATTGAATATGAAGCATACGAGTGCAGAAAAATAGACATTGGAATAAAATATTTTAATGGTTTATATTGCTTTGGTCATTACAGTCAATCCAAGTTGTTATTTTACTTATTATTTTTTTATGTTTGTTCGTTTTTTGTATCAAATTATGGTAAACCTTTACAGTAACTAATGCTAATTCCCTTTTGAGCATTGTAAAATATTCTGTTTTTTCTCTCTTAACGTAAAAAAAAAAAAAAAAAACTATGTAGGAGATGAAAAATTAATATTTCTTTTAATCAATGATTTTTATTTCCTTTTATATTATCCTACACTTGACCAATAATACGGTGTGGACATAGTTTTTTACTTTTTTATTTTTTTCTGTTTCGTAAATTTTTACTTTTTTGGACGTGATATATCTTTAAATGCAAATATCTCCGTTAGCTTGTCCGTTAAGAATTGTATCTTAAACAAGATATATAAACCTACTCGCCTACGGCTCGATGGGGGCTCCGCCCCCATGCCCCCTTATTGGTCGCCCTAAATCTGTAGAATAATTAAAAGTCAAGTATGAAGGGCCTAACACCGTAGGTTATTACACGGAAGAGCTAGAAATTAAAGACAGTAACAAAACGGTTTAATACACAAAATTCACAATCAGTTGTAAATTCAGTTGTAAAAACAGCTTTAAAAATCTCCTGTGTAACCGTTATAATACCCCTTCATAAAAATTGAAATTGAAATTTTGAAATTGCGCCCCTTTTTAAGAGTGAAGGGGATTAGATGATACAAAATCTCAATGGGCCAAGCTTGTAGAGCATCCTAAAATAATATCGTTCTGACAAACATATATCGGTATGGCAGCAATTTTACCGGATCAAACAAAATTACAAAAACTATAAATTAAAAAATGTTAATAATTTTGTATTTTTTTTAACAACTACTATACTGAAATTGGCCAGTGGCTGCTCCTATAGTAAGACCTAGATATGGTCACAGTATAATCTAAATTTGTGGCTTCTATGTGCCATAACAGTAAACGACGAATGTTGAAGTAGAGCAATTGTTGTGAAAGAATTTCGATATCGTGAAAGTACGCTCCTTTTCAAGGGTGAAGGGGGTGAGATAGTGCCAAATCGCAAAGGACCGAACTTGTAGAGCGTCTAAAATAGAACAAATTACTGGTGAAATATAAATCAATATGGCAGTAAATTTTTCAGTATAAAGTAATTTACTAACACTTTACATGGCAAAATGTCAATCATTTCGTGTTTTTTTTTTCAATTGTTTTGGTCTTAACTTTGATTGAAATAGATCAATGGCTGCTATAATAGTAAGAACTTGTTGGATCTATAATATTTATTAAGTTTGAGGCATCTGTGCGCCATAATAGTAAATAAATATTTAAAAATAGCGAATTGTTTGTGGATAAATATATAACGTTTGAAATAAGGGTGAAGGGGGTGAGATGCGCCAAAATGTCTTAGACCCAAACTTTTAGAGCGTCCATAATAGAATATAGTAAAGGCAAAACATATATCAATATAGCAGTATATTTACAAAATTAAAGTGAATTACGAACACTTTACATGAACAAATGTTAAGAATTTTGTGTTTTTACATTTTTTTGGACTAAAATTCGATTGAAATTGGCAAAAAGCTACTGCTATAGAAAGAACCTGTTGAGGTCATAATATAAATAGAAATTCATGCATATATATTCCATAATAGTAACTAAAAATAACAAAATAGCGCAATTTTAAAAAAAAAATTTAAATTCTGAAAGTACACCCCTTTTTGAGAGTGAAGAGGGTGAGATACGGCAAAACTGCATAGGACCGAACTTGTAGAGCGTCTAAAATAAAATATAATACTGGCTAAATAATATATAAATTTGCAGTACATTTGCTAGAATAAAGTAATTTACAAACACTTGACACGAAAATATGTTAAGAATTCATTGTATTTTTAATTTTTTAGACTTAATTTTGATTAAAATTGACCAATGGCTGCCACTATGCTAATATCTAACCAAGGCTAAAATATGTACAAAATTTCAGGCATCTGAGTGTCATATTAGTAAATAAAAAATATTAAAATAGCGAAATTTTTGTAAAAAAATTCAGAAATTTTGAAAGTACGCCCATTTTTAAGGGTGAAGGGGATGAGATACAGTAAAATGTCATAGGACCTAACTTGTAGAACTTTTAATTCCCAACCAACGATTTTCCCTCAGATTTGAGCTAGGACCTCTCCTTCAAAAATTATAGCGAAAATAGAAAACCCTTACATATGCAGTTTACCGATGTCATCCTTTTTTATTTTTTTGAGGGGGTTAAAATTTGAAAATTCAATGTTTTGGGATTTTCCCTTCGTGTTGACCATACAAACGACTTGTGTACAAAATTTCAAGTTTCTAGCTCAACCGGAAGTCCAAAATACTTTGTATACATGATCAGTCAGTGAGTGAGTCAGTTTCACATCGGGTTGTATAGTTATTAGACTCGCCTACGGCTCGATGGGGGCTCCGCCCCCATGCCCCCTGAGGAGTTGCCCCCTGGTTTGAATTAATAAAAAGTCAAGTTTGAAATTGTTTAGTTCCACACAAGATCTGGACAGCCAAGCCAGTAACAAAACTATCTAATGCTCCAAATTCACAATCAATAGTAAAAAATGCTTTAATAATATCCTATTAGTAGGTTTTAATACTCCTCCTTAGTAAATAGTTTTAAAAATTGAGCTGTGAGATAAATATTATTTATGTAAATATTCTAGGTGTTATGCTTGATGGAGGGTCCAACCCAATAATTGGTTGCCCCAATTCCGTAAATTACTGTCAAAACCTCATACAATGAACAGGCTAGTTGAGGGCTCAACTCCAACGGCAGTAACAGAAGCCGCCAATACACACTACTCACAATAAATAATAATAAGCTTTGAAATTTGCTCACGGCTTATGGTATAATCCCACTCCCCCCTTAATTCGTAAAAAAATATAATGGAGTTGTGAAATATTAATGAACTATGTAAATAGTCATGCTCAAAAGTTGTTGTGTAAAAATTTGGAGATACGATTATGATTGCACATGATTGAGGTAATAATAGCTGTATTCTGAAAAGATAAAAGTGGAATAAAATTATAATTTTATATAGAGGATCGTTTTAAGTAATAGAAGAAAAACGGGACTAAATCAAAATATTTGAAAATAAAAAAAATGTTATAGGCTAAGATTCTTCAGTTCCGCCACGGGGTAGCCAAAAAACTAAGGAATCATATATGTACCATATAGAGAAACGATAACAATTTTATCATTCAAAATCAGCAATTATTAGTTTAACAATTTTAAATGTTATATATATTAGTTCAGAAAATTAATAAAAATATAGCCCTAGTAGTATGTAATAGATCACAGGGTATTAGGTACTATAATCATGAAGTCTTAAAGTCTTTATATAGTCTTAAAATGAAGAAAGTTGCAACTTAAGAACCATAAAATCGGGGTACGTTATGCATTTTCAACCAATGGTAGTAAAAAAAACCAATTGTGAAATAATAGCCAAAAAAGGATTATCGGTTAAATTAAAATATACTGAAAGAGTTACAATAATTGATAAGTATAGAATAGTTTTAAATTACAACAATAATAGGGTTAATCGAGACTTGAGGTGAGAGCACTGCATTGAGGAAGTTTGTCGGATAAAGTGGCAGCGAGAAAAATTACTATCGAGTTTAATTCAATTGGTTATTATAATATTTCTCAGCCTGATGGGTCATCAGATATGTAGATGGTTTGAAAAAAAGTCGGAAGTAGGTAAACGTTAGCCAAGGTAAGAATGGAAAGTTCAATCGTTCTATAACTTGATTTGTTCAATCGTTTCCTAAACTAAAATCTAAGCCTGATTGGACGGCAGCAAATAGGTCAAAGACCGGATGTCAAACGTGTTGGGACACGTACAACCTTCAAAGTAAAACTGCACCAGAACTATCAACTGAAGCGCTATATTCAATCTGGGGATTCATATAGAGAGACACCATACAAATAGTAGAAAATTAAGAATAATTACTGTATTAGGGTTTTTTTTGTGCGAAAACCTACAAGAAATTTTCCAGCATGAGAAGACTAAATTCTAGAAAATGTAGTAAGACCTAAAATATTTTTAGTAATTAATCATTTACTTTACGGGCGTTACTGCGGCAAAAAATATGCAGTACTAAAATAATATGTTTAAAGTATTCGCACAAGCTTCGTAGAGCTCACCATAGTAATGATAAAATTAATAATATAATATTGTAACAAAGTATTCCAGCACTACACTCAATCGTCTCTCGAAAGACAAGAGTAATAGCAATAGCCAATATGAACAAATGAATTTTAATATAACGAAACAAGAACCTCACATTTCAATCAACATTTTCGTATTACTTTAGAGTACGTGCATTAAATTTATTTCACCATCCTTAAAACAAATGTTATATTACAGTTACAGCTATATTACAATATACTGTAAACTGATATGTAGATGGTTTGAAAAAAAGTCGGAAGTAGGTAAACGTTAGCCAAGGTAAGAATGGAAAGTTCAATCGTTCTATAACTTGATTTGTTCAATCGTTTCCTAAACTAAAATCTAAGCCTGATTGGACGGCAGCAAATAGGTCAAAGACCGGATGTCAAACGTGTTGGGACACGTACAACCTTCAAAGTAAAACTGCACCAGAACTATCAACTGAAGCGCTATATTCAATCTGGGGATTCATATAGAGAGACACCATACAAATAGTAGAAAATTAAGAATAATTACTGTATTAGGGTTTTTTTTGTGCGAAAACCTACAAGAAATTTTCCAGCATGAGAAGACTAAATTCTAGAAAATGTAGTAAGACCTAAAATATTTTTAGTAATTAATCATTTACTTTACGGGCGT
Organism: Neoaliturus tenellus; assembly: GCA_030545055.2. Taxonomy (NCBI): domain Eukaryota; kingdom Metazoa; phylum Arthropoda; class Insecta; order Hemiptera; family Cicadellidae; genus Neoaliturus; species Neoaliturus tenellus. The sequence goes on along the minus strand of CM061534.1, from coordinate 49,035,084 downwards.
TACTGCGGCAAAAAATATGCAGTACTAAAATAATATGTTTAAAGTATTCGCACAAGCTTCGTAGAGCTCACCATAGTAATGATAAAATTAATAATATAATATTGTAACAAAGTATTCCAGCACTACACTCAATCGTCTCTCGAAAGACAAGAGTAATAGCAATAGCCAATATGAACAAATGAATTTTAATATAACGAAACAAGAACCTCACATTTCAATCAACATTTTCGTATTACTTTAGAGTACGTGCATTAAATTTATTTCACCATCCTTAAAACAAATGTTATATTACAGTTACAGCTATATTACAATATACTGTAAACTGAAATTTGCTTAACGTAGTTTATACAACGTTTAAGATCACTGCTCTGCAAAACTGTCACGAAAACTTCATCAGGAACAGGTGTGGTTAAAAGACATAATTTAAATACAACCGAGAATTAAGCGACCTTAATTTATAGTTACTATAGAAATCAAAGCGGACATCACCTAAATGTAAATATACGCTTTCGATTCAGTAAACTTCATTTTCATTAATAACACAGCAATCAGAAGGAAAACCATACGCAAACAACTATGCACCCAATTGAGAGTAATTATCAGGAAGAGGTGTAGTTAAAAGACATCTTTTAATTACAAGCGAGAACTAAGCGACTATAATAGCGCTCCAAGCGATATCTTTAAGAACCAACGTACTTCTTTACCGACACATGATTTGAAAGTTGAAAATTTGTAGTTTTTGGGCATAATAGTGTATATATCAAAGCGAGTATTACCCTGGTGAAATAACCCGCTCGTCTACATAGAGTTGTTTATGTTTACATAAATACAATATTTGTATCAATCACGGGTGTAGTTGAAAGAGATCAATTAAACACGAGCGAGAACTAAACCTGCAAAGTAATCTACGTTACCCAAACGGTGATATACGCTCACACGGCTGAACTACGTTACCGACAAATCTATATTTTTTTACATTTTTTATAGTTTAAAAGTAAAAAAGTTGTAGTTTTATGATTTTCCCTAAATTGAAACATCTCAAAGAATGTCCATGCCAAATTTCAAGTCTCTAGCTTAAACGGTCGCTTCAGGACATTACTATCATCAGTGAGTCAGTGAGTCAGTTACACATGGGGCTGTATAGATTATAGACTCTCCAATTCGCAAAACTGGATCAAATGCGTATAGTGCGGGAGGCAATACATCTATTAAAAAGGGAAATTAATTCATAGTAGGAGAAGAAAATTCACCTTTGGTAAACATTCAAGATAGCGCATATGCTACAAATTAGGGAATTATCACTGTATATATTATCGAGTATAACCCTGGGTCCCTGGTGAAATAACCCGCTCTCTATACAAATTAACGCCGTAGTTTACAATATATATAAGAGTATCCATCGAAGGATACCACGAGTATATCAAACACGGGTGTAGTTGAAAGAGATCATTTAAACACGAGCGAGAACTAAACCTGAAGAGTGATCTACGATACCACGCGGTGATATACGCTGATACGGCTGAACTACGTTACCGACAAATCTATATTTTTTACCTTTTCTATAGTTTAAAAGTAAAAAAGTTGTAGTTTTATGATTTTTCCTAAATTGAAACATCTCAATGAATGTCCATGCCAAATTTCAAGTCTCTATCTTAAACGGTCGCTTCAGGAATTTAAGATCATCAGTGAGTCAGTCAGTTACACATGGGGCTGTATATAATATGGATTCTAACTATGTTTCACAATATGATTCATCTACCTCAATGGCAATAAACAGCAATAATGATATTGCAACTAATATCATAAATAGCTGCTTTATTAAACCAAATGCAAACCAGATTTATATGAGCTTATTATGATATTGGCGTCAATTTATGATACATTTTCTAGACTAATGAGATCTCTGCATTTGTCAAATGTAGTGCAATTATAAGATTTACCCAGATTGCACATCAGCTGACAGTTTCAATACTTTTCATATTTAAGTTAACTAGTATACGTGTTGCTCGAAATCGAGCAATTTATTTTAATATAATACAAATGTTACTTTTAGCTCTAAATCAATGACATCCGACCAATCCAATATTGTGAGTATCTGTAATCACCAAAACAACACGTATTTACAGCTGTTTATTAACACATGTTTAAAATGCTTTATTCAATCCCAATGTTATTTAAATGGGAAATTTTGAGATTTCAATGGTGGATAGCGCCTTTATTTTCAGTCCGATTCTCATCAATTTTTGGCGGAAACAACTACAGACCAAGCCCTATCCAACGACACAAAAAACTTGAAAATCGGTTGAAAATTGTAGGAGGAGTTCTCGGGACAAAAAAAAAAAAAAAAAAAAAAAAACCCCTTAGCGTATTAAATAAGTATAGATTTAAGTGCCTCAAAACAGTGTAATCTAATGTGGGTGGGGACGAGCATTACATCAGGCGCCAATAGTAGTCAAGCATAGTTTTCATCACTAGGGGCAAAAGTGGGTCTTTTTGGTGCGCAATCGTGTTTTAAGAACGAGGCGCAACCAGGTTTTTAAAACAATTAATTATCAAAAAGACACTTTTGCTCCGAGTGATGAACAAAACTTTTTAATTATAATGCGGAATTAGCCTTATCGTAGAAAATATTGACTATAAAGTTGTATTTGCAAGGTTAAATTTACAAAAGTAAGTAATATGCAGTTTTTGTATTTCTGTTATTTACAAACATTGTTCCTTATAACATTTAAATTTCAAAATTCTGTACCTCAAAATTAATAAATTAATAATAATACACTTAGCAAACATCTGACCTTTCAATCCTAGGACCTACGTGTATTCCAGGTGATTTTTCAGTCCTATGTCAGAAAAGAAACGGTTTTGGTACTATCGAGAGAACAAAAAACAGTCTGATTTCCTGCAGAATGATAAATATAATTTTCTTTAACCAAATTTTTTAAGAGGCTAACAAATAAGTTTGAAAATCCAACATTTACTTAGGACATAGTTTTACTGAAACAAGAATGTTTATTGGCTCAAAGCTGAAGTAAAACGTGCAGGGAACAAAGGAATGTCTTTGACACTGAAACGCAAATACCTGGAAGTAAGATGAAAGGCTGTTCGTTAGTAATAAAGGAACTTCGGTAAAGACCTGCATAACCTGATTTTCTTTTGTCGATAAATTCGCTTTTCTTTGTCATTCTAAATTGTTGTTTGCAGTGAAATGATTTTGTTAGCTTCCGTTCCAATGATTTTAATATTATATAGACAAGATGTAAATGTATTATTTTTATACGTTAGTTATTCTCAAATGGTCTTAGAGTTTAGTTAAAATTATTTATTAAAAATTATTTTACTTTTGAGGTATGGGAACAAACAGTTTTTTTGTTGTTTTTTTTTACCTTCTCTGCCCGTCACCATGGGCTAATCGGCCTGTGCGGTGATGTAAAGACAGCAATGTACGGTCACGGCATTCAGTCACATAGGCTAGCCAGAGGTGAACGCTCATGTTTGTGCGTGTAATGTCGTCGACCGGGATCGAACCGGGTACCACTGGCTTGTGAGACCAGAGTTCTACCTCTGAACTGCCGCTTTGGTAAATTGTGGTACACATTTAGTTTATTTGATTAAACCATTTTAAAAACTTTTTACAACAACTTTTTACTCTGACGTACACCATATACCTGAAAATAGTTACAATTATTTTATACAGTACAACTTTTAGTACAATAAAAAAATAAATAAATAAACAGAATATAAAAACATTCAAAGCTCACTCATAAAGTCTGTCTAAATGATAGAGTCATGTCAAACATGTAAACATGTCAAAATAAAAAGGGTTTTCATTCTCTTTATTTTATTCTCTTTGGGGAAAAGAGAATAAAACAAACTTTATCCCTGTTACATAGTTATTCCTATCATTAGTTAACATTATGATTGGAAACCAAAAATATAGTTCAATATTATTTGTAACTTTTACAATATAAATAGTAATTTTATAGATTTTTAATGTCACAAATTTAACTGGATAAAAAAAATAATTTTCTCTCCAATGAATGTGGAGAGTGTTTGTTAAATCGTGAATTGGCAGAGTTTTGTTGTTCAATACAATAAGGAGGTATTGGTGTTGACACTGGCTTATTTCCGATTTATTTCGCTGAAGCAAAATTTTACAAATTTTAATATAAATTACAAGATATATCACTACTAACTTAATATACAAGAGGTGTAACAAGAGGTCAGAAAACGATATTCTCGTAATATTTTAAGAAGTATTTAAGTAATAAAAATAAAAATTGGAATTGATTTTGGGTATTAAGCCTTTCTATTTCCCAAAGATATTTTTGACATTAAACCTTCAAGGGTGCATGGCCCACGATGACTCAGAAGAAAATCTTAAATGTAAGCCTGGGTCAATTTGTACATCGGAATATCGAACAATGCCCCAACTCAACCTCAAAAGGTCAAAATAAACAATGACAGAGGAATAAACTTTGCATTCAAATTATATTGTCGAAAACAAAAATTGCAATAACTCTCGATACACTTGACCTTTTGAGGTCGGGTTTGTGGCAACTTGCTCAAGATGGGAATCCCTTAAAAATGATGATCATATGAGTTAGACCAATGCATTTTCCCCGACGACTTCCACTAGGGGCGTCCCTTAAAGGAGCCTTGGATAAACTTTCATTGTCTTAAGTCATATGTTAAATCAATTTAAAGGGCGCTGCATTCTTAGTAATTTGCCACAAACCCGACCTCAAAAGTTTGAAATTATTGCATTTTTTGTTTTCGACAATATGATTTTAATGTTAAGTTTGATGGCTGACCATTTTTGACTCCTTCGTCCTTGTGAGGTCAGTTTTGAGGCATTGTCGATTATTCATAGAGACCTTTAATTTGATGACCCATGATTTTACTTAAGATTTTCTTTTGACTCCTTGTAGACCGTCCCCCCTTAGAGGTTTGAGGACAATAAGTACTTCGGGTAGTACACTCTGATGTAAAATGAGTTTGCAAAGTTTTAATTTTTATAATTGATTAATGTTTAAGACATTATACAGTCTCCAGACTTTTCTTCTCTGTATAAAAGAGTAACTATAAAATTAACGGATTTTATTCCACGTAGCCACTCCCAGTTTTATGTACGGAATGACTTCAAAAATTAAATTTAATCCATACATACAATTTGCGTATTTGTTTCTACATTTTGCACTATATATAACATATTTCCAATACCTTTTAGTTCTTGGTATAGTTTTATTTACCATGAAAGCTAAAACAAATCTTATTATTATACATGACAACTTTGATAAATACATTGAATTGTTGGTAAGTGCACATTGAAAGTCTTACATAATAATTTTTTTTAATCTGACCTATGCGTACAGTTACGGTCAATTAATTGAATGCAAATTAAATATTATTTAATACATTTTATTTACCTAAACCTTAAAATTTAATACATTTACTATCATTTTACTTTTTAAAAGAATTGAAGCATTACATTGTTTTACGTTTTAGGTATTGAATAACTCTCTACTGGCATTTTCAGATATCATATTTATATCAGATAACCTGAAGACAAGCCAAAGAATCAATTTTAAAATTTCCAAAACTCCTTATTAAAAAAAACCCCATTTTGGATTTTTTACAAAACAATTTTAAAATGTTGGATCGGTTTGGTGTAATCAGTTGAAACTAAGCATAAAACTTTTTTTAGATGAATGCATAATTGAGAAATAATAATGAATATTTTCATGCTTAGAAAATGGCAGATGTTTAAAGTCACTAACACTGAATAGCATAAAAATTACATAACATAAGTGATTTTTTGAACGTCTAATTTCAAATCTAATGATATGAAAATTATAAAAAATCTAATCATAAATGAAGTGAAGCAATGTAAATGCAAGTTAAAAGTTCTCATATGAGCGGATTGATTGGCGAGAAGTGTGGGCGTTGCACCAGCTCAACAATGGGCCACATACTCAAATATCTTGCATAAATTTTTTATCGGTAGATTTTAAATTGATTTTTTTAGCCCAATCATAAAATAAATTATGTTACCTTATGTAATTTGTTGCCTTATGTAGTTTTATAATATTTAAATTTAAAGATTTTGAACAGGTATACCATTAAAAAAAATATTTGTAAGATATTGATATTTTTGCATCAATTAGGCCTTTGCCGCAAATAGCTGTATACCAATTTTCAACATATAACAAATTCGTTAAAAAATGATTGTAAATAAATACAAAATGGTTGATGTTTGTGTTGACATAATATACCTTTAATGTAAATGATATTCTTAGTTAGCTGTGGAGTTTTGGAATTTTAAAATATGATATTTGGCTTGCCTTAAGGCCAGGAATAGTACATTCAGAGACACTCTGTATATACAAAGACAATAAAAATGATCAGTAATGTAGCATGAGGATTTAATGATTTTTAATTATTTAAATATGAAAAGTGCATTCTAAAGACATGCATTTAAAATTTAAACGATATTCTTAATCTTGATGAATTGAATTATAGAACAAGGAAGTTCTAAGGAAATATAGGACGCGAAGGGGGATGTGGGGACGGGGTGGGGGAGGGGTTGAGGGGATGTGAAGGGAGCTGCCAAGTGTCTTAGTTGTAGTTCCGATTTCATTCGGTGACGTCTTTATGTTTTGCGGCAGTTACCTTCTGGTAAAGTGTGTAGACTTTCAAAAATGTTGAGTGAATTATCAATGGTTTTTTTTCATATCGGAATGAAATTTATTAGCTGCAACCGAGTAAATAAAAAGAGTTGTAGTGTTTATTAATAACATATTATGGGAGTTTTGTTTTATGGCTTTTAGTGAAGTGTGTTGTTTGAAGGCTAAGTCCCTTCTTCTTCTTATGATCTTTCTTTTTGAGATGACATTTATTTTTTTGGAAGGACGTGATATTTTCATATAAAATAATCTAGGTATCGTCAAAATGAAATTTACTATTTTTATCGTCTTTATTGTTCGTGGTAAGTTGTTAAGTTTTATCGAATCTTCACTATCCAATATTTATGACTACATACGTGTAGTTTTAAGGAATTAATTTCAATTTGGTGTAATTTAAAAAATGTGAAGTAATACATATTTGGGACTTCATTACAGTTCTGTTTGGCATTTGGTCTGGGATTTCAGTAATTTATCTAGGCATTGGTGATGCTTGTGATAGAAACAAATAAAAAAAATAAAAAATGCCTTTTAAGAAAAAATGAACAAAGAATATAAACTTTAGTTTATAATTTTTATCCTAATTGCCAGTTATCTCATATTAGTAAAGGCTAATAATTTTTTTCATTAATGTGCTACGTAGCACCGGGCAAGGAAAAGTGTGAATATACCTTTAAAGTACCTTCATGTAGAAATACATAATTCAAATTGAAATATACTATTATAACACTAAACAACTTAAACTTTTATCTGAATTCAAGATTGGAATTGGATTATGTTTTGAAGATAATCAGACTTAAATTTACCCTCTCGGTACTTAAAAATATCTTAAATGCGTTATAGGAAGTATGTAAAATTGTATTGTTTTAAATTGTCCCTGCTTAAATTAGAATGTTAATTTACATTCGCCCAATCCATTTCCACAGTTTTTTTGTATATACAAACACATTATTACAAAAGAAAACAGGTTACATAAATTTGCTTTCTTTGATAATTTTTCTAAATTTTTCAATACTTTCCAACCAAGGGGTTTCATTATTTTCAAAATGTGATGATGTAATTTTAATCACTATAAGTGATATGTAAATTCAGATTAACTTTAAACTTATCAGATGCTCACAGACAGGTATCCTATAAATAATTAAAATTTTTAGTCTATACTTTGACGAATGATAATATACTAAAAACTGTGTATTTTATACAAACATTTCGTTTAATAAAGATAGTTGCATGAGAATGAGAATATTTATTATCCTTTTACATGCAACTGGGTTCGTTAACTTAGCCTAAAAGTACATAATATCTTGCATACTGCAAGTATAATAATACAACTGCATACAGGCCAGCATACTGCAATCATACTGCAAAGTACCTAATAAATATCTTGCATTTCCCAAGTAAAACACATTCAGTTTCATAAGATACATTTCAAGATATTAAATAAAAATAAATTTGGAAAAATGATATTACCATTAGGGTTCTCAGAGACATAAATATAGTTATAAGTATAGATACAGTATACAAATGGGTTTGTTTTTCTGGAAGCCATAATTTTGTCGCATTTGACGTCATTCCAAGGTTCAACCCACTCTGAAGTCTATACTACTTGGTGTATAAGGTCGGCGGGAGGGGCGGGGGGTGGCGGCATTCTTTTGAAATTGCATCAATACAGGAATACTTTCAAGGTCTCTGTCCTTTTCGTGATTCCCCCCTTAAAGAGGTCTCGATTTATTCATACATTGTACAGAGAATATAGCGGTGAGTTTGGTGTGACATTTATTTATACAAGACTATCATCAGGAGTAGTGAAAAGTCACCTCAAAGCTTGGAAAGAGTATAAAAACGTTGTCAAATTTTCCACTTTTAACTGTATCTATAATTAATAGTGTAAACACAAATAGGTGTTATATTATAATAGTAAAAAAGTGCCAAATATATTATGGATTAATTTTAAAAAAAATGGACCAAATGCCAGTTACAAAGTATCAGTGAACCACAGAAATTTTGAACATATAACAAAATTCAACTAAAATGTAGGCTGTATGATTTTTATGGTGATTTTCTACTCTGTGTAGTGATATTTGATTAATATGGTACTTAAATTTTAAGTGTTTTTGCTAATACTAATCAAAAGTTATACAACGCATAAAGGATGAAACTGCCTTTATAAAATAAAGGAATAAAATACAACACTATTCTAAAGCTTTGTTACAAATTTCTCTTTCCTTTGGAATTAGTCAGTCCTTTCTTTTTATAAAGTTTTAAATGCGACTTTTCAAAGAAAAAGTACGTCTTTACATAAAAGTGAACCTGGTTTTCTATAATCATAAGGATAAAAAAACATTACTACGTTTCTTACACATACTTCTACACTGTATTTAGAATCAATACTAATAAAGGCTAGTTTTAATACAAAAAATATAACTTAATAACTATTTAAACTGATGTAATTATAAATAACATTCACTGAAACTGATATATTTAAATAAACTGTAACGTAAAATGACTATGTTTAGTGATGTCGCCGAAGCCGGAAGCTCCATTTTACTACATTGTGGTCATTTTATTGGGGGGATTGTGGGATAAAGTTGAAGTAATGTCTTACAATTGACCTACATTGCTTTGTGTATATTGTTTGTCCTCAATCTTAAGTGTGCTCCTAGAAAAAGGAGTAAATAATATTTTTAATAAAATGGCCTTCTTTAATGCAGATAACAAAATATTAAGACCACAAAAAATCATAACATTTTGGACCAACAGATTATCATAAGTAACCTTATGTTACTAAAAGCTTTGTGTTGTAGTATGGCATGGAAGCTAAAAAAATAAATTATTGCAAATAAAAAAAATAACACGCTTGTTGGTTTTACTTTTCTTTGAATATTTATTTAAACAACAGAATAATAAAAGCTTCCTTAAAAAGACTGGTAATTGAGGTTTACAGTTTTCAATTTTATAACTTGCTCATTTCTGAGTATATTGCCCCTGAACTGGTGTGATAACTAAACTATGGTATTAAATTACCTTGATCGTTCCAGTTCATGCGTTGTGTGCAAAGACTACAACCTGGTTTCGGTGCTTAATTGCACCATGTTCACGTAGATATGTCAATCGAGAAAGTCATTTCTTCGGTCCGAAAAGGACGTCGTCAAAGAGTTTAAAAACACAAACACACACGAGACACATAATACGAAAATACGAAAACTACGAAAAAGTTCGCACGGACGGTCGGTGGTCAACTTGCGCGTCACTTTGCTGTACCGTCGCGGTAGCCGGCTCGAGGACCGAAGAAATGACTTTCTCGATTGACATATCTACGTGAACATGGTGCAATTAAGCACCGAAACCAGGTTGTAGTCTTTGCACACAACGCATGAACTGGAACGATCAAGGTAATTTAATACCATAGTTTAGTTTTCAATTTTGTTAATTGATAGCCTACTTATTTTATATTATAGCTACACATGAATTTAAAATTCTAAATTCATGTGTAGCTATAATATAAAATAAGTATTAATTTACCATGAAGACAAGTACATACCGTAAGGAATTGACTCACGAAATTACTTTTTTCATAATACTTATTATTTCTTAGCCTGAGCTAAAACACACCGGGTAAAACATATATGAGAAACGTGCATTATGGCGTTAAATGTAGACCAATACAAAATTAATAAAGGAAAGCAAACGCGAAGTTTGATGAAAACAGGGTTGATGATTCCTCAAGATCGATATTTAAGGGAAAAATAAGGTGTAACTTATTCTAGCAACTGCCAACAATCGTAACAAGGCCCAGGACAGGGCGACAGTTGCTGTTTTGCCACACGGACCCGTGTTTTGTTTTGATGCCCCTGAGAGATTGCCTCACTGAAACACAACTGCTCTGAATAAAATAACACATGTCTATGATCTCTGGTGTATTTGAGAAACCCGAATGACATTTCGATGAATCAATTTCTCCAATTATATTTAAAAACAGTTGTTAGGCTCATTTGAAAAAATCGACTAATAGAAATTTACCAATTCATGGTACCTAATCTTTTTTAAGCATTAACGTTGTACCAGTGTTTGGATGATACTGGAGAGACGTCCCTGTCACCTCATACAAGAGTTTAGCAGACAGTTATGTTGATGTATTACAGTTGAAATTATACAGTCACTGCTGACGCATCGTTTGCCTTTTATTTATTATATTGACTTTGAAACAATTATAATAGTTTAGAAGTAGAGTGACGGTTAGATATACCGTCACTGTACTGGTTACAGTACCCGAAGTTATATTTCGGTGCTCTTAGAAAACGTAGTATCACTGAACATAACAACGGAATTCAAAAAAAGCATGTCTGTAATATTTCTGGTACATATACATTATACAGGGGAGTAAAACACTGGAACGGTATAATATTTTTAAATGTATTTAATGTACAAAACTGAAAATTTGAAAACTGTTTTTGAGTCTCAATGTTTACCTCCTAAATACTGATTGACTTTGAACCTAGAAAAGGAGAAGGTTCACAAGGATGCTTAAGATCTTAAAAATAAGAAAAGGTCAATATGTGTATCAAATCAAAACTCTCTATCGATAGACAACAATGCCGTAAACCCGACTTCAATAGGACAATCGTGTCAAAAATGGAAGTGGTCAGGGAAACTGAATTGGCCTACGTAATTACGATACATGATTTTAAAAGGCTTTGAATTGTGAGAAATTTACCATAAGCTAAACCTGAAAATGTCGAGTTTATCGTTAGCCATTGCTTTTTTTGGAATTATGATTTTTTATGCAAAGTTTGACGAACTGTAATATTGTGAATTGATTGCACTTTTAAGGCTGAGGTTACGGAATTTATCTCTATCTAAAAAAAGTTAAAAAAAAAAATATTTTTAAATGTTGCAGAAAAAGCAGTAATGGTGAATTTGTGGTTCTCTTAAACAATTTTGTCAACTCGTTGAACCAGGTCATTTGAAACGACAATTTGAAACAAACTGCTTCAACGAGTTGACAGAATTGTTAAAGAAAACTACAGAACCCCATTACTGCTTTTTCTTCAATATTTTTTTAGTACTTTGTTTTATGAAAAATTAACTTTTTTGATATTTTGCTCTGAATACGGAATTCTAGACAACTTTCTTTAAAGAATGTATTGAAAAGCTTGTCCACAGATATGACAAATGTCTCAATCTCTTCGGTGATTATGTCGAAAAGTAACTTTAAGTGTACCAATCTCTTGGTAATAAAATTATTGTTTTACATGAACATGTCTTTTATTTATGGATTATTGGAGGTTTAAAAAAACGGCCCTCGTACATTATTCGTCGACCCATGCTTACATTTAATATTTTATACGGACTCCTTCCTTGTGGTGTCCTTGTGGAACGTCCCCTTCTGATGGTTTAATGTCAACTAAACGTCTTGTCAAATAGTCCTTAAGGCCGAAAATCCGCAAAGTTCTAGTTTTGTTACTTAAACACTTTCAAAGATATTATATCTTTTCCAAACTCTTTTTCCACCCTGCACATTAAAGCAGAAGAAACTTACAAAAATCTCTTGCGTATCCATTTTTTATATTTTAAATAATTTTCTAAGTGAACTGTTTTTCAGTATTTATTTACCACCCATAACAACGAGAGACTAAGATATGACACTATGGCGTCGTCTCTGTCGCCTCATACAACGGTTTCTCTGACAGTTATAATGATATATTACACCCCACGCTACTCAGGCACTCTGACACATTGTGAACATTTTATTTCTTGCATAATGACACCAAAACAAGGAGATGAGTTCAATTAAAAAAATTGCTCCTTATCAAATGCAACTGATGATATCAGTTAAGTTTTTAATTGGAAGATATTTCTTGATTTATCATAACTTAATTTTAAATTGTTTTTATATTTTTGGTCTTTTATTATTATTAACATTTTTTTAGTACACCTAAACAAAATTTGACTGACTGGCTTAAAATTAATGAATGTTTATTATAAATATTTAAGAAAATAATATGAGGTTATGTGACTCCGAAAATGGTCTACTTTGTTGAAAATGTTCATTTAATAAAAATAACTTTTTAAAGAATTTTTTAAAACTATTAGTCGTTTTCAATTATACAAATATTTATATAAAATATATAAACTTTACCATTTTTAAGTCGAAAAAATTCGAGAGGTGAATGTCAGTAAACAGGACACTTGAAAAAGTAACTTACAAATTCATAATGAAGGTACTAGAAAAGAATATAAGTAAAAGTTGTAAAACGATTTTCATTACTCATTATCGAAAGTAGCTATTTTCTATTGCAGCTGATATCAAAGCAAATAACTATTTCCCAAGATCTAATTTAGACTAAAAAAAGATCAACTGATTTCCCCACTTTTTAAATTTACTTTCCCTTGCTCTAAATCGGTTTTCCATTTGCCACTACGGACGCTAGTGTTTCTTTACCTTTTAGTTTTATAAGTTGAATCAGCTGTCTTTAAAGTTTAACGATCTAAATATAAACAGAAATTGACATAATCTAGTTTTTCATTCGTCATAGAAAGTATCGTTTATAGCTGTACCTAATGTGCGTTTCCGGCACTAACTCCAATCATTCCCGTACTCGGCTTCGCCTCGCAGATGAAACTTGAGCGCGTACAGGAAATCGTCATTTTCAGTGTTTGTAATGAAATATACTATTCTTGTAAAACAATAAAAAAGTTTTTGGATATTTGAATTTTGGTACAAGTAGGAAACAAAACAAAAATAGGGAAAGTAAAAAAATTCTATATTTTACGTCTTCATCAACTGTCAATGTACAAGAACGATCTGAAAATCATGGTAAACTCCATCAATGTAGGAACATTAATTGTGCACAGGTATGAAAAAAGAAACGAATAATGTTTTTCAAAATAAAGCTTTTATATAAAGATGGAAGATATAACCGTTGCTGGTAACAAGGAACACTCATAGCAAGGTCCAGCAATAGAGGGACATCTGCTGTTTTGTTGCACAACATTGTTGTTGTTGTTTTGATGTTCCTGACCAATTGCTTCCCTGAAACACATCACCAAACTGAATACACAACAACATTCTAGAAACATGAAACAATAACAGTTTTTGTTTGTTTGTTTTATTTATTTAAACTGCCCACTTGAACAGTTATTATGTGATATAAAACTGAAATATATACATTTTTTTATAGTTTAAATTTATCAACAAATAAATAGAGATTTTAGTAGTATGCTTCAATATTATTAGAGCACCCCCATCTTTGTCGCCTCACACAACTGTTTTCCGATGATAATGTGATTTATTTTACTCCTCGATGCCCAAAATTTAAAATTTTTTTTATTTTGACTACATATGTTTCGGGATTTAGCCCATCTTTATAGTCATTATAAAGTATCTTAACCTAGAAAGCATTAGTAAATAAATATTCCGTAAAAATATTACTATAACTTTGTCATGTTTTGTACTTCTTGTTAAACTTATTATTTATTTCATATGTATATTAATTATTTTGTCAAAAATTGGGTTTTTTGACGGAATTTGATTGCTTATTATTTGTTGAGGATTCTTCCATTAATATTTTTAATTTCTCCTTTATATTCATTTATCTTATCATTAATTTTAACAGGAAAAATGAATGTTACAGAGGAATTCAAAAAATATATATACTACATAAAGAGAATTCTCAACGGCTAATAAACCATCAAATAACCCAATCTTCGGCAAAATATTGCCGAAGATTGCAAAAGCCTACATATGAAACAAATAATAGGAAAAATTCAACCAGGGGCCCATTTCATAATAGTCTACTAGTTACAAGTTACAAGTTGTAGCTTGTAATTTCCATAAGATTTGCATTAGGCGATCAGCTGATTTACTAATAATATTTGTTTGTAGTTTATTATAAAATAGTACGGTGAGAAACGTGAAAATTTTATAGTTATTTTAATACAGAGTACTTACTTACCAATAGATTGTAGGTTAAGATATTTGTACAATGACCACGAAGATCGGCTAAGTCCCAAAACATGTTGACAAAAATACAAATGTTTGATTCTGAAAGGGTGCTCTTGGTAAAATATTTTTATATACTAATTGATTATATGAACATTTAAGTAAAATACTTAAACATTTTTATTATTTATACTTCAAAATAAAAAGTGATAATTAAATTTGATCGAGTGAGCTAGAAAGTAAAAAATGTTAGATTATAAAAGTTGAAAAATGTTTTCTGTAACACTTTATTCCTTTTTTGTTTGCAATGAAAAGCATTGAGAACAAAAAAGTCTACACATATACAAATATATTAGCTATGTATATTTCTAAAAAATAATCGTGCATTTTTTGTCAGGAAATCATACTATAACATGGGGAGGAGGGTCTACAACCACCACGCTATTCAAATAAAATCTGAAGAAAAAATGACATTATTAAGAAAAAGCTCAAGGACCACTTAACAACATTGTGTCCTTACTCTGTTGATATATATATATATATATATATATATATATATATATATATATATTTTTTTTTTTTTTTTTTTGAGAAAACTAATTTTGAATCTTAATTTTAAGGTTGTATTTATTTTGTTTTACAAATCATATTTTTTGTTTTTCTTCCAATGTCATTTAAGTTTTAGAATAAGTTACTTTTAAGGTTTTTTTATTTTTTTATTTTTTTTATTGGACGTGTCATATTACTTGTGAAAATCACAACTATGTAAATTCTATGTGACAAATAAAGAATTTCATTTCATTGAACTGTCATTATGAATATGACACATAGAATATATTACGAAGTTAAAAATATGTAACTACACATTTCATTTGTTTATAAATTGGCATTTTCGAATGACACTCAATGTCAAATTACAGGATATATTCAATAATTGGAAAAAGTAAGATATAATATAATTTCTGGTAACCATCAACACTATTGATCAGTTCCATGGACACGTGATATTATTACGCAAAATTGTGATTTTGTTTTGATGATTCTGAGAACGACAGTCTCACTGGAACATTACACCATCGTTATATAAATAAACCAACTTTATAAATTCTCATATTTGTAAAATCAGATTTTTTAGAATCACTTATATCATTAATATTCAAAATGAGTTTTGATATTCTTTAGATGTGAAATAGAGAAACTGATTGATAAATTTATATTGCTTATAGTATATTTTTACAAACTAAATTTAGCTATAAAAGTAAGAGTAAGATGTTTGGATATTATTGTAGGGACATCGCCTCACACAACAGTATTGGCGACAGTTATGATGATGTATTACACTACAAGCTCTTCAGCCCCAGACACATCGCGGACATCTTATTTTTACTATTAATGGGATTGAAAAATAAAATTACTTCTGAATTGTTACACGACAAATTTGGACACTGTTTTTGTTATATCTTTTTATACTGTGAAGATTGATATTCACAATTAAATTGCTTCTTTATTCAAACATATAAGTTTTAAAACACATAATTGGAATAATAGTACAACTTTTCATTTATAATATTATTACTCTTATTATTGCAAAAAAATCCTATCTATTTTTTCGAACATGGATTCAGTTTTTGTTATTTCATTACGGGTTTGCATAATAAATTCATAAATATATTTTTTTAAATTAAATACTCATTTAGTATAACAGTAAAGTACTTTACTGTTGAAATGTTTAGTAGCAGTTTAAATACAAGTGGTTTGAATAAATCCTTTGAAATCTTCTTCAGCTATTTGATAACATAATTAAATTAATATATATATTCACTTGCAACGTTATAGTTTAAAATATCAAAATTGAGTGACAAGTTAATCTTAAAACTCACGTAATCATAATGCGTGACCTTTATAACTTATTACGTATGTTGTGGTGTCATATTTAAATTCTAAATGCTGGCTTGCATAAAAAATAGAATTTTTTACCCATAAATAAGATTTTACCTTTTGCAGTTAGTAAAACAAAATTAAAATAACAATATTTATATTTTTTATTAGTTTTCACTAAAGATATTCTAAATGTTATAAAATGATTACTACTACAAATTAACATATAAATTTAAATTATATAAATTTGCGCCCAATTAAATTTAAACTAGCATTATTGGCAATTGGTCTAGAGAAAAAAATTAAATTTACATTAATCTATCCAAATAATCATCGAAACTAATAATGAGGAGGATTATTCTAGACGATGCGCTCCTATTATGTTAAGCGAGGACGCAGCAAAATGAATATCCTTGCTCTGCAGTGTTTTGTCCTACAAGCTTTTGTAAACAAAGTGTTATCCTAGGCTAAATGACTGCAGAGGAGCTTAACTTCTACGACGTATATTAGCTTTTGTTCTGTTTTCCCGGGGTTTTTTTTAAATAAGAAAAGAATGAGGTATATGTATTATTATGTTAAGGTCATTAATTCCATGCAACCACTTATCTGACTTAATTTGTTTATATCGTTTTACAATATAACTTATTAATCAATCCTTAGGTCATTAATATCATATATATTTTTAAAATACACTAAACAATAAAAAAAATATGAGTTTACATTAAGAACCATCGATGTGGTTTTGAAAATGTATAGATAACCATGTTACATTATTTAATGCTGTTGTCAATCGTAAATAGCTTTGGTTGGACAACTAGTTTTGGGACTGTTGTTCCATTTAAAAACATTTAAAAATTCATTTATGACTTAAAAACATATTAAAAACAAAAAAAAACCTTCAAAACATAATAGTTTTTCACCGTTTATCAACCGTTTAAAGATTAATTTAATTGTTGCTGTCCAGCATATAAATCAAAATATCTTATCTTGCCACCGGCGTACATAAACACTAAAGAAATAAAAATAAATAAATAAAATAAGACGGATGTGTTATGGAGTTGTAAGGGCGGTCAAGTCAAACGAGAGCCTGACCATAGACTTAAGCACCAACATGAATTCTTTGACTTTGATTTATTCCGCAAAATCTATACATCAAATTAGGTTACCAATTTTACAGAAAACTGTGGTCTGGAGGGCGTATATTTGTTAGTTCCATAAATAGTCAAGAAAGCAGAAATTTGGACTCTGTGCCATGGCCTTAGTCAAGAGTATAGTTCTCCCCACTTATAAAAAAACTTACATTTTGACTTAGTTAGATTCCTACTAATACTTTGTTTCATCGTACTTTGTTTCATCGTCCACTTTATTCCATATACTTTGTTGGAAGCCAAGACTAATAACGTCAGACTCCAAATTCCAGAGGTAGTCGTATAAAAGATACCTGTTGTTGCTCCTGCTTTGTTTAACTAAGAACACTTTTGCCTTAGATACCTACTTTTCCAGGATACTGGTGTTTCAATAAAAATATATTCCAAGAATTTAACCAGCCAATAAAGGACAAATTTGGACTTACTGACTTCAGTCAAAAGATACCCCTTATTTCTTTTGAATGAACAATGTTCTACCAAGAGTTTGTACCGATTCGCATCGTATTGTTGCAGGCTACTGGGGCCTGAAGGACGTCCGACTCCGGGTGCCCGAGGCTGTCAAGAAGGTGACAGCCTGACGCTGGGCTCTGACTTCAGCCTGTACCAATCATCGTCCTATTGTTGCAGGCTACTGGGGCCTGAAGGACGTCCGGCTCCGCGTGCCCGAGGCTGTCAAGAAGGGCGACAGCCTGACGCTGGGCTGCGACTTCAGCCTGTACCAATCATCGTCCTATTGTTGCAGGCTACTGGGGCCTGAAGGACGTCCGGCTCCGCGTGCCCGAGGCCGTCAAGAAGGGCGACAGCCTGACGCTGGGCTGCGACGACTTCAGCCTGTACCAATCATCGTCCTATTGTTGCAGGCTACTGGGGCCTGAAGGACGTCCGGCTCCGCGTGCCCGAGGCCGTAAAGAAGGGCGACAGCCTGACGCTGGGCTGCGACTTCAGCCTGGAGCACGAGCACCTGTACTCGGTCAAGTTCTACCAGGGTGACACCGAGTTCTACCGCTACGTACCCGAAGAGTCCCCGCCAACTAGAGTCTTCCCCATAGAGGGGGTCACCGTCGACGTGAGTTCCTGGTGTTTTCTTCCTCACATTATATGATTTTTTCAATTGTCCATCAGAGAATTTAGGTAGTCAAAGTAGAGATGACCATTGGCCTTGAGCATGGTCTTCCAACGAGCATGACATGCTCCTTGAGCATGACCAACGACATGCTCTTTGAGTATGACCAACGGTCTTGAGCATGACCCCACAAGAATTAAGGGGATCTTGCTCAAGGTGTTGTTCATTACTGTGGATGAAATCGTTATTTAACGGTAGGTTACCTTCGCGTAAAAGCCCATACCTTACCTTACCTATGTGGCCACTTAAACCGTAAAAGGTTTGAGGCCTCGCTAACATCCACTCGCCATCAGTCTCAGTCCTGCATAAGGTCTAGTGCAACGTTTAGCTTTTGCATGCCCTTCTGCATCTGATCTTTCCATCGTAGTCTTGGTCGCCTGCCTCGTGGATTGTTTTTTAAAACTATTCTTAGTGTGGAATCCATCTCCCTTCTATTAATACGACCTGCCCATCTCATTCTTCTACTTTTAAATTAGAGCAAAGATTTCAGGATCTTGGTATAGAACTCTCAATTCCCTATTGGTCCATATTCTCCATGTTCCTTGATCATAGATTGGTAAAAAAATTGATTGAAGAACTTTCTTTTCAATCAATTTTTGCACCATGGATGACTAAAATCTATCATCCTTTGCTGAGCGGTTCCTGGAATCTGGAACTCACCTTGACTTTAATATAGCGAAATTCAGGAATTTCAAGAGTGACAGATGAAGTCGGGTAGAGATTCCAGGAACCGCTCAGCAATGGATGGCAGATTTCAGTCATCCATGGGCCTGGACGTAAACGCAATCAACCGTTGAATAAGGGGGTCATACTATGACATAGTTCATTGTTTCTTAGAATTTGTGTACCTAATTTGTGTTTTTTAAAACTATAAATAACTAAACCTAGCAATAAAATGTCATATTTCGGTCCCCTTTTTTCTTTTCTTTTTTTGAGGGAGAGGCGGGAAAAATGCATTACGCACACAGGTGGCCAGCCTGTAGTGTAGGGCTCCCCTAAAAACGGGTTTACCCACTAAAAGACCTCCTCTACTCTTTAGGTCCCCTTAAATGCTTCAAATTTGAAATTAATAAACTGAAAATCAATACAACATTAATTTTTATGGTTATACTTACAACCTGTATGCTTCTGTCAGGTCCTGTATTCTCATTTCTTTCTTTGTTCAGATCTCGCAGTCCAACAGCAGTGCGGTGACGCTCAGTAACGTGGACCGTGCCATGACGGGCTACTACAAGTGCGAGGTGTCCGCCGACGCTCCGCTCTTCCACACCGGGATAAAGACTGCCTACGTTACCATTACAGGTGGGCTAATATTACCTTAGATAAAATTATATTTAGTGTTTAAAACTGCTGTTGACATCCTCTCGATATCACACGACATTATGTCGACATTGGCAGTATGTTTCATCATCTAAAAATATTTAAATAACAGTTAATTGCCAGTAACATGAAAAACATTGTATAAAGTTTAAAATAAGATCTATTAGGAAAATAAAAATTGATTATACTTTTTTATTGATTGCTGTAAATTTTTTATCAGCGAAAGCCAAATCTTGGTCAAATATAGTGAAAATACAAACAAATAATAGTATACTAGAAAAACTACCGATTGGAAGTGTTACTTAAACATAATTTACACTCAAGAATATTCCAATAATATATAAAAAGAATCATAATTTGTACCTGATAACATATTCTAGACAGGAAAATCCTATTAATGTTTTTATGTTCATTTAACATGGTTAATATTCGTTCTACAGCATTGAAGTGGTAGTGTAGTTGGTATTTATTGTCATTTCAAGTTATAAAATCCATGGTCTTTGAGGAGCCTAGCAGATCATACAACTTAGAATCTATTTTTAGGGTATATTGTATTATCCCAAAGCAAATGAGAAAATTATTATACCAACAGCTTTCCAATACACTCTATAAGATGAATGAAAAACTGGATGACCACAGTACATTTGTGGGTCAATGAATATAATTTATTAAATTGACCTGTAGTCTATACACAAAATATGGGGACTCGCCATGTGAGGATATATAAAATAATTAGGTATTATGACCAATGTTGTTTAAATAACTCTTTAAAGTTCAAGAAAATTACAATTCCTGAAACAACTATCTTTAATCTTGCACTGTAGTACGTACTGTATTTGTATTAAATCTATTTAGATTATTTAGACTTCAATCTATGGGATTTACTTATTTAAACACTAATAGAGATACCAATTAACCACATTTTAACGCATTATTATTTAGAACTCATTCATTTTTACAGAAGAACCTTATGCTTTACCAATAATAACAACAGAGAAGTTCAAATACAGTCTTGGGGAGAAGATAAGAGCCAACTGCACATCAGAGGGCGGCCAGCCTGTGGCGAACTTGACTTGGTTCATCAATGGACAACAGGTACTTGGTGGTAAAAATATGATAATGTTAGTTTTAGTACTTTTATTTCACTGATACCAGCATAAATGTTCCACGTCTTCATGTAACACCAGAGTAAAATCAGTGGGATAAATTCACGGTGCTAAACTTGTATGAGAAAATAGGACCAGACAATATGTTTTCAATAATTGATCAGCAGACGATTTGTTTTTAAACTCATTTTACGGTGGTTTATATTAATTAGCTTACGGCTAGCTAAGCTATAGATTTGTTTATTTCATTACAAAAGGAATTAAAATTTAAGTGCAGGTAAGTACTCAACACCTCGAAAGGAGTTAATAATTCTCATAAGGTATTTGACAAGAGGATAGAGTTAGGGAGTTGACACCATTATTTACCTTATAACAAAAATAGTTTGAATCTTCTAGGTCTGGAATGTCACCATCATAGGAACACTGCAGGACGGTGTAGCTGAATTTTATCCATCCAACTGAGGATTGCTTCCTCCAAAGTCTGACAGAATATCTCTCTTTCTTGTACGATCGTATAGTTTCATCTCAGGCCATATTTAAATTAGTTCGATCAAGCCTAAATTTTTTTTGATGCGTTGGATTATCTGGTCAGGGCAGCTAAATTAGTTAAGTGCAGTATTTATGTATTTATGTCAACTGTCTTGTAGCGATAATATATCAATTTTCGATCCTAAATAGGCCAAGGTTGCTTGGTCACCCCTTGACCTGAGCGTTGCAACTTCGATTGCATACCTGTAGGTTATGTTAGAATGGGTTACGTTAGATTATGCCAACCTAACCTAAACTATTTCTGTTTACTTCTTGTTGACATTTATTCCTTCTTGTCCAAGTACACGTGGTGGTGGTCTGTAGACAGCTAATGGTAGCGATCCATTCCACAAACTCCTTTTTGACATCGCTCATACTGAACGTCTTTGAATTAGTCTTAAACATCACATTATACTATTAAAACTTATCATGAATATATTTATTTATCTTTGGTTTCTAAAAAAATATATTTAATTTGGTCAAAATTATGAAGTAAAAAATTGAGGTGTGGTCGAGCCAACTGTAAAGTACCCATCTCAATTTGTTCATCTTGCAATGAACCTTCATCTCCCCAGGTGCACCACTCTCCGTACGTCAGGATCCTCAACGACAGTTCCACCGAGGGGTCGACGGCCCGGCTGGAGTTGGCCGCCTCCCCCAAGGTGTTCCTCCACGGGAAGCTGAGGCTGCGCTGCGTCGCCTCCCAGTTCACCCTGTAATGTATCCTCATCTCCCCAGGTGCACCACTCTCCGTACGTCATGATCCTACACGACAGTTCCACCGAGGGCTCGACGTCCCGGCTGGAGGTGGCCGCCTCCCCCAAGGTGTTCCTCCACGAGAAGCTGAGGCTGCGCTGCGTCGCCTCCCAGTTCACCCTGTAATGTATCCTCATCTCCCCAGGTGCACCACTCTCCGTAAGTCAGGATCCTCCACGACAGTTCCACCGAGGGGACGACGTCCCGGCTGGAGGTGGCCGCCTCCCCCAAGGTGTTCCTCCACGAGAAGCTGAGGCTGCGCTGCGTTGCCTCCCAGTTCACCCTGTAATGTATCCTCATCTCCCCAGGTACACCACTCTCCGTACGTCAGGATCCTCCACGACAGTTCCACCGAGGGGTCGACGTCCCGGCTGGAGGTGGCAGCCTCTCCCAAGGTGTTCCTCCATGGGAAGCTGAGTTTGCGCTGCGTCGCCTCCCAGTTCACCCTGTAATGTATCCTCATGTCCCAGGTGCACCACTCTCCATACGTCAGGATCCTCCATGACAGTTCCACCGAGGGGACGACGTCCCGGCTGGAGGTGGCCGCCTCCCCCAAGGTGTTCCTCCACGGGAAGCTGAGGCTGCGCTGCGTCGCCTCTCAGTTCACCCTGTACCGCAGGAGCACGGAGCTGGACGTTTTTGAGGACACTCCCCAGCTGGCTCCAATTTTGGGACCCACTGCACATCATCAAGGTAGAAAATATCTTACATATTGATATTACATTCCAAAAGGGAACCTATTTTCCGCCCCACTGCATCACTAATTGGACTTCTATGGAAAATTTCATGTCCTAAATATAAACCACAACTTTATACCGGGTGTTCTAGTCCACCCATACACCATTTTTTTAAACTACATAATTGTTCACAAAAACAAATTGTGCCATTATAAGTATACAATTTCGCTATATCGCTTAATGATCATTTCAATGTACAGGGTTTACCAGAAGTAACCTGTCCAAACCAGAAATCATTATTTTTAAATACGAAACCCCACTTTTTATGGCATTTTTTATTCCATACATAACTTTAAGACTACGATTTAATGTGTACCCTTTAATCCTAACAGTTTGGGAGATTATGGCGGTAGAAGTATTGTTTTTCGCCCATCTTCATATCTATTATAACATTTCATACCTTTAACATAACTGTTCAATCATAAAACTATGTTATAATCTCATTTTAAATGATATTTCATCATAAAATACTGATTATCACATAATTAGTTTTAGTTTTCTACAAATCTCAAATAACCTCCCATATATAAAAAATGTATGGAAAAAAATAATATATGACAAAACTAATAATTTATGATGCTTAAGTATTTAAAAGAAGAAGCTAAAGCATTTTTATGCAAGGCCTTTTTAGTTTAACGGGATATTTACAGAGATAATGGATGTGAAATCTAGCCCGATGTAATTCTTATGAGAAAAACAAACTTCTACCTCCATTATCTCCCAAACCGTTAGGATTAGGGGTACACATTAAATTGTAAAATTGTCTTAGAATTATGTGTACAATCCCAAAATACCATAAGAAGGAGGGGGGGTGTTCATATTTAAAATTAATGATTTCCGGTCTGGGTAGGTTACTTCTAGTACTCTTTTTACATTGAAATTATCATCAATATATAGAGCGAAACCGGTTTACCTATAATGGCATAATTTATTTTTGTGAGAAATGAATTGTGTATATTTTAAATGGGTTATACGGGTGGTCTGGGACATCCGGTATAACACAAATCCTTTGGGTACTATTTAGTCCAGGCAATGAACACTCAAACAAATGTATAGAGGGAAAGTCATGGAACACAATTTTTGGCTTCATAACTTTGTTTGGACTAGTTAGGAGGTGAACATATCAAAAGTCCCCGCCTCTAGCCTTTGAGCCGGGGGGAGGGGAGGTGTCTAAAGGTCCCATTTTGTTGTTTTTTCGCTTATATCTCGGAAACTATGCGTCCTAGCGACATAACCTTAATATACAAAACTAAAGCTGATTAAATTTGCTACATCTTACATCCCAGCATGTTTTCAATATCTTGCATAGTTTTCGAGATATCAGATCTTGAAAGTCAGAAATTTGGAAAAAAAACACTTTTCCACCACATATATTGCTCTTTTTTGACCAGATAACTCTTCAACGATGCACCCAAAACAAAAATATCTGCCATAGGGTTGCAGATAGTTAAATTCACATAAATAATATATATTACTTTACTGCTCCATCTCTTTTCCTTAATGTTTTATAGCAATTTTAATTTTCAGCCTTAAGATCTGAAGTTTTGCGCCGATTGTCGACTAATGAATCATTCTAATTCTCACCATTCCCAACCAACGCATTGGCCAAATTATGCACCTTTATGTTCATATAGTGAGTACTGGGACGTCTAAATATAGATACTCATTTTAGATTATTGTAGTCATGGTCCCTAGAGCCTGGTTCCTCACACTTAATAAAAAATATCCAAACCATTATAATGGGAAGACATGTTGCTACACACATCTTTGGGCATGTACAAGTGATATTAAGATAGTTTTATGAATTACGACTATTAACTAAAAACTAAATTGATTGCTATAGAAACTTGAATTAGCCTAATATAAAACATTACAACAGTATGTAACATTGAGTCAATTCCTTGCTATCTTGGAGAGAGAAGGACCTCTCACACCAAGAGGACCTTTATCCTCGTCTTCGTTTTCGTTTTTTTCATCTTCAATATATTGTGCTTGAGAGAGATCTCTTTAACTGGAGCCCCATACCACCTCAAGATGGAGTTCTCATCCACCTGTACATGAGAGGTGGTGGTCGAAGGTTCTGAAAAGACTGCTGCTGCTTTCTGGTCCTCTTGCGACTTCAGATACAACTTAGAAAATGCGACTTGGTTTTTTTAGCGAATTTCCCTATAGGGAATACGCTATTACGGTAGTAGCTATGGTAAGACCTAAGCCCGGGACCAAGTTACTTTTTCATTTCGAGGTCCCCAGAAGCCAAAAACACCGTTCGTTCATTTTCATATATATGTATATATATATATATATATATATATCTATATATATATATATATATCTATATATATATATCTATATATATATCTATGTGTCCGTGGTACTGATAACTTTTGAAGTGGACCTCCGATTTTGATTAAATTTGGTATGAAGGTGTAAGACTAGGTCTATTTTCATGAGTTCGCAAACCAGCATGATCGGGTTATGGGAACGGGGTTTGATGGGGTTTCAAAAGGGTCAAAAATGGGTTTTTTGCATTTTTGGAGCATAATTTTCAAAATTCAAGAACTTTAACTAAAACCATTTAAAAGAGCTTTAAAAAACAAACAATTTAGTATTTTGAATTTTTAACTTGGCTTAACATGTTACGGAGAAAAGCCAAAAATAGGTTTCCCTTGTTAATCTTATGGGAAATCAACAAAACCTTGTATCTCGCTTATTTATTGGAATAACTTGATAAAATTTGGTATGTACATTCACTTGGTAGGGTTCAACTGATATTTGCTTATAACACCCACATGGCGGCAAACCTACATACTCACCCCTATGGAGTTTATGGGGAAAATGAAAAGAACACCATAACTTGATAATATTTGGTATGTACATTTACAAGGTAGGATAGAACTGATATTTGCTTACAACACCCATATGGCGGCAAACCTACATACTCACCCCCATGGGATTTATGGGGAAAATTAAAAAGTGCCGAATATTGATACAGTTTGACATTTACCTAACGTAACTCTTACATTTCCTAACAAAACTAACATTTTCTAACAACATCCCATGGTAGCAAACCTACATACCTATTTCTATGGTGTTTATGGGGAAAAGACAATATCTCAAGATCGTTTGGAAATTCGCTGAGTACGCAGGTCTGCTGTGACGGGGGTATTTTTAATATGTTGTGTCGCACTTAGTTAAGGTGTGCAAAATGAGCACAACCTTGAAAATTTGTTTCTAAAAATCTTTGGACGAGAAGAAAGCATCCCTTATCTTACAGGATCCCAACGGAACTTTCCAAGAAAGCAGCCCAGGTTCCGGTCCAGTGTGAAGTAGCAGCTGCACCGGAGGACAACCTGAAAATTATTTTTCGCACAATCTAGAAAGACTGTGCCGGCTCAAAGTAAAGCTTCAAAAAATCAAACCTTAAATGTTCCATTGCATTACAAAATTGCCATGGAAGCTGCCTTTGAACAAGAACGAGAGTTTTCTCTAGCCGTTTCGCTACAGGAGTCAAATGCAGAAGATGTTGAAGATGAAGAAGACGAAAACAAAGACGAGGATGAAGGTCCTCTTGGGGTGGGAGGTCCTTCTCACTCCAAGATAGCAAGGAATTGACTCAATGTTACGTACTGTTGTAATGTTTTATATTAGGCTAATTCAAGTTTCTATAGCAATCAATTTAGTTTTTGTTAATAGTTGTTATTTCATAAAACGTGCACAAAGATGTTTGTCGCAACATGTCTTCCCATTATAATGGTTTGGATATTTTTTATTAAGTGTGAGGAACCAGGCTCTAGGGACCATGACTACAATAATCTAAAATGAGTATCTATATTTAGACGTCCCAGTACTCACTATATGAACATAAAGGTGCATAATATGGCCAATGCGTTGGCTGGGAATGGTGAGAATTAGAATGATTCATTAGTCGACAATCGGTGCAAAACTTCAGATCTTAAGGCTGAAAATTAAAATTGCTATAAAACATTAAGGAAAAGAGATGGAGCAGTAAAGTAATATATATTATTTATGTGAATTTAACTATGTGCAACCCTATGGCAGATATTTTTGTTTTGGGTGCATTGTTGAAGAGTTATCTGGTCAAAAAAGAGCAATATATGTGGTGGAAAAGTGTTTTTTCCCAAATTTCTGACTTTCAAGAGCTGATATCTCGACAACTATGCAAGATATTGAAAGCATGCTGGGATGTAAGATGTAGCAAATTTAATCAGCTTTAATTTTGTATATTAAGGTTATGTCGCTAGGACGCATAGTTTCCTAGATATAAGCGAAAAACAACAAAATGGGACCTTTAGACACCCCCCCCCCCCTCCCCACGGCTCAAAGGCTAGAGGCGGGGACTTTTAATATGTTCACCTCCTAACTAGTCCAAACAAAGTTATGAAGCCAAAAATTGTGTTCCATGACTTTCCCTCTATACCCTTTCGTTGACTGGACTAATTATGAAGTTTATGGTAAGAAACAAACCATTATAATATTGGTCCTTGAAATGAAGTGTTATGAATAGAGTTGTGTTTCTGGGTTGAGCGCAGCAAAAACACCTATAGTTGCTCAGGTTAGTTTTTTTTCTGATTAAATATTAAATTTTATACTTGGGCTACTCTATATTACATTAACTTAGTGAAACATTTATTTTTGGTAGGTTTAAGGAATCTTTTCATAAATAAATTTATGCAGCTAATAGTACTATTTTTAGTAGTATTTATACTGTAATATAAATCTATGCAGCTTTCTTCGATGTCTGTCAATTGTGTAAAAATAATGTCTAAATATAACTGTTATAATTACGCAACCGAAGGTAAACAAAGAAAAATATTCAGAAAATGAGTTTAGTAAAGCATACAATTTGTATTGTTTTAACACTTTTATCAAAAGTGTTAACATTTTTCCAGTCGGAGTAAGTCAAATTAGTTTCTTTTAAGAACGTGATCAAATTTTTCACCATTTTTTAAGTACATTTTCAGAGTAGTTTTGATTGATAAAAATTATTTCAAGAATAATGAATTTAAAAAAAAGTTTTTATTAATACTCTAAATATAGTTTACTGATATAATTTTTTTATCATAAATAATTTTATATATTTTAGTATATACCACAGTAATGGCCATATTATTCAACGTTCATGTAGTTAATGGAATTCAAAATAGGTTTGCCAGAAGCAAATGATGTTATCAATGATTGTTGGATTAGTAATGAGATTGGCCAGGTAATGTTCAACAGATTAGTCCAGAGTAAAGCAAAAATAAATAAATAAATAAATAAATAATCTATAATTTCAAATTTTTCGCATGAACATTATTCTTATATTATCCAAATATTAAAAATATTGTGGTTGTTATTATTAATTATGGTGTATTTGTTAATTCCTATGTAATATGATTGAACTTTTGAATTATGAATTTATCAAAAGCTTAGATTTTTTATTACATAATACATCAAACTACATAGTTTTGTGGTTTAAGGAATCTAGTGGAAGATAGTGATACTCTGACTTAAAAAACATATTTAAATAAGGAATTTAAATTTTTTACCAAATAAATTTTCAACTTTTTTTATCAAATAAGTTTTCAACTGTAAATATAATATAAAAATATTTGCCAAGTTTTAACATGACTTTTCGATCAATTATTTATCCCCACACAAGAAAAAGGTTTTCTACAAATGATAGGGTATTAGCAACAAGGACTATCGATGTTACTATTAGTAGTTTATTTTAAATATATATATATATATATATATATATATATATATATATATATATATATATATATATATATATATATATAAATAACACGCGTTAAATATACACGAGTGATAGCAGTGTACCTTTTATAGTTGTAGGGCGTGCTGTTTATATTGACATCAATAGCACAAATAAATTTTGTCTAATACAATCTTAAAAACATTTGGCTAAAACCGATAGGATATTAAGAACTGCAAGACAAAAAATAAATACAACCGTGTGACAACGTGCCCTTCCCGTTCTTTTTCGGTTTTCACATCTTTTACTTTGTTAAAAGTGGAATTTTTTGTTATACTATGGATATTTTGTTTTCAAAGACATTGTCTTATTATAAGAACTCAGTTTGGACTTCTAAAATGTAAGCTCACCAAATAACAACACAAAAAAAATAAAAAGTGTAATTGTTTTAAAAAATTAAATCTTCTATAAATAAATTGGGAAAAACATTTATATGTTTTGCATGAGAGGATTTTGAGTTGATTTCTTCCAAGTTTTTACTAATTTTTTTTTATAAGAAATGAGTAAATTATTGCTTTTCTAAAACATTGTATTGTTTACGTGGGAGAAAATCTATACTCTGTATAAAAATCAATAGGATTCCTTTTTTTTTTTCTTCGATGAACTTTCATTTAGTTTTGTTTTATTATTTAAAAAAAAACTCCCTGATATCAATTTAACTTAGTTTTTGCTAATTACTTTGTTGCACCGTGATTAATTATAGTATATATATATATATATATATATATATATATATATATATATCGTGTGGCTCATTTAGCCAGTCACCAAGGTTTAAGAATAATATAAAAATTCTGCTGTGCAGGGCACCTGAGTCATTAGATAAAAACTAAATACTAAGTTAAGAATTAGATCTCTCTTTATAGAGCTAAATCCAGGGCGCTAAGCCATTGCAGCCTCGATTCACTTGAGCTATGCAGACCGGTCAATCCATCGGGGAAGGCACTCAGTGGGCACTCTGCGACTATGTGTTCCATAGATTGATACTCTGCTCCGCAGTCGCATGACTGGTTTGTGTCATTCCCCATTATTTGTACTTCCAATAATTACATCTTCCCACTCCAGTGTGGAAACGATTGAGTATAGTCCACTGCTTCCGAGGAATATTCATACCACCTACCGCTACGGTCGGGTCAGCTATCAAGAAGTGGTTCCGACCTTGAAAAGCGTCCCAGGAGGAAGTCCAGTTTGTATGGATGGTGAAGTTCGTATCCATTAACTGGGAGGCTGTACGTAGGGGTGGTCTTAGGGACATCAATCGGCCCGCATTCTGGGGTAGGTAATCATGGATGGGCAGCTGTGGAGCAGACAGGATCTTAGTGTATTCCCTAATGAGTGCATCCCTTCGTCTGGTTTCAGGTGGAGCGATATTACACAGCACCGGGAGCCAGGGTACAGGGGTTGCCATGAGTGTACCACTAATAGCTCTCATGATCCTGTTTAGCTGGACGTCGATCTCTCTAACGTGCACACTATTTAACCACACTGGAGCGCAGTACTCAGCAGTTGGGGGGGGTGAGGTTTTTCGGGTCCGCAGCATTCCATTAAAGTTGCACGTAATCCCCGGGTGGTGCTAAACGAACAACAACTTTGGCAGCTGAACTATCACACACGGTGATCTTTCAGCTATGCCAGCTGCCAGACAACATGCAAACGGCCCTCTCCAGGGCCAATTTAGAAATTTAGGCTGTGTTTTAAATGTTTGTCATTTTAACGTAGAAGGTCAGAGCAAATCTAAAAGTGACTGCCTCAGCAAGGTGCTGCTGGAAAATGAGGTCGATGTCCTCGCACTGCAAGAAACACATGCAGAAGACTTAGAAAACAGTGCGACGGGCAACATCCCAAGATATAAGCTTGTGGAAGAAATAGGTAACAGGGTATTGAGTGGCGACGTACGTTAGACAGGACATAGACGACGTATCAGTATCCCACGAAAGTTGTGATAACAACATATTTGTTGTTGCTGTTAGTCTCTAAGTCTACTATTGTAAATATCTACAAACCACCGAACACCCAGTGGTCAGACACAGTTCTCCCAACTTTTGAACATCCTGCGGTATATGTAGGTGACTTCAACAGTCATCATACTCAGGGGGGATACTCGACCGGTGATGACAATGGCACTTCTCTTTCAAGCTGGGCTGAAAATAACAACCTTTTCTTGGTGTTTAATGTTGAGGACCCACACACCTTCCATTCAGCCCGATGGCATCGTGGGTACTCTCCAGACTTGTACTTTTGCTCCCGTGAACCATCAGCCACACCAGTAACTACTTCCAAGATGGTCCTAGATGCATTCCCCCACTCTCAGCACAGGCCTGTAATAATATCAGTAGGAATGAAAATACCACTAGTGAGATCTTTTCCTCGGCCTACATGGAACTTTAATAAAGCTGAGTGGGAGGCCTTATAATCAAGGCTTGATAGCGGCATCAGGTTCATCCCCTCTAAAATGAAAACTATGATCGGTTCACACGCCTTGTCCTGTCTTCCGCTAAGGCGACAATCCCAAGAGGTTTTAAAAAAGAATACCATTATGGAGCAGAGAGTGCGAAGATCTTTACAGTGAGTTTACAGAGACTGCTGACAGAGATGTAGCTGACCAACTCCTTAACTCTCTCGACAACTCCACGAGAGAGAAGTGGGTGAAAACTGTCGAGAACCTAAAATTCACCCAAAGTAGTCGGAAAGCTTGGTCTCTGCTCAGGAAACTCTCCACTGGTAAATCAAGTGAAAACACACGATGCCTCACAGCCTAGCCCTCGTGAAATTGCAAAACGCCTCTCCATACTTTCAAAACCTGTGCGTACGTATGCAGACAGAAAAATTTCAAGCTTAATGAGATAAAGAAGAGTCGGCAAGCACCCTTGGAAGTCTCTAGACCCTTCACTTACTACGAGCTGGAAGTGGCAATTGATGCGATGCCAATTGGCAAAACAGCAGGCTTGGATGACATTTTCCCGGAGTTTATAAAACACTCGGATAGACAACAACAAGGATAGACAGTGGCTTCTTGAATTTGTTAACACCACTCTGAAAACCGGAAACATGCCTGGGATATTTAGAAAATCCAAAATCATAGCTTTCTTGAAGACCGGAAAAGATCCAAAACTGCCTGAAAGTTATCGTCCTATAGCTCTTTTAAGTGTTTGTTATAAGCTGTTAGAGAGGTTGATTTATAACAGAATACTCCCTATTCTCAATGCCAGCATCCCTGTCGAACAAGCTGGATTTAGGCCT
Source organism: Neoaliturus tenellus (assembly GCA_030545055.2). Taxonomy (NCBI): domain Eukaryota; kingdom Metazoa; phylum Arthropoda; class Insecta; order Hemiptera; family Cicadellidae; genus Neoaliturus; species Neoaliturus tenellus. The sequence continues at coordinate 49,002,847 of CM061534.1, read as the reverse complement.
GGTCGCAACTTTTGTGACCAGGTTCTAGCTCTGTCTTCTTTCATTGACGATGGGTTTGAGAGAAGACTGAAAACCTCTGTGGCTTTTTAGATCCGACTGCAGCATATGACACTGTATGGAGAAAAAGGCCTCCTAGTTAAATTTTATGACCTTATTATTTGCCCTTTCCTCTTGCGTCTCCTCAATTCAATGCTCTCCAATAGGATTGTAAAAGCATATCTGGGACGCAGAGAAAGTACTTTTAAGCAACTAAAGGATGGCCTGCCACAATGGTCAGTGCTCCCCCCACTGCTCTTTAATGTGTATGCTGCCGAAATTCCTGTAACTCGGTCCTTAAAATTTATCTATTTTATCTAATTTTAGTGCATTGGCATATCAACACCACCATTTTTGACAAGCTGAGGAAACACTAACACTCACGACCCTCAGCGAATACTTTGAAGCCTGGAAGCTAAATCCAAACCCAACAAAAACTGAGGTTGCATGTTTCCACTTGAATAATAAACTGGCCAACCAAATTATAATATGGGGGAATTAATTTTTTTTATCTAATTTATTTATCATACATAACTATACATCAACAAGCCTCGCTAAGCATAGCTTAACAGTGAGGACACAATGTACATCAATGTACAATTTGCTACTAATAACTTTTTTAAACTCTAGCTAAAAAAAAGAAATAGCCATCACAGAAGAAAAGTTGGCTTCTTCCCACGTTTCTGTTATTGAAATGATTTGCCATTCATTAAGAAATATATAATATGTAATATAAACCACATTCTGTTTTCAGATCCAAGCTCCGGTATGCAGGGAAACACCCAAAGCGTTCTCGTAGTTGTATTTCTTCAATTCTGCTTGTTATCTCTAAAAAGATAGTGCCAATATTACTTGTAAAATTACAATCAATATACCAAAGCTAAAATTAATTAGGTTGTAAATATACGTAGTAAATTGTGTACATATTTTATAAGGACAAATTAATAAGTGGTGCTGTTTTTAATTGCAAATGTTTTTAGTATGTAGTATGTCGTACCATTGTTTTGGTGCTTTAAAGAAATATATGGATTTGTTGAATAAATTATAGAAAAACATATGCAGGAATTAATAAAGCAATATGTTTTTAATAAGGTTGTTTATTAGTTATGTATTTAATATTTTGTATAAGAAACGTTTTAGTTCGAATAGTACCTGAAATTAATAATATTAGCTAAGCATGATTTTAAAATTCAATTTACTTTTGTTTAGTGCTACCTAATATTACGTTACTGCTAAAAAAGCTATAATATTAGCAAGTAAGAATATTTATGGCCGAGGGATGGATGGCAGTAATATATAAACTTTTAGTTTTAGAACATCATCTGACACTAAATTTTGTAATTTTTATTTGTTCTTGATAACACAATAATTGGAAAAAACTACTATTAAAACATACTTTTTAATGCGTTATAAATGCATTGTATACTTAAAAGATGACGTAGTAAAATTTAAGTATATTTAAAATTTATTTCTTACAATGTTTTTATTCTTTTTAATTTTATTTCTTTGCTTGTGTATAAGCGAACTAAATAGAAAATTAAATTCATACGATTTTTTTTACAAAAGAACCAAAATATTTTTGAAACAATTATTTGTTTGTGGTCAGTCTCACATGTCTGCAATAGTTTGAAATCTTTAAAACCTAATGAAAACGTTTAAATATTAAATATCTCTTTTACTATTAGTAATATAAAGATACAGAAATGGAAACTTATTTTATTTTCAAATTAATTTTTGGTGAAATATTTTTAGATGTACTTCAATTTAAAAAGAAAACAAACAAAATATGAAATCTCAAATTTGATAATTTGATCAAACTATTTTAGTCAACAAATAAGTTGCAAAAGCAAATTTTTCTATATGAGATATCTTAAAGAAAAAGTTTCTTAACGACAAAAAATACTCCGTACTATTTTTGCTATTCATACTGAGCTTTCGCACCAAAGGAGAGTTTTCGTATTTGTTTTTCATGTTTAGCTCTTAGTGATCTTACCGCTAAGTAAGTTTCTACTTAGTGAGGAGGCCAAAGTCTATAAATCAGCGTGCTATGAAGAAATGAAATACATTTATATTGTATATTTCAGGCGTTTTCATTCCAAATGACAATTTGGTTATCCCCTCTAGGGTCAGGTCCCATGAAAACCGCTTAAGAGGGTTTCTACCACATATTATTATAAGAAGTAAAATATTGTAAGTATTAAATCCAGGTGGAAACCCTTTTCTTATATTAGTATCCATGTACAATGAATGCCTTAATTTTGAATTTTGTATTGTAGCCAACATATTGTAAGATAAATTTAAAAGTAGGTAAATATATATATCATGTAATGGAGAGCTTTATTTTTAAAATAACTTCCTCTCAAGCATAAATAATATATGTATAGATAATTAGGGCCTGCTTAATAGATAATATGAAAATATGTATTTGTAATAATTATCAAAACGAGTGAGATTTGTTTTTACCTCTGGCAACAAAATAAAACTATGACTTTCAATGTTTCGTGTTTTTATTCCAGTATTCTGGTGCTTCATTGCAAAGTCACCTTGTGATTTGTATAGCAGAAGTTTATTTAAATTAATTTTTCCTACCACTGCATGGAAATAATAGCAATACCACACCTGTAACCCCTATGCAAAACAGTTCATTTCCGGTTTCAGTTTCTTTCCCGCTCTAGAGCGGCAATGATTCTTTACTGCACGCTAGATCAAACAGAAATTTTAAGTCAGCTGTTATTACAAACCATGTTTCAGCTGTTATTCATTGTTGTCGTTTAGTAATTGCTTCTTTTTTTGTTTGAGGTTATGTTTGATAGTTAGCATTGTGTTCAAACAGAAACCAATCAAAAATAATCTAAATGACATTTTGTATACAATAAAACATGTAATATGTAACAATTATGTTGGTAGGAAAAATCTTGTTTGTATTACGAGTCATTGCCACTCAGTCACAAATAGTCATTGCCGCTCTCGAATTGTTTGGCCGCACTCAGCTGACGCTTCGTGCGGCCATCTACAAATTCTCGAGTGGCAATGACATACTTTACGCTCTTATTACACAAATAGCTATTGTAAATAAAATCTTTTACTTCAGTTAGGACTCATATACATAAAAATTGTTGTGGTATGAAAGGACTTCTTTCCATTTGAAGTGTTAAGAAAGTCCTTTTATGCTTAAATTCTTCTAAGCCTAGTTAAATGTTTAAAATATAATTTTGTTATGAAATATATAAACACTTAATTCAAAATAAACTCTACAATATTATAAGATAATCGACCAATTTCTGTTGGGATATTAAACTTCCAATTTTTCACAACTGATCAATAATCTGTTCGTAAAAATTGATCAAACCAAAATATTTATAATAGAAAGCACCTGTTCTTCCTGTTCACAGAAAACAATAGGTCCGTAGTTTCAGGTAATATTTCTGGGTTATTACTTTCTTTATAGTGAATTCTTTTTTAAAACCCTCCCTGTGACTATTATTTAGTAAATTTTATGTAAAATAAATAATAAATTAGCAACAACATGTGATAAAAGTTCCTTTGAAATTGTGGATGTCTTTTTAATAAAGGGAAAATTTTTTGTACTCTAGCATCAATTAGATTTTTTTACATTCTTAGAAGCAGTTCACATCTTCTTTTACCTTCCCTGTCCAAATAAGCTATTAATTTATGTATGTAGAAGGCATTAGCAAAGTAATTTGATGAGCCAATAAAGTAGAGTGAATTAATAAAACTAACTGGGAGAGTCCGGATGAAATCCCCACCCTATTGCTACCGTGTCTGCCGTGTTCACTACTCAAGAAACTAGTATAAATAAAAATCACCACATAATTTGCAAAATCATAATGTTTTTTTTTTATTTTTATGTGGTATTACATTTGTTTCTTACTGAAAATAATTTTGACTTAATAGTTGCTGAAAACCTTTCTAAGACTATATGTTAAAACAGCTATTTAAATTAAGCAAAAGACAAAATTGCTTTGCTAACGAGCCCTATTAGGTATTCATTAGTCTACTCCAGATAGAAAAAGAATCGTTTCATAGACGATAAGCCCTGAAGCGAATACATTTTCATGAGTCATAACAAATGTAAATGCAGATAATGTAAAATATTCTGATGTTGAAATATCCGACTATGAATCTTCTTCGTCGAAGATGAATTATGCATAAGCAACGCAATACCCAATTAACAAATGTAAAAATACAATAGAAAATTGAGGATAGCATTATCTTCATTTTAATAAAAAAAGTAATAATTAAGTTTTTTCAATTGTTGGTTACAAGAAAATAATCAATAATATTTGAATACAATAATATTTAATTTGTTTTAAATTATAATAAATTTAATATAACCACTATTCAGTTTGGCATAGTTTATAGGTTTTTTTTGTTTGTGATAACACCTAAACAATCATAAAAAATGACATTATTAAAATAACTTTTATAAAACGATAGAATACAACTTCTACTTAGAAAATTTATTGAAAACATAAATATTGAAAAATGTCTAAGTGCAATAATCCCTTTTGAATTTAACCATAATAATATTTTTAAAAATCTACTAATGTTTTAAACACCAATAAAAATATGGAACCATTTTTTAAATAATAATAATATTTTCAATATAGATAGATTTGTGATTTAGTTCTAGTTTTAAATGGACATGATATAACATTCTGTTCGTGACAGTTTTAATTGCTTGGTGCGGATTTAAAAGAAACTATGATTGGATTTAACCTTTTCCATCTGAATTAGATCTAGTGCAACGAATTGGAGTTAGATTGAGGTTTTATCGATTCGAAGTGGTATTACATATTTACTATGGTCTGCAAGTTAAAAGCATCAAACTTTGATCTCTGGTGAGTAAACCTTTTGAAAATATGATCATAATAAAACATCCACTGTGGAAATAACACAATATTACACATAATACCAAAGAAGACATAACATTTCGTTTTTCAATATCACTATAGTATATTGGAGAATGTAAATGTTACTAAAAATTACCATGTACAATATCTTATTGCATTTAAACAACAATACTTTATGATTATAATTAGATATTTTATACAAAAATACACAATAATATTAAATTAAAGGAAATTTAATTCAAGGCTAATGAAAAGTACCCCTTAAAATGTATATTTTTTTACCTACTATGTTCATAGCTTCATTGCACATTTTAACAATAAACTCATCTAAAATATACTAATACAGTTATTGCCATAATGCGTTGCCACTTTAACACAAATTAACTCAAGTATATCAAGCATATCCACACCATTACTTAATTCAAAAACCTATTTCCTCTTATAATAGCATTAAACTTTATTTAAATTAGATAATGGAAGTGTCAAGTTATTTAAACGATTTATTATGCAAAAAAGAGTAACTAAAAAAAAACATTTATGATGGTGAAATTTTGAGAGAATTAGATCAAACACCATTTACGAGTGTCATTCGAGTTGGGCTCTCAGAACTCCTCGAAGAAGTGTCTGTAAAAATATACAGGATGAAACTTTTTAGTTAATTCCATAATGTAAGGTAAGGTAGGGTAAGTTAATGTTAGTAATATTTAATAGTTCATCATCTTTCTTCGTCATCCATCATTGTAAAACTATCTAAATATCGGTTTTACAAAGCGGGTGAGTGAATTTAAAGAATAAAAAATTAAATAGGGTTCTTTAATTCAAATTAAAATTCAAATTCAAATTATTTTATTTCCAATCAAATTATTACAATAATACATAATATAAATACATGGAAATTAGTCCCCACATAGGACGTCCTGTGTGTGGGGACGAGCCGTTGTTCCGTAACAAAATAACTTAAAACTAATTACAACAAGAGGAAAACATTTAAATCTAATTTTGCGAGGGGAGTTAATTATAATTATAGAAACTAAAGTACCGGTAACAATTCTTGGAAAAAATAAATTATAAGTAAAACTGAGCTACATATGTATATTATAATTTAAAGTATCTTAAAGATAGAACATCTGCAAAAAGAAGAAAAGAAAACTATTTCCAGAAAACTATTTAAATATCTAAGGAAAACAGAATAAACACATCTATGGCAGGAATGTCGGAACATAACTCCATACAATACATAATAGAAGTAAAGATTGAACTATTTTCGATTAAATATTTCTAATAAAAACTGGGATGTCATTGTAAATTCCTGGTGAAAATGCCAATTCATGATAGTTAATTTTGTCTGAGAATGTTATAAACGATACAATAACAAAGAAATGGCATACAAAATAGTTTATCTAAGAATTTCACTGATGAAATACTAGATAAACAACAGACTTACCTTAACAAAGCTAAAACAAGAGCGTCAGCCTACCTTGCATGTTTTTTGCCATTAAATTAAATATAAACCTGTGTCCTGCTATCACGTTGCAGTCCATTTGTTTTAACGTTTAAGGAAATTCTTGATTTAAAAACTTACTTTTCATGTATTTTAAATTAATTAATAATCAGTTTTTGACACCATAAGTCTATAGTGGCGTAAGAAAAATTATACGAGGACCGCTTGGCCTTGGACGCCCTATGTATCCGAACATAATACGCAGACAAGCGATAACAGAGATAACATTGCCAAGATTTTAGGTTTTCAGGATTGGCAGCGGCCGTAGCTCAGAGGTAGAGCTCTGGGTTATCACCCAGCGGGCCCGGGTTCAATTTCTGGCTCGAGGGCAAAATGTTTGTTCGGCCGCTCCCGTGCTTCGGAAGTCACGTTAAGCCGTTAGTCCACCTGCATAGTAAACAAAAAAGTGCAGGCATTTCAGGCGAGGAGAACTATCAGTTAATTTCTGATCGCCCTCCACTAAAAGCTATACGATTATTATTTATTTATTGCCAAGATTGACATATCTATGCTAACCTGACCTAATATAAATTTTAAAGCAAAATCTAAATTGAGTATGGCCCATAACCAGTAAGTAACGTTGTTATCCCTGTCAGCGTAAACTGTTGTGAAAGATGTTGTTTACTCTTCATCATTACTGAAAGGATTTTTAGAAATGTCATACAGGGTGAGTCTTTTCCCACTATTTATTTACCATACGGTTTAAGTTAGAAGGTTTAAACTCCACACACCTATGTCAGAACTAATATCTGGTTTTTGATGGGTTCACTGACTCTCCACCTACAATGATATGACTTAGGCCAATGCAGTTTCTCTGACGACTTCCATTAGGGAGGTAACTAAAGGAAGTCTTGGAAAAACTTCATTGGCCTTCGTCATATCATACATCGTCTTAAAGCGCTTTATATTCTAAGCAACATTTCACAAAAGTGAACTCAAAAAGTGGAGTATATCGGGAGTCATTGCATTTTTGTTTTCAGCAATATGATTTTAATACAAAGTTTGACCGCATGCCATTATTGACTCGGTTGTCCTATTGAGATCCGGTTTTCGACATTGTATTCTACTAACAGAGAACTTTAATTTGATGCAAAAATCAACCTATATTTACTATAAGAATCTCGCCTTACTCCTTGTGGAGTCAGTGAACTCATCGCAAAAAAGTATTCATGTCTAAGATGTGTGGAGTTTAAACCATCTAACTTGTACTGTATAGAAAATAAATAGGGTTAAGAGACTTAAAATTCACCCTGTATAAGAGTTGCGTCATTAGAATTAAATCAATAGTTTTAATATAATTTTTGTTATTTGTAATTTTTGCATTAAATGTTAAAAGTTACATTTCATCATGCAGACTTTATATTCTTCAAACAAAAATACATTTAAAAAGGACATGAATCGAAAAGAGTGTTGCTATTAAAAACAACTGTTTACTTTAACATTATAGATGGTAAGAAGAAAATTTTCTATTTATAGGAGAACTTGACCGATGCATAACTTAAGTCTTTGATTATTGGGAGAAGAGATGAAACAACATTTAATCCAGAAGAAAGGAAATTGTTTAAATTCTGACTCCAATTTCGACTGTGACCGGCTTCAATAAGCATTTTACAGTTCACCCGGATTCTCTATTTAATTAAACTATTTTCGTAGGAAGTAAAGAGCGTTTCGTGCCGTTTGACAATTGGAGCCAACAGTTTCACCTAATTTAAACCTGCTTTTAGCACGAAGGGCTTTTACTTTTTCAGTTTTAAACTCCTAAAAGATAATTTAGTTTTGAACAATTTATAATCACACTTTATTTATAATGCGATGGTTCATTTCTATTTCATAACGAAGTAACTATATTTTCTGACCGAAATTACTGTGGTATATTCTTATTCAACGTCGATAATGTTGATCCAAAAGGACAAAAATCTATGTGGTATGTATTTATTTTTCACAGATCATTTAGTAACATATGTTCATGTTTATTTTTTTGTTTTACCCAACATTGTAAAGCCGTAACTTAAAGTTAATTATTATTTTTAAGCTTGACATATTCATGCATTTAAATCTGTTAGAAATATTAGGCGAGTTTGAATATACACCTTACTTTGCAATTCAAATGTAATATTGTACCAGTGAATCACACCTGTTATATTACAGGATGCGGTCGATCCTCGTGCGGTTTTCAATAGCTATGTATAAAAAATGATATAAAGCCAAACACGACTAATATGATTTTTATCCCTGATACACCCAGATACTTAATATAACACCTGGATTTTAAAATATCATTTCACTAATTTAATACTCTTTTAAGATACCCGCGGGCTAGAAAATTCAATAAAGTCCAAATAATGTATTCCGATGAATTTAATGTTATGGAAAAGTTAAAGATACATGGAATTGAGGTTATTAAGAACATTATGGTTTATAATCTAATATGTAATTACGGTTATGAGTCTGAGTTTCAGACCTATTACATGTAGGGTATTTTAGGGTAAATTTTGTAGATTACTTCCCACTCCAGAAGACAAAGTTACCGAATAAGTGATAAATTGCTTCACATGACTTTAAACGCCAAATTTAGTTGTATCTCTCATAATTCGAACAATCAATGGGAGGATTAACCAATGAAAGATATTTTAGAAATAAAGAATTTTTAGTTACGATAAGTTACTTAAAATTGGATTCTAGTTAGACTATTAAATTCTCATTAAATGCTGCTTTCTCCAATCAATTGTGATTTCCTTTGTTAATTAGGCGCTTTTCAAACCATTTTACAAAGCTGCTCAGTGGATAGAATCTTGTTTAAATAGAACCGCTTTTATTACTCGTTTAATTTATGTTTGAAATGTAATCTGTTTAATAATATTTTTTGTGTATATGATTTTTGTTGTAGATGTAAATTACTCTACAAATCAATTCTATCAGGGGTTTAATGAAATATTATTATATTGGGTTAAGCTGAAGAGGGAATTGTTGTGAGAGAAAGAAAAGTTTTCAAGAATCAAGAATCAAGAATCAAGAACTTTATTGTCACAAAAATACATTTTCACAATCCAGCAAAGCTGGAAAAACAGGTGACATTGTCAATTGATAAAAAATTACATAAAAAAACTTAGCCTAAAATACATATCAGCTAATTCTACGTGGATGACATCATTTAAATATTCTTGAATACTATAATAGGCTCTACCAACAAGAAGTTTTTCAACTCTACTCTTAAAAATACTAAATTTATCAATACTTTTAAAATCAGAAGGCAGCTTATTATACAATTTTTTTCCAATGTACTGAGGCAAATGTTCAGTCAAAGTAAGCCTATGAATGGGATATTGCAACACTTCTCTATGCCTTGTGTCATAATCGTGAAAATGCTGTTGGTCAAAAATCAAATTGTATCCAAAATCAAAAAAGTTGATTCTAAAATCAAATTTTTAGAATGAATGTTGTAAGGTTATAAATAAATAATGTTCGTTAATAATGTGTGCAGTATTTAAACCATAACACTGGCAACGAGGTAAAAAAGGAGAATATTGCATACTATATATTTTTTTGTTGCAGGATATTTTTATAGAATTTTTATCGTGATGTTGGTTTTATTTTGTGTATTTTAAGGAGGTCTGTATCCAAGGGCACAAATTAAAACATAAACTTAGCTTAGAATTAATCTTTCATTTCCTTTTACTAAATTATTCATGTTCAAGTTTAATATTTCATTTAAATTTATTGCTCTGTATATTGATTTAAACATTTTTTAATTAGGTTTGTGTAAACGTGCAGGAATTATATTTGAATGTAAGGATGATTTTGGTTTTCATAACGAAATAGATTTCTGAATATATTAATCGATTTAGAAAAAACCCAGAACATTGAATCAATTTTTTATTTCCATTTAAAATTAAGTATGTGTTTTCATATTATGTATTACGACGAACATTTTGATAGTGGCAAGAGTACTCAGGTCAAGTGATTTTGTTTGACGTCAAATTACGCTGACGCTGACGCCATTTGAGGTATCGTCACCTAATAAACCGGAACGATGACGCCACCTCCTGGAACTTTACTTCCGAAAGTCAATAATTGGTAATTCAATTGAGCCAGCTCCGACAATTTGCCACTACTAACTATATCGTAAGCTGTTTAGGTTATAGGATTGCATGTTATATTAAACTTGGGATAAAAATATTGTTTATCTTAAAATTAACACTGGTATAAATAAAGTGTGAGTTAATTTATGTTGTGGTTGTATTTTAGAAGCTGTTTTAAATAAATGAAAATGTATTCGACTGCATTGTAAAACAAACATAATAAATATTCATTATATCCTCAACGAGTTAGAATGAACTATCGTCGTTATTGATCAGGTAATTGACAATTTTTCTATTCATAACAGGTGTAAATGCAGTGAATGTAAAATATTTAGATCCAACATTGATTCTTCTACTTTGACAATGATTTATTGAATCTGAAACATCAAACTACGTAAACTTTTGTAAACAAACATTTATAATTTTACGTATTAAATTCATAATTTTTAATAAATAAAGCAAAACATCTTTATATCGAAATAAATATTCTATAAATGTTACAATTAATAATAATTTTATTGTTTGACCCTCGAGAGGTCGCGCAAAATATATCACTTTAGAGGTCGCGCACGGTGGATTCAACCGGGTTTATAAATAAATGCTAATGTTGTACACATTTCCATTTTATTGATTACAATTCAAAATATTACATAGAATATTAACTAATAAAACACTATATGAACTATAACACTATACTATGAACATATAGTATAAAAATTATACTATATGAAAACAAGTTAGCTACCTGTGGTTTCCACCGTGCGCGACATCATATGTTATACAATGATGTCGCGCACGGTGGAAACCACAGGTAGCTAACTTGTTGCAATACAGCAGCCGACTGGCTTGTTGGAGGGGGTGAGGGAATGCGCGATAGCGTAGCAGACGAGTCCATTTGAAGGTACAGGAGCGGGGGTAGCGCTAAGCTTCCACGCTGAGAAGTAAAAAAAAAATTACCTATCGCCCGGTGGAAAAGACAGCGGCGCGACCCCTCGAGGGTTAATAATAATTTTATTGTTTGATTACTTATAGTCTACCATTTTTTTAAAATTATATTTTGTATTTTGTTCACCTCACTTATGTGATTTTTCTTTTAAGTTTTAGACAAATTTTAAAAAAAGCTTTAGAAATGCCATTGACATTATTAGCACAGTATCAAATGTATGCGTTTTAAATATATTAATCGTATAAAAAGTCATGTGTTTTTTAGTATACTTTTTTGTAGAATCATTAATATAATTTGTCATAAAACTAATTTGTATTTCAATCACTACTGCTAACGTATGGAAAATCCCACTTTTTGATCAGTTAAACCTCGAAATATATCATATTATGTTTGAATACAATAAACAAAACAAATAATACATACAATAGAGAGTATAAACATAAGCCAAGGAAAATTGTATCATGATAAAGGTAAGTTTGATTTAAAAATATTTTAAACAATAAATCGATTAATGATAGTATTCCATATTTTTTTGCTTTCTTGACAAAAAAATTTATGCAATAAAAAAAGAAAAATAAAAAATAAACGCTTTTCAAGAACACTTATAGCAAATCACTCAACAATATTTAAAATATGATATATATTCCTGACACAAATAAAATTTTAAGCACTTTATAAAAAATCGTTGAAAAAAGTATTTATAATTACGAGAACTAACAATATAGATGAATAATTTAATCGTGTTACACCTTTCTAAAAAATTTTAGTATAAAACTACTTCTGTTTTGTAATATTTTCAAAATAAACATGTATTGATTGTTACATATTTTTTACGTCAAAAGAGTATTCAAGATGGGAAGCTTAAGAGTAAACTGCGAAGAACTCTCAGTGTACAAATGGATGTTCGTCGAAAAACAAACTAATGAAGAAGAAAATTAAGACAAACAGTTCCTCCAGAGAAGATCGATTTATATTTATAAATGGCCTGTAACTGATTTGTTATTTTAAAACTAGTTTGAATTTTCAAAAATATTTTTCTGCTAATTATTCAATATTTTCTTATTTATCTTTTGTTAATTTCCACTAGTCTAAATAATTTTTTAGATAAACTTTATGTTTTCTGAATTATACCATATCAATATGATTTATATGTAAGTAAATATATAAAGAATATCGATAATTTTAAACCATTTTACTACATTCTAAAAAAGTTATAAATAAGTAATATTAGCGTTGACCCAGTTCAACAATGTTTAGGAGGTTATGGGATTACATATGCCACAGACATTGTATAATGGCACTCTTCTGTCAATGAACTCAAATAACTAAAGATGGCAGTATAATAATAAGAAAACCAAAGGTTTATTACACATTATAATAGGTTAGGCGATAGAAATAAACTTATATTTTTTAGCACCGAAGATTTAATTAAAGAGAGATGGCCAACCTGATATGATAGTTAAAGAAGAAGAATGGAAAACTTTTACATCTAGGTCAGTAATTTTTAGAAGTACAAACTCAACTAAGTAAATATTAGTTAACAAAGTAAACTACCAGACAGTGTGAACCTTTTAAAAGTTAATAAAAATTTAATCTTTAATTTTACTAAAGGTTGTTCAAATAATTTTCAATAATTACTTAGGAAACATATTTGCATACAAAATGTAAGATCTATATACGAGTAGACGATAACACTACTGTAGTTTAAGTGGTATGATTCGTAATTAATTTAATGTAGCAAACCTGTTTATACTCGTTGTTCCCCGCTTTATACCACAGCTTAACATAACACAGTCTTAACATAACAATGAACAATACCACTCCAGGGCGACATTTATTATGAGGATAAGTCTCTGACAACCGGCGGCGTCGGGGCTGTTTGTTGTCTGTGACAACAGTTTCTGTATATTATTAATATTTTAAAAATTCCTTTTCACTACATTTAATATGTCTGTTAAATATCTGTTGTGTAGTTTATGTAATAGTAATACCATATGACATTTAAAAATTCCTTTCGAATATTACACATTTAGGGGATGCAAAGTGGAAGCCCTTTAAATATTATATAAAAATATTGGCAACAATGTTTAAATAGATCATTAATGATTTAAAAGGTTTATTAGTTACGTTGTCTAAGGACTAATAACCGAAAGTCTTTGCCAGGCTATTTGTCTTCATTAGAGCTTCTTTCTAGTCCACTGAGGGACTAACACAAAACTTTAAAAACTCTTTTCTTTCGAGGAAGTATATAGAATTTCCAAAGTATAATCATATGAACTAGTTGAATCATACAACAAAATAAAAAAATCACGTTTGATTAGTTTTTTTTTCATAAAAATTATGTTTTTAAATATAATATTACGTAATTATTGATGTGTTTAAATGCATTTAGAATGCAATTTGTGTTTTTTTCTTGAATATAATGGTCAAAAAATATTATCTCTTCAAAACGTATACAATTGTATTTTAAAATCATTTCGGGATATACGTTTTAAATACAATTATTTAAATTATATTTTAAATAATTATTTTAAAATAAAAATAATAGTTACAGACATGTTGTTATATAACCCTTCAACCTTTCAATGGGTATCAGCCATAACTCAGTGGGAGCTCTGGGGGGTTGAAGCCAGCGGGATCGGGTTCAAATCTCGGATAGGGGGAAAAGATCGTTCGACCACTCCCGTGGTTCAGAAGTTCCGTTAAACCGTTGGTTCGTGCTTCTCATGTGAATAGTACTATCAGTTAATTGCTATCACTGTCCACTAAAAGCCATATGATTATTATTGTATCTATCGACATTCAAAAGTTAGTAAAGCACACTTGTTACTTGTCTATGAATAAAAGTATGCCTATGTCTATTGTTATCGTTTTAATACTATATTTTTATACTTTTAATGTTAAAAATACAATATTAGAATAATTAAATATGGGTTTGAATAGCATATTAATTTTTAATTCATTAAAATTGGTTTTAATTGAGTTTTTAATACTTTTAATACAATTTAAACGTACTTTAATACCTTAAATGTTTTAGAAATGAGTAGTGTGTTTTGGTTACTTCTGGCCCGGAAGTGACGTCACCGGAAGCCACATGCCACGGCACGCAGCTTCCGGTGGGCCAGAAGTGGGGACAATAGATGTCAGGGTGGAGATGGTGAGAGCGTCGGCGGTCGGTTGAGCGAAGAGTGCGCATAAAATAGAAGTTAGTTCAAAATTGAAATTCGACGGTGTTAATAAAAACTCTAATAGTTGAACGAAACTAGAAGTTAGTGTAAAACTGAAATTCAACAATCGGGGTGTTGAACTAAATTTGCGCATAAATTAAAAGTTGGTTCAAAACTGAAATTCAACGATCGGGAGTTGAACTAAATTTGCGCATAAATTAACCGGGGTTGAAGTAAAACTTCGCATAAATTAAAAATTAGTTCAAAATTGTAATTCGACGGTGTTAATAAAAACTCTAATAGTTGAACGAAAATAAAAGTCAGTTCAAACATAGCGCAGTCATAACAAGAGAGAGAGAAGGTAAATAGAAGTGTTAAGTTCCGCGGATAGAACAAGAATGAAGAATGAAACATGACGCGTCGAAATATATGCGTGACTGTAGATGTCAGTTAATGGGGGGTCTAGAGCTTCCGGCCTGTCAGATGGTGAATTAATCAATGGGGGGAGTGGAGATGGCGCTCGGTTGAACTAAAATTGCGCATAAATTAAAAGTTGGTTCAAAACTGAAATTCAACAATTGGGAGTTGAACTAAATTTGCGCATAAATTAAAAGTTGGTACAAACCTGAAATTCAACTTGATAATGTGGGGTACGGAAAGTATGTCAAGATCATCCCGAGTAAGTTTTAAAAAAGCCTATCCCGCTACCACAGGAAATAGTTCTGAGAGCTGAACTACCCGGTGATAGCGGGATAGGTAGATTTAAGTTTTCAACTTTATTCGTAAAAACAAATACAATCAATGTGCAAAAACAAATACATTCAATGTGCAATACAGGTTGAATTTTTGTGATGAAATACGGAGTTGTAAAAGCAAACGCCGACGACGAGGATAAGGTAAAAGCAGAGTCCCCAGATGACGTATTTGACAAGTTTGAAGAAACGTAATATCTCGAGTTGGTTTTCCCGTTCCAATCGTTTAATTTCCAATTTCAATTTATCCTCTTCCATTCTAGTTACAAAAGGAACTTCATCCATCATATCCATCATGATTGTGTTAGTGTTTGAAATTTTAAAAGAAGTTATGTTGATAGTACAAAAGTCGAAGACGGAATGAGGAGTGAAAGCGAGAAATGTTAGTTAAATAAAAAAGTGGTGGGGGGAAAGATGAATTACAAAGAAGTGGTGGGGGAAAGATTTTGCTCTTCATTATTACCGTCAGTAGTGTCAGATGGTGCAGGAGTTAGATTTAGTAAACTGTCTTCGTCCGAACTTTCAACCTTATCACAAATAGGACAATCGTATGTTATTTCCAAATTCATTTTGATAGTTGTAAAATTATCTACAAGTTCTTGTAAAATATTAAAAATAGCTTGTAACTCTTCTTTAGAGTTTATTTCAAAACTAGAATTCATCCGTGCCAATGGAGAGTTGTTCATCGTTGGAGAGTCGGCGAGTAAATGAGGAACGCCGCCAAGGGAGGGGGCTTATTTAACGGCGAGCTTATGATTAAATAAAAAGCTAATTTCTTCTTCTTCGTCTTTTAATTCAAATATCTTAGCTGGAGTATTTGCCTCATCCTCCTCACTCTGTGATGATGAAGATAATTCACCAGGACGTAAATATTGAACATCAATTCTGATCCATCTCATATAATATCTATTCATTATAGCAAGCAAGTTTTGAAACAATTCTTCCATTTCTTCCCTCTCAGTTATTATATGTTGAAACCTGACGAAAGGTGTTCCCATGTTGTTAGTTAGAATGTTGGAAGTGAAATAATTCAAAGGTGGATTCAATAAGATACAAAACTTAAACTAATGGTGGGGGAAATCTAAAAGACTTATGGTGGGGGAAATCTAAAAAAACCAATGGTGGGGGAAATCTCAAGGTCATCCAATTGAAGTTTTAAAAAAGAGTGTAAAACTGAAATTACACATTCGATGGTTCAACAGGATCTGAATACCAATCCGACCTGTATTTACATCTTTTTATCATATGTGTACAAAAATCATCTTGATAAGACTTGGTGCGTTGACAATGAGCTAGATCGAGAGGATGAAATTTGAAACATCTTTGAGGACAGCATGTATGAAAATATCTTGATTTGTAAAATTTGAAAGTTCGCAATTACGGTGGCGGTAGTTGTTTTGTTTTGCATTTGCAGTAACAAGATCCGAAAAATTCACACTTTTTCATTGTGAATTTTTCGTCCTAAATTCAATGGACGAATTTAAATTAAATAAATTAAATTAAATTTAAATTTATTTTAAATTAAATTAAATTTAATTTAATTTAATTTAAATTAAATTAAATTAAATTAAATCAATTAAATCTAAATCCTAAATTAGATTGGTCCTAAATCTGTAAACTGTTGTGAACAACAGTGTACAGATTTAGGACCAATGATGGTGGACGGGTTAGCTTAGTGCAAGCTAACCCGTCCACCATCATTGGTCCTAAATCTGTACACTGTTGTTCACAACAGTAACGAGGTTCGTACTTGTAATTTTGTTTTTCCATGTTGACGCTGCTGAGTCCAGTGAAAGAATAAGAGTGTATAGTGTTGAATAGTCAGTTTTATGTAGTACAAAAAGTGGTGGGGGTAATTTCAAGGTCATCCAAACGAAGTTTTAAAAAATTATACCTTACTAATGTAAGGAAAATTGATACTTAAGAAGTTTGTTTCTGTTTGTTTTCTTCAGACTTTTTCTCTTTCTCCTGTTTGTTTTCTTCAGACTTTTTCTCTCTCTCCGCTTTAGCCATAGCGATAAGTTCTTCAGTCGATAGTGGATGTACTTCAGGAAATTTTAAAATTAATTTAGCCTGATATCCTTCTCGGGTTAATATTTCTAAATCTTCTGTCATTTGTTCAACGGTGTTGTAATCTTTTCCATAGATCTTTCCATCAAGTTCAATCATCATTCTGTATAACATCTTTAAAAATAGGTGTTGACGCAGCGAGAGTTGGGAAGCGAATGATTAGTTATCCAAGTATCACACCCTTTTTATCAACTTGACATTGATCACGTGATTCCTTAGTTTTATTTGTTAAAAGTTATTTAACATTGGTAGTACTTGTGGAACTTGATGTTATGTTGACCAGTCGGCGATGAAGATGTTGTAGGTTGTGTAGAAAGAAATACTTCATCATCGCAGTATTTTGTTTTAGTAAACATCCTTACATTAGTAGCACTAACATCAACAGTTAAGTGATAACCACCGGTAAGTAAAACTCGCATTTCGTTGGTTAAATCTTCAAGTTGTTCAAAACTCGTAATGGTGTTGGTATCGTAAGATGCGCACTTGACCTTTAGGGACATAATGAAGTTTTGTATTTAGTTATAGAGAGCGAGATGTGTACGGTACGAAAGCTAGTCGTAGACTGATGAATTTCACAAGTTGATTTTCACTTTTATTAACACACAAAATTGGGTCAAGGTCATCCCTTGGAATTTAAAAAAAAGCAACATATTGCTATGTACAAAGACATAACAATATGTTGCTTCTTTTACTTTTTTTTGTTTTATATCATCTTTATTGAGAAACCATTACAAACACATATATTTACAATGTTATGTACAAACTAGTTAGTAGTAGGTGTTACATGAATAGTTAGTTCAGTTGAGTTGTTTCCACTCGGTCCGTGTGAAACTAAATAGAGTGCGCCAGGTTGAATAACTCGAAGATCTTCATTTTGTAGAAGTTGTACAAACCGTTTCGGTAGGAAGATTTGAAACTTCGGTTCGTCACCAACTGTATACGGCGCCTTGCTCAATGTGCAATTAATATCATCACCAATTGAAGGGTCCATCTTCTTGATTGTATGTATGATGTAATGTTTTTCTTCTTTTAGTTCAGAACATTTCTTCGTCGGTAAGATTGTTGATTTAGAATGAGCGTTGAATTGATCAACCAAATTTTGAAGAAAGTTCTGCGATGCCATCTTGATGTTATTGTTAATCTTCTTGTTAAACTTCTTGTTAATAATAATGTCCGTCGGAGATGTTGTTCTCTTCGGAGGTTCGAGTAATACTCATGCTGCGTCATGGTAGCGCTCTCACTTTTATTACCGACATTACCCCCACCATTCTGTTGACGGAAATTATTTAAGCGGTAGGCATTCTTCAAAGCGCACTGTGACCTTCGATGTTTAAAACTCTTTGATGAAATACAAAGTTCATTGAAGTAGCATTGGAAATCTCTATCTATTATTGCATTTATCACTTCGTTGCTTGTAAATGATTGTATCCAATTAGCTTTTTCCAATCCTCTTGTGTAGATAGTTTTGAACTCTGCAGTAATGATTCATAATGTGCGGCATCATGTTATAATTAATAAAACCTTCATCCCATCTTAAGTTGTGAAAATGTTTGTACAACCATTTGTTTGTAACTTTCGCTTTAGTTGTTAGTCTATTGAATGGTAATGGAGGTTTAAATAAGTAATGATAAACTACAGATGTGTTCATATCCAAAATTACTAATTCTTTTATAATAAAATTTCCATCATTTCCTCGAAAAGCTTGAAATTCAATTATACCCTTTTTAACTTCCATTATATGTGGCGAATTAGAAAACGAAACCCGTTTGTTCATGATGAAGTCTCGTCAGCAACTGACTTGTATTACAAACACGATTGTTCTTCTTTAACTTCTTGCGCTTCTTCGTCGATATTAAAGTTGGTGTTATAGTTGTTTTTCAGGTTGAAATAATAAAACGTCTTCCAACACTATTCGATATATTTACACTTATACTGTATATGTTTACAGACGGTAAATATATATAAAAGATCTTATAATGGCGATCGATTTCGACCAGTCACACCGGTCATCATCAGGCCCAATCAGAGACTGAGAGAATCAGGATGGCGTCTTTGCTGAAGTACTATTGGCGCTTCAGCAAGGACGCCATCCTGATTCTCTCAGTCTCTGATTGGGCCTGATGATGACCGGTGTGACTGGTCGAAATCGATCGCCATTATAAGATCTTTTATATATATTTACCGTCTGTAAACATATACAGTATAAGTGTAAATATATCGAATAGTGTTGGAAGACGTTTTATTATTTCAACCTGAATATCATTACCAGCACGTATAATGCTAATCAAGAAGTTATTTATAGTTGTTCAATTGTCTCCACATATCCACTTCTTGAGGTATTCGATTAAAAATTGAAGTATCCACGGGACCGTATAAAATTGGAACGAAAGGTTGTCTGTCCAATGTATCGATTAGATAGTCTTTGATTATTGCACTTGAAAATATTAGTTGTTTCAAATATCTGGTGACGGGACCGGTAGTACAACTTAAAGTGTAAAATTCTTCTTTAGTCAAATGTAATTTTACATCATGTCTAGTTAAATCTCTGAAGCGAACCATTTGTCCCCCACGATGTTTCACTATATCAACTTCAATATTTGATTCCAATAAACTTAATCTTGTTCTTCTTCCAAATGTGTTGTTACTCAAATAACATTCCAAAAGATGTAAATGTTTCATAAATGATTCCCAAGAAGTTTCAGTGAATGTAACCATTTTATTTCCATGATTTAAAATAACAATCGGAGAATAATCCAATGATTTTAAAATTCCAACTGAAATACTTTCCGTCATGCATGAAGAAATGGGGTAGAAAATTCGAAGAAATAC
This sequence comes from Neoaliturus tenellus, assembly GCA_030545055.2. Classification (NCBI taxonomy): domain Eukaryota; kingdom Metazoa; phylum Arthropoda; class Insecta; order Hemiptera; family Cicadellidae; genus Neoaliturus; species Neoaliturus tenellus. Next base: position 48,982,593 of record CM061534.1, on the reverse strand, counting down.
TTCTGTTAAAATATTTGTTGTAATGTTAACCTCAACTTTTTTTCTCTTTACTTCTTTTTCGGCTTCTCCTTCTTCTTTTTCTTCTTCTCTCTTCTTATGTTTGTTAAACTTGAGGAACTCGTCCATTTCTCGTTCAACTTGTTTTTCTATATCTGAACTATTATCATCCATTAGAGGTGTATTTTCTTCTCCGTTAGTAGAACTCATCTTGCGAACGATGTTTCCCATACGACGGTCGAAGATATAATGAACTTTCCACTCATGATTTTCTCGCTTTTATGTTTTTTGTGAAATCCTTGAAATTTATACAATCACATAAATGTTTGTTTTCAACTTGTTTTTCACAAACGAAATTCTAACCTCAAAAATTGAAGCAGATAATTCTAACCTCAAAAATCTGCAGTCGTTGTACTAATTCTTTTTAAAGTACATTCTTCACAATTCCGGTCAGCGGTGTGTAAGTAACTATTTTATCATGTAGAATTAGACAGTATGCTGAAGTTCCATCCGCTACTGGTTGTTCAAATTCCATTTCAATTTTTATATCCACACTTGATGATTTTACCGATTCATTTTGTTTTGAACAATCGATTACAATTATCGGAGCCTTGGAATAATACTGATCAGGCGATAATAGTGGTGTATTAGTCTTTCCATAATATGACGATTGAAATCTTGCATACATATCGTATAAAATGGAAAAACGTTTTTTGCTGAACATGACATTCAAATTGTCATACGGAAAGAATTGAGAGTTTAAGAAAACTTTACAATTCTTTATTTTACAGTGATCAAATTGACCGGCATTTGCAGTGATAACATCTTTTCGCTTAGTTTGAAAACCGAGTATTATGTACCTTGCCCGTTCCAAGTAAGTTGATGTCTTGACGGTCCATGTTTGTCGTTCTGTCTGAGGTAGTGTAGGATATTCATGGAATTCCCAACTTCGGAATGGCATCACAATATCACGGTCAGATTTCAACTTTCTCAATAATACAATTCTATGTTCATCGGCCAATCTTACATGAGGTACTCTCCAAACAACTTTATCCAATTGTAGTTGCCATTCCAGTTTATCTTCCGTAGTTGCAGGGTCTGCAAGTATCAAGTCCTTGTTAGTTGAAGATCTGAGTAATACCAATTCTTGTTTGACATTTATTATTATTCGTTTGTAATCTTCAGCGAATCCCAAAAGCAATCGTAAGGGTACATGAAAATCAAAGTGACCGTTGGAATCCGGTGTTATAGTGTCTTTATCAGGGGCAACCCATCCGGCGGTGACTATTGAATTCTTCTCATGCGGTGTTAATGATGTTAATCCTTTCAATGTCGTTGTTATACCAACCTTTTTTGTCGAATCAACTGTCACCCCTGATATCTCACATCTTATTTCATCAAAAAGATATGCCATCGGGTTATTTATAAAAGGAACTGTTGAAGCAGTTTTTCCATCCAATTTTAATACCCGTCCTTCAATGTACAAATAACTTTCACACGGTAATGTGTAAATATCTTGTTGTTGAATGGGAATCCTTATTTCATCGTTATTGTTTAATTTTGATGAAGTGTAAGGGTTGTGCGTGTGGTATTCCTTCTCCCATAGTGTTTCGTCGAATGTCGGGCCTTGAGATATATCCAGGATATCCATCGTTGTTAAGTTTCAATCCAATCTTCTGTAGAAAACGAATGTTGTCCGATGTTAACTCTTCCAATGTCGAGGAGCTACTGAGCTCCCGACTCTTCCGTTGCGGTTTAATTGATAATCCCATGTTGACCTTTATGTTGCCGCTCTGATGTGTATCCGTATAGTTATCGTTTCTCCTCTAAAGTCAACACTAACACCGTCTTGATCCAATATGTTCAGTACGATGTCTGAAATGAAACTGGTGTTTAACGGTAGGTATATCAAGTTTTGTGGCTTCTCAACAATTTTAAAACCAGGAGCCACAGTTGGATAAAATGTATGTAAAATATGCTGATTCACTCCTCTATACGATCCGTGTATAATATTACACGTTACATCGATACTATTGACTTTCAATATTGTAACAGTTGTATCACCTGAATGAGTAGTTCCAGGAGTTAAGATTTTCTTTTTTGTATCTGTAAATCCAAGTAAACTGCCAATGGAGTTTTCCAAGCTGACATCGATATAATATTTTGAAGTTATTTCTGCTTTTAAAGTATTATTGTTTCCTTTAACGGTGATATTTTCTTCTCCGAGTTGTTTTTGTAGTAATTGGTTTATATCATCGATTTCATAAGCTCCAGTAGGAAATGTAATTATTTTCAATTCTGAGTATTTTCCTGAAGCATCCTTAGTTGCCAAAACTGTCAAAGTAGTAAACGGTTTGTCCGAGCTTTTTATAGCATACCCAATAAGTGCCTGGACCATAGGTGGAATCCAAATTTACTATTCCAGTTTCATTTTCCCATATTTTAGTTGGTAATGCATCTTTCATAAAAACTCCTCGAAAAAATGGTATTTTGTAACGTTTTACATAATTATTTAACTGATGATTTGTTAAGGCTTTATTTGGAATTAGCAATTGATTCTTTTTATTTAGTACACACGATATGGTCTTAGATATAAACCTGCTCCGTTTTTTACCATTTGCCAAACAGAATTCTTCTTTACATTTGCCTTACGAGTTCTACGATGTCCTTTTTTAATGTTTCCACCTCTTTTGGGAGCGCTTCTTTTTGCAGGTCTTCCTCTGCGACGTCTTCCAGCACCTAACTTTGCTTTCGTCCTCATGGCTGTAGTTACTGCCCAAGCCGCTGCTTTTTCTGCAATACTTGCGTCACTTGATTTTACTCTTTGCCAAGCTTTTTCCGCTAGAATTTTATCCGCTATTGATCTATTTGTTGAATCTTTATACTTTGAATATGCTATATCGTGTTCTTTGCAAGCTTGATCTAATTTATTAATTCCAGGATCTCCTCTTGCTAAACGTTTTGCCAACTTAGTTCCAGGTCCACAATATTGATAACCTCCGGGCAGATTTAATTCGTATGGTAAAGCGTCTATCGTTCGATTCACAACAGCACCAATTGGAATCCGTCTGAGCAGGGATAATGCAGCTGATGTTAAACCACGTCCTCTCTTGCCGCTGTCTTGACGACGACTGAGCGATACGGTCTTCATTATGCTGTTTTATGTAACCAACGTCTTCACTCTATGAAATACTTTATGATAATGAATCCTTTTTTGTGTATTCCATACTTAAATATTCATAAGATTTACTAGTATTTATCAATGATTTCATTTTTAATCCATTGGTTTCTCTGAGTATCTTCGATTTTATTGTGTTTCATCGATGTATTAATCAAATGATTATGCATATCAATAACTACATTACCTACAAGATTCGTTACATACTCGATATTAGTAGCATCTTTGTCATAAGTAGGATTATCAAGATTTGTGATACGTTTACCATTACATGTATACACAGATGGATCCTTTTTAGAGGTTGCTATAACTTGATTAATAGTAGCAACATCATTCGGAGCTATTCCTGCTGATATGTTAGATATTCTTCTATTTTTTCCATCATATACGTTATTTATTTTATCTAAAACTATAGTTTGTTTTACAACAACACAATCCTGATCATCTTAACCGGATTTAACTTGGGTTAATCGTTTACCTTTACATATAAAATTAACACCAGTAGCTGATAGTTGTGGTACTTGTGTTAAAATAACAGCATCATGTTCTTCCGTGCCTAAACTTATATTTGACAATCTTTTATTTTTTCCATCCCACTTGTCATTTTGTAGTTGTAGTAAGGTAAACTTTTCACTTCCTTGCATAAACTCATCACCTTTCTTTGACACCACCTGATTTTGTTTAACAAAAGTGGATGTTCCTTTCTTCAAGCTTTCATTCATTTGTCTCACGGTAGCAGCATCCGATGGAGTTGAACCATCTTTCAGATTGGACAACACTTTTCCATGACAATCAATAACAGCACCATTATATAAAATACAATTATCTTTAATGTATTTTATATTAACACCATCACTTTCTTCTTTAGGATATCCAATATCGTTTATAGTATATTTATAGAAGGAAAATCCATCTTTTTTCTTTTCTGGTATTACAGAGTGCAAATAACGCTTATTGATTGTATCTGTATCCTCGGTTGGATCTGCCACATTAGTTATTTTATAATTTAAAGCATTGTACATTTTTCCACTTTTAGTCTTTTCCAACAGTAAAGCGTATTCCATCGCAGATAGAAAATAGCCTCTTATAACAACATCTCCATTGTTGACTGGTTTTGCAACATTAATAACCCTGTGAGATTTTGCATCATACTGTTGGTTGTTGTCGAGTTTTAAACTTGTAGATGTTTCCTCCTTTACTGTTTTTAAATTTGTTGCATCTCCATCTTCTTCTGGATCTTTAACAAACTTTAAACGTTTATTATTTATGTTATAGTCACCTTCGGGTGTTTGCGGTAATCCACTTCTTTTTCTGTTTTCTCCAACTTGCACTCCTAACGCGGAGTATCGTCCGAACTTGTCGACGCTCATGTTAGAACTGACACATTATACGCCTGCAACTCTTATATATCCGCGGACAATTATACGATTATGCCGCGATTCCTGAGTTCGTCAATCAGAGCTACCCATTCATTATTTAAACCTGTATGACCGGCTTCCATGGCTTCATGCAATAGTTTCATTCTATCAACCAATTTATTGATGTCGTTGTAGTAAATCACATTCGTATTGTATAGATTTTTCATCAATCCTTTGACAGATGTTGAAGTATCTCCTTTACTCTTTTTACTATGTTGTTCAAGAAGTGATAAATCCATAAGTGATAAAGATTTTCTTTTCAGTGGTTGTCTCACCGCTGGTGCAGTACGTAATGTTGGCAATTTTCGTGGAGGAAACAACTTTTTTATAACGATGTTATATTTTGTTGCACGTGAACGATTAATCATTGCATCCTTTAAGTAGTTTCTTTTATGAGCGTTAGTATTTTGTAGAATCTCCTTAAAAACACTTAAATCTTTGGATGAAACCTTAGTGGTATGTTTTTAATAATTAATTCATATAGTCCTTTTGTTCCTTTATATCTGTGCTCACCAATAATGATGTAATCGTCTTGTGTTATTTCAAGCTTTGAATCGCCGATCTTTAATTCATTCCCATCAATTCTTGCTCCGTATACGTGTGATCTACTCAAATTCGGGTTTGATTTCATATCATGTAGCATTTTCATTATATATTTTCTTCCAAAAGGTCCATGTTGTAATATATCGCTGCTCAATTGAGTTAAAGTTGGAATAGATTGTTCAGCTTCAGATATTGGCTGTTCTTCTTCCTTTTCAACAATTGGTTCTTCTTCTTCCTTTGTTTCTTCTTGCTCACTAGCACTTGTATATGAATCATCATCTTCTTCTTTTTTTAATGCTTGTACTTCTTGTTTAGAAACTGGTAGTAAAACATCTCCTTCATAACGAGGTTTAATGATAGTTTCTGATATCTGTTTTAAAGGTTCCGTAATAGGTTTAAATGTAGTCTCTAGAAATTCTTCTCTTTCACTTAAACCCATCCTCAATGCACGATTCTTCATCCTAATAGAATCACTGAGTGATTTTATTTCTTTCAATAGTTTTTCTTGATTCACCATGTTTACACTGTGAGGTTCAACGTGTAACTAAATGTAGCATCGGTAGTTCAACGCATTAATACAAATTTATCCAACCCTACACGATATCTACCATTTTTAATATCTTCTTCCTTCATAATAACGAGAAAGCCATATTTCTCATTCCATGCTTTGCCACACATCTCTTTAAATTTCTCAAATGGCATATCCGCATTTACATGATCATTGTATATATGCTTTAAATTTGTTTCATCTTGCTTGAAGATGATCAACATATTTGCATTGTCTCTTACGAGTTGTTTTGGAATCTTACTGTATGTTTGACCAATATAAATGCTATCGATATTATGATGTCTTCCCATAGCGAAGTAATTCCTTATAGTGTCGTGATTTTCACAAGACACATCGTCAAAAATAAAAATAGAAAATGGTTTTGCTTCATTTGGTTGCATAATTGTTTCACTGGCATTAAACTTATAGAAATTCACTTCAGGTACACTTGCAAGTACTTTATCCAATAATTGATATTTCGGTTGTTGCAATGATTTTGAAAAAATGTATATATTGTTAAAGCGCAATCCTTTAGGATTAGTTATAAGGTTAAAAACAACATTAGTTTTTCCACAATTTGAAGGACCAGTTATTAAACATCTTATCGTATTTGGTAGTAATTCACCATTTACCATGATTTAACTTATCTTTGTCAACCGTCAATTCATCAATATTATTGATATTAAATCGATCTTTTTGTTGTACAATCTCCATCTTGTGTCAAGGTTAAACACACAATGAGCTATTAAATTACTATACCAAGTCTTTTGAAGGAATCCAAGAGTCTTCACTTTTATCGAATCCTAACCACCGGACTTTAACCATATCCTTTTTCCTTTGTAATATCTTTTCAACAAGATATACATCACCGACTGTTGATTTCAACAATTCATGTCCGTAGAATCCACCTTGAAGTAATTCACCCTTGTATCCTTTAATAAGTAAGTTTCAGGTATAGTTGGTTGCACTTTATAAACTGTAAATACTTCATTAGTCCAATTTGGTAGATATCTTTTACTAAATACACCTTTGTATTTGCTTATACGAACTTTATCGTTGACTTTAAACTTTTTTGGTTGCAACTTTTCCAATTTAGGTGTTGTATTATTTCTGATGCGTTGTAATACAACCTTAGCATTAGCGCTGTTTACTTGGATAGGTTTCATTCCGATGGTACGATGATATTTGCTATTATACTCTTTTATAAGTTGTGGTAATATGTCATACCACACGTATGATCCTCGTTTTGAAAATTGTTTGTACATCGCTCCTTTCAATGTTTTATTGAATCTTTCAATTATTGAAGCTTTAACTTCAGAATTTGTAGAATAATGATTTATTTGATATTTCTTCATCAAAGCTCCAAAGTCTTTATTAAAATATTCTTTTCCATCATCAGTCTGTAGATGTTTGATTTTGAATTTATTTCTTTGTATCGTTGTTTCCATAGCTTTCGTAACACTTTTACCAGTCTTATCCTTCAATGGTAAAGCGTCAGCTATTTTAGTAAAACAGTCTATAATTGTTAAAATATATTTAAAACCTTTGTTTAATTTACTGTGCGGTATCATTTCAATGAGATCAGCTTGATAAAGATCATTCATTCCCTTAATAATTGTACTTCTTCTTGGAAATCTTCTTCTTGCTGGTTTATGTAGTTCATTTACAATCTTGTCCTTCACACTTTCCATCTTCAGGTGTTGCTTGCACACCGCTTGTAAAAATACTAATCCGTAGAATAGTTCATTCTCTTTTATATAGTTTTGAATATAGGTCAAGACCATTTCATATTAGTGTAAAAAGAAAGAATATAGCATTGGGCTCGCCATATCCTCTTTTCTTTACAGAAAGGAAAAAGGAAGAAGGTAGAGGACGAAGAATAGGTTTACTGGTCGATAGGGTTTAGAGAGTAATGTCCAAATGGCAGAGTTCTTATGTTGTCTTCAAGGATGTATCTTTTGTCATCCTTATAGCTCAATGCCGATTTGGTTTGCTTCACACTGAAAAGACGATGGTTGAAGCTTCTTATGGTGTTAAATGTTGCAGTTGTTTCAACATTTTCAAACAAACATCTTTTATAATGTTCAAACTGTACGTTCTTCTTCAGGAAAGAGGTTTTTATTTCTTTGGCTTTCTTCGTAACTTGATGTTCGTTCCTTTCATTTATGTACAGTTGAAACGAATACAGTTTGGACATCAATGCTACAATTTCCATCATTGGCACACCATTTGTTTCATCTTTAAATTTTCCCAATACTTTCTTCTTTCTGTCGTAGTCGTAATTTGGATGCTCCTTAGGATAATCGGAAAAGTCGAAATCATCTTTATATATAAAGGTGCGTAGATCTTCGTACATGTCATTTGTTTTAATCCAGTAAATGAGTGCATCCGTATCAATATATGCAATACCAATGTTCTCTCTTCCATAATAGTTAACCATCTTCTTATAATGAAACTCGTACATGTGTTTTTTAGAAATATCCAAGATTGACATTCCAAGATACAAAGGACGATCCATTGTAACTGACTTCTTGTTCATGGAAATAAGAACTAGATTTTCATTAATAATTACAGATGTACCAAAGTTTGGTTGTTGCACTAATTTCTGTAATTTTACTGGATCAGTTACCAATGTTATATCCTTATGTTTCCTTTTGTTTTCCAAAGTCTTGCCAAATATTGCGTTATTCATTAATTTGAAAAAATCTTTTTGAAAACTTGATGTAGCGGTGGCTCTTCTTCTTGTTTTGTTGTCGATGTAAGGTTTTAACCAACAAGATTGAGAGAATTGTAGTACTCGATTAATTTTTTTAATTCAATCCCAAGTCTAAGGCCTGTTGTATCATCCAGTAGTGTCCAACATACCGAGACTTGTCGGTTAAAGTCATCATTAATTTCGGCCATCTTCCAGTTGGAGAGATTTCGGTTTTCGGAAGCAGTGGTAAATCATAATGTTGATCGTGAAGATGTTCGGGATATTCAAAATCGTCGTCAAAAATATTACCTGTTTCACCATGCTTCGGTATATCCATTATGTTTCCAATTGATTTAGGATCTATCCATTTGAAATTATCATATGGAAGGGGATTCGACATTGCCCATCCGTATAAGTTATTTGCATCGAAATAACCCAGGAATGTTGTTGGTTTTGATGCATCATAATCGGGCAAATACTTGTTGTTTGCCCTGACATGTCGTGTTACACTTTGCGTCAATCCTCCTCGAACTCCTGACTCTAATATCAAAACCATATCTATATCTGTAAGAAGTTGTATTTTACAATTTGTCTCTTTCAACATGGCTTGCCACGCTAGTCCAAGCGAAGTGTACGAATGAAGAGGATCCAATCCATATGCTGCAAAACACGTATTTCTAAATTCTTCAATCACATCACATAATAAAGTCACATCTAGTTTAACATAAAAATCTGAATATTCTCCCAATGTTCTAAATCCTAATTCGTTCCATACTTTGCATGCGTGATTATAATCATCTTGAGATATATCCATGTCGTACAGTTTACTTTTAAATTATTCTTTTGGAGGTAATGATGTTTCATTAAATTTTTCTAAACTGTCTATGTAATCACATGGAAAACACCTTTTCGAAGTACCAGATCCAGTTTGTCGTTGTTTACAATCTTCTTCGTTTCGATTAAATCTTGTTTCCTTAGGTTTTCAGAAAGTTTGGACAAACTCGACGGCATAAATCGGTAGGAGTCCAAGAATCTTAATTTGAGGTTTCCAACTTCTTTGGAAAAACTTATGAACTTTTCTGAAGTTTCAGCTAACACATCGATTTTACCGTCGTCTCTTCCTAATTCGGGTATTATAAAATGAGCGTCGTACCCACTGAGGTTATGCAGAACCACAGGAATAAATAGTGGTAAACGATAGCTCAAGTTGCATTTATTACAAGCAGCACCCCTGTAATAACCTGTGAGGTGGTCGTGATCTTTAATTTTATAATTCTCAATAGTAAAATCATTTTTGCACAAAAAACAGCGAGTTGCATTTTCATGTTGAATTTCTTCTTCTTCGTCCATCGGTTTCATTGGTACAATATTTGTATATAATCTTTGTGCATTTCCAACTATTGAATATAGGTGATCAAGAAATATTTTTTCCGCATTTTCACCACGATATACTAGAGGTTCTGAAGTTAATCCATATCTGTTTCAATGTTCTTCTGATAATGTTGATTTGACCATTAAACAAAAACTGTTTGGTTTGTGAATTTGATACTTTACACTTTTTCTTGCTTCGCAATTTTCTTCTTCAACTGGAACAAGTGTTGATTCAAAATCCGCATACACAACTAAAGGGATACGGTATTGATGATGAACTTTTTCAAATGAAACGAATGCTCTGTTTTCCGCAGGTAAATTAATCTTTGCTTCATAATTATTGTTACATAATCTTTTGTGCTCTTGTAACCATTCTCTTCCTTGTCTTCCTTCTCGTTGAAAATTAAAACATCTCTTGCAAATCAACTTTTTGTTTCTATTTTTTGAAAGTTGCTTGTTAACAAGACGATCGAATTGCTTTATGTACACATAGTGAGACACATCTCCTCGTGTTAATAGTAGTAAATTCCGTATGATCTGGTAGTTCTTATTTTGCAATACGTAAAGGATACACTTTGTTTGAACTATCTAATGCAAAAACATTGATAGACGTACCGGGACTTTTCTTCTCAAATTTTGATATATCTTCTAGTGATACAGGATAAGTAATTCCTTGAAAATTGTACTTATTTCTTTGATTTTCATATTCCTGGTCAGGTCTATACGCATTATTTGGTACAAATTTAGCTGTCATTGCATAACGAAAACATTCATTGTCTGCATTTCTAACATTAATACAAGATTTTGTATCTTCAATACTTTTAGGCAAAGGAATGTAACGAGATCCCCTTACTCCATATCCGTGTTTTTGAACTCTTATATCTAATCCTTCAATACTTGAAAGACTCTATCCGGATCCTCTTCCTTCATGTTCCTGAATTTTGGTTAATATTTCTTCTATACAGTTCTCTACTATTGAATCAATGTTTGAACTTTCCATGATGGTTCGGTTTTTTGTTATGAATCCTCTTGGTGATAATTCTTCTTGTACATTTATAAACATAGCTTCTAGTAGTAAACTAAATTTAAGAAAGTTTAATCTTTTCAATTCTTCTTTTAAAGTTTTACTTACGATTGGTTTTGCTTCTCTAATAAATTCTTCTAAGTTCAAGTTTTCATTTTGAATCTTATGATGCATTACTACCTTACCGGGTAAAGCAAATACTTGTAGATTCGGTAAAGTAGTTAAAGATGTTGCTGTTATTTCTTCTTGTTCTTCTTGTTCTTCTTGTTTTTCTTCTGCGTTGTTGTGAATTAGTTCTTTATGACAGTCTAATAGAATTTCATCGTGAAACGATTCCGAACATTTATCACAATGATACATGTTGAGATGTTTACTCTTCGAAATTTCGCCGAGAAATGAAATGGGTTCTCACGGTCCCGCTTTTATAACGGTTCCCCCACCACTATTTCATCTTCTTCTTCTTCACTACCCAAGGAAATCAAACGTTTTCAACAAAATATTAACCTTCTACAAAATTGATTGTCCATTTATAATTTTTTAATACCAGTTTGAATTTTCAATATTTTCCTTGTTTAACTATTATTTCTTTATATAACATTATTCACACTTTCTACTTCGAGAGTTTTGCTACTATCATCTCTTTATTCCATTTTAACAATCTGCATAAATACAAGTTCATTTGTCGCGCCGACTCACTATAAATTCAGCTTTCGTACAGTACACATCTCTACGACTAAATTACAACATGTATTTCAATATGAATTTTCCTTATACAAATACTATTTCAATAACTTTACAGCAAAACAAAATTCTAACTTCATAAACTTGATAGGAAGATATGCGAACTTTTAATTCAACCCCGGTTAATTTATGCGCAAATTTAGTTCGACCAACAATTGTTGAATTTCAGTTTTGAACTAACTTTTAATTTATGCGCAAATCTACTTCAAACCCTCACCCTACAAATTTGATAGGGAGAATCACATTAATTTGATACTTATTTCTACCGTTACACTAGCTCCATTCTCAAAAAGATATAAATAAAATGGTCCTGGATACTGTTCTTTTTCACGTCCTGCATGTTCCTTAATGAATTCGTAAGCCAATCTTTTTGAATAATCATTATGATACACTTCTCTTACATAAACAAGATTTTTTTCTTCCAGAAATTTCGCTTGAACTAATGGTATTTTGCTTACATCATCCTTGTCCATCAGAGGTAGCTTGTAGGTGAAAGTATTTGGAGGTAGTTTTTGCGGTTTATCAAGTAGAGAACAAAATTTTCTATAGAATTTATGCTCAGTGCCTGTAATACTACTATAAGACAAAGTGGTAAGCATCTTGACGGCACAAGGTGCAAGTACAGATTAGAAACCTGGAGGTTCATAGCCCGCCTTTTATGAGTTTTAAAAAATGGGGAGGGGGAAGGAATAAGGATTGGGAAGGGATAAGGTGCAGGGTGGGGGAAGGGTAATTTGGTTATTAAACCACTTGCGCTTCAAAATAGCCGCCAACATCCACACCTTGTTCGTAGCACTCCTTCATTGTTTGCGCCCACTGCCGCATGCGGTCTCTATCATTTGGTGTCACAAGGAAAGTATCACTATTATCATACAATATAAAGGAGCAAATTTGTACACAACATCCTCTGTTCAACCATTTATGAGCTTCAACCATAAAATTTTTATTGTATGAAATGGATAATCTGGATTAATTTCTATAACTTCACATTCTTCATTAAGATTAACGGGATATTCATGATCATCATCAACATCATCAACATCATCAACATCATCATCTTCACTCTCACTATCATTATTTAAAATGACAGCCTCCTGAGGTCCGAGATGCCTGAGGAAACCACTTTGGTTGGGTACGCCGATGACGTCGCAGCTCTCATTGCTGCACGCAACGTTGAGCTGGCCCAACTGAAGTTGAACCGAGTTATGCGGGTGGTCAACAACTGGATGTCCGATCACGGTCTCTCACTTGCTCTCAGTAAGACGGAGATCGTGATTCTCACGAAGAAGAGGATCGACACCGTCGTCCCGTTTCGAGTGGGAAGGGAGGTGGTCACATCAACTCGTGCCGCCAAATACCTCGGGGTTATGGTGGACACCAAGTTAAGCTGGAGGGATCAGATCTTCAGTACGGCGGACAAGGCCGCTAAGGTAGTGACTTACCTTAGTAGGCTGATGGCCAATGTCGGGGGTCCCCGATCCAGCAGAAGACGTCTGTTGATGTCCGCGGTCCAGTCCGTGTTTCTTTACGGGGCAGAGGTGTGGGCAGGCGCTCTAGATAAGGAGTGCTACAGGTTGCGACTCGCCCGGGTTCAGCGTCAAGCTGCGCTCCGGGTGTGTTCCGCCTACCGGACAGTGTCCGAGCCTGCCGTCCTGGTGGTCGCCGGAGTCATCCATGTCAAGCTCTTGGCAGGGGAGAGGAAAGCGATTTATCAGAGACAAGGCGAGATCGGCAAGGACACGGCAAGAACAGAAGAGCGCTCCCGAACCTTCCAGCAGTGGCAACACAGCTGGGAGCACGACACCCGAGGACGATGGACTGCGCGACTTATCAAGCAGGTCCAACCATGGGTGGAACGGCGGCATGGGGAGGTGGACTACTACCTGACCCAATTTTTGACAGGTCACGGCTATTTTCGGTCGTACCTGAACCGGATGGGAAAGACCGGTTCACCGGACTGCATTTATTGCCCGGGTGTTCCCGACGATGCGGAACACACATTCTTCCGCTGTCCCCCGTTGGGAAGGGCCCCGCCTAGAGGCCACACAAATCTTTGGTGTATTTTCGGTGGACTCGGTCTGCCAAAAGATTTTGGAGGATGAGGGCAACTGGGATTGTTTGTCACCGTTCGTCCGGGGCATCCTCCTGGAAAAGAAAACCGATCTGGACCGCGAAGTGGCTTAGATCCCTTGATCGAGCGGCTGGATAAGGAGCGAGCCCCACGGGCGTAAGCCAAATTTAGGCCTAGCCTGACGTAATGTGACAAACAATTCCAGGTTAGATTCCTAAAGAGTAGAGGAGGTTTTTTAGTGGGTAAACCCGTTTTTTGGGGAGCCCCACACTACAGGCTGGCCACCTGTGTGCGTAATGCATTTTTCCGCCTCTCCCTCAAAAAAAAAAAAAAAAAAAAAAAAAAAAAAATCATTATTTAAAATGTCTTCAGGTTGTAGAAAAACATCGGAAATTTCGGAAGAATTAAGATGGTCATTTACATGACGAGGCATTTTGAAGCAGGTAATATTGTAAACAGCAGAGACGAAACATCAAGAGCGGCATGTAGAAGCAAAATGAAGGAGTGACCAACGCTCGCTCCGCTTTTATAACAGTATGCAAATGAGGGGTGGGTGGGGGAAGGGTTATTTGGTTATTAAACCACTTGCGCTGTAAAATAGCCGCCAACATCCACACCTTGTTCGTAGCACTCCTTCATTGTTTGAGCCCACTGCCGCATGCGGTCTCTATCATTTGGTGTTATAAGAAAAGAATTACAATCATCATACAATATAAAAGAGCCGATTCGTACGTAAGATCCTGAATCCAACCATTTATGAGCTTCAGACATGAATTTTTCTATTGTATCGAATGGGAATTGTGGATCAATTGCTATAACTTTCAGTTCTTCACTAATTTTAACGCTATAATAATCATCTTCATCATCATCTTCACTGTCACTGTCGTTATTTAAAGTGTCTTCAGGTTGTTCAAAAACATCAGAAATTTCGGAAGAACTGAAATTTTCACTAAGACGAGGAGGCATTTTTAAAACAAGTAATATTGTAAAGAGCAGAGACGAAACAACAAGAGTGGCGTGTAGAAGCGGAATGAGGAGTGAACAACGCTTGCTCCGCTTTTATAACGGTATGCTAATGAGAGGGGTAACAGCTGGCCGTGACCAATTATTGATCCGGGAGGTGGGGAAAAAGGAAGAAGAGGGGGTATTTATTTTAAATAATTCGCATAACTTTTAACTCAAATAAGATAACCAAATTCTTCTTTTACTAAAATGTTCGTCTTACATAGACGTTTTCAATGATGTATCGCTTGTCGTAATCGATCAAACCATTATCGAGTTATGGCCATTTTAATTTTCGGGGGGGGGGGGTTCCGCTTGAGTGAACACGGGGGGTTCCACTTGGGCGCTCATGCGGAACCGATCTTCTCACGAGATAGTCGTTATGTGTTAATGAAGGCAAATGTTCATCGCGCCACAACCACTAATTAACTCGCATTCGCGGTGTTCATATCTTTCCTACTCATTACATATACGTTTCCTACTTCATTATTTCAAGACTAATTAACTTGCAAAACAACAGTCTCTGTCTTTGAATGCTGATGAGATTTCATTAGGAACCATTCTTTGCACGCTATATGAAGCTACACCGGCAAACAATGCAAGTCGGAGAGGTCATATAACTGTACAACGGCCTCAGAAAAGTAGATCACGAGACTTAGAGTGTTAAAAATAATGGGGGAGAAACACAACGCTCTAGCTTGCACTTATACCAGACGGGAGCATTTTTCAAGCAAAGAGTTTTCTTGACTGGAGTTGAAGCTGTAGTAGAAGTTGAACTTGTAATAGAAGAGCAGGCTGTAGTGGAAGTTGTAGTCGGCAGGGATGACATCGTGGTAGTTCTGTTCGCAGTTCGCAGCGTAACGTCTGGAAACAGAATGAAACGTTAGCCGTGGTCGATGCGTCTTTTATAACAGTATGCTAATGAGAAGGGTTAACAGCCGTTAAGTGGGGGAAGGTGGGAGGAAAGGAAAGAGAGGGGGTATTTATTTCAAATAATTCGCATAACTTTCGACTAAAATAAGATAACTAAATTCTTCCTTAACTAAAATGTTCGTCTTACATAAACCTTTTCAATGATGTATCGCTTGTCCTAATCCGTTAATCCATTATCGATTTATAGGCATTTTAATTTTCGGGGGGGGTGGTTCCGCTTGATTAGTTACCGGGGGGGGGGTTCCGCTTGATTAGTCACCGGGGGGGGGGGGGGATTGGTCATTGACCCTTCCGAAAGTGGGTCAAGATCATTCAAGACTTATAAAGAACAAAGGTGATGGGAACAGTAGTAACTGTTCCCACCACCCTGTTTGCCTAACGGTTCCCACTCCCAACCCACTAGTTACGTTCTGCGAGGGACATCGACGCAATTTTGTTTGGCCCGTCCGGGTCCATCCGTAACGGGCCGGTCCGGGTCCATCCGTAACCGTGAATTCGAAGGGAAACTGGAACAGCTAATGCAGAAACGCAACTCTAACACCCACCCAACTAATCCCACCCATCATATTCCTAAACAAAATGCAAAAACCTAGTCCGCTACCTACAATTTGCGGATGTCCCACCCCTTCTAAGTGAAGTTCAACCGAACTTCTGAATTTATATTTAATCTACCCCCTATCATCTAGCTGAAAGGCAAAACAACAACATTAATTATTAATACCAACACTTAAAACTAACAACACATCATTATTAAATATCAAATAATTCAACATAACCAAATACCATCATTATTCTTAAAATTAATACACCTTAACGCTAAACACAACTTATAACTAACATCGCAATGCGCAAATTAATTCTTAAATTAAGTGCAACTTACAACTAATATTTACACACACACACAAACACACACACACACACACACACACACACACACACACACACACACACACACACACACACACACACACACACACACACACACACACACACACACACATACCACATTGCATTAAAGAACGCAACGTAGTATAAGAAGTTCAAATATATATAGGCCTACTATATATTTGAACCTCTTACCGAGTCGTCAACGACTTTTCGCTATGAAAATTCGTTGACGACTGACGCGAAGATCGGGCTCGTATCGCTCCTCGGGTTTTCGAGTGGTGGGGGTAATCGGCGCAGTGGTGGGAGACTCATTTCACTCCAGTACGATCTTCAATCCGCTCCAGTTCACAGCGGTGTAAAAATGAAACGAAGGAGTGGGGGTGGCGCATGCGCAGCGACGTAAAATCCAAGGTTTGAGGTTAGAACTCTCCGTGCACAGTAGAGCTAAATTGAGTAATACAGGACTCGGCGCATGCGCAATAGCGTGGAGTGATTCCGATCCGGAGAACTCGTTGCATTCGCAGTAGCGCTAAAGTGAGTAATACAGGAATAGCCGCATTCGCAGTAGCGCTAAAGTGAGTAATACAGGACTAGGCGCAGTAGAGTGAAGTTGGCTCACTCCTGTACAAGTTATAGCAGCATAAAAATGAAACGAAGGAGTGGGAGCGGCGCATGCGCAGTGACGTAAAACCAAGGTTTGAGGTTAGAATTTTCCATGGTGGCTGCCATGTTTCATTCAAACAATAGTAGTTCATGGCTGGCATGGGATGTGAAGTGTGGTAATTAGATGGGGTTAGCAAAAGGTCGTGACCAGTCATTGACCGGTCATCGACCCGTCGGGGTTCCGCTTGAGTGAACACCGGGGGGATTTAATCTCCATTTTTTATGGGGGGGTTCCGCTTGATTAGTCACGGGGGGGGGTTCCGCTTGATTAGTCACCGGGGGGGGGGTTCCGCTTGAGTGAACACCGGGGGGGGTTTAATCTCCATTTTTTATGAGGGGGGGGGGTTCCGCTTGATTAGTCACGGGGGGGGGGGTTCCGCTTGAGTGAACACAGGAGGTTCCACTTGGGCGCTCATGCGGAACCGATCTTCTCACGCGATAACCGTTATAAAAGAAGATTGTTCATCGCGCCGCGACCATTAATTAACTCGCATTTGTGTTGTTCGCATCCTTCCTACTCATTACATATACGTTTCGCCAACTTCATTATACAAGTCTAATTGCTACTAACCTGGAGTTTCATTTACATTAGCACATGTCGTCCTGTTTGAATCACCTTCGCGTGCTCGACGTTATATCTCATTCATCTGTCTTGTTCTCACTTCTACACGTCTGACATACTTCTTGTGATGGATACGCAATGTTTGAAATTGAAACTTTTGCGGACACAACATATATTACGAAATAATTCCAAACCATCGGTTTCAAAGACTAAAATAAATTTAACAAAAGTGAGGAAGAAATTAAGTTTTAACCCGTTATACTCTGTTAGAACTTCGCAGGTTCACGTTGACGATAGTGTTATTCACAACATTTTGCGTTCAATGTTACGTTTCCACAACTTCGAACTTGTTACACCTATCGACTGTGTTCAGCAGGTTTTCATATTTTACCCCCACCCTTCCTTATATAAGCGCGCTCACGACAATTCCTGTTTCATTGTTTTGTACACTCTTCAGCTAACATGAACTAACTTTTAATTTATGCGAAGTTTTAATTCAACCCCGGTTAATTTATGCGCAAATTTAGTTCAACCCCCAGTTGTTGAATTTCAGTTTTGAACTAACTAATAATTTATGCAAAGTTTTACTTCAACCCTGGTTAATTTATGCGCAAATTTAGTTCAACTCCCAATTGTTGAATTTCAGTTTTGAACCAACTTTTAATTTATGCGCAATTTTAGTTCAACCGAGCGCCATCTCCACTCCCCCCATTGATTAATTCACCATCTGACAGGCCGGAAGCTCTAGACCCCCCATTAACTGACATCTACAGTCACGCATATATTTCGACGCGTCATGTTTCATTCTTCATTCTTGTTCTATCCGCGGAACTTAACACTTCTATTTACCTTCTCTCTCTCTTGTTATGACTGCGCTATGTTTGAACTGACTTTTATTTTCGTTCAACTATTAGAGTTTTTATTAACACCGTCGAATTACAATTTTGAACTAATTTTTAATTTATGCGAAGTTTTACTTCAACCCCGGTTAATTTATGCGCAAATTTAGTTCAACTCCCGATCGTTGAATTTCAGTTTTGAACCAACTTTTAATTTATGCGCAAATTTAGTTCAACACCCCGATTGTTGAATTTCAGTTTTACACTAACTTCTAGTTTCGTTCAACTATTAGAGTTTTTATTAACACCGTCGAATTTCAATTTTGAACTAACTTCTATTTTATGCGCACTCTTTGCTCAACCGACCGCCGACGCTCTCACCATCTCCACCCCGACATCTATTGTCCCCACTTCTGGCCCACCGGAAGCTGCGTGCCGTGGCATGTGGCTTCCGGTGACGTCACTTCCGGGCCAGAAGTAACCAAAACACACTACTGAAATGCGTAGAAGTTGCACTTTATTGAACCATAATTTTTATATTGACATATATTGAAATATATATTTTCAGACAGCATTAAAATATAATTAGTTGTATTTTCTTAGGAAATGGGAGTAGTTAGATTTGGTCACTTCTGGCACAGGTCAGCTGCCCCGGAAGCCACGTGCCGGGGCACATAGCTTCCGGTCGTATATTAAATGAGGGGGGAGGAGGCGGGGTGAGCGTTTGAAGTAGAATTACGCATAAATTAAAAGTTAGTTCAAAACTGAAATTCAACAATTCGGGGCTGAACTAAATGTGCGCATAAATTAACCGGGATCAACTAAAACATCGCATAAATTAAAAGTTAGTTCAAAACTGAAATTCAACAGTTGAACAAAAGTAGAAGTTAGTTAAAAAGGGAGAGGGGATAATTGCTTCAAGGTCATCCGGAGGAAGTTTTAAAAAAAACTGAACTTCTAAGAGTTCAGTTTAACATCGATCGTCGTACAGGTCAGTCGAAACCGACGAGCGACCGAAGAATAGCTTCAAGATCATTCTTCGCCGTCGAAGATACATCCGAAACTTGGACGGGGTTCTGTGGATTCGGTGAAGGCGAAGTTCTCGGAGGATTCTCTCTCGGGTGGGTAGTAGACGATATTTCGTGAACTTGTACTTGTTCTTGGTTTGTATCCATCTTCGTGTAGTGTGTAATTTAGAGCGGAGTAGTTGTCGGTCGAAGAGCGTATAGAAGAATGAAACAGGAATTGTCGTGAGCGCACTTATATAAAGAAGGGTGGGGGTAAAATATGAAAACCTGCTGAACACAGTCGATAGGTGTAACAAGTTCGAAGTTGTGGAAACGTAACATCGAACGCAAAATGTTGTGAATAACATTATCATCAACGTGAACCTGCGAAGTTCTAACAGAGTATAACGGGTTAAAACTTAATTTCTTCCTCACTTTTGTTAAATTTCTTTTAGTCTTTGAAACCGATGGTTTGGAATTATTTCGTAATATATGTTGTGTCCGCAAAATTTTCAATTTCAAACATTGCGTATCCATCACAAGAAGTATGTCAGACGTGTAGAAGTGAGAACAAGACTGATGAATGAGATATAACGTCGAGCACGCGAAGGTGATTCAAACAGGACGACATGTGCTAATGTAAATGAAATTTCAGGTTAGTAGCAACATTGACTATGTACACTAACGTGAAAAGACCTCTCATCCAATGCATTTAGTTTGAGGCAAAAATTTGGAAGTTCGGTGGACGCCGCACCAGAGTCGATGCCTTCGATGTTGTTATTATTCAGCTGAATTTACAGTGCTGCCAAAACATTTTACCAAAACATAAACATAACTTTCAGTTATAAAATGTTTCTTCCTTGGTTTAGAAGAGTGGTAATACTGATTTATCTATCATATGTTACGTGTACTTCGATGGACGCCGCACGAGATCGCACCACCGTCAGTATGCTTCACACACGCCTATGCTATGAGAAGTCTACTCACGTAGTGTACAAAGTCAATGGTAGCAATTAGACTTGTATAATGAAGTTGGCGAAACGTATATATAATGAGTAGGAAGGATGCGAACACCACAAATGCGAGTTAATTAATGGTCACGGCGCGATGAACAATCTCCTTTTATAATGGCTATCGCGTGAGAAGGTCAGTTCCGCATGAGCGCCCAAGTGGAACCTCCCGTGTTCACTCAAGCGGAACCCCCCCCCCGTGACTAATGAAGCGGAACCCCCCCCCCCGGTGACTAATGAAGCGGAACCCCCCCCTCATAAAAAATGGAGATTAAAATCCCCCCCCCCGGTGGTCACTCAAGCGGAACCCCGCCGGGTCGATGACCGGTCAATGGCCGGTCACGACCGGTTGCTAACCCCATCTAATTACCACACTTCACATCCCATGCCAGCCATGAACTACTATTGTTTGAATGAAACAGAATTAAACATGGCAGCCGCCATGGAAAATTCTAACCTCAAACCTTGGTTTTACGTCACTGCGCATGCGCCGCTCCCACTCCTTCGTTTCATTTTTATGCTGTTATAACTTGTACTGGAGTGAGCCAACTTCACGCTACGGCGCCTAGTCAAGTATTACTCACTTTAGCGCTACTGCGAATGCGCCTAGTCTGTATTACTCACTTTAGCGCTGCTGCGAATGCAACGAGTTCTCCGGATCGGAATCACTCCTCGCTATTGCGCATGCGCCGAGTCCTGTATTACTCAATTTAGCTCTACTGTGCACGGAAAGTTCTAACCTCAAACCTTGGATTTTACGTCGCTGCGCATGCGCCACCCCCACTCCTTCGTTTCATTTTTACACTGCTGCGAACTGGAGTGGATTGAAGACCGTACTGGAGTGAAACAATTTCCCCACCACTGCATTAATTACCCCCACCACTCGAAAACCCGAGGAGCGATACGAGCCCGATTTTCGCGTCAGTCGTCAACGAGATTTCATAGCGAAAAGTCGTTGACGACTCGGTAAGAGGTTCAAATATATAGTAGGCCTATATATATTTGAACTTCTTATACTACGTTGCGTTCTTTAATGCAATGTGGTATGTGTGTGTGTGTGTAAATATTAGTTGTAAGTTGCACTTAATTTAAGAATTAATTTGCGCATTGCGATGTTAGTTATAAGTTGTGTTTAGCGTTAAGGTGTATTAATTTTAAAAATAATGATGGTATTTGGTTATGTTGAATTATTTGATATTTAATAATGATGTGTTGTTAGTTTTAAGTGTTGGTATTAATAATTAATGTTGTTGTTTTGCCTTTCAGCTAGATGATAGGGGGTAGATTAAATATAAATTCAGAAGTTCGGTTGAACTTCACTTAGAAGGGGTGGGACATCCGCAAATTGTAGGTAGCGGACTAGGTTTTTGCATTTTGTTTAGGAATATGATGGGTGGGATTAGTTGGGTGGGTGTTAGAGTTGCGTTTCTGCATTAGCTGTTCCAGTTTCCCTTCGAATTCACGGTTACGGATGGACCCGGACCGGCCCGTTACGGATGGACCCGGACGGGCCAAACAAAATTGCGTCGATGTCCCTCGCAGAACGTAACTAGTGGGTTGGGAGTGGGAACCGTTAGGCAAACAGGGTGGTGGGAACAGTTACTACTGTTCCCATCACCTTGGTTCTTTATACGTCTTAAATGACCTTGACCCACTTTCGGAAGGGTCAATGACCGACCCCCCCCGTGTTCACTCAAGCGGAACCCCCCCCCTGTTCACTCAAGCGGAACCCCCCCCCCCGGAAAATTAAAATGCCTATAACTCGATAATGGATTAACGGATTAGGACAAGCGATACATCATTGAAAAGGTCTATGTAAGACGAACATTTTAGTCAAAGAAGAATTTAGTTATCTTATTTTAGTCAAAAGTTATGCGAATTATTTGAAATAAATACCCCCTCTCTTTCCTTCCCTCCCACCTTCCCCCACTTAACGGCTGTTAACCCTTCTCATTAGCATACCGTTATAAAAGACGCATCGACCACGGCTAACATTTCATTCTGATTCCAGACGTTACGCTGCGAACTGCGAATAGAACTACCACGATGTCATCCCTGCCGACTACAACTTCCACTACAGCCTGCTCTTCTATTACAAGTTCAACTTCTACTTCTACTACGGCTTCAACTCCAGTCAAGAAAACTCTTCGCTTGAAAAATGCTCCCGACTGGTATAAGAAGCAACTAGACTCGAAACCTTCAACTTCTGGAGCTCCTCTTCCCCCGTCCAACAATACCATACGTCGCAGCATATTTTCACCGCCTTCGTCTTCAAATGACTCCACACCGCCTTCAACTAACATGCCGCCACCGCAGAACCCAGCTCCCCGTCCTAATACCCCTTCATTTGAAACCTTGCTTCATCGTCTTAGTACACCTGTCATTCCACTGTCACCATTGCCTCCTACCCCACCACTTACTATTCCTAAAGATCACACCTATCCTAAAAATAAATCTCCTAAGTCTGCTCCTTCAGAGCGTTTCCAATTATTAAAAGAAGAGCGTCGTAGGGCATTTAGCCGCCCCACTACTTGCCCTGAAGTGCTCGCTAATGGAATTAAGAAAGGATCAGCTTGTGGTAGGAAATGTGTTAAGAACGAACGTTTCTGCCGTGTACATATCGTGAAACATCTTTCCGAACCACAACTGACAGAAATCCCCACAGTTGAAGACGATCCTGAAATGATATCCGTCAGAGGAGAGAGGCTTAAGAAAGGTTTGAGATATTTTTTTCTAAGTGTTGTTGACCACCAACACATATTGGCAAAATGTAACGGCAATAAATATAAAATTAAAGTTCCTGACAATTTGTGTAAAGAGAAGAGATTTAACAATTTAAGTTCTCAAGACTTTCTTCTCAGGGATAAAAAGGATCGTATTACAAGGTGGGGACGTAAACAGTAAATTCACATAGTTTTTCCAAATTTTGCTAAAAAAATAATGGGGGAGAAACACAATGCGTTATAGCGTTGTGTTTCTCCCCCATTATTTTTTAATACTCTAAGTCTCGTGACCTACTTTTCTAAGGTCGTTGTACAGTTATATGACCTGTCTGACTTGCATTGTTTGCTGGTGTAGCTTCATATAGCGTGCAAAGAATGGTTCCTAATGAAATCTCATCAACATTCAAAGACAGAGACTGTTGTTTTGCAAGTTAATTAGTCTTGAAATAATGAAGTAGGAAACGTATATGTAATGAGTAGGAAAGATGTGAACACCGCAAATGCGAGTTAATTAGTGGTCGCGGCGTGATGAACATTTGTCTTCATTATCACACAACGACTATCTCGTGAGAATATCTGTTCCGCATGAGCACCCAAGTGGAACCCCCCCCCCGTGTTCACTCAAGCGGAACCCCCCCCCCGTGTTCACTCAAGCGGAACCCCCCCCCCATAAAAAATGGAGATTAAATCCCCCCCCCGAAAATTTAAATGCCTATAACTCGATAATGGATTGACGGATTAGGACAAGCGATACATCATTGAAAAGGTCTATGGAAGACGAACATTTTAGTAAAAGAAGAATTTAGCTATCTTATTTTAGTCAAAAGTTATGCGAATTATTTGAAATAAATACCCCCTCTCTTTCCTTCCCTCCCACCTTCCCCCACTTAACAGCTGTTAACCCCTCTCATTAGCATATCGTTATAAAAGCAAAGCGAGCGTTGTTCACTCCTTCATTCTGCTTTCACGCGCCACACTTGTTGTTTCGTCTCTGCTGTTATTATTTGCTTTAAAATGCTTCCTCACCATAGTGAAAACTTCAATCCTTCCGAAATTGCTGATGTTTTCCAACAACCTGAAGAAGATGTGATAGATTATTATGATAGTAGCAGTGACAATGAAAATGATAGTAGCACTGACAGTGAAGATGACGGTGAAGATGTAATTAAACTTGATGAACAAATGAGACCAATCTACATCGATGAACAATTTCCTTTTGATACAATAGAAAGATTTATTACGGAAGCACACAAATGGCTAAATTTAGGATTCAATGTTATAATTGGTTCAGCTATTGTGTATAATGACAGTAGGTTCTTCTGTGTAACACCAAATACTAGAAAACGTATGTTAACTTGGCAGGATGATATTATGAAGTGTTATGAGCTCGAAGTTAGCATTGGTGGCTACTTTGTCGCACAAGTGGTCTAATAACCACATTACCCTTCCCTTACCCCCACCCTATCCCTTCCCAATCCTTTTTCCTTCCCCCTCCCCATTTTTTAAAACTTATAAAAGGCGGACTATGAACCTCAATGTTTTTAGTCTGTTTAAAAGAAATGGTGAACAAATATGCTGTCTAAAGATACTCCATTTGTTAATTATTTTGAAGTTAAAAATGTTTATATTAGTACAAATGAAATGGAAGAAGACAATATAGAGGAAAATTATAACGAAACTGATAATGATTCCACAATGGAAGAAGAAGAAATGGTACAGTTTGAACAAGAACTCTTTGAAGAACTGATAAACGATAGTGACGAAGACATAGTAAAGGAAGCTATTGATACATTTATATTAGATTCATCGTTAGATTCACCCATATCACCTTTATTGTCTTCTGAATCCGAATCCGAATTGGACTAAAGTAGTCCCCCCACTTTATTATTCAAGCAAGTCTTATAAATTGTGAGTTTTTGTCATTAGTAAGTCAGCATTTGTTGGAGCTACATGTATGGTTAAGAATGTCTCCTAGAGATACTTCTTTTATACAATTAATTGAAATTGTGAGACAACGAAATATTACATTAGTCCAAGAAGAAGATGAAGTCGAAACAATCGACATAATACAAAATCCTGTAGAAGAAGCGATGGAAGTAACAGAAATTGATCAAGAACCTTCAATGATGGAAGTGGTTGAAACACATAATGAATCTCAAGATGTAGAAGAGACTGTTTCATATTCTGTTTTTTGGGATTTTGCATCAAATATTTTTGTTGTAATTCAAATTGAAATTAATAATTCTGAAGAAGTGTTGGAGGAAAATTCTCCCCACCACTAGTTTAAAGTTGGTGGGGGAATGTTCATAAATGTGTTGGTTATTAGCGCAGAAGCTTATTTGTCAGGAAACTGTCGACTAAAAATGTTTAATCCTAACGAACCTTCTTCGAGTAACTATCAAATACAAAAGTTTCGAACATCGAAACGTTTTGCATCTTCGTACTATAAAATGTTAAATCTTCCTGTTATTACGAACAATAATCAGAAAATGTACAAATTCTTTTGTTCTCAACTAAATAAAACGTTAAGTCTACCACCAAATACGTTCACTTACAAGCTACCCTTGATAGACAAGGATGATGTAAGTAAAATACCATTAATTCAAGTGAAATTTCTGGAAGATGGAATCCTTTTTAATATAAGAGAAGTATATCATAATGAATATTCGAAAAGATTGGCTTTCAACTTTCTTAAGGAACATATGGGATGTGAAACTGAACAGTATCCAGGACCTTTTTACAAATATCTTTTTGATAATGGAGCAAGTGTAACGGTGGAAATAAGTATCAAATTAATGTAATTCTCCCCACCACTAGCCTAAAGTTGGAGGGGCAAGTGCATAAATGTGTTGGTTTTCTGCGTAGACGCTCATTCTTCGAGATATCGTTGACCAAAATGTTTCGTCATATTCCTTGTGATACGACCTCTTCGTTCAGGGAGAATCAAAGATTGAAAAGACTAGAAAAGAAAAAACAAGACCGACAAGATATGAACATGGAGTTCAATCGACTACAATTTCAAATACCTGGAATTGCAATGGGAACATCAAAATTGAAAACCCTACACTGGGCTGGAAGTTATATCAAGTATTTAAAACTACAAATCGAAGCAAGAGATTTAAAATTGAAGAAATTGGAAATGGGAAATCGAGAAATGATGAAACTATTATCACATATGTCTGGTAATACTACAGTTCAAAAAGGTGAAGAAGAAGGAAAAGAAATATTAGGAATCTAAATTATCAACAATCTTCTTAGAGAATGGGGAATAGATCACTTTGTGGTAATGGAATAACATGCCACTTAGTGATCTATTCCCAGTTCTCGCTTGATATACAATGACCTTGACCTATATAAAAGTGGTGGGGGAAAATCATATAAGAAAAAGGTTTTAGATGTAACTATCAGTATAAGTCTAACACGATGGATAGGTTGTTGGTTCTGTGTTTACAAGAAATTATCAATAATGGGTTTCTTTACCATTAGATCATGAGATCAAATGAGTGTGAAATACCTAAAGCAATTCGTGAAATGCTCATTGAATTTAAGAGAGACAATTATGGATTTGCTATCTATCTTGCTTATACTTTTGAAGATGGTACAAAAATGTGTCATGATTGTGGAAAAGCGTCTGTTTTAGATTTTGAACAATTCCAAGATGATGGAGGTAGGTTAGTTCATCTTGTAAAAGGTCAAATAATGAAATTCGAAACATGTAATAACACTTGCGACATTTGTGCACAGTGTTTGTTTGAATTTATTAAGTATCGTGCATTCAAACCCGTAATACCCCTTCCACATATAAAGGAGAGGGGGAAAAGAGTGGGGGTTATAATTAGGTGGGGGAACGTGTATAAATGCAGGTTGTTTGAAGAGAGTTTTATTATTGTTGCGGCATTAGAATAAACATCATGGAATTCGAAGTGCGCCATTTCAAGATTAAATATGAAGAGTGGACCTCTGTTGCAAATTTCATATCATCGAAAGAGGAAGAAAACAAGTTGATGCAAGTGTATTGTTATATAGAAAATGAGGAAAGCCATCACAAGGTGATGAGCTATCTAAACAGACCGAATGTATCGTCGAGGAGTCCTGAACTTGTCAAATACTTAAAAGAGGAAGACGCGGATGTCATATTGGAAGTATGGTATAAAATTTGAAATGTGAAAAAACAAGTATAAATAACTATGGTGGGGAGAAGAATATATAAGTCGGTGGTGGGGGGAAATGTGATAAAAGAAGTAAAACTTTAGAAAAGGGTTCACTCTGTACGACAACAGTGAAAGATGACTGATCCTTCTGCAACACCAGTATTTTCAACTACAGATTGCCACCAAAACTTAGAACCGAAGATGTATTGCAATACTCCAACAACAAATTATTATCAAGCTCAACGGCCGCAAGTATCTCATTGTACTTCAACATCAGTGTTGAAAATGTCAAAGCCATATCCAGATTGTATGTACGAGCCAATAACACCATCTTCGGCAAGACTAAGGAAAAACCTAAAAATGAGAGAAAGGTGCAAGAAAGAGAAGATAGAATTTGCAAAATTGCAACTAATAGTGCCTTCCATTCAAGTCGGATGTAGCAGACTGAAAACTTTAGAAAAAAACCAACGCATATTTGTTACAATTGTTGGAAACTATTGAAGATTTGAAGAAGAAAAATGGACATTCTACCAAGTAATGTTCAAACACTCATTCCCCCCAGAAAAACCAAAAAAAAGATAAAAATAACAAAAACCCAAAAAAATTAGATGTAGAATAGAGAGCGAGGAATAGATCACTTTGTGGTAATGGACTATCATGCCACTTAGTGCTCTATTCCTCGTTCTCGCGTTAATACCGGATGACCTTGACCTATATTAGTAGGGTGGGGGAAATTGAAAGTGGTGGGGGAAAGTGTATAAAAGACGAGTGTACTATAGTCGAATTATTCTGAAAGCGAACTTGTCACGAGTAAGGACTTGAAGGAAAGTGTTATGGACTTGACTACAAATAAAGATAATAAAAAACTAAAGATTCGGGAAATGGCTAAACCAAGAGAGTCAAGAATAAAGTTAAAGTTTTACAGACTACAGAGATTGATTCCCGGGGTTAGGTTAGGAGAAATACGAACAAGAACAGTGGACATGGCAGCTGATTACATTAATCAGTTACTTACGGAATTAATGATAAAAGAAGCTAAAATAGAAGCGTTGGAACAAACGATAAAACGGCACTTTGAAAATTCGAATTGTCAACCTATAAACTACGTAATAAAAGAAGAAGTAAAAGATTGAAATTGAACAAAAATGAACTTGAACTTTGGTTATTGATTGGACACTTCTTAGAGAATAGGGAATAGATCACTTTGTAGTAATGAATTAACATGCTGCTTAGTGATCTATTCCCAGTTCTCGCTTAATCTAAAATGACCTTGACATACTTATCAAAATATCATATAAGCCGAATCACAAAGAGTTATTCCTCATTTACTTGAAATGGCTCCTGTGGACAACACCGATTATCCAAGGAAACCTCTTATTGAAATATTGTATAAAATTCAACTAGACGATTTTAATATGGAAAAAAATGATAATAACAGTGAAACATCAGAAGTAGAAAGTGTAAATGATATGGATGTAGATCTAACAACATCAGAAGTAGGAAGTGTAAATGATGTGGAGAATGAAAATTTGGATATGGATGTAGTAATATCAGAATCTTCATCATCGTTTGAATATGAAGAGGTACATACTGAAACTCCAACTGGAATAGAGAACACAAATGAACAATCAGTTAGTAGAAGATTAATGTTTCGTCCAAGACGTTTGTTTTCCTCGGATAGTGAAGAAGAAGAAGAGGATGATGATGAAATAGTGGTGGGGGAACCGTTATAAAAGCAGGACCGTCAGAGCCCATTTCATTTCTCGGCGAAATTTCGAAGAGTAAACATCGTCAACATGTATCATTGCGATAAATGTTCGGAATCGTTTCACGATGAAATTCTACTAGATATACATAAAGAACTAATTCACAACAACACAGAAGAAGATCAAGAACAACAAGAAGAACAAGAAGAACAAGAAGAACAAGAAGAAATAACAGCAACATCTTCAACTACTTTACCGAATCTACAAGTATTTGCTTTACCCGGTAAGGTAGTAATGCATCAGAAGATTCAAAATGAAAACTTGAACTTAGAAGAATTTATTAGAGAAGCAAAACCAATCGTAAGTAAAACTTTAAAAGAAGAATTGAAAAGATTGAACTTTCTTAAATTTGGTTTACTACTAGAAGCTATGTTTATAAATGCGCAAGAAGAATTATCACCAAGAGGATTCATAACAAAAAACCGAACCATCATTGAAAGTTCAAATATTGATTCAATAGTCGAGAATTGTATAGAAGAAATATTAACTAAACTTCAGGAACACGAAGAAAGAGGATCCGGATGGAGTCTTACAAGTATTGAAGTATTAGATATAAGAGTTCACAAACACGGATATGGACTAATGGGATCTAGTTACATTCCTTTGCCAAAAATAATTGAAAATACAAAATCTTGTATTAATGTTCAAAATGAAGATAATGAATGTTTTCGCTATGCTATGACGTCAAAGTTTGTATTAATAAATCCACAAAGACCCAACCAAGAATATGAAGATGCAAGACACAGGTACAATTTTCAAGGAATAACATATCCCGTTTCTACAAAAGATATATCAAAATTTGAAAAGAAAAATCCCGGCACGTCTATTAATGTTTTTGCTTTAGATAGTTCAAACAAAGTGTATCCTTTACGAATTGCAAAAGAAGAGCTACCAGATCATACGGATTTACTACTACTAACGCGAGGAGATGTGTCTCACTATGTGTACATAAAGCAATTCGATCGTCTTGTTAACAAGCAACTTTCTAAAGCTCGACACAGAAAGATAATTTGCAAGAGATGTTTTAATTTTCAACGAGAAGGAAGACAAGGAAGAGAATGGTTACAAGAGCACAAAAGATTATGTAACAATAATTATGAAGCAAAGATTAATTTACCTTCGGAAAACAGAGCATTCGTTACATTTGAAAAGGTTCATCATCAATACCGTATCCCTTTAGTTGTGTATGCGTATTTTGAATCAACACTTGTTCCAGTTGAAGATGAAAATTGTGAAGCAAGAAAAAGTGTAAAGTATCAAATGCACAAACCAAACGGTTTTTGTTTAATGGTCAAATCAACATTATCAGAAGAACATTTAAACAGATATGGATTAACTTCAGAACCTCTAGTATATCGTGGTGAAAATGCGGAAAAAATATTTCTTGATCACCTATATTCAATAGCTGGAAATACACAAAGATTATATACAAATATTGTACCAATGAAACCGATGGACGAAGAAGAAGAAATTCAACATGAAAATGCGACTCACTGTTTCTTGTGCAAAAATGATTTTACTATTGAGAATTATAAAGTTAAAGATCACGACCACCTTACAGGTTATTACAGGGGTGCTGCTTGTAATAAATGCAACTTGAGCTATCGTTTACCACTATTTATCCCTGTGGTTCTGCATAATCTCAGTGGGTACGACGCTCATTTTATAATACCTGAATTGGGAAGAGACGACGGTAAAATCGATGTGTTAGCTGAAACTTCAGAGAAGTTTATAAGTTTTTCCAAAGAAGTTGGAAACGTCAAACTAAGATTCTTGGACTCCTACCGATTTTTGCCGTCGAGTTTGTCCAAACGTTCTGAAAATCTAAGGAAACAAGATTTAATCGAAACGAAGAAGATTGTAAACAGCGACAAACTGGATCTGGTACTTCGAAAAGGTGTTTTCCCATATGATTACATAGACAGTTTAGAAAGATTTAATGAAACATCACTACCTCCA
Organism: Neoaliturus tenellus; assembly: GCA_030545055.2. NCBI lineage: Eukaryota > Metazoa > Arthropoda > Insecta > Hemiptera > Cicadellidae > Neoaliturus > Neoaliturus tenellus. The sequence continues at coordinate 48,951,505 of CM061534.1, read as the reverse complement.
AAAGAAGAATTTAAAAGTAAGCTGTACGACATGGATATATCTCAAGATGATTATGATCATGCATGCAAAGTATGGAACGAATTAGGATTTAGAACATTGGGGGAATATTCAGATTTCTATGTCAAATTAGATGTGACTTTATTATGTGATGTGATGGAAGAATTTAGAAATACGTGTTTTGCGTCATATGGATTAGACCCTCTTCATTCGTACACTTCGCCTGGACTAGCGTGGCAAGCCATGTTAAAAGAAACAAATTGTAAAATACAACTTCTTACAGATATAGATATGGTGTTGATGTTAGAATCAGGAGTTCGAGGAGGATTGACGCAAAGTGTAACACGTCATGTCAAGGCGAACAATAAATATTTGCCCGATTATGATGCATCAAAACCAACAACATTCCTGGGTTATTTTGATGCAAATAACTTGTACGGATGGGCAATGTCGAATCCCCTTCCATATGATAATTTCAAATGGATAGACCCAGAATCAATTGGAAACATAATGGATATACTGAAATATGGAGAAACTGGTTACATATTCGACGTCGATTTTGAATATCCCGAACATCTTCACGACGAACATTATGATTTACCACTTCTTCCGAAGACTGAAATTTCTTCAACTGGAAGATGGCCAAAATTATTGATGACTTTAACTAACAAGTCTCGGTATGTTGGACACTACTGGATGATACAACAGGCCTTAGACTTGGGATTGAGAATTACAAAAATTAATCGAGTACTACAATTCTCTCAATCTTGTTGGTTAAAACCGTACATTGACAACAACACAAGAAGAAGAGCCGCCGCTACATCAAGTTTTCTAAAAGATTTCTTCAAACTAATGAACAACGCAATATTTGGCAAGACTTTGGAAAACAAAAGGAAACATAAGGATATCAAATTGGTAACTGATCCAGTAAAATTACAGAAATTAGTGCAACAACCAAACTTTGGTTCATCTGTAATTATTAATGAAAATCTAGTTGTTATTTCCATGAACAAGAAGTCAGTTCTAATGGATCGTCCTTTGTATCTAGGAATGTCAATCTTGGATATTTCCAAAACACACATGTACGAGTTTCATTATAAGAAGATGGTTAACTATTATGGAAGAGAGAACATTGGTATTGCATATATGGATACGGATGCACTAATTTACTGGATTAAAACAAATGACATGTACGAAGATCTACGCACTTTTATGTATAAAGATGATTTCGACTTTTCCGATTATCCCAAGGACCATCCAAATTACGATTACGACAGAAACAAGAAAGTATTGGGAAATTTTAATGATGAAACAAATGGTGTGCCGATGATGGAAATTGTAGCATTAATGTCCAAACTATACTCATTTCAACTACTCATACTACTGTACTACTGTACTACTACTGTACTACTGTACTACTCATACTCATAGTACTGTTGAACTAAACTCATTTCAACTGTACATAAGCGAAAGGAATCAACATCAAGTCACGAAAAAGGTCAAAGGAATAAAAACCTCTTTCCTGAAGAAGAACGTACAGTTTGAACATTATAAAAGATGTTTGTTTGAAAATGTTGAAACAACTGCAACGTTCAACACTATTAGAAGTTATAATCATCAACTCTTTAGTGTCAAACAAACAAAGTGGGCATTAAGCTACAAAGATGACAAGCGCTATATTTTAGAAGATAAAATTAATACTTTACCGTTCGGCCACTACTCCCTGAACCCTATCGACCAGTAAACCTATTCTTCGTCCTCTACCTTCTTCCTTTTTTTTCCTTTCCGTAAAGAAGAGGGGACATGGCAAGCCCAATGCCATGTTCCCTCTTTTTTACACTAATATGAAATGGCCTTGACCTATATTCAAACTATATAAAAGAGAATGAACTGTTGTATGGATCAGTATTTTTACAAGCGATGTGCAAGCAACACCTGAAGATGGAAAGTGTGAAGGACAAGATTGTAAATGAACTACATAAACCAGCAAGAAGAAGATTTCCAAGAAGAAGTACAATCATTAAAGGAATGAATGATCTTTACCAAGCTGATCTCATTGAAATGATACCGCACAGTAAATTAAACAAAGGTTTCAAATATATTTTAACAATTATAGACTGTTTTACTAAAATAGCTGACGCTTTACCATTGAAGGATAAGACTGGTAAAAGTGTTACAAAAGCTATGGAAACAACGATACAAAGAAATAAATTCAAAATCAAACATCTACAGACCGATGATGGAAAAGAATATTTTAATAAAGACTTTGGAGCTTTAATGAAGAAATATCAAATAAATCATTATTCTACAAATTCTGAAGTTAAAGCTTCAATAATTGAAAGGTTCAATAGAACATTGAAAGGAGCGATGTACAAACAATTTTCAAAACGAGGATCATACGTGTGGTATGACATATTACCACAACTTATAAAAGAGTATAACAACAAATATCATCGTACCATCGGAATGAAACCTATCCAAGTAAACAGCGCTAATGCTAAGGTTGTATTACAACGCATCAGAAATAATACAACACCTAAATTGGAAAAGTTGCAACCAAAAAAGTTTAAAGTCAACGATAAAGTTCGTATAAGCAAATACAAAGGTGTATTTAGTAAAAGATATCTACCAAATTGGACTAATGAAGTATTTACAGTTTATAAAGTGCAACCAACTATACCTGAAACTTACTTATTAAAGGATAACAAGGGTGAATTACTTCAAGGTGGATTCTACGGACATGAATTGTTGAAATCAACAGTCGGTGATGTATATCTTGTTGAAAAGGTATTACAAAGGAAAAAGGATATGGTTAAAGTCCGGTGGTTAGGATTCGATAAAAGTGAAGACTCTTGGATTCCTTCAAAAGACTTGGTATAGTAATTTAATAGCTCATTGTGTGTTTAACCTTGACACAAGATGGAGATTGTACAACAAAAAGATCGATTTAATATCAATAATATTGATGAATTGACGGTTGACAATGATAAGTTAAATCATGGTAAACATGGTGAACTACTACCAAATACGATAAGATGTTTAATAACTGGTCCTTCAAATTGTGGAAAAACAAATGTTGTTTTTAACCTTATAACTAATCCTAAAGGATTGCGCTTTAACAATATATACATTTTTTCAAAATCATTGCAACAACCAAAATATCAATTATTGGATAAAGTACTTGCAAGTGTACCTGAAGTGAATTTCTACAAGTTTAATGCCAGTGAAACAATTATGCAACCAAATGAAGCAAAACCATTTTCTATTTTTATTTTTGACGATGTGTCTTGTGAAAATCACGACACTATAAGGAATTACTTCGCTATGGGAAGACATCATAATATCGATAGCATTTATATTGGTCAAACATACAGTAAGATTCCAAAACAACTCATAAGAGACAATGCAAATATGTTGATCATCTTCAAGCAAGATGAAACAAATTTAAAACATATATATAATGATCATGTAAATGCGGATATGCCATTTGAGAAATTTAAAGAGATGTGTGGCAAAGCATGGAATGAGAAATATGGCTTTCTCGTTATTATGAAGGAAGAAGATATTAAAAATGGTAGATATCGTATAGGGTTGGATAAATTTGTATTTATGCGTTGAACTATCGATGTTACATCTAGTTACACGTTGAACTTCACAGTGTAAACATGGTGAATCAAGAAAAACTATTGAAAGAAATAAAATCACTCAGTGATTCTATTAGGATGAAGAATCATGCATTGAGGATGGGTTTAAGTGAAAGAGAAGAATTTCTAGAGACTACATTTAAACCTATTACGGAACCTTTAAAACAGATATCAGAAACTATTGGTAAACCTCGTTATGAAGGAGATGTTTTACTACCAGTTTCTAAACAAGAAGTACAAGCATTAAAAAAAGAAGAAGATGATGATTCATATACAAGTGCTAGTGAGCAAGAAGAAACAAAAGAAGAAGAAGAACCAATTGTTGAAAAGGAGGAAGAACAGCCAATACCTGAAGCTGAACAATCTATTCCAAATTTAACTCAATTGAGTAGCGATATATTACAACATGGACCTCTTGGAAGAAAATATATAATGAAAATGCTACATGACATGAAATCAAACCCGAATTTGAGTAGATCACACGTATACGGAGCAAGAATTGATGGGAATGAATTAAAGATCGGCGATTCAAAGCTTGAAATAACACAAGACGATTACATCATTATTGGTGAGCATAAATATAAAGGAACAAAAGGATTATATGAATTAATTTTAAAAAACATACCACTAAGATATTCATCCAAAGATTTAAGTGTTTTTAAGGAGATTCTACAAAATACTAACGCTCATAAAAGAAACTACTTAAAGGATGCAATGATTAATCGTTCACGTGCAACAAAATATAACATTGTTATAAAAAAGTTGTTTCCTCCACGAAAATTGCCAACATTACGTACTGCACCAGCGGTGAGACAACCACTGAAAAGAAAATCTTTATCACTTATGGATTTATCACTTCTTGAACAACATGGTAAAAAGAGTAAAGGAGATACTTCAACATCTGGCAAAGGATTGATGAAAAATCTATACAATACGAATGTGATTTACTACAACGACATCAATAAATTGGTTGATAGAATGAGACTATTGCATGAAGCCATGGAAGCCGGTCATACAGGTTTAAATAATGAATGGGTAGCTCTGATTGACGAACTCAGGAATCGCGGTATAATCGTATAATTGTCCGCAGATATATAAGAGTTGCAGGCGTATAATGTGTCAGTTCTAACATGAGCGTCGACAAGTTCGGACGATACTCCGAGTTAGGAGTGCAAGTTGGAGAAAACAGAAAAAGAAGTGGATTACCGCAAACACCCGAAGGTGACTATAACATAAATAATAAACGTTTAAAGTTTGTTAAGGATCCAGAAGAAGATGGAGATGCAACAAATTTAAAAACAGTAAAGGAGGAAACATCTACAAGTTTAAAACTCGACAACAACCAACTGTATGGTGCAAAATCTCACAGGGTTATTAATGTTGCAAAACCAGTCAACAATGGAGATGTTGTTAATAAAGGCTATTTTCTATCTGCGATGGAATACGCTTTACTGTTGGAAAAGACTAAAAGTGGAAAAAAGTACAATGCTTTAAATTATAAAATAACTAATGTAGCAGATCCAACCGAGGATACAGATACAATCAATAAGCGTTATTTGCATTCTGTAATACCAGAAAAGAAAAAAGATGGATTTTCCTTCTATAAATATACTATAAACGATATTGGATATCCTAAAGAAGAAAGTGATGGTGTTAATATTAAATACATTAAAGATAATTGTATTTTATATAATGGTGCTGTTATTGATTGTCATGGAAAAGTTTTGTCCAATCTGAAAGATGGTTCAACTCCATCGGATGCTGCTACTGTGAGACAAATGAATGAAAGCTTGAAGAAAGGAACATCCGCTTTAGTTAAACAAAATCAGGTGGTGTCAAAGAAAGGTGATGAGTTTGTGCAAGGAAGTGAAAAGTTTACCTTACTACAACTACAAAATAACAAGTGGGATGGAAAAAATAAAAGATTGTCAAATATAAGTTTAGGCACGGAAGAACATGATGCTGTTATTTTAACACAAGTGCCACAACTATCAGCTACTGGTGTTAACTTTATATGTGGAGGTAGACGATTAACCCATGTAAAATCTGGTAAAGATGATAATAATTGTGTTGTTGTGAAACAAACTATAGTTTTAGATAAAATAAATAACTTATATGATGGAAAAAATAGAAGAATATCTAACATATCAGCAGGAATAGCTCCGAATGATGTTGCTACTATTAATCAAGTTATAGCAACCTCTAATAACGATCCATCTGTGTATACATGTAATGGTAAACGTATCACAAATCTTGATAATCCTACACGTAACAAAGATGCTACTAATGTAGAGTATGTAATGAATCTTGTAGGTAATGTAGTTATTGATATGCATAATCATTTGATTAATGCATCGATGAAACACAATAAAATCGAAGATTCTCAGAGAAACCAATGGATTAAAGATGAAATCATTGATAGATACTAGTAAAACTTATGAATATTTAAGTATGGAATACACAAAAAAAGGATTCATTATCATAAAGTATTTCATAGAGTGAAGACGTTGGTTACATAAAACAGCATAATGAAGACCGTATCGCTCAGTCGTCGTCAAGACAGCGGCAAGAGAGGACGTGGTTTAACATCAGCTGCATTATCCCTGCTCAGACGGATTCCAATTGGTGCTGTTGTGAATCGAGCGATAGACGCTTTACCATACGAATTACATCTGCAAGGAGGTTATCAATATTGTGGACCTGGAACTAAGTTGTCAAAACGTTTAGCAAGAGGAGATCCTGGAATTAATAAATTAGATCAAGCTTGCAAAGAACACGATATAGCATATTCAAAGTATAAAGATTCAACAAATATATCAATAGCGGATAAAATTCTAGCGGAAAGAGCTTGGCAAAGAGTAAAATCAAGTGACGCAAGTATTGCAGAAAAAGCAGCGGCTTGGGCAGTAACTACAGCCATGAAGACGAAAGCTAAATTTGGTGCTGGAAGACGACGTCGCAGAGGAAGACCTGCAAAGAGAAGAGCTCCCAAAAGAGGTGGAAACATTAAGAAGAGACGTCGTAGAACTCGTAAAGCAACAGTAAAGAAAGCTTCTATTTGGTCAATGGTAAAAAACGGAGCAGGTTTATACCTAAGACCGTACCGTGTGTACTAAATAAGAAGAATCAATTGATAATTCCAAATAAAGCCTTAACAAATCATCAGTTAAATGATTATGTAAAATGTTTGAAATTACCATTTTTTCGAGGAGTTTTTATGAAAGATGCATTACCAACTAAAATATGGGAAAATGAAACTGGAATAGTAAATTTGGATTCCACCTATGGTCCAGGCACTCATTGGGTATGCTATAAAAAGCTCGGACAAACCGTTTACTACTTTGACAGTTTTGGCAATCTACCACCGCCGAAAGAACTGCAACATTATTTTCGAAACTCCAAAAACATTTTTTACAATTACAAAAGAGAACAACCTAACAATACTGAAATATGTGGGCATTTATGTTTGGAGTTTCTAGCGAAGAGTGTCAGTCAGCTTTAAGATGTCATCGTACACAGTGTCACTGAGTGGAAATTCATCCACATTGAAAAGTACGCTGTTCCCAGCATTGCGTCTATCCAAGGAAAGATTATGGGAAGCGGCATTACTTGATTTAACTACCTACAACTCAATTCCCAATGTTACGGAAGGAAAGAACAATTTACTACGTTATTATGAAACTAAGGATGCTTCAGGAAAATACTCAGAATTGAAAATAATTACATTTCCTACTGGAGCTTATGAAATCGATGATATAAACCAATTACTACAAAAACAACTCGGAGAAGAAAATATCACCGTTAAAGGAAACAATAATACTTTAAAAGCAGAAATAACTTCAAAATATTATATCGATGTCAGCTTGGAAAACTCCATTGGCAGTTTACTTGGATTTACAGATACAAAAAAGAATATATTAACTCCTGGAACTACTCATTCAGGTGATACAACTGTTACAATATTGAAAGTCAATAGTATCGATGTAACGTGTAATATTATACACGGATCGTATAGAGAAGGAGTGAATCAGCATATTTTACATACATTTTATCCAACAGTGGCTCCTGGTTTTAAAATTGTTGAGAAGCCACAAAACTTGATATACCTACCGTTAAACACCAGTTTCATTTCAGACATCGTACTGAACATATTGGATCAAGACGGTGTTAGTGTTGACTTTAGAGGAGAAACGATAACTATACGGATACACATCAGAGCGGCAACATAAAGGTCAACATGGGATTATCATTTAAACCGCAACGGAAGAGTCGGGAGCTCAGTAGCTCCTCGACATTGGAAGAGTTAACATCGGACAACATTCGTTTTCTACAGAAGATTGGATTGAAACTTAACAACGATGGATATCCTGGATATATCTCAAGGACCGACATTCGACGAAACACTATGGGACAAGGAATATCACACGCACAACCCTTACACTTCATCAAAATTAAACAATAACGATGAAATAAGGATTCCCATTCAACAACAAGATATTTACACATTACCGTGTGAAAGTTATTTGTACATTGAAGGACGGGTATTAAAATTGGATGGAAAAACTGCTTCAACAGTTCCTTTTATAAATAACCCGATGGCATATCTTTTTGATGAAATAAGATATGAGATATCAGGGGTGACAGTTGATTCGACAAAAAAGGTTGGTATAACAACGACATTGAAAGGATTAACATCATTAACACCGCATGAGAAGAATTCAATAGTCACCGCCGGATGGGTTGCCCCTGATAAAGACACTATAACACTGGATTCCAACGGTCACTTTGATTTTCATGTACCCTTACGATTGCTTTTGGGATTCGCTGAAGATTACAAACGAATAATAATAAATGTCAAACAAGAATTGGTATTACTCAGATCTTCAACTAACAAGGACTTGATACTTGCAGACCCTGCAACTACGGAAGATAAACTGGAATGGCAACTACAATTGGATAAAGTTGTTTGGAGAGTACCTCATGTAAGATTGGCCGATGAACATAGAATCGTATTATTGAGAAAGTTAAAGTCTGACCGTGATATTGTGATGCCATTCCGAAGTTGGGAATTCCATGAATATCCTACACTACCTCAGACAGAACGACAAACATGGACCGTCAAGACATCAACTTATTTGGAACGGGCAAGGTACATAATACTCGGTTTTCAAACTAAGCGAAAAGATGTTATCACTGCAAATGCCGGTCAATTTGATCACTGTAAAATAAAGAATTGTAAAGTTTTCTTAAACTCTCAATTCTTTCCGTATGACAATTTGAATGTCATGTTCAGCAAAAAACGTTTTTCCATTTTATACGATATGTATGCAAGATTTAAATCGTCATATTATGGAAAGACTAATACACCACTATTATCGCCTGACCAGTATTATTCCAAGGCTCCGATAATTGTAATCGATTGTTCAAAACAAAATGAATCGGTAAAATCATCAAGTGTGGATATAAAAATTGAAATGGAATTTGAACAACCAGTAGCGGATGGAACTTCAGCATACTGTCTAATTCTACATGATAAAATAGTTACTTACACACCGCTGACCGGAATTGTGAAGAATGTACTTTAAAAAGAATTAGTACAACGACTGCAGATTTTTGAGGTTAGAATTATCTGCTTCAATTTTTGAGGTTAGAATTTCGTTTGTGAAAAACAAGTTGAAAACAAACATTTATGTGATTGTATAAATTTCAAGGATTTCACGAAAAACATAAAAGAGAGAAAATCATGAGTGGAAAGTTCATTTTATATTCGACCGTCGTATGGGAAACATCGTTCGCAAGATGAGTTCTACTAACGGAGAAGAAAATACACCTCTAATGGAAGAGAATAGTTCAGATATAGAAAAACAAGTTGAACGAGAAATGGACGAGTTCCTCAAGTTTAACAAACATAAGAAGAGAGAAGAAGAAAAAGAAGAAGGAGAAGCTGAAAAAGAAGTAAAAAGAAAAAAGGTTGAAGTTAACATTACAACTAATATTTTAACAGAAGTATTTCTTCGGATTTTCTACCCCATTTCATCATGCATTACGAAAAGTATTTCAGTTGGAATTTTAAAATCATTGGATTATTCACCGATTGTTATTTTAAATCATGGAAATAAAATGGTTACATTCACTGAAACTTCTTGGGAATCATTTATGAAACATTTACATCTTTTGGAATGTTATTTGAGTAACAACACATTTGGAAGAAGAACAAGATTAAGTTTATTGGAATCAAATATTGAAGTTGATATAGTGAAACATCGTGGGGGACAAATGGTTCGCTTCAGAGATTTAACTAGACATGATGTAAAATTACATTTGACTAAAGAAGAATTTTACACTTTAAGTTGTACTACCGGTCCCGTCACCAGATATTTGAAACAACTAATATTTTCAAGTGCAATAATCAAAGACTATCTAATCGATACATTGGACAGACAACCTTTCGTTCCAATTTTATACGGTCCCGTGGATACTTCAATTTTTAATCGAATACCTCAAGAAGTGGATATGTGGAGACAATTGAACAACTATCACACCAACTTTAATATCGACGAAGAAGCGCAAGAAGTTAAAGAAGAACAATCGTGTTTGTAATACAAGTCAGTTGCTGACGAGACTTCATCATGAACAAACGGGTTTCGTTTTCTAATGCGCCACATATAATGGAAGTTAAAAAAGGTATAATTGAATTTCAAGCTTTTCGAGGAAATGATGGAAATTTTATTATAAAAGAATTAGTAATTTTGGATATGAACACATCTGTAGTTTATCATTACTTATTCAAACCTCCATTACCATTCAATAGACTAACAACTAAAGCGAAAGTTACAAACAAATGGTTGTACAAACATTTTCACAACTTAAGATGGGATGAAGGTTTTATTAATTATAACATGATGCCGCACATTATGAATCATTACTGCAAAGAGTTCAAAACTATCTACACAAGAGGATTGGAAAAAGCTAATTGGATACAATCATTTACAAGCAACGAAGTGATAAATGCAATAATAGATAGAGATTTCCAATGCTATTTCAATGAACTTTGTATTTCATCAAAGAGTTTTAAACATCGAAGGTCACAGTGCGCTTTGAAGAATGCCTACCGCTTGAATAATTTCCTTCAACAGAATGGTGGGGGTAATGTCGGTAATAAAAGTGAGAGCGCTACCATGACGCAGCATGAGTATTACTCGAACCTCCGAAGAGACAACATCTCCGACGGACATTATTATTAACAAGAAGATTAACAAGAAGATTAACAATAACATCAAGATGGCATCGCAGAACTTTCTTCAAAATTTGGTTGATCAATTCAACGCTCATTCAAAATCAACAATCTTACCGACGAAGAGATGTTCTGAACTAAAAGAAGAAAAACATTACATCATACATACAATCAAGAAGATGGACACTTCAGTTGGTGATGCTATTAATTGCACATTGAGCGAGGCGCCGTATACAGTTGGTGACGAACCGAAGTTTCAAATCTTCCTACCGAAACGGTTTGTACAACTTCTACAAAATGAAGATCTTCGAGTTATTCAACCTGGCGCACTCTATTTAGTTTCACACGGACCGAGTGGAAACAACTCAACTGAACTAACTATTCATGTAACACCTACTACTAACTAGTTTGTACATAACTTTGTAAATATATATGTTTGTAATGGTTTCTCAATAAAGATGATATAAAACAAAAAAATAAAAGAAGCAACATATTGTTATGTCTTTGTACATAGCAATATGTTGCTTTTTTAAAAATTCCACGGGATGACCTTGACCCAATTTTGTGTGATATTAAAGTGAAAATCAACTTGTGAAATTCATCAGTCTACCTTTCGTACCGTACACATCTCGCTCTCTATAACTAAATACAAAACTTCAACATGTCCCTAAAGGTCAAGTGTGCATCTTACGATACCAACACCATTACGAGTTTTGAACAACTTGAAGATTTAACGAACGAAATGCGAGTTTTACTTACCGGTGGTTATCACTTAACTGTTGATGTTAGTGCTACTAATGTAAGGATGTTTACTAAAACAAAATACTGTGATGATGAAGTATTTCGTTTAACACAACCTACAACATCTTCATCACCGACTGGTCAACATAACATCAAGTTCCACAAGTATTACCAATGTTAAATAACTTTTAACAAATAAAACTAAGGAATCACGTGATCAATGTCAAGTTGATAAAAAGGGAATGATACTTGTATAACTAATCATTCGCTTCCCGACTCTCGCTGCGTCAACACCTAATTTTAAAGATGTTATACAGAATGATGATCGAACTTGATGGAAAAATCTATGGAAAAGATTACAACACCGTTGAACAAATGACTGAAGATTTAAATATATTAACTAAAGAAGGATATCAAGCTAAATTAATTTTAAAATTTCCTGAAGTACATCCACTATCGACTGAAGAACTTATCGCTATGGCTAAAGCGGAGAGAGAGAAAAAGGCTGAAGAAAACAAACAGAAACAGACAAAGTCTGAAGAAGATAAACAGAAATAAACTTCTTAAGTATAAACATTCCTTACATTAGTAAGGTATAATTTTTTAAAACTTCGTTTGGATGACCTTGAAATTACCCCCTCCACTTTTTGTAGTACATAAAACTGACTATTCAACACTATACACTCTTATTCTTTCACTGGACTCAGCAGCGTCAACATGGAAGAACAAAAGTACAAGTACGAACCTCGTTACTGTTGTGAACAACAGTGTACAGATTTAGGACCAATGATGGTGGACGGGTTAGCTTGCACTAAATGTGAATTTTTTGGATCTTGTTACTGCAAGTGCAAAACAAAACAACTACCGCCACCGGAATTGCGAACTTTCAAATTTTACAAATCAAGATATTTTCATACATGCTGTCCTCAAAGATGTTTCAAATTTCATCCTCTCGATCTAGCTCATTGTCAACGCACCAAGTCTCATCAAGATGATTTTTGTACACATATGATAAAAAGATGTAAATACAGATCAGATTGGTATTCCGATCCTGTAGAACCATCGAATGTGTAATTTCAGTTATACACTCTTTTTTAAAACTTCAATTGGATGACCTTGAGATTTCCCCCACTACCGGTTGTAATTTTTATTTAATATTATATTAAACTTTAAATCATTTTACTTCCAACACTCTAACTAACAACATGGAAGCAAAATTTATCAAATTTGAACATATAATAACTGAGAGGGGGAGATGGAAGAATTGTTTCAAAATTTACTTTCTATCATGGACAAATATCCTATGAGATGGTTCAGAATTGTGGTTAAATATTTAAATCCTGGTGAGTTATTTTCTTCATCGTCATCATCACAGAGTGAGGAAGACGAAACAACTAATTCAGTTAGTATAATTGAATTAAAAGACGAAGAAGAGGAACTTAGCTATTTACTTGGTCACAAGCTCATGCTCACCAACAAATAAGCCTCCTTCCTAAACGCCAATCTTCATTCAATCGCCGACTCTCGCACGATGAACAACTCTCCGTTGGCACGAATGAATTCTAGTTTCGAAGTAAATTCTAAAGAAGATTTGCAAGAAATATTTAATACTTTACACGAAATTGTTAGTAAATTCAACACTGTTAAAATGAATCTGGAAATAACTTACGCCTGTCCTATTTGTGATAAGGTTGAAAGTTCTGATGAAGATAGTTTGCTGAATCTTACTCCACTTACACCTCTACAATCAGACACGACAACAACAAGTACGGAAGCAAATGGTGAGCAACCTCCTTCCCCCACCACTTCTTTGTGATTCAACTTCCCCCACCACTTCTTTGTAATTCAACTTCCCCCCACCACTTCTTCGTTTAACTAACGTTCCTCGCTTTCACTTCTCATTCCGTCTCCAACATTTGAACTATCAACATCACTTGTTTCAAAATTTCAAACACCAAAAAACAACACTAATGATGGATATGATGGATGAAGTTTCCTTCGTCACAAGAATGGAAGAGGAAAAGATGAAAGAAGAAAAATTGAAATTGGAAATTAAACGTTTGCAATTAGAACGGGAAAACCAACTCGAGATATTACGTTTCTTCAAACTTGTCAAATACGTCATCTGGGGACTCTGCCTTTACCTCATCCTCGTCGTCGGCGTTTGCTTTTACAACTCCGTATTTCATCACAAAAATTCAACCTGTATTGCACATTGATTGTATTTGTTTTTGCACATTGATTGTATCTGTTTTTACGAATAAAGTTCAAAACTTAAATCTACCTATCCCGCTATCACCGGGTAGTTCAACTCTCAGAACTATTTCCTGTGGTAGCGGGATAGGCTTTTTTAAAACTTACTCGGGATGACCTTGACATACTTTCCGTAACCCAATTATCAAGTTGAATTTCAGTTTTGAACTAACTTTTAATTTATGCATACCTCCCCTCATTTAATATACGACCGGAAGCTATGTGCCCCGGCACGTGGCTTCCGGGGCAGCTGACCTGTGCCAGAAGTGACCAAATCTAACTACTAATGGGATTAATTGAATTTTTTATTAATTTTGAATGTAATTATTTTCTTGTGTGACCAGTCAGATGACAGAGCGGAGACATCCAATTTCTGCTTTAGTTGTCACTGAAGCACGGTAGTTGGAGTAGGGTGTTTTTTATCCTCAATGTGTGCTTCGTACAGCCAAATTGAAGACCCCAAAGCCGTACTGGGGTCTTCTTGTCCATATATAACAACCTTTATCCTGGAGGAGACATGAATGGTAAACAAAATTCTTAAATTTTCAAATTTTTTGTTGCAAGGATAAATCTAAGTAATTATATGTTGAAAAGTTTAATAATTAACATTTTTTACCACCCGATACTTCCAAAACAATTAGAAAATGCTATGGTTCCAACCCAATTTATTCAAATTGTAAGTAACAGTTAATGTATTGAGATATCCCGCTTCTCATGAGGGTGTAACGCTCATATGAAATCAATAAATATTGCATTAAATATTCATAAAATCATCGTTAATTTTTTCATAGAGCAATAATTTAATAGCTGCTGAAGTGGTTCTCTGATGAAAGTAGTTTGTTAATTAGGAGATGCACTGAAGCCGCGTCAGCACCAACAAACCGTTTACAATCATCATCGTTTACCGCTGAGTGCTGACAACTCAGTCGGCGTCAGCAGCTCAGACATTGTTACTGCTCTAGCGGTGGTCCATCAGCCTATCAAATACTTACTATAACATAAATAGTAATCTATTTTATTAAAATAATAGACGATTTTTCACTAAATTACGTTATGTTCAAAGTGTTAATGCTTAACTCTTACACCATTATTTATAGGTTTTTAGACAAAAAATAAGTCTATCAGTTTTAATAAAATCAGAATGAGAAACAATGATTTATAAAAAAAAATTGTTCTTGTATGTAAATTTTAATGGTAAAAAGAAGCAAGTTGTTTGGTTTCAGTAAAGGCTAAATGGCGAGAATCCAGGGAAGATAAAGCTGATGATTTTATAAATCTACAAGGTTGCATGAATGTAAAATCCATTTAATTCAACTGTGCCAACTAATTTATAAATTTAAGTAATACGTATTGAATTTAACACAAAAAAATAATTTTTTGTGCTAATATCAGGAGTCATGTCAGGAGAATTTTAACACTTGTATCGAATTCGAATTATTTAACCTAATTTTTAATAGTTGTAATGAAATAATCTATTGGTTTAATGAATTCAATTTTTTGAAATATATTTACATTGAAATAACTTTTTAATGGAAATAAATCAAAAACTCTCAAACTTATTTACATTGATTAAAAAATTAGATTATATTTTTAATAGCAGTTCCTGTTGTATTAAGGGCGCTGTAAAACAGTTGTCATGAAAAGTCCGAAACATTTGTGACAAAAATGGTTTCCTAAAAATACAATCCAACGTTTGTCATGTGAGTTTTGTTTACAGCTCTCTAGACACCAATTTCATTTCTCTCGCAGGATTATAAGTTTATTGTTGAATGCAATATGTGGTAACACATAAGCTGTGTTAGAAACTTCGGCCTCTTAACTTAATTATCCTTTTGATAAACAGATGAATGAAATATGTACAACCATTATTGTAATGTAAAATTGTTTTCTTGTGACTTAAATATTCATTGAACTTAAAACTGTGTCGGTAAACCAAAAAAACACATAAGAAAGAAAACTCACAAATTTAATAGGATCAACTAGTTATTCATATAATGTTAATCATAGTATGTTACATTAAATCATGGTTATAACAGTAAATTATGTTTATTTTAAATTGCCTATCGCTCTATTTGTCTCACAATGTAGGCTTAGTACGGAACACAAAAGCCTGCGGATTACCACAGTGGCATTGACAGTCACAACAAAGTACGGCTGTGCTGCTGGTGTTGTTACAGGGAATTATCCACTCTATCTGTGGTATTTTATAAGCGCTAAAATGTTTGGATACCATATCGAATTTGGAAAATGTTATAACGTTTTAATCTGACTTTGTATAGCTCAAACTAGGATTTTCATTATTCAAATAAAATCATTGTTGAAAATATGAAAGCTTACAAATAAATGTTAGTGAGTTTTATATTTGCTAAGATTTCTTTGCAATCTAAGATAATTAAATAACTGAAGTAGCAGGATATGTATTTGTAATTGTGTAACTAATTAATTGGAAGTTAAACATAAAGACCGGCTACTATACATAATAACCAAGTTCGCTGGTGAATATAAATGAATAACCACTTTAACCGTCATTATTCATAATGTCCATGCCAGTTTATTTAAAGTAATAAATTTGATTTAAATTGTTATGTTTGATCTGTTGTTATACATATTACATATTTTATGTGGTTGTTTCTTTTTATTCATTAATAGCTTTTTCCCGTGTCTTCGCTCGCGCCACTCACCGTCAGGTTTAGCTCGTTCGCTACGCTGACTAGCCCTCACACTCACCCTATGTATAAAAAATCGCTTAAATACCTAAAATTTAAAATTTTTATTGAATTTGTTTCTTACCAAAAAAATAATAATAATACATAAATAAAATAAAATTTTAGATATTTTTACAAAACTTTTTCAATTTTTCTTAAAAAATAATTCTTTTACAATAAAAAGTATCCTTTTTACTTCTGATACCTCCCAGAATTTAATGGTGATTCGTCGAGTAGTTTTTGCGTGAAAGCGTAACAAACATCCACGCTTTTACTTTTAGCCCATAATATATGTATGGATTATTCACTCTATTACACTATTATTATGCTCATCACTATATTATAAATAAATATTAAAATTTATAGATAGATAGAAATTGATCATAGACACAATGTGCAATGATCATGTCAAAAGTTACAGTTTGTTACATTTATAAATACTATAACTATTTTTCTCATACTATAACATAACACATGCAATATCACAATTTACAAATGCAAAATAAATAAATAAATAAATATAACTAATACAATACGAGCAATATATAAATAGATAATCAATAATTTTTAAGACTATTGATAACATTTTTATGAAATTAAATAAACTGCCGACTTGTTAAACAGTAAAGTAAAAATTAAATTTTGCTACAATGAATCTTCAAAGGAAACATTTAAAAACTCAAAGAACTTGGAATATATTTTTCTTAATTTTATGTTTAACTATTAAAATGTGTCAATTTGGCTTTGGTGTAAATGTCCAATATTTGTAAATAATGAGTTTTAAATACATTTTATGCCAACTATATCTACAGAATAACAGCTTTGTGGTGGTTTAAGGTTCTTGAATGATCGTTTTATTCATAAATGTGGCATACTAGTGACTTTTCTTACTCAGAAATCGTATTGTAATGATTTCGACATTATCAAATCACCCTGTATACCCTGTATAATGTTATTTTAGATTTATTTACATTTTGGGAAAATAAATCTTTTCAGATGATTGCGTTTGCTCGGTTCTCCATATGCTGTTGACTTAGGCTACGTTTTCATCTTCCAAAACAAACAAATCACCAATATGAGTCAAGAATGAAAATTTCATGTTTTAAAGTGTACATATAAATATGTTTGGTGAATAACACAACATTCTAAAATTTAGTTCAAATATTGGCTATATAAAAAAATCCTCTATTTAAACAGAACTCTTTCTTAGAAGTTTATTCGCTTACAATTTTTTATATACATGTTTGTTTAAACATGTATTTTATGAGTACGATTTTAAAAAACGATAAGAATTGATCTCTAAAAAAAGGTAATTTGTAACATTTAAACATAATGCCTTTTTATATTAACTACTCTTTAACAAAATAATGATCATTAATATGGTATTACAAATACAGTGGTTCTATCCCCCAATGATATCCTCGTAAAAATCATAAAATCTACATAATAAGTTCTATTTTAAATCAATTCCATTTTTTTTACTTTATGGAAATAAACTTTATTAGAATGGTTGAACATTTATGGTAAAATGACTATAAAGGTTCTTAAAACTCAAAATTTTAATTAAACTATGCTATACAAGATTCGTACCAACTTGACCAGGTTTGTAGCATGCAGTTTTCATTTAAAAGACCTTCAAAATATGGACGACAAATCTGAAGTGCTTAAAAACATTTCTTTTAATTCATCTAGGAAAACGTAATATAAAATATAGTCGTCATTCATTTTTATTATATTATGTTACATTAAGTAAGCCCCTGGTAGAGCAAATAAATTATTCTATAAAATAATTTAGGGCTAGATATACACTATAATGGATTCAAGATAACTTTATTTACCACTATCACATAATATAAATATTAAAATACTTGTAACTTTTAAAGTATTGTATTAGGCCTAGTTTAATGCATTAGCATTCGCAGGATATGTTTTTTTTTTTCAAGTTTAGAGGTGAAAAAAATAATTAGAGTAAAGACGCTAGTAAATTTTTAAGTACTATTTAATTAAAAATATTTAATTTGATTTATGACGTATAACATGGTTTAGTGATGCTTCCATGAAAAATTGCAAATTTTATTAATAATTTATTCCTATTCAGAATTAAGCTAACTTCAAGCAAAAGGAATTTTTAAAACCAAATTTCTCAAGTGAATCCCTTATTTTTAATTGACGTTGACTAAAACAAACAACCGAATCTATTAAAATAAACATGTGGTCGTTTAGATTACTATAGTTATTATAAATTTAAAATTTTTTGGACCATACTTTTTACAATAGTTAAGGGTGCGCTCTACCTATCTGCCGCACGCGGATGCAAGGGTAAAGCTTGAAATAAGCGTTTTTGTATCAAGTTTTAATGTATTAAAAACAATGTTAAAAATAATAAGACGATACACGAGTACAATATAATCTTAATAACAAGAATCTGCTATAAGATTGGTAAAAAGTTAATAGATAACGATGCAAAAAGGGAGATGGGAGAGGTCTGCAATTTCAAAAACATCGTTATTAGACCACCGATCAATTTCGCACTTAAACCAAAAAAAGCATTAAAGTAACAAAATTTAAAATCACCCGTCATATATTGTCTAAAATGTGAGTTTCCGCATATAGTGGCAATTAACAGTCTCGCTCGACGATTTTGACGCCGAGGTAGAGCGCACCCTTAAAACACATTATAAACATAACCTCGCCCATTAAATGATAAAAACATGTAAACAATATTTTTGAAATGTTACATTTAAAACATTAGATCGCTACAATAATATAAATATATAAATGCTTTTTATAAAGCATTTGAAAAGCTTTACATTTTGTACATGTTAATTTATCAAAAGAAACTCATTAATTACGGTATACACTCAGCTTTTACTAGTTCACAAGCCATTCTGATTGTCTTGTAGGACTCCTAAGCCAATGTAAGCTGCTGGTTGATCATTGCCAAGTCATTATCATTACAAGCCGGCTACAACCACCTCTGCCGGTAGTTTGACATTCAAATATACAGATTATGTTTTCTTATCTTAGAGAAATGCAACAGCTTTCTTTAGTAAATTGTTTTTGTTTTGATTTTTTTTTTTTCAAGTAAAATATCTTTGGCAAAGCATTCAAAAAGATTTTTAAAATTGAAAATAAAAACCTTATGCGATTAAAATTTCTTATAAAATTTTCGTTTGTATATGTTGTTGATATTTTTTGTCAATTTATATTTACTAGCAGTAGGCCTAATAAAAGTCTTTTTTATCTCCATAAAAGCCAATTGTCTAAATCTAATTTTGGCTGCTTTACAGGAATACTATAAAAAAATGTTTAGTCATATTTGTTTCTAAATTTTTATTTCATTATTATTCAAAAAGTGTTAAGCGTTACATAATAAACTATCAAAATAAGAAAAATCATATGTCTAATCGGGTATAACTTTTCTTAATAAATCTCTACTAAATTTTAAACATGTACATTAATTATAACTTAATAGTAATATTAGCTGCAAAGTTAATAGAGGGGACAGTATTAACAAAATGAACGAAGTTCATAAATCCATTTGTAAATAATTTTAAGAAAGATTTGTCATAAATATTTATATTAATACATGATGCATCCATAAACATAAATAAAAAAATACCAAAAACATTGATACCTTACATTGGTATCTTAATTCATTTTTTAACATGTGTTTACTACAGTAATTCAATTAATTCAATGCTGTTAAAAACGCTTGATAAATGTTTTAGCGTAGATGCGTTAAATTAATATGCCTACTTAAGTTTGTGAGTTTATGGTGTCTACGATCAAATTTCACCATGTTAAAATAAAAAAAATAAAAATGAGTACAGAAAGAAACCCATGTGATTTTCCTTAATTTTTTTAGATACAATAAAACTGTAAGATAGCACAACCTAAGAAGAGACTTAAGCTTAAAGTGAGTTGTCGAGGAAACACTTGATGAATAATGTAGTTTCCAAAAAGAACCTTTGAGATTACGAGATAAGCTTGGTCCATTTCCTCTGCTCATTGTAAACAAAACTTAGAATTGTATACTTGATTTTTTATACTAGAAGCTAACACATTGATAGTTACTGCTGGTTTTAAGTAAAAATCATTACTAGACAAATATGTCATTCGTTCATAAAATGCTCATTCACAAATTCAAACTAATCAGCCACGGAATGTTTTGTTTACCAATGTATTTAGAACAACACTAAAATGGGATTAATTTCAAAATGAAATAATTTATTAATATAATTTGTAATATTAATTAATATAATTAATAATATTACAAATTAATATAATTTGTATAATTAATTAATATAATTTGTAATATTAATTAATTTATCAATATTAATTTGTAATGCAAGTATAAAATTTACAAACAGACTGCCTAGTAACCATGTATTATTTGACCAAATGTTATATAATTCTAACATGGCTTAAATATATTCATTAAAAATCCTTACTGATCGAAATTATTCCCAAAGAAAGAAATGATCACCTAATCTTTATAATTGAAATATCTGATTATAGATTTTTATTGACTCCCAAGATAAAAACGGATATTATTCAAATGTTTTTGTTATGATGTTAAAGGGAACATCTAATTTATTTATATGAATTGGACTTATTGCAACTAGTTAAAATCTTTTTTCATACCGCTGTTATACCCTGTAATGTAGTATTACTAGTTTTTACCGTACTCAATCAGTTGAAAAAATGTAACTAAATTTTCCGGAATTAATATAATATTTAAGGTTCAACTTATATGCAAAAGTATCTTGGTTTGAAACAAATTAATTTTTTAATACATCTTTAGTGTAAAAACCAATATTTATCTTTTTGATTGTAGTTGAATGTTGTTTCCAAATTATATAGATACAAAGTAATAGACTTGTGAAAAGGTTATATAATACCTGTTAGTCCGCTAAATGATTCTGTGGAATCCTGGTTGGATTACGCGTTTGGGCGATGTCTCGCCATCTTCAAATCAAGTTCAAGATCATTAAAAACTTGCCTCTGCAGATGCATCACAAGTAAACAACAAATAATAATAATAATAATAATAATAAATAAAAAGTACTATCACATAACACATACACAAATACATTTTAAGATAAACGAAATGGTCGGCTTTTATTAATTGAAACTTATTATAAGCTCCATTTTCAAATAGTTTTGTAAGCTTCTGTAAATTACGATTGGCTTTAAACTTATGTTTATATTTGATGAACATTTACTTTTCCATAATCAAGTGTATACTAAATGAACGCGTGCGAATTCGCACGGAAATCAACAGGACGCTTTTCCAAAAAAAAAAAAAAAAAAAAAAAAAAAAATCATCGTAGCGCAATCCTAGTTATAGAGTAAATATCATCCTTGGTTTTGCCATAAGTTAGTGTGTTACTGCTGTCAACTGGTTTTCTAAAAATTTCTATTCCAATGTAAAAACCTATCACCTGTAATTTTTATTTATAATTAAAAATTCATATAAAAATATTGGAATCAGTTGTCAATGCTTTTTTCGATTATTAGTGTCTCGATAAAAAATCCAAAGCCAGTTTGCAACTCTGCATCTCCATACACAGACGCGCATTTTAATGTTAACAAAAGCTTTTTTTGTTTACGAACTTTCATGTAGGGTATTACTAATATAAATACATCATATCCTTTTAATTTAGCAACTTATCTCTCCCTTTCATTTAATTGTCCATAAAATGTCCAAATGTCCATAAAATGTATGTTTAAATAAAAGACACTACAGTATTTATTGTGTTCATGTTATTAAATGTTTCATACCTAAGTAAGTTGTTTTTCTGTGACCTTTTACTGTTTCATATTTTGATTTATTGATACATACAAAAAACATTTCACAAAAAAGGGCTATTTATTTTTGTTTATAAACACTATACAAAAATATGTGCTTAATTTCAATCACGTAGTTGTTGATTGACTAAATGAAACGGTTTTTATTAATTGTTTATTTTTTAGTTTTTGTGTTTCTTTGTGTTCTCAAACTCAGTTTCATACATTGTGGTTCTTGGTAGACACACCGAATACTTAGGATTTTAATTTCATTATTAGTATGATTAAATTATCACTATCTGTATCCAATCTCAATGCTGTGGAGCAGCACGGGTTCTCTAGCATTAATTAAATTAGACGTTTGAGATGGCTATGTATTTTAAAATTATTTTCTCATTTTCGTAAAAAAAAAAAAAAAAAAAAAAAAAAAAAAAAAAACACTTTCTGCATGTTATCTAATTGAATATGTGTGACATGCTTATCTATTTATATGTTATATGCTTATTTTGATGAATTGTTTATTGCTTATTTTGCTAGTTTTATGATAGATTGTATTTATTTTGCTTGCGATTTTTGTATTTATGGGATCTTGTTGTGTTTTATGCATGTCATCAACACTGAATTGTGGGCATAAAGATGCGTGGTGTTTTTCGTGGGAAATCCTTTGCTGTCCATTGAAATACGAACTGCCAAACTTGTATATTTATAAATTTTAAATATTTTTTCCTACTAGTACCATTTATATTTACTGTTATGTCACGTATGAATGACCTAAATCTAACCTAAATCTACAGTAAAACATAGAGGAATGCGGAGGCATGTTTTCAGTATACCTTTACAGAATTCAAACATAACCTTTCCCGAAATGTGTAATCTTGAAACTCTATAAATTCACTTAAGCTGTGAATAAAAAAATAAACCTAACCAGCATTAGTAAAAAATATATGGTTTGTCGAAAGAGAGATTGATTGATGAGAGATTTAAAAAAGACAAACCGTCCATCCACATAAGATAGATGAAGGTTTAATAAAATGGTCAGTTACAGCATTGTTAACTAAGGATAGTAGTAAACATGAAGCCGTGCAATGACAACTTTACAATATACACAAAAAATTTAATAACTTTAATCATAAGAAAACAAATATTTGGTAGGGTGAATGATAATATTTCTTGACCATAATTGACACACTGGACTTTATAAAAGGATTTGTTGTAAAATTTCACAAACAAGTTGACAATAATTGTTTTTTACCGTATATCATAAGCTTAACACAGTCCTTTATATAACAATGAACAAAACCACTCCAGGGCGACATTTATCATAAGGATAAGTCTCCCTGACAACCGGTGGCGTCGGGGCTGTTTGTTGTTTATTGTAACAGTTGATTTATATAATATTAACATATTTTGATCACCTTTTTGCATAATTTATCTGATTTTTCATAGTTTGTGTAATATTAGCGTAGTATCTTCGTGGTTCTTGCGTAAGCTGTTAAAGATGTTAAAGTTATGCACATACAAAATGTTTTATACAATATTTATTATAGATACATGATAAAAAACGTATTCATTTTTTATTACCATTGGTGATCAAGAATCTATTGGTAATTTTATGCAGAGTTTAATTAATATAGTTGATAAAAGATTACTGAGGGACGTATTTGTAAGAGAATACTTTAAATGCTAAATTAAGAAGTTTCAATTATGTAACTTGAAAATGGAAATGAGTGGATTGGTTAAACTCTCATTAAAGCGACTTTGCTCCAATCATTTGAGTGGTTCTATATTAATTAGACGCTTTGTGAGTAATTTACAAAGCTTCTCAATAGCTTGGGTTTCGATATGCTTGTTAACCTGTTGTTACTCCAGTTCCTGTACAAATATTTAATGTTAGTAACAGAGATAAATTTACTTGTAAGGTAAAGAGTTTTTAACAAAGAAAGCTATTTTAAGATAGATATTTAAATAATTTTGTTCGAAAAAGTTTTATTGAATATTTGTAATTTCTAAATTTACAGTCATTCCTTGATTAGTTACATTTCATAGAGTTAAAATAAAGTACTGCATATTACTTGTATTCTGTATAACCTGTTATACATAAACTGAGTAAAATGCTAATAATATAAAATGTTAATAACTGATACCCAAAAACCTACCTAGTTTTTTTTACCTAGGTGAGGAGAAATAATCCGAAGTTACGATTCTGCGTGGTCAAGAGTTTTAATTTATAGATTATGACGTAAATCGTGGACATTTGCTTGAATTCAATAAAATAACACCAATTAAGTATTTTTTATCGGTGTTATAATCATGGATACTCAAAGTATTGTCAGCTTTAATTTGTACCAGCTGATAACATCGACCGCAGTGATGACGTCATTGTGCAGTGTTGCTATCAGTCTGTTATCAGCCTATCTGATGCCATTGTGTGGCGACAGGTCTGGTCAACTTTCACACAATACTGTGTTTATCAACCAGTGAACAATTAATTTAAAACATACTCATTTCAACTGCGAAATGTAAAACACGAATTTTCTCATATTGTATTTACTTAAAATAAAATCTCTGTTATGCATCTTTCAACAAACTTTGATATATACTAATAGATACGAAACATTGACTGCCAATATGATCCTGTACTGGTTGTGATTTTGTAAGAGAAAAAATAATTAGTTTTTCTTTTGTTTGTGATATTACCATTGTAGAGCCTACATTATTGAAAACTTTCTCACATATGATCTAATATTGTGTAACAACACTGTTATAATCGACTCAAATGGAATTATATCCATGATATATATCTATTGATACGTTGTAGTTTCAATTTTAGTATTTTCTATTATTAAAAGTGTGTTATTGTATAACCAAATATGTAAAATTTAATATTATATAATTATGTCTTTTTTATGGTTAATATAATATTAAGTTAAATAATCAAACTTGAACTCTATCTTTAGCTCTTAAAAAGATTTTTTAAGTAGATGAAAATCATGGAAAATCTTAGTATTTGCCATGAAGGTAATTCCATTATTAAACATGTTCAATATTGTAATATATACTCAATCATTAGTTCTTTTATATTAATAGATTTTTATGTAGATGAAAATTACGGAATTTCATTTAATAAATGAAAGTGGGATTCCTTCTTATCTCCTTGGAATATTCCAAACCTCATCTTATTCAGCAATCTCTTTCATAATGTCATCTGAAAAAACTTTGACTATTTAAAATGTAAGATTAAAGTGAAAATGTATCAACATGCTCACTAAAAAATACCAACCGTATTTAAATTTATGTTACTATGAAACATATTACTATAAAAGTTAACTTGATGACGATAAATTTGTTCCAAACATCTTCATTAATCATAAGAATGCAAAACTTAAAATAAAAAATATATTTAAAATTTCAAACAGATGCGTTAACAGAAGCGAATGCCACATTGTTTACAGCTTAATTTATTTATTGTTTTGCAGTTAGTCGCAGCATTGCCTATACTTTTGCCTCAAAGGAAATGCTTGCAAAGTATATTTATAAAAAGAAAAATATTTTATCCATAACATAGACTACGTAACTACGAACTGTAAGATGAGGTACGTAGCCTATAATTAGTCTTAAATGCACAATTCAGGAGCTAAACAATAGATTTAATTCCATCCATATTATTATTAATAAAAGAAATGTAATAGTAAAATCCCTCTCACGCCATGTAGTTTTCCAAAATATTACCAACAACACCGTGATATTTCCAAACACGCTCGTACATCATGAAACAGCCAGGAGAGGTTGTGGATTATCTAATCGCAAATAACGTTTCACTTGCCTGGATGCTTTATGAAAATTTAAGAATTTATTTGTTAAGTATATTATTGTTTGTTGTTTTTAGTGTATTTTCTTATGTTTTGACGGGGAACGGTTGAAACCCTAGTCTTGTTACTATATAACATTGACCAGTTGCTAAACTATGAACATTATTATATTGATGCTTTTTAGAAAGCATAAATATTTTATAGCCCAATGATAAATGGCAACTGGGTCCGGAATAGAACCTTTAAAAGCTACTAACTTTTCTCGGGATCGAACCAGCAACCTTTGGATACAAAAGATGATTAAAGACTATAACCGCTCAACTACCCGGTCAGATCTTGTTTTACAACGAGGTCAAGCAAAATTTAAGAAGGTAAATCAAACGATATTCTTTATGTAAACTACTGTTTTTAATTATTAAATTGTAATTCAATTGACTTTAAGACCAATAACCTTCATAAATATATTTTTATCATTCTGCACGAAATCAGCCTGTTTTTTGCTCTCTTAATAGTACCAAAACCGATTCTTTTTTGTCCTAGGACTTGAAAAATCATCTGGAGAATTTTTTAGGTCCTAGTACTGAAAAGTCAGCTGTTTGCTAAGTATATTAGTATACATTTATTAATGTTAAGGAGCAGAATTTTGAAATTCATACGTTATAAAGACCATTGTTTGTAAATAACAGAAATGTAAACACTACATATTACTTACTTTGTAAATATAACCTCGAAAATACAACTTTATATTTTTAACGATTAAAAGTCTAATTTCTCATCATGATAAAAAACGTTGTTCATCACTCGTAGCAAAAGTGTCTTTTTGATGCTTAATCGTTTTTAAAAACTCGGCTGCGCCTCGTTTTTAAAACACGATTGCGCACCAAAAAGACCCACTTTTGCTCCTAGTGATGAAAACTACTATTTTTAATACAAATTACTTCGAAGACTTTGAAATCATTTATAGATATGAAAAGCATGTATCAAAACAAACAAAAAAAAATAAAAAAATAAATAAATAAATAAATAAAAACATAGAAATATTATTGTTCGCATTATTTGATCGAATAAAAGTGATTTGTGGATAACATATTATGTAGGTTAAGTTTTGTTGTAATTGCATATTAAATGGTAGTTTAGAAAATATAACATAATTTATGAAACTTTTTTGGAATGAATGAGAACAAATTATAGATTTGAGTAATACAGTTTTCCTACAAACTTCCATGACAAATGGCTACCCCGTTGGTGATACGTTAATACCAACCAATATTTTAACATTTGCAAAAAATTCTATCCTCGAAGACGCTTTGTAATGATTTGTAGGACGCCTGATTAACATAGACAACGGTTGATTGAAGCATGGCAGCGTTTAATGAGCATTTAATGATTCCACTCACTTTCAAGTTACTTAATTGGAACTTCTAGATTTAGACTTTTGTAATCATTCATTTTCAGACGCATGCTTCACTTAAGTTTTGACAATAATTATTATTTATTAACTGATAAGAAAATGATGTACACAAAATATCACGTCTTCTAGAAATTAAAATTGGGAACTTCAAAGTCCAATAAAGTTTAGCATTAAAGAAAAGCATTTTTATAGGGACTCTTTATTGTGCAGAAGTGTATTTTGGATACCGAAATGTATAACCATATAATGTTACATCGATAGAACATTTTTTAATGTAGTCTTTGTACATTAAAAAGTGACTCATCTATAAGAGTCAATACTGTGGTAGTAAATAAACTTAAAAAGATTTTTGATTCATAACAATTTACATTAATGTTTTATTTACGCCTCTTTCTAGTAAACCAGCCGCTAAATAGTGTAAAGAATTTTTTTTGTTCTTGCAAAACATTAATTTCGTGTTTAAGAACCCATACGTAGTTTTGAAGGTGTCTTTGTAATAATAAAGTACACTTATAAGTCTAATCAAATAATTTATTTATTTATTTATTTTCATTTTCAATTTTTCAACATACTATACGTGGATTCCTTGCTACACACGAGGGTTGTATAGCCTGCAATGTAACAGGTGTGATTCACAGCACAATATTACATTTGAATTACAAAGTGGGATGTAGATGTTAACCTGGTGGAGCCTTAACTGTATATTTGGACCAAAATTAAACATACGATAGAAAAACACTTTTACCAAACCGTTTTTTTATATTTAACTAAGATATATTATCAATAAATTAAACGTAGTATCTATATGATAACTATTAGTAACGAGTGAAAAAAACTTGTTTTAAAATAATACTTGAATATTACAATAGACTTTAATAGGACTTCTCAATTTCAATTATTGGGCACTACCCACCTCCAGGTTTATGGCGACCGTCAGAAGAGCGAAGATACAGCCAGATATCCTCTTGTCAGAAAAATAAAATTATTTTGAATTTACACAAGACACAAACACAAACACTAACATTGACGCCACAAAATTGATACCCGACGTTTCGAGAAACCGGCGCTCGGCAAGGTTGCGTAATCGCGTGAATTTTTAACCTCAAGTTCGCCCTAGATAACGGGAAACGTTGTGCGGTTTCTCGAAACGTCGGGTATCAATTTTGTGGCGTCAATGTTAGTGTTTGGGTTTGTGTCTTGTGTAAATTCAAAATAATTTTATTTTTCTGACAAGAGGATATCTGGCTGTATCTTCGCTCTTCTGACGGTCGCCATAAACCTGGAGGTGGGTAGTGCCCAATAATTGAAATTAATATCAAATACCCCACCAATAATGTCCTTCAGAACAAGAAGGACTTCTCAAATTTGTAGATTACTTTTATGTTGTTAATGTAAAGAATTATATTTTGTAGTGAAAACTTTACCGTTACATAGCTAATAAGATAATTTAATAAAAGATAATAAGATAAACCAAAAGTTACTTACGGGTTTAATACAGCTTGAGTATAAGTCTAAGTAAAACCACTTAGGAAGAAAATAAAGCTTTAATTAGGTGAAAGTGCAAGCACCAATTGTCAAATGTTCTAAATTTTCCACGTAAATAGTTTAATTAAACAGAGAATCCGGGAGACTCGTTGTGAAATGCTTATTGAAGCAGGTCACAGTGGCAATTGGAGTCGGAGTTTAAACAGTTTCCTTTCTTTTGGGATACACATAGCCTATTTCTGACTTTTCTCCTCATCATCAAAATTGTGACTAATTAAATGAAAATTAATTCGAGAATAGTTTAATGGGTAAGTAAACAGTTATTTTGCACTCATGTATTAACAATTTTTGTATTTTTGTGTATGCCCTTTTTCTCAATCTTTGTATAGCTGATGATGTAGAGTTTGATGATGATACCATATTTAAAAAAATTCTTTTAAAAGTAATTATCTGTAAAAATGCTTACATGTAATTACATGTAAAAATGCTGTTTTAAGAGTCATACTAAAGGTGCAAAGACACCTTTGAGGTTTCTGGAAACAGTTTTGATTCCAACTCAACTATCTAACACACTTTTTGGTAAAATTCTTCCATACCCATCACCATGGAAATGAGGTAACAAGGTAACCTAAAGACAAGCTCAATAGATTGAAATAATTTTAATCTAATAGGAGAATCGAAAGTTTATTGCACGCCAAGGTTTGCGTTACAGAGTTGGAACCTGGTGATGGCAGTCATAAAACTATATTCCTAAAGTAAAATTGTCCCGGCTTCGACAACAGTGTTTTCATAATCAGTAAAAACGTAATAATCTCTACAGTGATTTAGATTTCATAAGAGTGGTCACTCAAATTGCGGCTGTCTTTTATCCAGTAAAAATTTGTGAAGTTAAAACGTGTTTCATTTGAGACCATCATGATTAACGTAACCTTTGGTTACACTTTTAATGATATCTATTTACAAAAATAAAAAGTTTCATACTAGATATATTTTAACGGACTGAGTATCCCTAGCATAAGAAGTTAAAACTATTCTTGGTAAGAGGAGAAATCAACTGGAGTGGCAGGTGGTAAAACGTCTTTTATTTAATTCTCTCGCTTTTCACTTGCAGAACTACTTGCTTTTAAAGTAACAGTTTGTTATTTTAAGGGATCGTCTTATTCCCCTACATTTCATTTAGCTCGAATATAAGAGCATGTAATTTGAAGCAATTTAATTTTAAAAAAAAATCTGTGCAATGTGTTTTGTTATTTATGTAAAATTGTTATTCATTCTGTTTGACTTTTATCTGGAGGGTAGGGAAACGCATTACAACAAAAGAGTCTCTGTTTAATGACAACTTAAAAACCAACTAATCTAAAGCTATAAGGGGGTTTTTGGCCTGCAATATAAAGGAGATCGATTAATAAGATGAGGTTTGGAACATTCCGAGAAGATAAAGGGGAAGACTTGTCTCGTTTATTAAAATTTCTCGTGATTTTGGTTGTATCGTGAAAACCTATAACATCTTTCAAGATCTTCTGATTGAGTCCTTATGTTATTACACTTAACGATTATTTGATATAAAGAGGTTTATATGAAAGTGCTCAATTTTCATTGAATGTGTTGATTCTCTAATGTCAAAAATATCTTGGTATCAATAGTTTTAAGTATCAACACGCCTGAAATTAAATTGTCTTTCAGTTTGTAATTATATTGAAAGGACTATAATATAATAAACGTCTAGTTGGGGTAGATTAAGAAACAAAATTAATTTTATTTTCTATAAAAGTTATTAAAATCCAAAATATTATAACGTATGGTAGAGTTTTGTGCTGTTGTTGTGAGGGTTGCGAGCTAAAGATATGTGGTTCAAATCTTTATAAGATGAACTGTTTAAATACTATCTTTGTAAAGGGTTAAGACTTATTGTAAACATTAATGTCAGGGAGTTTTTTTATTCGAATGTAAAAATATCAAACCCAACTTAAAAATTAATTAGCTGAGAAATAATGGCAAACCAAATGCCACATAATGACGATCCCCAGGGCCGACTGAGTTGGGACCTCCACAAACGATAAACAGCTACAGCTTCAGGCAGAAGTTAAACTGTTGATATTATTAATGTAATCAAGTCTGTGACAATGGTTTTTATTAACCAAAATATATTAGTTTTACTTTAGTATTTTTCGATCCACAAACCACTGTCGAGGTTCAAAATTTTTTTTGTTTATCAGGTTGATTTTAATTAATTGTTCTGATTAGAATAATTTATCCTGATCATACAAATTTATAAAAGAATAATATGCAAACAAATTTATGTATCTTGAACTTTTTTTATACAGTATTAAGAGAATTATAACTACATAATAAACCAATAGTGTTATGTCTTTTTCTAAAACGTAAAAATCACAAGGAAAAAACAACGATATTGTAAGTAGTTGAGGATCTTCAATGTGAATACTGTTTCAAGAATCACAACTAATGTAAATGTAGATCATGAAAATATTCTAATGTTGAAAAATCTGACGACGAATCTTCTTCGTGGGTTATGAATTATGCATAACCTTCCTACGTTAAAGTTATAAATCTAAACATACATTTAAATGTTTGTATTGCAAATTGTAAACGTTACAAGGTAGAAATAGCTATTTGTGTAATAAGAGCGTAAAGTACGTCATTGCCACTCGAGAATTGTAGATGGCCGCACGAAGCGTCAGCTGAGTACGGCCAAACAATTCGAGAGCGGCAATGACTACTTGCGCTCGTAATACACACAAGATTTTTCCTACTAACATAATTTTTACATATTACATGTTTTATTGTATACAAAATGTCATTTAGATTATTTTTTATTTGTTTCTGTTGGAACATAATGTTAACTATCAAACATAACCTCAAACTAAAAAAGAAGCAATTACTAAACGACAACAATGAATAACAGCTGCAGCATGGTTTGTAATAACAGCTGATTTAAAATTGCTGTTTGATCTAGCGTGCAGTAAAGAATCATTGCCGCTCTAGAGCGGGAAAGAAACGGAAACCGGAAATGAACTGTTTTGCATAGGGGTTACAGGTGTGGCAATGCAATTATTTCCATGCAGTGGTAGAAAAAAACTATATTATAACTAGCAGAGAATCTTCAATAGGAAAACTGTTACATGAGTCGTAACAAACTTAAATGTAGATAACGAAAAATTTTGTGATGTAGAAATATCTGACAATGAATATTCTTAGTGGGTTATGAATTATGCATTATCTTCCAATGTCCAATTTCAAAATCTAAACTGACATTTAAATTTTCTATTGTAAATTTGATTAAACCCATGAGATTAAGTTAATGGAAATCAGTATCCATGAAGACAATGATTATCTATTATTATTTTGTATTGAAATATTCAATATTTTAATTATTTTTTTTATTACCATGCCTCCTTTTATGTTTTTTTTTTTTTTTTTTTTTTTTTTTTTTTTTTTTTTTTTTTTATTATTATTATTATGATAGGAAGTATTAAAATGTTTTACCATTTTCAAGATTTTGAATCTACTAGTTAAAAAAAAAAAAAAAAACTACAGTGAAACCTACAAAAACTAGATTTACAATAATTCTTTAATAAAAGCCAATATAAATACAAGGAAATCTTTTAAATGGTATTTAGGAGTTAAAAAATGGACAGTAACTTCTAAAGGGGCGTTTTGCCTAACAATACTACTAGTATACTCTCTTAGACTTTCATGTGTCATAATGTAAAATTAATGAAAACACTTTTTATAGCTACTGACGAGGCCAGCCAAAGAGCTGGAGAAACGTTTAGAGTAATAAAAATAATCAAATGTGTCAGAAAAACCCAAAAAAGTGTTTCAATTAATACTACTAGTATTTACTCTAAGAATAACTTGGAAACTTGGAACATTTTATAAGATT
The DNA here is from genome assembly GCA_030545055.2 of Neoaliturus tenellus. NCBI lineage: Eukaryota > Metazoa > Arthropoda > Insecta > Hemiptera > Cicadellidae > Neoaliturus > Neoaliturus tenellus. The sequence continues at coordinate 48,918,529 of CM061534.1, read as the reverse complement.
TATTTAAATCTTTGTTTGATTTGTTATATTATTTTTGTTGTAAAAATGTTTAAATCAATGTCCTTCAATATACATTACATTTTACCTTTTGAAGCTTAATAAATCCATTATTTGAGAAGATATTGAAAAAAGATCAGAATAATCCCTATTACGAATATATGCTTTGTCGAAAGACAGATTAACAAGGAAGAAAATTAAGACAGACAGTTCACCCACAGAAGATCTAGGAATGTTTGATAACATGGGCGGTTAGAGATATTTTACTAGAACAGCCTTTAAGTCAAAGATATCGCCTGAAACTTGATTAAAAATTAATTTTTATTTTAGTTTTGATTAATGATATACATTTTGGTTAGTTAATATTATAAACTTTAAAATTGTTCCATATAAATATGACTATGTATTAAGCCATATATATTATGTATAAAAAAGATTAATAGAACCTATATTTTGTTGTTTAAAATATTTCCCACATGAAGTAAATAATGGTAACGCATTTATAATGTGATTTATTATCAAATCGGCTATTGTAAGATGGCACATTACAAATGCCGGGATGGTTACAAAAAGTTCCACGTTTCATATTTTTTTATTATATGGTTAGTAGAAGACTCTATACCTAATTGCAATCTAAAACAGCATGATTAAACTTACTTCATAGAGTAAGTAATAACATGTCTAGAGAGACAAATAGAGTATGAATTACTGGGAAGAAACCAGGTATTGAACAACAGTTTTTAGTTTTACAAAATTCACTAAATGAATCATAATTTGCGCTGCAAACTAACAGTACACTTAGATGTTTAGTAAACATGAACCATGTTATAATATGTTATACTGTTGATAATGTATAGACATAACGTATGCGGGCTGTGGTTAGCAGAAAAATTATACTATTACAGAAGAAGGTGTCAGGTTAATGTCTTCATCAGCAGGTGTAGTCAACCATTGTACGCCCATATTTACCAGGCTGCAAAACACTCACCATCTTCGGTCAGTATGTGTTTGACTCCCTGGTCAATGTAAAGGAAAATATTGGCCTCTCTACCACTAGGAATTGTTCAAACCAACAATCACACCAGGAGAGCAAATAACCTAGATGTCCTTAGGAGTAGATTATCTATATCTCGTAAGAGTTTTACCACCTATGAAAAAAATTACTATGTCCTGCCTGTGGAAATCCGACAAACCGAGAGAAAGCATTTCAAGGAAATGGTGCACAATATGCTTTATCAATAGACCATTGTGTGCCGTTGAGGAATTCTTTGAAATATTATGAGATAGGCAATCCACCACCGCCAACATAATAAGTAGTTTACACAGTTATAAATAAAAAAAGCTAGTTATGTGTAATTTAAGTTTTAAACTTGTTAATAGAGTTTTAAACTTGACGCAGTGTGTCCAGATTCCACCGGTCAATGGCGAGGCAACGATAATAAGGTAATAAGTAATATGTATTAAATAAATAAAGTTTGCTAGGAATATGTAATATTTTCATTATTTAAAAATATTGTTAATATTAAACTATATTATGGAATTTGTTTTAAAATGGCAAAAACAAGTTCACATTTATTGTTCCCCTCTGTATATCATCAGTTTAACGCAGTCTCAACATAACAATGAACAAAGCCACTCCAGGGCGACATTTATCATGAGGATAAGTCTCCCTGACAACCGGCGGCGTCGCGGGGCTGTTTGTTGTCTGTGAACAGTTACTGTATACAAGTTGAACATTAACGTACAATCCCATTTTTACATAATCTATTTAGAATATAGATTCTAAATAGATTATGTATTCTATATTCTATAGAATATAGAATATAGAAAATATTCATTTTGTGCACATTTTCACTCATAAAATGTTTAAAACAATTTTTATTATTTAGTAATAAAAATACAAATAAAATGAATGTTTTCTAAAACTGCATGTGTTAGAAGAGTATAAGTAATCTAGTCCTATGGCTTAATAACCAAGACCACCTAGTAATAGGTCTTCATAAAAGCCTTCCTAAAGATCATTGATTCCTTAGGCAAAGAGAGTGAAGGTATCTAGAAAGACGTATTTTTAAATGTCAGTTTGTAAGAACTAACACCTTAATAAAAAGATTGTTAATATTATCAGCTCGGTTACAAATACGCTATCTAAATCTTACCAAATTAAAAAAATAAAACTAACAGACATTGTAAAAGAATACATAGTTTTAAAATTTTAAGTTTAAGTTACTCCAGTCGAAGCAAGTAGGTTCATGTAACTCTCATTAAAAGTGGCTTAGCTCCAATCGGTTGTGTGGTTCTTAATTAATTAAACGGATTTTGAGTAATTTACAAAGTTTCTCAGTGGCTTAAGTTTCGATATGCTTTTTAATCTGTTAATACTCCGGTTCCTGTACAAATATTTAACGTAGTAACGTCGATAAACTTATCTGTAAGGTTAAGAGTTTGTAACAAGAGAGCTATCTTAAGAGAGATATTTACATCATTTAGTTATACAAAGTTTTTATTGAATATCTGTAATTTATAAATATAGTGTTTTTTTATATTTTATATACTTAAATCAAAATATATTACTTGTATTATCTAAACCATGTTGTGGATGAATTGAGCCTTTTTAGGGAGAGGCGGGAAAAATACATTACGCACATAGGTGGCCAGCCTGTAGTGTGGGGCTCCCCTAAAAACAGGTTTACCCACTAAAAAGTCTCTACTTTTTAGGATACTAACCTATTATCACAGTAAGTCAGGCAAGTTCTAAATATGGCTTACGCCCGTAGGGCTCGCTCCTTATCCAGCCACACGATCAAGGGATCTGTGCCACCTCGCGGTCCAGATCGGTTTTCTTTTCCTGGAGGATGCCAGGACGAATTGTGATAAAAAATCCCAGTTGCCCTCATCCTCCAAGATCTTTTGACAAACCAAGTCCATCGAAAATACACAAAAAATTTGTGCGGCATCCAGGCTTGGCTATTCCCAATGGGGGCGGCGGAAGAAGGTGTGCTCCGCATCGTTAGGAACACCCGGGAAATAAATGCAGTCCGGTGAACCGGTCTTGCCCATCTGGTTCAGGTACGACCAAAAATAGCCATGAATTGTCAGGTATTGGGTCTTGAAGTAAACCACCCCATGTTAAGCCTAATGTTAAAGCCTTAATGAAAACTCGAAGGTTAGAAAAAACAGTCCGTATAATATTGAGCGGTCAGGACATAAATATCTTAATTATGACGTAAAAACATGGGTATTAGCTTTATATTAATAAAATAACCATATGTAACTATTTTTAAATTGGTGTTATCCTCATAGTTATTTAATGTATCGTCAGCCTTGGTTTGTACCAGGTTCACAGAGCCAGCTGATAACAAACACTGCAACAATGACGTCATTGTGCCGTGTTGTTATCAGTCTGTTATCAGCTTATCTGATGCCATTGTGTGGCGACAGGTTTGGTTAACTTTCACACAGTACTCTGTTTATCCATGTGTAAATAATTTTAAAACAAACTCATTTACACTACCATATGTAAAACAAGAATTTTTCTCAAATTTTTTTTAGTTAAAATAAAATATAAACTCCTTTAGGCATCTTTAGACTAACAATTTTGTTATATTTTTGTAATTTTATTATAGATTCAATGGCTATTCACCAATTTAAATCAAGGTTACATCAATGGATACGTTTAACTTTGTTAATATATATTTATGAGATTGCCCAATTTACTCTCAATTGAGTAAAATATTAATGGAAGTTCTCTCAGAAAGTCCATAAAACCTGTCAACTTATTCATGTTGCGTGTGATGTCTATGTCATCCAACTATAATGTAATATTGATTATTAAAATTTTTTTGCAAATTAACAGTATGAACCATAGAATTTTTGAGAAATCCAATTAAATGGTGCTGACCTGATGTGTTATCTTTGTAGCCATATGAAGACTCTTAACATTTTAGCTGAAACCAAATGCCTTTTGGTTTTTTCTCTCTGTAAAAATTTGGTTCCAAGTTTTAGAAACGAAATCTAAATAAATTTTAACTGATAACTTAATAATATTATTATTGATTGTAGTAGGTAAGTATGTCATGTCATGACACTAAAATGTCACTATGCACCTGTACTTTTTGTAATTTTTTCTTAGTCGAACTTTTGTATATTTATTATTTATTTGTGGCATCACTATTGTAGAGGTTTCAGTGCTAAAAACATTCGCAGATGATCTTATAATTTGTTACAACATACTATTTAAATTGAATTATATCCATGCTATATTTTTACCCATTTTAGTTTAAATGTTGGTATTTGCCATAAAGGTAATTGCGTTATTAAACATCTTCAATATTATAATATGAACTCAAACATTAACTTTTTATATTAGAAGATGTTTATGTTGATGAAAATCACGGAAAACTTTAATAAACGAAAGTGGAATACTTTTTTATCTTCTTGGAATGTGCCAAAGCTCATCTTATTCAGCAATCTCTTTCATAGTGCCGTCTGAAAAAAACTTATACCATAATTTAGGATTACATGGCACTTTTTTAGCAAGATCGACTAAAACAATATTATCGTATTCGAATTAATTAACATAAAGCACTTCTTAAAACATGAAAACATATTACTATAAAAGTTAAATTAATGGATAAATTTGTTCCATTGATCTTTTTTAATGTTGTTAATTGATAATGCAAAAAGTAAAATTATTTTATTAAATAGATTTAAAATTTCCTTAATATAAGTGATTGCCACATTGTTCACAGCTACAATTTTTAAAATTGTTCATTAATTGTTAAACAGTTAGTCGTAGAATCACTAAAATGTACTTTTGCTTAATAAGAAAATGCTTGAAAAGTATTTTCTAAACAATAAGTTTATTTGACCCATTTCATTATTAATAAAAACAAACGGGATAAAAATAATAAAAAATAAAAAATAAAAAATAATAATAAAAAATAATAAAAAATAAACGGGACAATAAAATCTCTCTCATGCCATTTTATGTTCCAAAGTATTACCAACAACACCGTGATGCTTCCAAACACCCTCATACATTACGTAACGCCAGGGGATGTTGTGGGTAATCTTATCGCAGATAACGTTTCACTCGACACTAACTTTTATGAAAATTATTTATTTGTAATCTGGTTTTACAACGAGTTTAAGACAAGTTTTGCAAGGTAATTCAAACTATATTTGTAAATATATTCTTCATATAAGCCAATTTTAAGCTGTGTAATTGTAATTTAATTGAGATAAAGGTGAAAAACCTTCATAATTATATTTCAAGTACAAAGTATCTAATGTCAAGTAGTTATAGCCTATGATGTACACTTTTAAAATACACAATCTCAAATAATGTAATAATTTAAAGATTTATTGAAAAGAAACAACAAAGTCAAATAAAAACACAGAAAAATATAAATATCTGCATTATCTTTAACTAATAATAGTGTTGAAATTTGATGTAACATTAAGCTGTCCTTGCATAATAAATTTGAAGGTGTCTTAAGGCATGTTAGTAAGTATTGTGCTAATTTAGAAAAATATTACTCAATTTATGAAATTATGTTGGTCTGAATGGGAGTGAACAATAATAAATGTAGACGATTGACAATGCTTGAAATCTAGAGTACATACAGTTTCTTACAAACTTACTAACTTTCCAGTTTTCTTACAAACTTACATCACAAATACGTAAATACCAACCAATATTTTAAGATGTAAGAAGAAGAGGTTTAGCGGATTTCAAATGAAACAAAATTTTGCCTCTTTTGTAATGATTCGTAAAGCGACTGATTAACATAGAGAATGGCGGTTGATTGGAGCGTGAGTAGTGTGTTTTGGTTACCGCTGGCTCAGGTCAGCAACCCCGGAAGCCATGCGCCGGGGCACACAGCTTCCGGTCGGTTAGAGAATGTATTAGAGGAGGGGGAGGTACGCATAAATTAAAAGTTAGTTCAAAATTGAAATTCAATTTGATAAGTGGGTTACGGAAAGTATGTCAAGGTCATCCCGAGTAAGTTTTAAAAAAGCCTATCCCGCTACCACAGGAAATAGTTCTGAGAGTCGAACTACCCGGTGATAGCGGGATAGGCGGATTCAATTTTCTTTGAACTTTATTCGTAAAAAAAAAGAACAGATACAATCAATGTGCAAAAACAAATACAATCAATGTGCAATACAGGTTGAATTCTTGTGATGAAACACGGAGTTGTAAAAGCAAACGCCGACGACGAGGATGAGGTAGAGGCAGAGTCCCCAGATGACGTACTTGACGAGCTTGAAGAAACGGAATACCTCGAGTTGGTTTTGCCGTTCCAATTCCAATCGTTTAATTTCCAATTTCAATTTTTCTTCTTTCATCTTTTCCTCTTCCATCCTTGTGACGAAGGAAACTTCATCCATCATATCCATCATTAGTGTTGTTATTTGGTGTTTGAAATTTGGAAGCAAGTGATGTCGATAGTTCAAATGTTGGAGACGAAATGAGAAATTAAAGCGAGGAACGTTAGTTAAACGAAGAAGCGGTGGGGGGAATTTAATTACACCGAAGCGGTGGGGGAGTTGATTTACAACGAAGTGGTGGGGGAAGGAGGTTGCTCACCATTTGTTTCCGTACTTGCTGTCGTCGTGTCTGATTGTGGAGGTGTTAGCGGAGTAAGATTTAGCAAACTATCTTCATCAGAACTGTCAACCTTATCACAAATAGGACAGGCGTAAGTTATTTCCAGACTCATTTTAACAGTGTTGAATTTACTAACAATTTCGTGTAAAGTATTAAATATCTCTTGCAAATCTTCTTTAGAATTTACTTCGAAACTAGAATTCATTCGTGCCAACGGAGAGTTGTTCATCGTGCGAGAGTCGGTGAGTGAATGAAGATCGGTGCTTAGGAAGGAGGCCTATTTTTCGGTGAGCATGAGCTTGTTATTAAGTAAATAGCTAAGTTCCTCTTCTTCGTCTTTCAATTCAAATATCTTAGCTGAAGTAGTAGCCCTTGTTTCGTCTTCACTCGATGACGAAGAAAATCGAAACACCCTAGCTGAAGTAGTCGTTGTTTCGTCCTCACTCGATGATGAAGAATATTCACGAGGACGTAAATAATGAACATCAAGTCTGATCCATCTCATAGGATATCTATCCATGACAGAGAGCAAATTTTGAAATATTTCCTCCAACTCTTCCCTGTCAGTTATTATATGTTGAAACTTGACGAAAGGCGATCCCATGTTGTTAGTCGGAGTGTTGAAAGTGAAATAATTTCAAAGGTGGATTCAATAAGATACAAAATTTAAACAAATGGTGGGGGGAAATCTAAAAGACTTATGGTAGGGGGAAATCTAAAAAACTAATGGTGGGGGAAAGCTCAAGGTCATCCAATTGAAGTTTTAAAAAAATAGTGTAAAACCGAACTTACACATTTGATGGTTCTACAGGATCGGAATACCAATCTGATCTGTATTTACATCTCATTATCATATGTGTACAAAAATCATTTTGATGAGACATGGTGCGTTGACAATGAGCTAGATCGAGAGGATGAAATTTGAAACATCTTTGAGGACAGCATGTATGAAAATATCTTGATTTGTAAAATTTGAAGGTTCGCAATTCTGGTGGCGGTAGTTGTTTTGTTTTGCACTTGCAGTAACAAGATCCAAAGAATTCACATTTAGTGCAAGCTAACCCGTCCACCATCATTGGTCCTAAATCTGTACATTGTTGTTCACAACAGTAACGGGGTTCGTATTTGTATTTTTGTTCTTCCATGTTGACGCTGCTGTGTCCAGTGAAAGAATAAGAGCTTATAGTGTTGAATAGCGAGTTTTATGTACTACAAAAAGTGGTGGGGGGTAATTTCAAGGTCATCCAAACGAAGTTTTAAAAAATTATACCTTACTAATGTAAGGAATGTTGATACTTAAGAAGTTTATTTCTTTTTATCTTCTTCAGACTTTGTCTGTTTGTTTTCTTCAGACCTTTTCTCTCTCTCCGCTTTAGCCATAGCGATAAGTTCTTCAGTTGATAGTGGATGTACTTCAGGAAATTTCAAAATTAACTTAGCTTGATATCCTTCTTTAGTTAATATTTCTAAATCTTCAGTCATTTGTTCAACTGTATTGTAATCTTTTCCATAGATTTTTCCATCAAGTTCAATCATCATTCTGTATAACATCTTTAAAAATTAGGTGTTGACGCAGCGACAGTCGGGAAGCGAATGATTAGTTTTTACAAAATATCACCCCACTTGACGTTGATCACGTGATTCCTTAGTTCTATTTGTTAAAAGTTATTTAACATTGGTAATACTTGTGGAACTTGATGTTATGTTGACCAGTCGGCGATGAAGATGTTGTAGGTTGTGTAGAAAGAAATACTTCATCATCGCAATATTTTGTTTTAGTAAACATCCTTATATTAGTAGCACTAACATCAACAGTTAAATGATAACCACCGGTAAGTAAAACTCGCATTTCGTTTGTTAAATCTTCAAGTTGTTCAAAACTTGTAATGGTGTTGGTATCGTAAGATGCACACTTAACCTTTAGGGACATGTTGAAGTTTTGTATTTAGTGATAGAGAGCGAGATGCGTACGGTACGAAAGGTAGTCGTAGACTGATGAATTTCACAAGTTAATTTTCACTTTTATTATCACACAAAATTGGGTCAAGGTCATCCCGTGGAATTTTTAAAAAAGCAACATATTGCTATGTATAAAGACATAACAATATGTTGCTTCTTTTATTTTTTCTTTTCTGTTTTATATTATCTTTATTGAGAAACCATTACAAACACATATATTTACAATACTATGTACAAACTAATTAGTAGAAGGTGTTACATGAATAGTTAGTTCAGTTGAGTTGTTTCCACTCGGTCCGTGTGAAACCAAATAGAGTGCGCCGGGTTGAATAACACGAAGATCTTCATTCTGTAGAAGTTGTACGAATCGTTTCGGTAGGAATATCTGAAACTTCGGTTCGTCACCAACTGTATACGGCGCCTCGCTCAATGTGCAATTAATAGCATCGCCCACTGAAGTGTCCATCTTCTTGATTGTATGTATGATATAATGTTTTTCTTCTTTTAGTTCCGAACATCTCTTCGTTGGTAAGATTGTTGACTTCGAATGAGCGTTGAATTGATCAACCAAATTCTGAAGGAAGTTCTGCGATGCCATCTTAATGTTATTGTTAATCTTGTTGTTAATAATAATGTCCGTCGGAGATGTTGTCTCTTCGGAGGTTCGAGTAATACTCATGCTGCGTTATGGTAGCGCTCTCGCTTTTATTGTCGATGTTACCCCCACCATTCTGTTGAAGGAAATTATTCAGGCGGTAAGCATTCTTCAAAGCGCACTGTGACCTTCGATGTTTAAAACTCTTTGATGAAATACAAAGTTCATTAAAGTAGCATTGGAAATCTCTATCCATCTTTGCATTAATCACTTCGTTAGTTGTAAATGATTGTATCCAATTAGCTTTTTCCAATCCCCTTGTGTAGATAGTTTTGAATTCTTTGCAATAATGATTCATAATGTGCGGCATCATGTTATAATTAATAAAACCTTCATCCCATCTTAAGTTGTGAAAATGTTTGTTCAACCATTTGTTTGTAACTTTCGCTTTAGTTGTTAGTCTACTGAATGGTAATGGAGGTTTAAATAAGTAATGATAAACTACAGATGTGTTCATATCCAAAATTACTAATTCTTTGATAATAAAGTTTCCATCATTACCTCGAAAAGCTTGAAATTCAATTATACCTCTTTTAACATCCATTAAATGTGGCGTATTAGAAAACGAAACCCGTTTGTTCATGATGAAGTCTCATCAGCAACTGACTACATACACGATTGTTCTTCTTTAACTTCTTGCGCTTCTTCGTCGATATTAAAGTTGGTGTGATAGTTGTTCAATTGTCTCCACATATCCACTTCTTGAGGTATTCGATTAAAAATAGAAGTATCCACAGGACCGTATAAAAGTGGAACGAAAGGTTGTCTGTCCAATGTATCGATTAGATAGTCTTTGATTATTGCACTTGAAAATATTAGTTGTTTTAAATATCTGGTGACGGGACCGGTAGTACAACTTAAAGTGTAAAATTCTTCTTTTGTCAAATGTAATTTTACATCATGTCTAGTTAAATCTCTGAAGCGAACGATATGTCCTCCACGATGTTTGACTATATCAACTTCAATATTTGATTCTAATAAACTTAATCTTGTTCTTCTTCCAAATGTGTTGTTACTTAAATAACATTCCAAAAGATGTAGATGTTTCATAAATGATTCCCAAGAAGTTTCAGTAAATGAAACCATTTTATTTCCATGATTTAAAATAACAATCGGTGAGTAATCCAATGTTTTTAAAATTCCAACTGATATATTTTTCGTCATGCATGCAGAAATGGGGTAGAAAATTCGAAGAAATACTTCTGTTAAAATATTTGTTGTAATGTTAACTTCAATCTTCTTTCTTTTTACTTCTTTTTCAACCTCTTCTTTTTCTTCTTCTTTCTTCTTATGTTTGTTAAACTTGAGGAATTCATCCATTTCTCGTTCAACTTGTTTTTCTATATCAGAACTATTATCATCATCAACCAGAGGTGTATTTTCTTCTCCGTTAGTAGAACTCATCTTGCGAACGATGCTTCCCATACGACGGTCGAAGATATAATGAAATTTCTACTCATTATTTTCTCTCTTTTATGTTTTTTGTTAAATCTTAAACTTTATACAATTACGTTGTACTAATTCTTCTTAAAGTACATTCTTCACAATTCCGGTTAGCGGTGTGTAAGTAACTATTTTATCGTGTAAATTAAGCAGTATGCCGAAGTTCCATCCGCTACTGGTTCTTCAAATTCCATTTCAATTTTTATATCCACACTTGATGATTTTACCGATTCATTCTGTTTCGAACAATCGATTACAATTATCGGAGCCTTGGAATAATACTGGTCAGGTGATAATAGCGGTGTATTAGTTTTTCCATAATATGACGATTGAAATCTTGCATACATATCGTATAAAATGGAAAAACGTTTTTTGCTGAACATGACATTTAAATTGTCATATGGAAAGAATTGAGAATTTAGGAAAACCTTACAATTCTTTATTTTACAGTGATCAAATTGACCAGCATTTGCAGTGATAACATCTTTTCGCTTAGTTTGAAAACCAAGTATTATATACCTTGCTCGTTCCAAGTAAGTTGATGTCTTGACGGTCCATGTTTGTCGTTCTGTCTGAGGTAGTGTAGGATATTCATGGAATTCCCAACTTCGGAATGGCATTACAATATCACGGTCAGATTTTAACTTCCTCAATAATACGATTCTATGTTCATCGGCCAATCTTACATGAGGTACTCTCCACACAACTTTATCCAACTGTAGTTGCCATTCTAGTTTATCTTCTGTAGTTGCAGGTTCTGCAAGTATCAAGTCCTTGTTAGTTGAAGATCTCAGTAATACCAACTCTTGTTTGACATTTATTATTACTCGTTTGTAATCTTCAGCAAATCCCAAAAGCAATCGTAAAGGTACATGAAAATCAAAGTGACTGTTGGAAGCTGGTGTTATAGTGTCTTTATCAGGGGCAACCCATCCGGCGGTGACTATTGAATTTTTCTCATGCGGTGTTAATGATGTTAATCCTTTCAATGTCGTTGTTATACCAACCTTTTTTGTTGAATCAACCGTAACCCCTGATATTTCATATCTTATTTCATCAAAAAGGTATGCCATCGGGTTATTTATAAAAGGAACCGTTGAAGCAGTTTTTCCATCCAATTTAAGTACTCGTCCTTCAATGTACAAATAACTTTCGCACGGTAACGTGTAAATATCTTGTTGTTGAATGGGAATCCTTATTTCATCGTTATTGTTTAATTTTGATGAAGTGTAAGGGTTGTGCGTGTGATATTCCTTCTCCCATAGTGTTTCGTCGAATGTCGGTCCTTGAGATATATCCAGGATATCCATCGTTGTTAAGTTTCAATCCAATCTTCTGTAGAAAACGAATGTTGTCCGATGTTAACTCTTCCAATGTCGAGGAGCTACTGAGCTCCCGACCCTTCCGTTGCGGTTTAAATGTTAATCCCATGTCGACTTTTATGTTGCCGCTCTGATGTGTAACCGTATAGTAATTGTTTCTCCTCTAAAGTCAACACTAACACCGTCTTGATCCAATATGTTCAGTACGATGTCTGAAATGAAACTGGTGTTTAACGGTAGGTATATTAAGTTTTGTGGCTTTTCAACAATTTTAAAACCGGGAGCTACTGTTGGATAAAATGTATGTAAAATATGCTGATTCACTCCCTCTCTATACGATCCGTGTATAATATTACACGTTACATCGATACTATTTACTTTTAATATTGTTACAGTTGTATTACCTGAATGAGTTGTTCCAGGAGTTAAGATTTTTTTTGTTGTATCTGTAAATCCAAGTAAACTGCCAATCGAATGTTTCAAGCTGACATCAATATAGTATTTCGAAGTTATTTCTGCTTTTAAAGTATTATTGTTTCCTTTAACGGTGATATTTTCTTCTCCGAGTGTTTTCTGTAGTAATTGGTTTATATCATCAATTTCATAAGCTCCAGTTGGAAATGTAATTATTTTCAATTCTGAATATTTTCCTGAAGCATCCTTAGTTTCATAATAATGTAGTAAATTGTTCTTTCCTTCCGTAACATTAGGAATTGAGTTGTAGGTAGTCAAATCAAGTAATGCCGCTTCCCATAATCTTTCTTTGGATAGACGCAATGCTGGGAACAGCGTACTTTTCAATGTGGATGAATTTCCACTCAGGGACACTGTATACGATGACATCTCAAAGCTGACTGACACTCTTCGCTAGAAACTCCAAACATAAATGTCCACATATTTCAGTATTGTCAGGTTGTTCCCTTTTATAGTTGTAAAAAATATTTTTAGAGTTTCGAAAATAATGTTGAAGTTCTTTTGGCGGTGGTAGATTGCCAAAACTGTCAAAGTAATAAACGGTTTGTCCGAGTTTTTTATAGCATACCCAATGAGTACCTGGACCATAGGTGGAATCCAAATTTACTATTCCAGTTTCATTTTTCCATATTGTAATTGGTAATTCATCTTTCATAAAAACTCCTCGAAAGAATGGTATTTTTAAACATTTTACATAATCATTTAATTGATGATTTGTTAAAGCTTTATTTGGAATTATCAATTGATTTTTCTTATTTAGTACACACGGTATGGTCTTAGGTATAAACCTGCTCCGTTTTTTACCATTGACCAAATAGAAGCTTTCTTTACTTTTGCTTTACGAGTTCTACGACGTCTCTTCCTAATGTTTCCTCCTCTTTTGGGAGCTCTTCTCTTTGCAGGTCTTCCTCTGCGACGTCGTCGTCTTCCAGCACCAAATTTAGCTTTCGTCTTCATGGCTGTAGTTACTGCCCAAGCCGATGCTTTTTCTGCAATACTTGCGTCACTTGACTTTACTCTTTGCCAAGCCTTTTCCGCTAGAATTTTATCCGCTATTGATCTATTCGTTGAATCTTTATACTTTGAATATGCTATGTCGTGTTCTTTGCAAGCTTGATCTAATTTATTAATTCCAGGATCTCCTCTTGCTAAACGTTTTGCCAACTTAGTTCCAGGTCCACAATATTGATAACCTCCGGGCAGATGTAATTCGTATGGTAAAGCGTCTATCGCTCGATTTACAACAGCACCAACAGGAATCCGTTTGAGCAGGGATAATGCAGCTGATGTTATACCACGTCCTCTCTTGCCAACGTCTTGACGACGACTGAGCGATACGGTCTTCATTATGCTGTTTTATGTAACCAACGTCTTCACTCTATGAAATACTTTATGATAATGAATCCTTTTTTTGTGTATTCTATACTTAAATATTCATAAGTTTTACTGGTATCTATCAATGATTTCATCTTTAATCCATTGGTTTCTCTGAGAATCTTCGATTTTATTGTGTTTCATCGATGCATTAATCAAATGATTATGCATATCAATAACTACATTACCTACAAGATTCATTACATACTCTACATTAGTAGCATCTTTGTTACGTGTAGGATTATCAAGATATGTGATACGTTTACCATTACATGTATACGCAGATGGATCGTTTGTAGAGGTTGCTATAACTTGATTAATAGTAGCAACATCATTCGGAGCTATTCCTGCTGATATGTTAGATATTCTTCTATTTTTTCCATCATATACGTTATTTATTTTATCTAAAACTATAGTTTGTTTTACAACAACACAATCCTGATCATCTTTACCAGATTTAACTTGGGTTAATCGTCTACCTTTACATATAAAATTAACACCAGTAGCTGATAGTTGTGGTACTTGTGTTAAAATAACAGCATCATGTTCTTCCGTGCCTAAACTTATATTTGACAATCTTTTATTTTTTCCATCCCACTTGTCATTTTTTAGTTGTAGTAAGGTAAACTTTTCACTTCCTTGCATAAACTCATCACCTTTCTTTGACACCACCTGATTTTGTTTAACAAAAGCGGATGTTCCTTTTTTCACGCTTTCATTCATTTGTCTCACGGTAGCAGCATCCGATGGAGTTGAACCATCTTCCAGATTGGACAACACTTTTCCATGACAATTAATAACAGCACTATTATATAAAATACAATTATCTTTAATGTATTTTATATTAACACCATCACTTTCTTCTTTAGGATATCCAATATCGTTTATAGTATATTTATAGAAGGAAAATCCATCTTTTTTCTTTTCTGGTATTACAGAGTGCAAATAACGCTTATTAATTGTATCTGTATCCTCGGTTGGATCTGCCACATTAGTTATTTTATAATTTAAAGCATTGTACCTTTTTCCACTTTTAGTCTTTTCCAACAGTAAAGCGTATTCCATCGCAGTTAGAAAATAGCCTTTATTAACAACATCTCCATTGTTGACTGGTTTTGCAACGTTAATAACCCTGTGAGATTTTGCATCATACAGTTGGTTATTGTCAAGTTTTAAACTTGTACATGTTTCCTCCTTTACTGTTTTTAAATTTGTTGCATCTCCATCTTCTTCTGGATCTTTAACAAACTTTAAACGTTTATTATTTATGTTATAGTCACCTTCGGGTGTTTGCGGTAATCCACTTCTTTTTCTGTTTTCTCCAACTTGAACTCCTAACGCGGAGTATCGTCCGAACTTGTCGACGCTCATGTTAGAACTGACACATTATACTCCTGTAACTCTTATATATCCGCGGATAATTATACGATTATGCCGCGATTCCTGAGTTCGTCAATCAGAGCTACCCATTCATTATTTAAACCTGTATGACCGGCTTCCATGGCTTCATGCAATAGTCTCATTCTATCAACCAATTTATTGATGTCGTTGTAGTAAATCACATTCGTATTGTATAGATTTTTCATCAATCCTTTGCCAGATGTTGAAGTATCTCCTTTACTCTTTTTACCATGTTGTTCAAGAAGTGATAAATCCATAAGTGATAAAGATTTTCTTTTCAGTGGTTGTCTCACCGCTGGTGCAGTACGTAATGTTGGCAATTTTCGTGGAGGAAACAACTTTTTTATAACGATGTTATATTTTGTTGCACGTGAACGATTAATCATTGCATCCTTTAAGTAGTTTCTTTTATGAGCGTTAGTATTTTGTAGAATCTCCTTAAAAACACTTAAATCTTTGGATGAATATCTTAGTGGTATGTTTTTAAAAATTAATTCATATAGTCTTTTTGTTCCTTTATATTTATGCTCACCAATAATGATGTAATCGTCTTGTGTTATTTCAAGCTTTGAATCGCCGATCTTTAATTCATTCCCATCAATTCTTGCTCCGTATACATGTGATCTACTCAAATTCGGGTTTGATTTCATGTCATGTAGCATTTTCATTATATATTTTCTTCCAAGAGGTCCATGTTGTAATATATCGCTACTCAATTGAGTTAAATTTGGAATAGATTGTTCAGCTTCAGGTATTGGCTGTTCTTCTTCCTTTTCAACAATTGGTTCTTCTTCTTCTTTTGTTTCTTCTTGTTCACTAGCACTTGTATATGAATCATCATCTTCTTCTTTTTTTATTGCTTGTACTTCTTGTTTAGAAACTGGTAGTAAAACATCTCCTTCATAACGAGGTTTACCAATAGTTTCTGATATTTGTTTTAAAGGTTCCGTAATAGGTTTAAATGTAGTCTCTAGAAATTCTTCTCTTTCACTTAAACCCATCCTCAATGCACGATTTTTCATCCTAATAGAATCACTGAGTGATTTTATTTCTTTTAATAGTTTTTCTTGATTCGCCATGTTTACACTGTGAAGTTCAACGTATAACTAGATGTAGCACTGGTAGTTCAACGCATAAATACAAATTTATCCAACCCTATACGATATCTACCATTTTTAATATCTTCTTCCTTCATAATAACGAGAAACCCATATTTCTCATTCCATGCTTTGCCGCACATCTCTTTAAATTTCTCAAATGTCATATCCGCATTTACATGATCATTATATATATGTTTTAAATTTGTTTCATCTTGCTTGAAGATGATCAACATATTTGCATTGTCTCTTATGAGTTGTTTTGGAATCTTACTGTATGTTTGACCAATATAAATGCTATCGATATTATGATGTCTTCCCATAGCGAAGTAATTCCTTATAGTGTCGTGATTTTCACAAGACACATCATCAAAAATAAAAATAGAAAATGGTTTTGCTTCATTTGGTTGCATAATTGTTTCGCTGGCATTAAACTTGTAGAAATTCACTTCAGGTACACTTGCAAGTACTTTATCCAATAATTGATATTTTGGTTGTTGCAATGATTTTGAAAAAATGTATATATTGTTAAAACGCAATCCTTTAGGATTTGTTATAAGGTTAAAAACAACATTAGTTTTTCCACAATTTGAAGGACCAGTTATTAGACATCTTATCGTATTTGGTAGTAATTCACCATGTTTACCATGATTTAACTTATCATTGTCAACTGTCAATTCATCAATATTATTGATATTAAATCGATCTTTTTGTTGTACAATCTCCATCTTGTGTCAAGGTTAAACACACAATGAGCTATTAAATTACTATACCAAGTCTTTTGAAGGAATCCATGAGTCTTCACTTTTATCGAATCCTAACCACCGGACTTTAACCATATCCTTTTTCCTTTGTAAAACCTTCTCAACAAGATATACATCACCGACATTTGATTTCAACAATTCATGTCCGTAGAATCCACCTTGAAGTAATTCACCCTTGTTATCCTTCAATAAGTAAGTTTCAGGTATAGTTGGTTGCACTTTATAAACTGTAAATACTTCATTAGTCCAATTTGGTAGATATCTTTTACTAAATACACCTTTGTATTTGCTTATACGAACTTTATCGTTGACCTTAAACTTTTTTGGTTGCAACCTTTCCAATTTAGGTGTTGTATTATTTCTGATGCGTTGTAATACAACTTTAGCATTAGCACTGTTTACTTGGATAGGTTTCATTCCGATGGTACGATGATATTTGTTGTTATATTCTTTTATAAGTTGTGGTAATATGTCATACCACACGTATGATCCTCGTTTTGAAAATTGTTTGTACATCGCTCCTTTCAATGTTCTATTGAATCTTTCAATTATTGAAGCTTTAACTTCAGAATTTGTAGAATAATGATTTATTTGATATTTCTTCATCAAAGCTCCAAAGTCTTTATTAAAATATTCTTTTCCATCATCGGTCTGTAGATGTTTGATTTTGAATTTATTTCTTTGTATCGTTGTTTCCATAGCTTTAGTAACACTCTTACCAGTCTTATCCTTCAATGGTAAGGCGTCAGCTATTTTAGTAAAACAGTCTATAATTGTTAAAATATATTTAAAACCTTTGTTTAATTTACTGTGCGGTATCATTTCAATTAGATCAGCTTGATAAAGATCATTCATTCCCTTAATAACTGTACTTCTTCTGGGAAATCTTCTTCTTGCTGGTTTATGTAGTTCATTTACAATCTTGTCCTTCACACTTTCCATCTTTAGGTGTTGCTTTTACACCGCTTGTAAAAATACTGATCCGTACAATAGTTCATTCTCTTTTATATAGTTTGAATATAGGTCAAGGCCATTTTCATATTAGTGTAAAAAAGAGGAAACATGGCATTGAGCTTGCCATGTCCCCTCTTCTTTACGGAAAGGAAAAAGGAACAAGGTAGAGGACGAAGAACAGGTTTACTGGTCGATAGGGTTCAGGGAGTAGTGGCCGAACGGTAAAGTATTAATTTTATCTTCTAAAATATGGCGCTTGTCATCTTTGTAGCTTAATGCCCACTTTGTTTGTTTGACACTAAAAAGTTGATGATTATAACTTCTAATAGTGTTGAACGTTGCAGTTGTTTCGACATCTTCAAACAAACATCTTTTATAATGTTCAAACTGTACGTTCTTCTTCAGGAAAGAGGTTTTTATTCCTTTGGCCTTTTTTGTGACTTGATGTTGATTCCTTTCGCTTATGTACAGTTGAAATGAATATAGTTTGGACATTAATGCTACAATCTCCATCATCGGTACACCATTTGTTTCATCCTTAAATTTTCCCAATACTTTCTTGTTTCTGTCGTTGTCGTAATTTGGATGGTCCTTGGGATAATCTGAAAAGTCGAAATCATCTTTATATATAAAGGTGCGTAAATCTTCGTACATGTCATTTGTTTTAATCCAGTAAATTAGTGCATCCGTATCCATATATGCAATACCAATGTTCTCTCTTCCATAATAGTTAACCATCTTCTTATAATGAAACTCGTACATGTGTGTTTTGGAAATATCCAAGATTGACATTCCAAGATACAAAGGACGATCCATTACAACTGACTTCTTGTTCATGGAAATAACAACTAGATTTTCATTAATAATTACAGATGAACCAAAGTTTGGTTGTTGCACTAATTTCTGTAATTTTACTGGATCAGTTACCAATTTGATATCCTTATGTTTCCTTTTGTTTTCCAAAGTCTTGCCAAATATTGCGTTGTTCATTAGTTTGAAGAAATCTTTTTGAAAACTTGATGTAGCGGCAGCTCTTCTTCTTGTGTTATTGTCAATGTACGGTTTTAACCAACAAGATTGAGAAAATTGTAGTACTCGATTAATTTTTGTAATTTTCAATCCCAAGTCTAAGGCCTGTTGTATCATCCAGTAGTGTCCAACATACCTAGACTTGTTGGTTAAAGTCATCAATAATTTCGGCCATCTTCCAGTTGGAGAAACTTCAGTCTTCGGGAGAAGTGGTAAATCGTAATGTTCGTCGTGAAGATGTTCGGGATATTCAAAATCGACGTCAAATATGTAACCCGTTTCTCCATATTTCGGTATATCCATTATGTTTCCAATTGATTCTGGGTCTATCCATTTGAAATTATCATATGGAAGAGGATTCGACATTGCCCATCCGTATAAGTTATTTGCATCAAAATAACCCAGGAATGTTGTTGGTTTTGATGCATCATAATCGGGCAAATATTTGTTGTTTGCCTTAACATAACGTGTTACACTTTGCGTCAATCCTCCTCGAACTCCTGATTCTAACATCAACACCATATCTATATCTGTAAGAAGTTGTATTTTACAATTTGTTTCTTTTAACATGGCTTGCCACGCTAGTCCAGGCGAAGTGTACGAATGTAGAGGGTCTAATCCATATGACGCAAAACACGTATTTCTAAATTCTTCCATCACATCACATAATAAAGTCACATCTAATTTAACATAGAAGTCTGAATATTCCCCCAATGTTTTAAATCCTAATTCGTTCCATACTTTGCATGCATGATCATAATCATCTTGAGATATATCCATGTCGTACAGTTTACTTTTAAATTCTTCTTTTGGAGGTAGTGATGTTTCATTAAATCTTTCTAAACTGTCTATGTAATCATATGGGAAAACTCCTTTTCGAAGTACCAGATCCAGTTTATCGCTGTTTACAATCTTCTTCGTTTCGATTAAATCTTGTTTCCTTAGGTTTTCAGAAAGTTTGGACAAACTCGACGGCAAAAATCGGTAGGAGTCCAAGAATCTTAATTTGACGTTTCCAACTTCTTTGGAAAAACTTATAAACTTCTCTGAAGTTTCAGCTAACACATCGATTTTACCGTCGTCTCTTCCTAATTCAGGTATTATAAAATGAGCGTCGTACCCACTGAGATTATGCAGAACCACAGGAATAAATAGTGGTAAACGATAGCTCAAGTTGCATTTATTACAAGCAGCACCTCTGTAATAACCTGTGAGGTGGTCGTGATCTTTAACTTTATAATTCTCAATAGTAAAATCATTTTTGCACAAGAAACAGTGAGTCGCATTTTCATGTTGAATTTCTTCTTCTTCGTCCATCGGTTTCATTGGTACAATATCTGTATATAAGCTTTGTGTATTTCTAGCTATTGAATATAGGTGATCAAGAAATATTTTTTCCGCATTTTCACCACGATATACTAGAGGTTCTGAAGTTAATCCATATCTGTTTAAATGTTCTTCTGATAATGTTGATTTGACCATTAAACAAAAACTGTTTGGTTTGTGCATTTGATACTTTACACTTTTTCTTGCTTCACAATTTTCATCTTCAACTGGAACAAGTGTTGATTCAAAATCTGCATACACAACTAAAGGGATACGGTATTGATGGTGAACTTTTTCAAATGAAACGAATGCTCTGCTTTGCGGAGGTAAAATAATCTTTGCTTCATAATTATTGTTACATAATCTTTTGTGCTCTTGTAACCATTCTCTTCCTTGTCTTCCTTCTCGTTGAAAATTAAAACATCTCTTGCAAATCAACTTTTTATTTCTATTTTTTGAAAGTTGCTTATTAACAAGAGAGTCAAATTTCTTTATGTACACATAGTGAGACACATCTCCTCGCGTTAGTAGTAGTAAATCCGTATGATCTGGTAGCTCTTCTTTTGCAATACGTAAAGGATACACTTTGTTTGAACTATCTAATGCAAAAACATTAATAGACGTGCCGGGATTTTTCTTTTCAAACTTTGATATATCTTTTGTAGAAACGGGATACGTTATTCCTTGAAAGTTATACCTGTGTCTTGCATCTTCATATTCTTGGTTGGGTCTACATGGATTTCGTAATACAAACTTTGACGTCATAGCATAGCGAAAACATTCATTATTTTCATTTTGAACATTAATACAAGACTTAGAATTTTCAATTCTTTTTGGCAAAGGAATATAACTAGATCCCATTAGTCCGTATCCATGTTTGTGAACTCTTATATCTAATCCTTCAATGCTTGTAAGACTCCATCCGGATCCTCTTCCTTCGTGTTCCTGAAGTTTGGTTAATATTTCTTCTATACAATTTTCTACTATTGAATCAATGTCTGAACTTCCTATGATGGTTCGGTTTTTTGTTATGAATCCTCTTGGTGATAATTCTTCTTGTACATTTATAAACATAGCTTCTAGTAATAAACCAAATTTAAGAAAGTTCAATCTTTTCAATTCATCTTTTAAAGTTTTACTTATAATTGGTTTTGCTTCTTCAATAAATTCTTCTAGATTTAAGTCTTCATTTTGAATTTTATGATGCATTATGACTTTACCAGGTAATGCAAATACTTGTAGATTTGGTAAAGTAGTTGAAGGTCCTGCTAAAATTTCATCTTGTTCTTCTTGTTCTTCTTGTTCTTCTGCGTTGTTGTGAAATAGTTCTTTATGTATTTCTAATAGAATATTATCGTTGAACGATTCCGAACATTTATCGCAACGATACATGTTTACTCTTCCAAACTTCGCCGAGAAATGAAATGGGCTCTTTTGTTCCTCCTTTTATAAAGGTTCCCCCACCACTGTTTCATCTTCATCTTCATCTTCTTCACTATCCGAGGAAAATAGTCTTCTACAAACCGATTGTTCATTCGTATTTTCTATTCCAGTTGGAGTTTCAGTTTGTACTTCTTCATATTCAAACGATGACGAAGATTCTGATATTACTACGCTTAAATCTTCATTCTCCACATCATTGGTGCTTTCAACTTCTGATGTTATTAGATCTATATCCATATCATCTACGCTTTCTACTTGTGATGTTTCACTGATGTTATCCTCTTCTTCCATATTTAAATCTTCTAGTTGAATTTTATACAATATTTCAACAAGAGGTTTCCTTGGATAATCGGTGTTGTCCACAGGAGCCATTTCAAGTAAATGAGGAATAACTTTTTGCGATTCGGCTTATATGATATTTTGATAAGTACGTCAAGGTCATTTTAGATTAAGCGAGAACTGGGAATAGATCACTAAGCGGCATGTTATTTCATTACCACAAAGTGATCTATTCCCCATTCTCTAAGAAGTGTTCAATCAATAGCCAAAGTCCAAATCCATTTCCTTTTTTATTTTAATCTTTTGTTACATAGTTTATTGGTTGACTGTTTGAATTTTCAATGTGTTGTCTTATTATTTGTTCCAATTCTTCTATTTTTGCCTGTTTTATCATTAGTTCTGTACGTAATTCATTAATGTAATCAGCCGCTTTGTCCACCGTTCTTGTTCGTATTTCACCTAACATAACACCAGGAATCAATCTCTGTAATCTGTAAAACTTAAACTTTATTCTAGACTCTCTTGCTTTAGCCATTTCTCGAAGCCTTTGTTTCTTATTGTCTTTACTTGTAGTCAAGTCCATACTCGTTACAAGTTCGCTTTCGGAATAATTCGACTATAGTAGGCTCGTCCTTTATACATTTTCCCCCCACCACTTTCAATTTCCCCCCACCCTACTAATATAGGTCAAGGTCATCCGATATAACGCGAGAACGAGGAATAGAGCACTAAGTGGCATGTTAGTCCATTACCACAAAGTGATCTATTCCTCGCTCTCTATTCTACATCTAATTTTTTTGGGTTTTGCTAATTTTTATACTTTTTTTGTTGTTTTTCTTTGGGAGGAAACGTGTGTGCAGATGTTACTTATGAGAATGTCCATTCTTCTTCAACTCTTCGATAGTGTCCAATAATTTTATCAAATATGCGTTGGTTTTCTGTAAAGTCTGTATTCTGCTACATCCAATTTCAATGGTAGGCACCATTAATTGTAATTTTGTCAATTCTATCTTTTCTCTCTTATATCTTTCTTTCATTCTTAGGTTTTTTCTTAGTCTTGCTGAAGATGGTGTTATTGGTTCATACATACAACTTGGATATGGCTTTGACATTTTCAACACTGATGTAGAAGACACTTGCAGCTGTTGATCTTCATAGTAGTTTGGTGTTGGAGTAGAAAAACATTTTGATTCTGAATTTTGTTGCCAATCTGAAGTTGAAAATACAGGTGTTGCAGAAGGATCAGCCATCTTTCACTGTTGCCGTACAAAGTGAATTCTTCTCTAAACTTCTGCTTCTTTTATCACACTTCCCCCCACCACCGACTTATATGTTCTTCCCCCCACCATAATAATACATACTTGTTTCTCACACTTTGTACCATACTTCTAATGTGACGTCCACATCTTCCTCCTTTAAGTATTTTATAAATTCCGGGCTTCTTGATGACACGCCAGGCATATTTAGATAGCTCATCACTTTGTGATGGCTTTCTTCATTATGTATATAACAATATACTTGCATCAACTTATGTTCTTGTTCTTTTGACGATACGAAATTTGCAACTGAAGTCCATTCTTCATATTTGATCTTGTAATGACGCACTTCAAATTCCATTATGTTTCTTTTAATTCCGAAACAATAATAAAACTCTCCTCAGACAACCTGTATTTATACACGTTTCCCCCACCTAGCTATAACCCCCCACTACTTTCCCCCTCTCCTTTATACGTGGAAGGGGTATTATGGTTTGAATGCACGATACTTAATAAATTCAAACAAACACTGTGCACAAATGTTGCAAATTTTATTACATGTTTGGAATTTCATTATTTGAGCTTTTACAAAATGAACTAACCTACCTCCATCATCTTGGAATTGATCAAAATCTAAAACAGACGCTTTTCCACAATCATGACACATTTTTGTACCGTCTTTAAAAGTATAAGCAAGATAAATAGCAAATCCATAATTTTCTTTCTTAAATTCAATGAGCATTTCACGAATTGCTTTAGGTATTTCACACTCATTTGCTCTTATGATGTAATGGTAAAGAAACCCATTATTGATAATTTCTTGTAAACACAGAACTAACAACCTATCCATCGTGTTAGACTTAAACTGATAGTCACATCTAAAACCTTTTTATTATATGATTTTCCCCCCACCACTTTTATATAGGTCAAGGTCATTGGATATCAAGCGAGAACTGGGAATAGATCACTAAGCGGCATGTTATTCCATTACCACAAAGTGATCTATTCCCCATTCTCTAAAAGGATTGTTTTGATAATTTAGATTCCTAATATTTCTTTTCCTTCCTCCTCACCTTTTTGAACTGTAGTATTACCAGACATGTGTGATATTAATTTCTTCATTTCCCGATTTTCCATTTCCAATTTCTTCAATTTTAAATCTTTTGCTTCGACTTGTAGTTTTAAATACTTGATGTAACTTCCAGCCCAGTGTAGAGTTTTCAATTTCGGTGCTCCCATTGCAATTCCGGGTATTTGAAATTGTAGTCGATTAAACTCCATGTTCATATCTTGTCGGTCTTGTTTTTCCTTTTCTAGTCTTTTTAATCTTTGATTCTCCCTGAACAAAGAGGTTGGATCACAAGGAATAGGACGAAACATTTTGGTCAACGATATCTTGAAGAATGAGCTTCTACGCAGAAAACCAACACATTTATGCACTTCCCCCTCCAACTTTAGGCTAGTAGTGGGGAGAATTACATTAACTTAATACTTATTTCCACTGTTACACTTGCTCCATTTTCAAAAAGGTATGTGTAAAATGGTTCTGGATACTGGTATTTTTCACGTCCTATATTTTCCTTAAGAAAGTTGAAAGCCAGTCTTTTCGAATATTCATTATGATATACTTCTCTTAAATTAACAAGAATTCCATCTTCCAGGAATTTCACTTGAATCATTGGTATTTTGCTGACATCATCTTTGTCTATCAGGGGTAGCCTGTAAGTGAACGTATTTGGTGGTAGACGTAAGGTTCTATTAAGTCGAGAACAGAATACTTTGAACATTTTCTGATCACTAATTGCAATTTCATGAATACCTATCATTTTATAGTATGAAGGTTCAAAAGGTACAGCACAAAACGTTTGTACTTGACAGTTTCTTGAAGAAGATGGTGCGTTAGGATTGAACATTTTTAGTCAACAGTTTCCTGACGAATAAGCTTCTACGCAAATAATTAACACATTTATGAACATTCCCCCACCAACTTTAAACTAGTGGTGGGGAGAATTTTCCCCCACCACTTCTTCAAGATTATTAATTTCAATTTGAATTACAACAAAAGTATTTGATGCAAAATCCCAAAAAACAGAATATGGAACAGTTTCTTCTACATCTTGAGATTCATTTTGCGCTTCAACTACTTCCATCATTGAAGGTTCTTGATCAATTTCTGTTACTTCTATCGCTTCTTCTACAGGATCTTGTATTATGTCGGTTGTTTCAACTTCATCTTCTTCTTCAACTAACGTAATATTTCGTTGTTTTACAATTTCAATTAATTGTATAAAAGAAGTATCTCTAGGAGACATTCTTAACCATACATGCAGCTCCAACAAATGTTGACTTACTAATAATAAAATTCGCAATTTATAGGACTTATTTAAAAACAATAAAGTGGGGGGACTACCTTAGTCCAATTCGGATTCGGATTCAGAAGACAGTAAAGGTGATATGGGTGAATCCAATGATGAATCTAATATGTATATATCAATTGCTTCTTTAACTATGTCTTCGTCACTATCGTTTATCATTTCTTCAAAGATTTCTTGTTCAAACTGTTCCATTTCTTCTTCATCCATCGTTGAATAATTATCAGTTTCGTTATAATTTTCCTCTATATTGTTTTCTTCCATTTCGTCTGTACTGATATAAACATTTTTAACTTCAAAATAATTAACAAATGGAGTATCTTTAGACAACATATTTGTTCACCACTTCTTTTACCTCAAATAACAAACTATATATTGCTTTCTTAGTCTTATATTCTTTTACTCCCCACTCTTTTGCACAATATAAGGGAAGGTGGGGGGAGAGCGTTTTGTAGTTATTCTTCTCTATCTAGGTTAAATTTCATTGCTAGCACATCTACTATAATTTTCTGCTCTTCAACTTTATCGCGAATAAATATTGTCCAGGGAAATAGTTCATTAATATTCTTGATTGTTACTTTTATATCATACAAATAATCAATATGTCTTAGTAATGAAACAATAACAACAACTCCTATCCCATTGTTCGCCATAATTGTTTCTTCAATTTTAATGCGTAAGTTTGTTATCAAACTCCATATATTAATATCATTGGCTGTGAAACCATCAAGTCTAGTACTCATCTTGACGGTGCAAGTACAGACTAAAAACCTGGAGGTTCATAGTCCGCCTTTTATGAGTTTTAAAAATGGGGAGGGGGAAGGAATAAGGATTGGGAGGGGATAGGGTGGGGGGTGAGGGAAGGTTTGTGTGGCTATACTAGCCACTACACTAGCCACATTAGACCCAAGAGCCCACTTGTGCTACAAAGTAGCCACCAATGCTAATATTTTCCTCGTGACACCTCAGTATATCACCCCGCCAAATCAGCATACGTTCTCTAGTATTTGATGTTACACAAAAGAACTTACTATCATGATACAGAATAGCTGAACCAATTATAATATTATATCCTAAATTTAGCCATTTGTGCGCTTCCGAAATGAATCTGTCTACCATATCAAGGGGATCTAGTTCATTGAAATAAAATGGTCTCATTTGTTGATCAAGTTCAATGCGAATTTCATTGTCATCTTCACTCTCACTGCTACTATCATTTTCATTCTCTTCATTTTCATTCTCTTCATTTTCACTGCTACTATCATCTTCATTCTCACTGCTACTATCATCTTCATTCTCACTGCTACTATCGTAGAAATCTATCGGATCTTCTACATGTTGATGGTAAACATCAGCAAATTCGGAAGGATTGAACTCTTCATTAACGTGAGGAAGCATTTTAAAACACAATAATGCTGTCAAAGACAAAACAAAAAGTGCGGCACGTGAAAGCAGAATGAAGGAGAGAACAACGCTTGCTCCACTTATATAGCAATATGCAAATGAGGAGACTGGCGTGGGGGGAGCGTGACGGGATTGGTTCAATTCAGTCCCAGTTCATAGCAGTGTAAAAATAAAACGAAGAAGTGGACGCGGCGCATGCGCAATAACGTGAAACCAAGGTTTGAGGTTAGAACTTTCCAAGCGCAGTAGCACTAAATGGGGTAATACAGACTCGGCGCATGCGCAATAGCATGGATTGTTCCTATCCGAAGAACTCGTTTTTCCAGGCGCAGTAGCACTAAATGGAGTAATACAGACTCGGCGCATGCGCAATAGCATGAATTGTTACGATCCGGAGAACTCGCCTTTCCAGGCGCAGTAGCACTAAATGGAGTAATACAGACTTGGCGCATGCGCAATAGCATGGAGTGATTCCGATCCGTATACTAGGGTTTGAGGTTAGAATTTTCCATGTAAGCTGCCATGTTTAATTCAGTTTAACTAGATGGAGTCAACAACCGGTCATAACCGGCCATTAACCCGAAGGAGTGGGGGAAGGGGGGGGGGGGATTTTAATCTCCATTTTTGGGGGGGGGGGGGTTCCGCTTGAGTGAACACGGTTTCCGCTTGGGTGCTCATGCGCGCTTGAGTGAACACGGTTTCCGCTTGGGTGCTCATGCGGAACGGATCTTCCCACGCGATAGTCAAGGGACCAGAACCTTCCTTCTATTACTACTACACGGATATAATTGGGCGCGTAGCAGAACTTATTTCTGCTAAGTCGCATGTAAGCTAAATAGCTTACATCCCTAAATTTAAGTCTTAGGTGGCCCTGAAAAGGGCCGTTTGTCCCTATGGAGCTAAACTCACACAGGGACTTCGGTGTGTACCCACTTGTATAAAGGATTTGCGCAAATATCGCATTTATCATTTGGAAGATTGAACTTGTATGCCCAATCATAACTTCCTTTGTAGGTTCCACCTTCATTTAAAAAGAGTCCGAGATTAGAATCTGTTGCAGCCAAACCGCACTCACAACACATTTGAGTTCCATCTTGGAATTTCCACCAAAAGTATTCAATGTATCCAAAGTTTTCTTTAAAAAAGGAATACAGAACTTCTTTTAGTGGTGCTGGAAAGTTTACATCATTAAATGTAAATTCCAACATGTCTCCATTTGCAATGATCTCTTGCAAGCATAATGTAAATAGAGTAGTCATAGCTACGTTGTTGCGGTAATGACCTCTCGGATTGGAATGAAGACTGGAGTAGCGAGTGAGTAGACAACCGGTAATGACCGGTCATTCACCCGGAGGAGTAGTAGGGGAAGGAGTGGTGGGAGGAAGGGGGGGGGGGGGGGGGGGGGGGGGATTTAATCTCCATTTTTTATGGGGGGGGGGGGGGGGGGGGGGGGGGGGGTTCCGCTTGAGTGCTCATGCGGAACGGTCATTGACCCTTCCTAACACAGAACCTTCCTTTCATTACTACTACACGGACAAAACTGGCCGCGTAGCAGAACTTATTTCTAAGTCGCAAGTAAGCTAAGTAGCTTACATGCGTAAATTCAAGTCTTAGGTGGCCCTGAAAAGGGCCGTTTTTTTTGCCTCATAAGGCAACGCTTACCAACTATGAGCTATAGCTTGGAAGCAAGGGATTGTTTGAAGCTCATGCCGCAATGTTGTGCAAAAACGATCGAGCCACCAGTACAGATCGTCAAATCCTAGAGGTTGTTGAAATAACAAGCTGTGTTGACCTTTGTCGTCGGTCACAAAGCTTGTTATTTCTAGCACATCACCATCCTCTATGATTTGCAACATTTCCCTGAAAACCCCATCAAGAGACAGACGAGGGTTTCGGGGATCCGCGTAAATTGTAATAATTTCATCATACTGGATCCGGTATGGGATCTCAAGCCTGTTGTTGTCACCTTCGGGTTCCGAAACCTCGTAGGTGTCAACAACGTGCTCGTGGAAAACTGGTGTCTCGACCGGCGGCATCGCTGTCTGGAGTCGGAATGAGAAAGCGAGTGTAACTAGTAACCGTGACTGGAACTGTATAATGAGTCCCGGTCATGACCGGTTATTAACCCGAAGGAGTGGGAGAAGGAGTAAGGGAAGGGGAAGGGGAAGGGGTAGGGGTAAGGGGGGGGGGGGGGGGGGGGGGGGGGATTTAATCTCCATTTTTTATGGGGGGGGGGGGGGGGGGGATTTAATCTCCATTTTTTATGGGGGGGGGGGGGGGGGGGGGGGGGGGGGGGGTTCCGCTTGAGTGCTCATGCGGAACGGATCTTCTCACGCGATAATTGTTGTGTGCTAATGAAGACTAATTAACTTGCAAAACAACAGTCTCTCTCTTTGAATGCTGATGATATTTCATTAACACACAATTCCTTGCACGCTATGTGAACCTACACCGCCAAAACAATGCAAGTCAGAGAGGTCATATAACTGTACATCGACCTCAAAAAAGTAGGTCACGGGACTTAGAGTGTTAAAAAATAATGGGGGAGAAACACAATGCTATAACGCATTGTGTTTCTCCCCCATTATTTTTTAAACAAAATTTGGAAAAGACTATGTGAATTTACTGTTTACGCCCCCACCTTGTAATACGATCCTTTTTATCCCTGAGGAGAAAGTCTTGAGAATCTAAAGTGTTAAATCTTTTCTCTTTACACAAATTGTCACAAACTTTAATTTGATATTTTTTGCCGTTACATTTTGCCAATATGTGTTGGTGGTCAACAACACTTAGAAAAAAATATCTCAAACCTTTCTTAAGCCTTTCTCCTCTGACGGATATTATTTCAGAATCGTCTTCAACAGTGGGGGTTTCTGCCAGTTGTGGTTCGGAAAGATGTTTAACGACATGTACACGGCAGAAACTCTCGTTCTTAACACATTTCCTTCCACAAGCTGATCCTTTCTTAATTCCCCTAGTGAGCATTTCAGGGCAAGTAGTGGGGCGGCTAAATGCCCTACGACGCTCTTCTTTTAATAATTGGAAACGCTCTGAAGGAGCAGACCTGGGTGGTTGATTTTTAGGATAGGTGTGATCTTTAGAAACTGGAAGTGGTGGAGTAGGAGGCATTGGTGAAAGCGGAATAACAGGTGCACTTAGGTGGTGAACTAAGGTTTCAATTGATGGTTCGTTAGATCGAGGAGCTGGCTTCTGCGGTGGCGGCATGGAGTCATTTGAAGACGAAGGCGGTGAAAATATGCTGCGAGATGCGTTATTGCCGGCCGGAGGAAAAGGAGCTCCAGAAGTTGAAGGCGTGGATTGAAGTTGATCCTTACACCAGGCAGGAACATTTTTCAGACGAAGAGTTTTCTTCACCGGAGTTGAAACCGTAGTAGAAGTTGTAGTAGTAGAAGTTGTAGTGGTGGAAGTTGTAGTGGTAGAAGCCGTAGTAGAAGATGTTGGAGGCAGAGATGACATGGTTACAAGTCTGTATTCGCAGCGTAACGTCTGGAATCAGAATAAAACGTTAGCCGTAGTCGGTGCGTCTTTTATAACGGTATGTTAATGAGAAGGGTTAGCGACCGGCCGTGACCGGAAGGTGGAAGGAGTGGTGGGGAAAGGAGTAGTGGGGGAAAGGAGTGGGGGAGGGGGGGGGGGGGGGGGGGGGGGGGATTTAATCTCCATTTTTTTGGGGGGGGGGGGGGGGGGGGGGGGGGGTTCCGCTTGAATGAACACGGTTTCCGCTTGGGTGCTCATGCGGAACGGTCATTGACCCTCCCGAAAGTGGGTCAAGGTCGTTCAACATTTATAAAAAACCAAGGTGATGGGAACAGTAGTAACTGTTCCCACCACCCTGTTTGCCTAACGGTTCCCACTCCCAACCCACTAGTTACGTTCTGCAAGGGCCATCGATGCAATTTTGTTTGGCCCGTCCGGGTCCATCCGTAACGGGCCGGTCCGGGTCCGTCCGTAACCGTTAATTCGAAGGGAAACTGGAACAGTTAATGCAGAAACGCAACTCTAACACCCACCCAACTAAACCCACCCATAATATTCCTAAACAAAATGCAAAAACCTAGTCCGCAATTTGCGGATGTCCCACCCCTTCTAAGTGAAGTTCAACGGAACTTCTGAATTTACAGTTAATCTACCCCCTATCATCTAGCTGTAAGGCAAAACAACAGATTATTATTAAAAACAAAATAATTCAACACAATCAAAATACCATCAATATTCTTAAAAATTAATACACCTTAAAGCTAAACACAACTTATAACTAACATCGCAATGCGCATATTAATTCTTAAAATAAGTGCACCTTACAACTAATACACACACACACACACTACATTGCATTAAAAAACGCAACGTAGTATAAGAAGTTCAAATATATATAGGCCTACTATATATTTGAAACCTCTTACCGAATCGCCAACGACTTTTCGCTATGAAAATTCGTTGACGACTGACGCGAAGATCAGGCTCGTATCGCTCCTCAGATTTTGAGAGGTGGGGGAAGTGGTAGGGGGAGTGAAACACAATGGTGGGAGGAATTAGCGCATGCGCGGTACGGTTATTTTCACTCCAGTACGGTCCAGTTCGCAGCGGTATAAAAGTCAAATAAGGAGTCGGAGCGAAACCAAGGTTTGAGGTTAGAACTTTCCATGGGAGCTGCCATGTTTAATTCAGTTTAACTAGATGGAGTCAACAACCGGTCATAACCGACCATTGACCCGAAGGAGTGGGGGTAGGGGGGGGGGGGGGGGGGGGATTTAATCTCCATTTTTTATGGGGGGGGGGGGGGGGGGGGGGGGGGGGGGGGTTCCGCTTGAGTGAACACGGGTTCCGCTTGGGTGCTCGTGCGT
The DNA here is from genome assembly GCA_030545055.2 of Neoaliturus tenellus. Lineage (NCBI taxonomy): Eukaryota > Metazoa > Arthropoda > Insecta > Hemiptera > Cicadellidae > Neoaliturus > Neoaliturus tenellus. The sequence goes on along the minus strand of CM061534.1, from coordinate 48,886,502 downwards.
AACGGATCTTCCCACGCGATAGCCGTTATAAATGGAGATTGTTCATCGCACCGCGACCATTAATTAACTCGCATTTGCGGTGTTCACATCCTTCCTACTCATTATATATACGTTTCGCCAACTTCATTGTACAAGTCTAATTGCTATTAACCTGAAATTTCATTTACATTAGCACATGTCGTCCTGTTTGGATCACCTTCGCGTGCTCGACGTTATATCTCGTTCATCTGTCTTGTTCTCACTCCTACACGTCTGACATACTTCTTGTGATGGATACGCAATGTTTGAAATTGAAACTTTTACGGACACAACATATATTACGGAATAATTCCAAACCATCAGTTTCAAAGACTAAAACGAATTTAACAAAGGTTAGGAAGAAGTTAAGTTTTAACCCGTTATACTCGGCTAGAACTCCGCGGGTTAACGTTGACGATACTGTTATTCACAGTATTTTACGTTCGATGTTACGTTTCTACAACTTCGAACTTGTTACACCTATCGACTGTGTTCAACAGGTATTTCTATTTCATCCCCACCATTCTTTATATAACCGCGCCCACGACAATTCCTGCTTCATTATTCTATACGCTCTTCAACTAACAACAACTCCGCTCTAAGTTACGCTACACAAAAATGGATACGAACCAGGAACAAGTACAAGTTCACGAAATATCATCTACTACCCACCCGAGAGAAAATCCTCCGAGGACTTCGCCTCCGCCGAATCCACAGGACCCCGTCCAAGTTTCGGATGTATCTTCGACGGCGAGGAATGATCTTGAAGCTATTCTTCGGTCGCTCGTCGGTTTCGACTGACCTGTACGACGGTCAACATTAAACTGAACTCTTAGCAGTTCAGTCTTTTTTAAAACTCCCTCCGGATGACCTTGAGACAATTATCCCCTCTCCTTTTTCAACTAACTTCTACTTGTGTTCAACTGTTGAATTTCGGTTTTGAACTGACTTTTACTTTATGCGCAGGTTTGGTTCAAACGCAAACCCTAACCCCTCCCCCTCATTTAATAGCCGACCGGAAGCTGTGTGCCCCGGCGCATGGCTTCCGGGGTTGCTGACCTGAGCCAGCGGTAACCAAAACACACTACTTTTTATAGATATATTTTTTAATATATTGTCCTTGCTTCAAATTTATTGTACCGTGATCATTATGGTTATGATTTCAACTGTATTTATAGAAACTATTGACATTGACAAAATGCTTATGGTATAGACCTAATTTTATTGTTAAACCGATTGGTTTCAGTTCACGGCATCATATTACGACGCATTTAGGATTTTTCTTCTTAAATAATTTTCAAAAAGTATAATTTTAATGGGGATTTTTTTAGGATTTGAATGGTTTTGGGGATTATTGATATATTTTCATGAAGATTGAATTAAAAATGAAGGAATTTTAAATTTTAAATGTGGATGTTTCTGCTTTGGCGGGTTACTAGGCGAATTTCCTCGCGATTGAGGTTAAATGGAGGATTTCCATCCCAAAGTTGAGGAAACTTACCAAAAGACCCAGGTGGCATCTTCCACGCCCCAGCTGCCCCGGTGGTCCGCAGTAAACGTACTGCCTCCTCGTCCGGTAAATGACGCTGAATACTTGAATACTTGTGTGCTTCATCTTTGACAGACAAGTCGGATAGATTGCGTGAAAATTTACTACATATAATATTCTAGATACTTTGCTATACACAAACATACTATATACAAACATATATTTACACAATTCACTGTACACCTGGGATGTGGCTTTGCTAGGCGGATGTGTTTTCAAAAATTGGTCGGTCTTTGAGCTCCTCCAAGGTATAGAGAGGCCTATCTATTAGTCGGTCCCGGAGTACTGTCTTGAACGCTGGGGGCTCATCTCTCGCACGTTGACAGGCAATGTGTTGAAAAGCCTGATTACGTACCTCTTGAGAGTACCTCTGGATAGCCTACATCTTGGCATCCAGGTTGTGCGCATGGCGAGTCCCATAACCATGCTGCCCATCTCTCCTTATAAAGTCAGCTTCGTGTTCCTTAAGGAGGACTAGGATGTTGAGCACATACTGACTATGGACGGTAAGGATGCCTAATTCCTTGAATAGGGGTCTGCAGTGCTCATTGTACTTAGAAGATATAATTATCCTTACCGCCTTTTTATGTAGCAGCAGTATGTCATGAGTCGCCGACGAGTGCCCCCACAAGACCAGACCATACATTAAGTGACTGTGGAATAGAGCGTGGTACACAGTCTTAAGTCTTAAGATAGTCGGGAGTGATCAGAGCACGCAACTTCCTAAGTAGATAGAGAACTCTCGCCAGCTTCATGCAAACCTGAATCTGGCGAGAGTTCTCTATCTACTTAGGAGGATAGCTCTTTATCCGTACTCTGTCATTGTACGTACAATACAATACGTACGCACGTATAATAAAGCGGATAATAGCCAGCCGTACAGTCCGCTGCCAGCCTTTGTTTATTATTCTGCCGTTAGTTAGTTTATCCGCGGGTTTACGATAACGTCCTCTGATGAAGGACTCCTCCTCGGCGGCCGGACATTTTATTTTTGGTTTTATTGATATTTTTCCTAGAAGAATGCCTTTTGCGGGGTTTTACTATTTCAATTTCTTGATGTATTGTTGTGTTTCACGTTCTGGCGTTCTTCCTCCTCGACTGCAGAATTGTTCGTACAATCACGTTTATTTGGTTGGATTTAAAGGTAATGTTTTTAAGAAATTTTCCTATAGATACCCAAAATTTATAAGCGTGCGAGTACTTAAAAGTTAACTAAAATACTAAAACATAAAAACTTATGTCAATAACACCAATATAACGTAAATAAGTTACTAAGAATAGTAAACTTGTTTTATTTATTGGTAAGGAAAAAATTTGTATATCTGCATTCAAGTTGTAAAAACTTGTGTGTCTGCATTCGCCGAGTACGTTCTCAAGAGAAAGAAAGCAGATGAAGATCTCAACCATCTTTGATCTTTCCTCAGGAGAAAGAGAATAAGCAGACGTCGTAGCCCATGGGCTTTATATACGAGGCTCCACCTTGATGTAATGCCTAAATAGGTTCTTCCAAGGTGGGCATCAGCCTGAGGTGGGGGCTTTTAGTGGGTGCGAGTCCCACACACTAGGGAGCGTGCCGTTCTTCCTCCCTGACGGTGCATTAAAGCATTTCCCCTAAAAAAAAAAAAACTTGAAGTAACAAAGTTGAAGTTAATAAATGGATTTTAAAGCTGTACACTTAAAACATTATTAAAATTGTTATAAAGAGATTGGATTTTTGAAAAATATTTATCGCCTCTACCCCTTTGACACAACAGATTTTGGAGTTTCATATATTGATTTCAGATGCCCATAATGATATCTCAATTTTCGTAGTTATAAGACATTCAACATCATAGTTTTGGGTTTCCCGTAAAAATTTTAGATGTACAATTCTTATGTTATAACCGCTTTCATAAGATTATAGCCTAGTATTTAAATAAAAATTCTGATCCAGAAAAGCAATTATTAACGTTTTGATGGTTAAAAAGAAAAACAAAATTTTTGTGTAGTGTTTATTTGTATCCAATTATTTTGGTGAATCTGACAAAGATGTAACATATTGTTGCCTCGATTCGGCCGGCCAGGTTCGCCCAGCCCCTTGTTGAATGTAGATGTGCTGGTGGTTCTCGCCGCAAGATCGGCCGGCCAGGTTCACCCAGCCCCTTGTTGAATGTAGATGTGCTGGTGGTTCTCGCCGCAGATCGGCCGGCCAGGTTCACCCAGCCCCTTGTTGAATGTAGATGTGCTGGTGGTTCTCGCCGCAAGATCGGCCGGCCAGGTTCCCCCAGCCCCTTGTTGAATGTAGATGTGCTGGTGGTCCTCGCCGCGGATCGGCCGGCCAGGTTCACCCAGCCCCTTGTTGAATGTAGATGTGCTGGTGGTTCTCGCCGCAAGATCGGCCGGCCAGGTTCCCCCAGCCCCTTGTTGAATGTAGATGTGCTGGTGGCCTTCGCCGCAGATCGGCCGGCCAGGTTCCCCCAGCCCCTTGTTGAATGTAGATGTGCTGGTGGCCCTCGCCGCAGATCGGCCGGCCAGGTTCCCCCAGCCCCTTGTTGAATGTAGATGTGCTGGTGGTCCTCGCCGCAGATCGGCCGGCCAGGTTCACCCAGCCCCTTGTTGAATGTAGATGTGCTGGTGGTTCTCGCCGCAAGATCGGCCGGCCAGGTTCCCCCAGCCCCTTGTTGAATGTAGATGTGCTGGTGGTTCTCGCCGCAGATCGGCCGGCCAGTTTCCCCCAGCCCCTTGTTGAATGTAGATGTGCTGGTGGTTCTCGCCGCAAGATCGGCCGGCCAGGTTCACCCAGCCCCTTGTTGAATGTAGATGTGCTGGTGGTTCTCGCCGCAAGATCGGCCGGCCAGGTTCACCCAGCCCCTTGTTGAATGTAGATGTGCTGGTGGTTCTCGCCGCAGATCGGCCGGCCAGGTTCACCCAGCCCCTTGTTGAATGTAGATGTGCTGGTGGTTCTCGCCGCAGATCGGCCGGCCAGGTTCCCACAGCCCCTTGTTGAATGTAGATGTGCTGGTGGTTCTCGCCGCAGATCGGCCGGCCAGGTTCACCCAGCCCCTTGTTGAATGTAGATGTGCTTGTGGTTCTCGCCGCAGATCGGCCGGCCAGGTTCCCCCAGCCCCTTGTTGAATGTAGATGTGCTGGTGGTCCTCGCCGCAGATCGGCCGGCCAGGTTCCCTCAGCCCCTTGTTGAATGTTGAGTAAGTTACTTGAGTATGTTAGTATGTTGAGTATGTTACTTTGTGTTGTAACATTTTTGGAATTATAAATTTTTGTTTAGTTTGTCCTGTATTATGTTGAACAGTGTGAATATTTATATAAATTTTCTATAGTAACCAAATCTCTAATTGTTTGTCGTCTTTAGCATAGCTACAAAAAAATCGTTGTGCAAGAAAAACGCTTAAGGGTCAGTCTATTTATTTTCAAATATTCGGAAAATTAAAAAAATGACGACATAATGTTAAATTTAAACAATTTAGATCAACTCAAACTTTAATGCTGCAGGGTTGTTCCTAGATTAAAATAAAAACCTTTTTCGCTTAGTTACTTTTATGTTAAACTTTATGAGGTATATGTTTTATAATTATTATAAAGTTATAACATAAAATGCATAATTTCCTAGTTCTGCTATCAGTAATTTATGTAGAATTAAAAGGCTTCTATTGATTATTTTGTTTGTTAGCGAATTTCGCTATAACGCGATTTTTGCATTATTTGGCAGTTAAGAACGAGTTTAATGCGTCTACCCGTTAGATCCAAATAGCCACACCCCCAATTCAGGCCGTACCAATCACAGTGCCAACCTCACCAATGCCGTAACGACCGTGGTGTATCCCGAGCGCCGCATCTCCCCAGCGCCGCGGGTAAATTTGTATCCTGAGCGCCGAGCAGAGCCGTCCTTAGGAAATGAGAGGCCTGGAGCAAAATATTTTTGCGAGGCCTTATTTAACAGTGATTTCTGGGGGGTTGTGGGGTATGGAACATACGACAGCATGTGTCCAAGTTATGTCTAGACGTTTTCCGACTGTCTATATCTTCTATATATTAGGAATACGCTCCGATGTCTGTCCCGTACGAGAATTTTTACTCACATTTTACGTTATTAGGTGACGCTTTTTTATGATTTTTTTTTTAGGGAGAGGTGAGAAAAATGCATTACGCACACAGGTGGCAAGCCTGTAGTGTAGGGCTCCCCTAAAAAACGGGCTTACCCACTAAAAAACCTCCTCTACTCTTCAGGATTCTAACCTGGAATTGTTTATCACATTACGTCAGGCTAGGCCTAAATTTGGCTGACGCCGGTGGGGCTCGCTCCTTATCTAGCCACTCGATCAAGGGATCTGGGCCACTTCGCGGTCCAGATCGGGTTTCTTTTCCAGGAGGATGCCCCGGACGAACTGTAATAAACAATCCCAGTTGCCCTCATCCTCCAAGATTTTTTGGCAGACCGAGTCCACCGAAAATGCACCAGAAAATTTGTGTGGCCTCCAGGCGGGGCCCTTCCCAACGGGGGCAGCGGAAGAAGGTGTGTTCCGCATCGTCGGGAACGCCCGGGCAATAAATGCAGTCCGGTGAACCGGTCTTAAACATCCGGTTCAGGTACGACCGAAAATAGCCGTGAATTGTCAAGAATTGGCCGCCGTTCCACCCATGGTTGGACGTGCTTGATAAGTCGCGCAGTCCATCGTCCTCGGGTGTCGTGCTCCCACCTGTGTTGCCACTGCTGGAAGGTTCGGGAGCGCTCTGGTGTTCTTGTCGTGTCCTTGCCAATCTCGCCTTGTCTCTGATAAATTGCCTTCCTCTCTCCTGCCAAGAGCTTGACAGGGATACTCCGGAGACCACCAGGACGGCAAGCTCGGACACTGTCCGGTAGGCGGAACACACCCCGAGCGCCGCTCGACGTTGAACCCGGGCGAGTCGCAACCTGTACTATTCTTTATCGAGAGCGTCTGCCCACACCTCTGCTCCATAAAGAAGCACGAACTGAACCGCGGACATCAACAGACGTCTTCTGCTGGATCGTGGAACCCCGACATTGGCCATCAGCCTACTAAGGTAAGTGACTACCTTAGCGGCCTTGTCCGCCGTACGGAATATCTGATCCCTCCTAGTTTACTTGGTGTCCACCATAATCCCGAAGTACTTAGCAGCACGAGTTGATTGGACCACCTCCCTTCCCACTCGGAACAGAATGACGGTGTCTATCCTCTTCTTCGTAAGGATCACACTCCCCGTCTTACGGAGAGCAAGCGAGAGACCGTGATCGGACATCCATGTGTTGACCACAAGCATGACTCGGTTCAACTTTAGTTGGGCCAGCTAAACGTTGCGTGCGACAATGAGAGCAGTGACATCATCGGCGTACCCAACCAAAGTGGTTTTCTCAGGCATCTCCGACCTCAGGAGGCTGTCATAGGCAACATTCCAGAGATCCTGGCCGAGTATTGAATCTTGCGCGGCACCAGAAGTGACTTCCATCGTCCATGTTCCGTCCCTCGTGTCGTAAATAAGGCTTTGAGAGCGGAGATAATCCTCGATGAGTCGCAACAGATATGCAGGAACGCGAAAGGTGTTGCGAAGCGCACCCAACATATCGAACCACCTCGCCGAGTTAAAGGCATTCTTGACATAAGCTTAACAAGAAGCTCTACTCAGCGAGAGAAATAGTTGTGGCTCTCGGCTCTCTTCACAGCTCTCCATGGACTTCGGTGATAGCGTCAATCGTTGACCGTCCCTTTCTGAAGCCATACTGACGGGGGCATGAGTCCCCGGCAGCGTCCACGGCAGAGGTCAGGCGGGAACGGATCAGCTTCTCGAACAGCTTCCCAGCCGTGTCTAACGTGTAGAATGGCCTGTGGGACGACGACAGCTCGGGATCACCTTTGCCCTTGCTGATCCGTACAAGTCTTGCGGTTTTCCATAGGGAGCCGGAAACACCCCTTCTACCAAACAGGCGTTGTACATTCTCAACAACAAGTCAGCATTAATTGAAAATACTTTCTTTAAAGCCTCGCTGGGAATCCCGTCCGGGTCAGGAGCCTTGTTGCTCTTTAGGGAGAGAACGGAGGTTTCCTTCTCCTCGAATGTGAAGAGTGGAAAGTCATCTAACCGTCCGAAGTCAACCGGCGTACATCCTAGGCCTAATAATAATAATAATAATAATACTTTATTGCATAACAATAAATTGCATTGCAAATATACATAATTTATAATTATATTAACTTATAATAAATAATCTATTTTATTTAATCTTCATAATATTTGCTTTTTCTATCTTTATACATAGTCAATTTGTTTTTTCTTCATAAAGTCTTCAATTCTATAAAGTGCTTCTTCCAATAAAATCAATTTAATTTGTTTCTTAAAAATCCTTATATCTTTTTGATTTTTCAAGGTTTCTGGCAATTTATTATAAAATTTAATTCCTTGGTATTGTAAATGACTTTGGAATAATTTTGTATTGTGTTGAGGAATTTCAAGATGAGTTTTATTGCGTAATTTTGTATTTTTATTTACTTCAAAATATTTCAAATTATTTTTTACAAACAGTAATGATTCATATATGTATAATGAGGGAAAAGTCATAATTTTATTTATCTTGAATAGATCTTTGCATGGATAGAATTTTGATTTTTTAAAGATGGTCCTAATTGCTAATTTTTGTAAAATAAATACTTGGTTACTTCGTGATGTTGCATATCCCCATATATTTATTCCATATTTCATTTGTGAGTAAAAGAGTCCGTAATATGCAGACAACATTAGTTGGGTATCACAAAATTTTGATAATCGTCTTAGAAGAAAAATTGAGGTGCTTAGCTTTTTGCAGAGGTTGTTAATATGTGTATTAAAATTAAGATTTGCGTAAATTGTTAAACCTAAAAATTTTACGTGTTTTTCACCTTCAATTATGTTTCCGTCCATTTCTAATGTAATACTGTGATCTTTTCGATTTCTTATATGTTTAAAATCTATAAATTGCGTTTTTTCGTATTTATCTTCAACCCATTCACACTGCACCATTGTATAAGAGAGTTTGCTCCAATGAATGTATCAACTTCTAAATTTTCTTTTTTTAAATTTGACATAAATAAAGTAGTGTCGTCAGCGAAGAGAATAATATCTGAATTTCTTACACATTCATTAATGTTATTTATATACAGTAAAAAAAGAATTGGGCCTAAACCCGATCCTTGTGGCACTCCTGTCATACATTCTAACTCCTCTGAGCTTTCATACCGCAAACATTTGTTGACATCAATATATGGAATCTGTACAGCTTGAGTTCGTTTTTCCAAATAAGATTTAAACCATTTATGACTAATACCACGTATCCCAATAGCTTGTAATTTATCTAATAGCAATTTATGAGATACCATATCAAATGCTTTTTGTAAATCTATAAATATGGCTAAAGCATTTTCATTTTTATCAATGGCTTTTATTGCAGACGATACTAATTTATAGATTGCATTAATTGTATTTATGTTTTTTCGGAATCCAAATTGATTATCAGATAGTAAATTGTATTTTTCCAAAAAAGAATATAAACGATCTAAAATAATTTTTTCAAAGATTTTGCTGAAGGTGGAAAAGATAGATATTGGTCGGTAATTACTACATTCAAGTGGACTTTCTTTTTTATATATAGGTTTTACAAGAGATTTTTTCAGGTTAGAAGGGAATTCACCAGTTTGCATAGATTCATTTATAATATAAGTAAGTGGTGTGCATATCTCCTCAAAGCATTCCTTGACAATGATTGAAGAAACTCCATCTATTCCAGCAGAATTAGATGATTTTAATGATCTTATTATTTCTTTAATTTCTTCCCTTGAAGTTGGGTATAAGTACATTGAATTATTACAATTTTGTTTACAATTATTATTAAATTTGTTACACGTATAAGTTTGATCCCTACCTGTATTTCCCACATTTATGAAATAATCATTAAATAAATTTGCTATTTTGGTTTTGTTACTAATAATATTTTCAAGATTATCTTTCAGAGAGAATTCAGGTATGAGTTTATTATTTTTTGTCAATTTATTTTCATTGATAATTTGCCAGCAAGCTTTTGATTTATTATTTGAATTTTCTATTCTTTTTCTAATATTTAAAGCCTTTTCACTTTTGATTTGATTCCTGAATTGTAGTTTCATTCTTTGATAGTTAATTTTTTGGGGATCAGAAGAAGCCATGTCTTTGGTTAAAATATATTGTTCTTTTACTTGTCTACAAATAAATACATACAAAGAATGATTTTAGCTAAGACCTCAAAACAAGCAAGAAACTTAATAATAATTATGCTTACAATATTAAAGGTAAATAGATTGTAGAGCGAAAAAAACAATTCTATTTAAAATCCATGATTGCAAATTAATAAAAATCAAGTAATGTAAGTATTGTAGAATAACGCTTACTTCACTTAATGCATATTTTGTTACCTGAGACATAGGCTACAATGACACAACACATTCTAATTAGTTGTTCAATTTAAATCTTTCTCCCAAATAGATATTAGTTGTATCCCATAAATTAGTTAATCGCACAATTCCGTACGACAGCAATTCATTCCACATCAACATGCCTATCTTTTGGTAAAATTTATAACTTCAACAAGTAAACATCAGTGTTGATCTATTTAATTTAACAAATAGGTCTGTCAAAATATCAATTAAATTTTATTTCAAAACATAACATAACGGCGAGCAGATATAAACAAGTAAAGATTATGTTGTTTTCAGCATACCGCGACAACTCAGCTGCGATGGGGGAAAATAAACTGATCATAGCAACTACATTAGTCAAATCATGTAGCCTAAACAACTAAAGTTCTGTCAAAAATTCCGAAAAATAAGCTTTTTTAATACTTTAAAATAATTGCTCGATTATAGTTTATTACCTAGTTTAAAATACTTCAAATCTAACCTGAGAATTTCATTGAAATCAAATTAGTAATAAAAAAGCCTTTTGGGGGTCAAAAATTCGCCTAAGAGAAATTTAAAGTCGATCTAAAAGAATTTTATACTCTATGTTCCATATAGTAAAAATTCAATTAATACGCAAGCACGTTTCATTTCCTCCTTTTTTCTCAGCTTGTGTGCATCGTAGGAGAAATCCGCGCATACCGTTAGAAAGGTATTGTGCTGTAGATGAGCAGAATCATGTTTTAATTTCCCTCGGCCCACGGAGCTACACCCTACAGGCTTTCAAAGTTTCAATGTTAATCTTATGGGAGAAGGATAATTGATTGAATCATAAGACAGCTGTTGTAATAACAAATGATAGCAAATAAGAAAAAACAGATGTATCATCTATAAAACATTTTAAAATAAATTGGCTCAAGATCAACTGAATTTTTGGTCGAATTTCGACCAGTGGGCGATCTCTAGTATGTAATCAATCCATTAGACCTCTATATCTTTGAAATTATTTGAGTTACAGAAATGAAACTTGGCACAACTATTAATTACAGGGTCTCCCTGAACTCTACCCTCTAGCCCTCTACCCTATCTACCCTCTTTTTCAGGTATTATTCCTGGACCAAAGACAAGCCAAAATATCATATTTAAAATTTAGTGATTTTAATACAAATAGTCACGCATATATGAGCGAGTTGAGGCGCAAAAAGTGTGGTTGCGGCGCCAGCTCAACAATGGATTTCATACCAAAACTGCTCCCGGGGAAGCGGTCCGACCGTGACTAGACTCAGTTATATCGCTCTATCTCGCTTATTTATGAACCAATTTTTCATGATTTATAAATCATTGTATTTTAAATTAAATTGTACAAAAAACACATAAAAACATAAACTTTGCTACCTTATGTAGGCAGTTTTTATGTAATTTAAGGTTAAAGATTGTAATTGGTCACCATTTTAAAAACATGAATTATAAAAAGTTTTTTTTCTAGCTAGGTCTTTACTTCAAAAAGCTGTGTACCGAATTTCAACTTATCACGTCAAGCCGTTCTTAAAATAAATATTATTCTTAAAAAAATACAAAATAGCGGCTGTACAAGTAACTATGGTGTTTTAGAATTTTTAAATATGATATTTTGATTTTTGCTTGTCTTTGGTCCAGGAATAATACATGAAAAGGAAGGTAGAGAGTTCACAGACACCCTGTATTAAGTCGCAAACGCAAGTGTATTTTTCCATTTCTAACATTTACTGTTTCAAGTTTCAAGATGGCGGTACCTAATTAAAAATTTTCAAAGCTAAATATTTTTAAAATCTGTGAATTTTACAAACTTATGCAAAGTTACAAAAATTGCATGATTTAATTACCGGAGTAAAAGTACTAAGATTGTTAAGATAAACCAATGGATAGTGGAAAAATTATAGTATATTTCACCACTAGTCCGGAAAGTGACCCATTTCTGGGCGAGATAGTGTTTTACGCGCGAGGCGAAGCCGAGCGTGGAAAACACTATCGAGCCTGGAAATGGGCTTTCCGGACGAGTTGTGAACGATACTTTTCATCACGACGCAATTATTAATACATGTTGAAGTTTTAAAGGAGGATTATTTTTGTAAATTCTTCGCCATTGGACAAAGTAAACAAAGCTGGAATTCAAAATTTAATTTGTTTTAAACCCAGCTGATTGTTGCTGTACGGAAAAGTTTGTTTACCTTGGACGGAAAGTAATGTTTACAAACATTACTTTCCGTACAGGTCAGTAAAATCAGCTGACGGTGACAGTTTGGGAAATGACTACTTTCCAAGGTCTCAGCTGTACGGCAAGTTGTCACTTTCGTATACGGAGTGATGAAAAAATCTTATTTTGAGAAAACACGGATTTTGATCGTAAACTTAGGCCTATATAAATCTTTATGATTAAAAAAATGTAAAAACTTAGATTAATTCGTTGTTTCTCGTTTGATCAATACAACCCAAACTTAGTTTCAACTTTTTTGTTTGCAGTTTTTAAGATATTTAGCTTTCAAAATTTTAAATGGCCGCCATTTTGCAATCATAATTGTTAGAAATGTCCAAATTCATTTGCATTTGTGCCTTAACGCACTTAAAAGTTGTGCCAAATTTTAATTCCGTACCTTAAATAATTTCAAATATATAATGGATCAATTAAAAAATCACATACAGACAAACAGTTGAAAACGGCTAGAGAGGCAAAGTCGGTCATGCATGGTTGTGGCATCTGCAAGCATGGCTCGGCGGCCGCGAGGCTTGGTCCCGTCACCCCGCCCGCCGGCCACCGCTATCAAACGATGTTTTGCGTTTGCATCCTTTTGTTCGCTGCTATTACGTACTAATAAGAATCGCGTTCGTAGGTTTTTAAATTACAATTATTGAACATATTGTGCGGGTAATTAAACCGATACTTTAGGTAAGTATCTGTTCATTATTATATTATTTTTATTCAACCTAAACATTTATGCAACTAACTTTTTAGCGGGCAAGGCCTCGCGGCGCGAGGCCCTCCTCAGCGCAAGGCCTGGAGCGGCCGCTCCACTCGCTCCACCCTAAGGACGGCACTGGCGCCGAGACCATAAATTACCAAAGGGTCTGCGCAGTGACGAGAACAGAAGTGACGAGGGTCTATCTTCTCTTTTAAATGCCTAGCTTATTGAGAGCAATCGATGGTTAGTTCGGAATATGACTTCGATTACTCCTTCGATTCGTAGCTTGTTCATGTTATCATATTATCTGTATTGTTTTTCTTTTTTCTTTCCCCCCCCCCCCCCCAATATTGTAATGGTATTTAATAAAAAAATCTATATCTGAAGCAAGTTAAGAATAAGAATTTTATCTAGCATAATACAAATTATTTAAAAGTACGGCAATTGTGTTAATTATTTTAAATTGCAACAGAGCCTGATTAGTATTATACATATTATATTATATGTGTTCAATTTTTAGTTAGTTTTCCTAGTTAAAACTATTTTCCGTGATTCAAAACCAGATGTGAGGGGCCAGTAATTCCCAATGTCGAACAACAGAGGCCATCGAGTCGGAATGTAACAGAACCCTTAAGCACTGTGGTATTTGCCTTCCCAAAAGACTTCTAGTAGATGGTTCAAATAATTAAAACTCTTGTTTCATAATTCCAAACCAGGAGCTGACTCTCGAGAATTTCAAATGGCGAACAGAGGCTGTCAATTAGGAATTTCTGGTCGAACGCTATAGCCATTCGAGCAGTAGTCCACTTTAATTTACCCCTTCCCAGGGGCGTAACACAGGGGCCCGCAGTGCGAGAGGCCCGCAGCCAAGGGGGCCCGCGGACGGGGCCCGTGCAATGGGAAATGTTATGTTTAGTAATTTTAGCAATTTGTTATCATGTGATCATTTTTAGCAATTTTAAATTTGATATGGCCCACTTGCATTTTCAAAACACCATGAATATAATTCCTTTTTAAATATAAAAATATATTTACAGTTAGGTTTGTCGGCAGTAGTCGGCAGTAGGCCTAACTAAACTCTGCTGGCTGCAGCTGGTCTGCCAAATGCTCCTATCATATCTAGTGCAGTGTATTTATTTTACGTGCGTCTTTGGTACAAAAGGGGCATTAAAGTTTTATGATTGTAATTGGTTTTTGTTGATAAAATCAAAATAAAACCGTGTTTTTTTTCAGGAAATAATATTGTCATATTGACATGATCATAATAGTATAACTATTACATTTGCCCCATTACACCTGGTAATATTTTTGATCAATGATATATGATTATAGATCTATATCATAGAACTATATGATAGTGAAATACCGTCCTTATATCCAATATGATTTGAGAGCTTGACAACACGAAACAAAAACTATGGCCTACGCATCGAGGACGCAATGAGTTCATAAATAAAGTAATGAATTCAAGTTGTTATTATAATAGGCTTAGGCTATTGTGGCGGCATTTAACACATTTAATTGCAGGTAACCTATCACAAAATTGAAATTTCTACTTTTATTCAGGTAGATTCAGATTCAGATAATCTATTACAAATATACAATAAAAGTAAGTACAAAAAAGAAATAAAAAAGGAAAATCTCTCACACGCCTGTGTGCGGGGAGAGTATTTCCAGTTACTCACTAAGTATTTCACTCTTACAAAATTAAATACAATAAAATGATTAAATAATAAAAAGAAACAAAAGCAGTGGCATATCATAAAAAAATCATAACAATAATAATCAAAGAATCTTATTGGAGCTCAGGACCGCAACTTGTCTGCTTGAGTTTTAGTTGAATTGCTTGATTTTGCGCTGAAAATACAGAATGTTCAGGGTCGTTATGTAGTACTGGGATTGGATCAGTGCCTCAACGGCATCATCGCCGAGGCCCAGCAACCACCATCCTACCCTTATAAAAATGTAGACACTGCCAACCTCCAATACTGAAAATACCGTATATCAAAAAGAAGATATTTGTATAGGCCTACTGTATGGTCGAGATAAAAGAATTTGACTGTTGAATTTTTACAATTTAATTTTGGTTTATTTATGCCGCACCCTCATTTATTGTTGCATTGATGTTAAAATGGTATCTTTGTCAGTATACGTGTTGCTCGAAATCGAACAATTTATTTAAATACAGTACAATGGTACTTAAGCTCTAAATCAATGACATCCGACCAATCCAATAATGTAAATATCCTTAATCGCCAATAACTACACGCATTTACAGCTGATTATTAACATATGTTTCAAACGCTTTATTTAGTCCCAATGTTATTTACATGTTATTTATTTATATGTTAGTAGTGGGAAAAAGCCACTTCTAAACCGGAAGTGACGTCAGCTGCCAGGGCAGCTGCAGGGGTCAGATGGTGTCAGTTGCCAGGGCAGCTGCAGGGTGGAGATGGCGAGAGCATATGCCCTGAATTTGAAGTAGAATTGGGCATGAATGAAGAGTTAGTTGAAAAGTAAAATTCAACTGTGTTAACTAAACTCTAAAAGTTGAACAAAAATTAAGAGTAAGATCAAAACTGAAATTCAACAGTTATAACTGGGGGCCTGGAAAGTATGTCAAGGTCATCCAGAGTAAGTTTTAAAAAAGCCTACCCAACTACCACCAGAAATAGTTCAAAGTTGAACTAGTTGGTGATAGTGGGATAATTAATTCATTCGTGCCATGGGAGAGGTGTTTATTGTTTGAAAGTTGGCGATCGAATGAGAAGCGCCGCCTAGGGAGAGGGCTTATAAAACGGCAACCTTCCCCCCACCACCCCTTCCCCCACTCCTTTAGACTAATAACCGGTCGCCGACTCTATGTGGTAAAACTGTACCAGACATGGCGGCCGCCATGGATAAGTCTAACCTCAAATATTAGCTCAGCTGAACAGAATAGAGAAGGATGAAGTAGGAATTGTGGTTAGAGCACTTATATAAGGAATAGTGGGGGTAAAATAAAAAAACTTGTTGAACACAGTCGATAGGTGTAACAGTTCAAAGTTGTTGAATTGTAACATAGAATGCAAAATGTTGTAAATAACATTATCATCAACATTAACCTGCGAAGTCTTTGAGTATAATGGGTTAAAACTGTACTTCTTCCTAACTCTATTTAAATTAGTTCTACACTTTGAAATTGAAGGTTTAGAAGTACTTCGTAATATGTGTTGTGTTCGCAAAAGCTTTAATTTTAAACATTGTGCAGTCATCATAACCGATGTGTTAAGTTCAGAAGTTAAAATAAGACTGAGATATAAAATGAAGTGTAAAAGAAATTGAAACAGAAAGCCAGAGTAGTAATTTTATAGGTTAGAATTTACGAAGGCTATTCCATGGATAATTCTAACCTCAAACCTAGTAAGTGAAGTAGTCATAACATAAAACTAACGAGAGATGATGACCGAGCGGATGCGAGGCAATGAATGTTTGTAGCGCGATAAACTACCCACCTTTATAGAGGCAATAACTCCAGCCAGATGGCGGCAGATGGCAAGCAAATGACTGGTTGACCGACTTTCACCTGAGTAGTAAGAGAAGTAGGGTTCTGTGTCTATCCCTACTCCTTGGGGTCAATGACCGACCGGAAAGGTCAATGACCTCCCCCCCCCCCCCCTTCCCCCACTCCTTCCCCCACTCCTCCAGGTCAATGGCCGGTCACTACCGGTTGTTGACTTTATGTGGTGAAACCAGACTAAATATGGCAGCTGCCATGGATAATTCTAACCTCAAACCTGCTGCGCATGCAACGAGTTCTCCGGATCGGAATAGTGACTATGCTATTGCGCATGCGCCTAGTCCTGTATTACTCACTTTAGCGCTACTGCACATGGATAATTCTAACCTCAAACCTTGGTTTTGCGTTGCTGTGCATATGCTGCTCCCCACTCCTTCGCCTTCCTTTTACACTGCTGCGAATTGGACTGGATTGAACACTGTACTGGAGTGAAACAACTTCCCCCACTCCTTGAAAACCCGAGGAGCGATAGGAGCTATATCTTTGCTTCAGTCGCCAACAAACTTTCATAGCGAAAGGTTGTTGGCGACTCAGCAAGAGGTTTCAAATATATAGTAGGCCTATATATATTTGAACTTCTTCTACTATGTTGCGTTTTTTAATGCAATGTGGTATGTGTGTGTGTGTGTTTAGTTTTAAGGTGTATTTAATTTAAGAAATAATTTGCGCATTGCGATGTTAGTTATAAGTTGGGTTTAGCATTAAGGTGTATTAATTTTAAGAGGTGTTTAGCATTAAGGTGTATTAATTTTAAGAATAATGATGGTATTTGGTTGTGTTGAATTATTTGGTTTTTAATAATGATGTGTTGGTACTAATAATTTATGTTTGTTTTGTGCATTTGTTTTGCCTTACAGCTAGATGTTAGGGGGTAGATTAACTGTAAATTCAGAAGTTCAGTTGAACTTCACTTAGAAGGGGTGGGACATCCGCAAATTGCGGACTAGGTTTTTTGCATTTTGTTTAGGAATATGATGGGTGGGATTAGTTTGGGTGGGTGTTAGAGTTGCGTTTCTGCATTAGCTGTTCCAGTTTCCCTGAAATTAATGGTTACGCTTTGATGCGGACGGGACGTTACGCTTTGATGCGGACGGACCAGGGCCTCCCTGCTGTTCCAGTTTCCCTGAAATTAATGGTTACGCTTTGATGCGGACGGGACGTTACGCTTTGATGCGGACGGCCCAGGGACCTCCCTTGCAGAACGTAACTAGTGGGTTGGGAGTGGGAACCGCTAGGCAAACAGGGTGGTGGGAACAGTATTACTGTTCCCATCACCTTGGATCATTATAAATCTTGAAAGACCTTGACCCACTTTCGGAAGGGTCAATGACCCCCCCCCCCCCCCCCCGAAAAAATGGAGACGATTCCCCCCCCCCCTCCCCCCCCCCCCCGAAAAAATGGAGTCGATCCCCCCCCCCCCTTCCCCCACTCCTACCCCCACTCCTTCCCCCACTACGGGTGAACGACCGGTCATGACCTGAAAAATTAAAATGGCTATAACTTGATAACGGATTGACGGATTTGGACAAGCGATACATCATTGAAAAGGTCTATGTAAGACAAACATTTTGGTAAAAGAAGAATTTGGTTATCTTATTTTAGTCAAAAGTTATGCGAATTATTTTAAATAAATACCTTCTCTTTCCCCTTTTCCCCCACCTCCCAGGTCAATAATCAGTCTCGGCCAGCTGCTACCCCTCTCATTTGCATATTGTTATAAAAGACGCACCGACTGCGGCTAACATTTCATTCTGATTCCAGACGTTACGCTGCGAACTTGGAGCCACAACCATGTTATTTCTGCCAACTACAACTTCTACTTTAACTTCTACTTCGACTTCTATTTCTACTACGGCTGTTCCTGCACCTAAGAAAACTCTTCGCCTCAAAAACCTTCCTGATTGCTACAAGAATCGACTTGCATCTCAACCTTCAACTTCTGGAGCTATTCTTCCGCCAACTAACACTTCTAGACTTCGTAGTATTTTTTCACCGCCTTCGCCTTCAAAGGACTCCGCACCACCATCAACTACTATGCCGCCACCGCAGAAGCCAGTTCACCACCATCCTAATACCCCTTCCGTTGAAACCATTGTTCATCGTCTTAGCACACCCATTATCCCACTATCACCATTGCCTCCTACCCCACCACTTAGTACACCTAAAGATCATACCTATCACAAAACTGATTCCTCTCAATCTGCTACTAAATCATCTCCTAAATCAGCTCCTAAACCAGCTTCTAAACTTACTCCTAAACCTACTCCTAAACCCGCTCCTTCAGAGCAATTTCAATTATTACAAGAAGAGCGTCGTAGGGCATTTAGCCGTCCCACTACTTGCCCTGAAATGCTTACTAGGGGAATTAAGAAAGGATCACCTTGTGGGAGGAAATGTGTAAAAAACGAAAGTTTTTGCCGTGTACATGTCGTAAAACACATTTCTGAACCACAAGTGACAGAAACCCCCACTGTTGAATACCAATCCAAAATTATTGGTGTGAAAGGAAATAGGCTTAAGAGAGGTTGTGTCTATTTTTTTGAAAGTGTTATTGACAACGAACACATTTTGGCAACTTGTAACGGCTTAAGATATAATATTAAAGTGATTGAATCCTTGCGCAAAGAGAAATCAGTTTATGAGTTAGACTCTAAAGACTATCTCCTGAGACACAAACAGGATGGTATTACAAGGTGGGGGCGTAGCAAGTAAATTCACATAGCTTTTTCCAAATTATTGCTTAAAAAATACTGGGGGAGAAACACAACGCGTTATAGCGTTGTGTTTCTCCCCCATTATTTTTTAACACTCTAAGTCTCGTGACCTACTAACCTACTTCCATCCAAGTAGTAAGAAAAGTACTTCCCCCACTCCTTTGGGTCGATGACTGGTCATGGTCAGCACCTACCCCTCATTTGCATACTATTATAAAAGCGGAGCGAGCGTTGGTCACCCCTTCATTTTTCTTCTACATGCCGCTCTTGTCGTTTCGTCTCTGCTGTTTATAATATTTCTTGCTTTAAAATGCCTCCTCATCTGAATGAAAATTTTAATTTTTCTGAAATTTCTGATGTTTTTGAACAATCTGAAGACACTTTAAGTAACGACAGTGAAAGTGAAGATAATGAGGACGATGATGATTATACTGTTGAACTTAGTGAAGAACGTAAAGTCATAGCAATTGATCCACAATTTCCATTTGATACAATAGAAAAGTTTATGGCTGAAGCTAATAAATGGTTGGACTCAGGATGTTATGTACGAATTGACTCTTTTATATTGTATGGTGATAGTCATTCTTTCCTTGTCACACCAAATGACAGAGACCGCATGTTGCAGTGGGCACAATCTATGATGGAGTGCTACGAACAAGGTGTGGACACTGGCGGCTATTTTCTTGCACAACTAGTGTAATAACAAATTACCCTTCCCCCACGTAGTGAAGAAGGAAAAGAAATATTAGGAATCTAATTATAATACTTCCTTCCACATATAAAGAAGAAGGGGAACGGAGTGGGGATTATAAAGTGGTGGGGGAATGTGTATAAATGCAGGTTGTTTCAAGAGACTTTTATTATTATTGTGGCTTTAGCAGAAACAACATGGAGTTTAAATCTTCAGCAAAAATAAGGAATAATATAATAAAGAAAGAAATTCGCAAGAAAGAAAAGATTGAACTTATAAAATTACAACTTATAATACTTTCCATTGAAATTGGATGTAGCAAACTAAAGACTTTGGTGAAAACTAACGAATATTTGTTACAATTGCTAAAAACAATCGAAGAGTTGAAGAGAAAGAATGGACATTCTACATAGTAAAATTTGAACATTTTAATATAAATAAGTAAACTGTAAAAAGTAGATGTAGAATAGAGAGCGAGGAATAGATCACTTTGTGGTAATGGACTAACATGCCACTTAGTGCTCTATTCCTCGTTCTCGCGTTAAATTGGATTACCTTGACCTATTTGTTTGACTGTTAGAATTTGGTTAACACTGTTGAATTTCAGTTTTGAACTAATGTTTATTCTTGTTCAAATGTTAGAGTTTCTTAACACTGTCGAATTTTAGTTTTGAACTAACTTTTAATTTATGCGAATTTTTAATTCAACTTTAGTTAATTTATGTGCAAATTTAGTTCAACCAAGTGCCTGTGCTCTAGCCATTTCCACCCTAACATTTGTTCTTTCAACATCTGTCCCATAACATCTGTCCTAATAGATGTTTGGAGGGCAGGTGTTTGGTTTTAAAAGTAACTAAAATTAGTTGGGTGGGGGAAAGTTAGTTAAAGCTTGAATATAAAGAAGTATATACTAAAACTCCAATGGGAATAAAGAACACGAATGAACAATTAGTTTGTAGAAGGTTAATATTTTTATTTAATAAGTTTGATTTCCTTGTATAGTGAAGAAGATGAAATAGTGTTGGGGGGACCGTTATAAAAGGAGGAACGCGAGAGCCCATTTCATTTCTTGGCAAAATTTCGAAGAGTAAACATCTCAACATGTATCGTTGCGATAAATGTTCGGAATCGTTTCACGATGAAATTCTATTAGACTGTCATAAAGAACTAATTCACAACAACCCAGAAGAAAAACAAGAACAAGAACAACAAGAAGAACAAGAACAAGAACAAGAACAAGAACAACAAGAAGAACAAGATGAAATAACAGCAACATCTTCAACTACTTTACCGAATCTACAAGTATTTGCATTACCCGGTAAAGTAGTAATGCATCATAAGATTCAAAATGAAAACTTGAAGCTAGAAGAATTTATTAGAGAAGCAAAACCAATCGTAAGTAAAATTTTAAAAGAAGAATTGAAAAGATTAAACTTTCTTAAATTTGGTTTACTACTAGAAGCTATGTTTATAAATGTACAAGAAGAATTATCACCAAGAGGATTCATAACAAAAAACCGAACCATTATGGAAAGTTCAAACATTGATTCAATAATAGAAAATTGTATAGAAGAAATATTAACAAAAATTCAGGAACACGAAGGAAGAGGATCCGGATGGAGTCTTACAAGTATTGAAGTATTAGATATAAGAGTTCACAAACATGGATATGGACTAATGGGATCTAGTTACATTCCTTTACCAAAAAGAATTGAAAATACAAAATCTTGTGTTAATGTTAAAAATGAAGACAATGAATGTTTTCGTTATGCAATGACAGCTAAATTTGTACCACCACTTCATGTGAATAGACCTAACCAAGAATATGAAAATCAAAGATTTAGATACAATTTTCAAGGAATCACTTATCCTGTATCACTGAAAGATATATCAAAATTTGAGAAGAAAAATCCTGGTACGTCTATCAATGTTTTTGCATTAGATAGTTCAAACAAAGTGTATCCTTTACATATTGCAAAAGAAGAGCTACCAGATCATACGGATTTACTACTACTAACGCGAGGAGATGTGTCTCACTATGTGTACATAAAGCAATTTGATCGTCTTGTTAATAAGCAGCTTTCTAAAGATCGACACAGAAAGTTAATTTGCAAGAGATGTTTCAATTTTAAACGAGATGGGCTACACTCAAGAGAATGGTTACAAGAGCACAAAAGATTATGTAACAATAATTATGAAGCAAAGATTATTTTACCTTCGGAAAGCAGAGCATTTGTTACATTTGAAAAGGTTCATCATCAGTACCGTATTCCTCTAGTTGTGTATGCGGACTTTGAATCAACACTTGTTCCTGTTGAAGATGAAAATTGTGAAGCTAGAAAAAGTGTCAAGTATCAAATGCACAAACCAAACAGTTTTTGTTTAATGGTTAAATCAACATTATCAGAAGAACATTTAAACAGATATGGATTAACTTCAGAACCTCTAGTATATCGTGGTGAAAATGTAGAAAAAATATTTCTTGATCACTTATATTCAATAGCTGGAAATGCACAAAGATTATATACAAATATTGTACCAATGAAACCGATGGAGGAAGAAAAAGAAATTCAACATGAAAATGCAACTCGATGTTTCTTATGCAAAAATGATTTTACTATTGAGAATTATAAAGTTAAAGATCACGATCACCTCACAGGTTATTACAGGGGTGCTGCTTGTAATAAATGCAACTTAAGCTATCGTTTACCACTATTTATTCCTGTGGTTCTGCATAACCTCAGTGGGTACGATGCTCATTTTATAATACCTGAACTAGGAAGAGACGATGGTAAAATCGATGTGTTAGCTGAAACTTCAGAGAAGTTCATAAGTTTTTCCAAAGAAGTTGGAAACATGAAACTAAGATTCTTAGACTCCTACAGATTTATGCCGTCGAGTTTGTCCAAACTTTCAGAAAATTTAAGGAAACAAGATTTAATCGAAACAAAGAAGATTGTAAATAACGACAAACTGGATTTGGTACTTCGGAAAGGTGTGTTTCCATATGATTACATAGACAGTTTAGAAAGATTTAATGAAACATCACTTCCGGCTAAAGAAGAATTCAAAAGTAAACTTTATGACATGGACATATCTCAAGAGGACTATGATCATGCATGTAAAGTATGGAACGATTTAGGATTTAGAACATTGGGAGAATATTCAGATTTTTATGTTAAATTGGATGTAACTTTACTATGTGATATAATGGAAGAATTTAGAAATACATGTTTTGCAGCATATGGATTGGACCCTCTTCATTCGTACACTTCACCTGGATTAGCATGGCAAGCTATGTTGAAAGAAACAAATTGTAAAATACAACTTCTTACTGATATAGATATGGTTATGATGTTAGAGTCAGGAGTTCGAGGGGGATTGACGCAAAGCGTTACACGACATTTCAAGGCGAACAACAAGTATCTGCCCGATTATGATGCATCAAAACCAACAACATTCCTGGGTTATTTTGATGCAAATAACTTATACGGATGGGCAATGTCGAATCCCCTTCCATATGATAATTTTAAATGGATAGATCCAGAATCGATTGGAAACATAATGGATATACCGAAGCATGGTGAAACTGGTTACATTTTTGATGTTAATTTTGAATATCCTGAACATCTTCATGATCAACATTATGATTTACCACTTCTTCCTAAGACTGAAATTTCCCCTACTGGAAGATGGCCAAAATTAATGATGACTTTAACCGACAAGTCTCGATATGTTGGACACTACTGGATGATACAACAAGCTTTAGACTTAGGATTGAGAATTACAAAAATTAATCGAGTACTACAATTTTCTCAATCTTGTTGGTTAAAACCTTACATCGACAACAACACAAGAAGAAGAGCCACCGCTACATCAAGTTTTCAAAAAGATTTTTTCAAATTAATGAATAACGCAATATTTGGCAAAACTTTGGAAAACAAAAGGAAACATAAGGATATCAAATTGGTAACTGATCCAGTAAAATTACAGAAATTGGTGCAACAACCAAACTTTGGTTCATCTATAATTATTAATGAAAATCTAGTTGTTATTTCCATGAACAAGAAGTCAGTTACAATGGATCGTCCTTTGTATCTTGGAATGTCAATCTTGGATATTTCAAAAACACATATGTACGAGTTTCATTATAAGAAGATGGTTAACTATTATGGAAGAGAGAACATTGGTATTGCATATATGGACACGGATGCACTAATTTACTGGATTAAAACAAATGACATGTATGAAGATCTACGCACCTTTATATATAAAGATGATTTCGACTTTTCCGATTATCCTAAGGATCATCCAAATTACGACTATGACAGAAATAAGAAAGTATTGGGAAAATTTAAAGATGAAACAAATGGTGTGCCGATGATGGAAATTGTAGCATTAATGTCCAAACTATATTCATTTCAACTGTACATAAACGAGAGGAACGAACATCAAGTCACGAAGAAGGCCAAAGGAATAAAAACTTCTTTCCTGAAGAAGAACGTACAGTTTGAACATTATAAAAGATGTTTGTTTGAAAATGTTGAAACAACTGCAACGTTCAACACTATTAGAAGTTATAATCATCAACTTTTTAGTGTCAAACAAACAAAGTGGGCATTAAGCTACAAAGATGACAAGCGCCATATTTTAGAAGATAAAATTAATACTTTACCATTCGGCCACTACTCCCTGAACCCTATCGACCAGTAAACCTATTCTTCGTCCTCTACCTTCTTCCTTTTTCCTTTCCGTAAAGAAGAGGGGACATGGCAAGCCCAATGCCATGTTCCCTCTTTTTTACACTAATAGGAAATGGCCTTGACCTATATTCAAACTATATAAATGAGAATTAACTATTCTATGGGTCAGTATTTTTACAAGCGGTGTACAAGAAACATCTGAAGATGGAAAGTGTGAAGGACAAGATTGTAAATGAACTACATAAACCAGCAAGAAGAAGATTTCCAAGAAGAAGTACAATCATTAAAGGAATGAATGATCTTTATCAAGCTGATCTCATTGAAATGATACCGCACAGTAAAATAAATAAAGGATTTAAATATATTTTAACAATTATAGACTGTTTTACTAAAATAGCTGACGCTTTACCATTGAAGGATAAGACTGGTAAAAGTGTTACAAAAGCTATGGAAACCATAATACAAAGAAATAAATTTAAAATTAAACATCTACAGACCGATGATGGAAAAGAATATTTTAATAAAGACTTTAGAGCTTTGATGAAGAAATATCAAATAAATCATTATTCTACAAATTCTGAAGTTAAAGCTTCAATAATTGAAAGATTCAATAGAACATTGAAAGGTGCGATGTATAAACAATTTTCAAAACGAGGATCATATGTGTGGTATGACATATTACCACAACTTATAAAACAGTATAACAACAAATATCATCGTACCATTGGAATGAAACCTATCCAGGTAAACAGTGCTAATGCGAAAATTGTATTACAACGCATTAAAAATAATACAACACCTAAATTAGAAAAATTGCAACCAAAGAAGTTCAAGGTCAACGATAAAGTTCGTATAAGCAAATACAAAGGTGTATTTAGTAAAAGATATCTACCAAATTGGACTAATGAAGTATTTACAATTTATAAAGTGCAACCAACTATACCTGAAACCTATTTATTAAAGGATAACAAGGGTGAATTACTTCAAGGTGGATTCTACGGACACGAATTGTTGAAATCAACAGTTGGTGATGTATATCTTGTCGAGAAGATTTTACAAAGGAAAAAGGATATGGTTAAAGTCCGGTGGTTAGGGTTTGATAAAAGTGAAGACTCTTGGATTCCTTCAAAAGACTTAGTATAGTTGTTTAATAGCTCATTGTGTGTTTAACCTTTATACAAGATGGAGATTGTACAACAAAAAGATCGATTTAATATCAATAACATTGATGAATTGACAGTTGACAATGATAAGTTAAATCATGGAAAACATGGTGAATTACTACCAAATACGATAAGATGTCTAATAACTGGTCCTTCAAATTGTGGAAAAACTAATGTTGTTTTTAACCTTATAACTAATCCTAAAGGATTGCGTTTTAATAATATATACATTTTTTCAAAATCATTGCAACAACCAAAATATCAATTATTGGATAAAGTACTTGCAAGTGTACCTGAAGTGAATTTTTACAAGTTTAATGCCAGTGAAACAATTATGCAACCGAATGAAGCAAAACCATTTTCTATTTTTATATTTGATGATGTTTCTTGTGAAAATCATGACACAATAAGGAATTATTTTGCTATGGGAAGACATCATAATATTGATAGCATTTATATTGGTCAAACATACAGTAAAATTCCAAAACAACTTATAAGAGACAATGCAAATATGTTGATCATCTTCAAGCAAGATGAAACAAATTTAAAGCATATATATAATGATCATGTAAATGCGGATATGCCATTTGAAAAATTTAAAGAGATGTGTGGCAAAGCATGGAATGAGAAATATAGCTTTCTCGTTATTATGAAGGAAGAAGATATTAAAAATGGTAGATATCGTATAGGGTTGGATAAATTTGTATTTATGCGTTGAACTACCGATGCTACATCTAGTTACACGTTGAACTTCACAGTGTAAACATGGTGAATCAAGAAAAACTATTGAAAGAAATAAAATCACTCAGTGATTCTATTAGGATGAAGAATCGTGCATTGAGGATGGGTTTAAGTGAAAGAGAAGAATTTCTAGAGACTACATTTAAACCTATTATGGAACCTTTAAAACAGATATCAGAAACTATTGGTAAACCTCATTATGAAGGAGATGTTTTACTACCAGTTTCTAAACAAGAAGTACAAGCATTAAAAAAAGAAGAAGATGATGATTCATATACAAGTGCTAGTGAGCAAGAAGAAACAAAAGAAGAAGAAGAACCAATTGTTGAAAAGGAAGAAGAACAGCCAATACCAGAAGCAGAACAATCTATTCCAAATTTAACTCAATTGAGTAGCGATATATTACAACATGGACCTCTTGGAAGAAAATATATAATGAAAATGCTACATGACATGAAATCAAACCCGAATTTGAGTAGATCACACGTATACGGAGCAAGAATTGATGGGAATGAATTGAAGATTGGCGATTCAAAGCTTGAAATAACACAAGACGATTACATCATTATTGGTGAGCATAGATATAAAGGAACAAAAGGATTATATGAATTAATTTTTAAAAACATACCACTAAGATATTCATCCAAAGATTTAAGTGTTTTTAAGGAGATTCTACAAAATACTAACGCTCATAAAAGAAACTACTCAAAGGATGCAATGATTAATCGTTCACGTGCAACAAAATATAACATCGTTATAAAAAAGTTGTTTCCTCCACGAAAATTGCCAACATTACGTACTGCACCAGCGGTGAGACAACCACTGAAAAGAAAATCTTTATCACTTATGGATTTATCACTTCTTGAACAACATGGTAAAAAGAGTAAAGGAGATACTTCAACATCTGGCAAAGGATTGATGAAAAATCTATACAATACGAATGTGATTTACTACAACGACATCAATAAATTGGTTGATAGAATGAGACTATTGCATGAAGCCATGGAAGCCGGTCATACAGGTTTAAATAATGAATG
This sequence comes from Neoaliturus tenellus, assembly GCA_030545055.2. Taxonomy (NCBI): domain Eukaryota; kingdom Metazoa; phylum Arthropoda; class Insecta; order Hemiptera; family Cicadellidae; genus Neoaliturus; species Neoaliturus tenellus. The sequence continues at coordinate 48,858,977 of CM061534.1, read as the reverse complement.
GGTAGCTCTGATTGACGAACTCAGGAATCGCGGCATAATCGTATAATTGTCCGCGGATATATAAGAGTTGCAGGCGTATAATGTGTCAGTTCTAACATGAGCGTCGACAAGTTCGGACGATACTCCGCGTTAGGAGTGCAAGTTGGAGAAAACAGAAAAAGAAGTGGATTACCGCAAACACCCGAAGGTGACTATAACATAAATAATAAACGTTTAAAGTTTGTTAAGGATCCAGAAGAAGATGGAGATGCAACAAATTTAAAAACAGTAAAGGAGGAAACATCTACAAGTTTAAAACTCGACAACAACCAACTGTATGATGCAAAATCTCACAGGGTTATTAATGTTGCAAAACCAGTCAACAATGGAGATGTTGTTAATAAAGGTTATTTTCTATCTGCGATGGAATACGCTTTACTGTTGGAAAAGACTAAAAGTGGAAAAAAGTACAATGTTTTAAATTATAAAATAACTAATGTTGCAGATCCAACCGAGGATACAGATACAATCAATAAGCGTTATTTGCATTCTGTAATACCAGAAAAGAAAAAAGATGGATTTTCCTTCTATAAATATACTATAAACGATATTGGATATCCTAAAGAAGAAAGTGATGGTGTTAATATTAAATACATTAAAGATAATTGTATTTTATATAATGGTGCTGTTATTGATTGTCATGGAAAAGTGTTGTCCAATCTGAAAGATGGTTCAACTCCATCGGATGCTGCTACTGTGAGACAAATGAATGAAAGCTTGAAGAAAGGAACATCCGCTTTTGTTAAACAAAATCAGGTGGTGTCAAAGAAAGGTGATGAGTTTGTGCAAGGAAGTGAAAAGTTTACCTTACTACAACTACAAAATAACAAGTGGGATGGAAAAAATAAAAGATTGTCAAATATAAGTTTAGGCACGGAAGAACATGATGCTGTTATTTTAACACAAGTGCCACAACTATCAGCTACTGGTGTTAACTTTATATGTGGAGGCAGACGATTAACCGAAGTTAAATCTGGTAAAGATGATCAGGATTGTGTTGTTGTAAAACAAACTATAGTTAGAGATAAAATAAATAATGTATATGATGGAAAAAATAAAAGAATATCTAACATATCAGCAGGAATAGCTCCGAATGATGTTGCTACTATTAATCAAGTTATAGCAACCTCTAATAACGATCCATCTGTGTATACATGTAATGGTAAACGTATCACAAATCTTGATAATCCTACACGTAACAAAGATGCTACTAATGTAGAGTATGTAATGAATCTTGTAGGTAATGTAGTTATTGATATGCATAATCATTTGATTAATGCATCGATGAAACACAATAAAATCGAAGATTCTCAGAGAAACCAATGGATTAAAGATGAAATCATTGATAGATACTAGTAAAACTTATGAATATTTAAGTATGGAATACACAAAAAAAAGGATTCATTATCATAAAGTATTTCATAGAGTGAAGACGTTGGTTACATAAAACAGCATAATGAAGACCGTATCGCTCAGTCGTCGTCAAGACAGCGGCAAGAGAGGACGTGGTTTAACATCAGCTGCATTATCCCTGCTCAGACGGATTCCAATTGGTGCTGTTGTGAATCGAGCGATAGACACTTTACCATACGAATTACATCTGCCCGGAGGTTATCAATATTGTGGACCTGGAACTAAGTTGGCAAAACGTTTAGCAAGAGGAGATCCTGGAATTAATAAATTAGATCAAGCTTGCAAAGAACACGATATAGCATATTCAAAGTATAAAGATTCAACAAATAGATCAATAGCAGATAAAATTCTAGCGGAAAAAGCTTGGCAAAGAGTAAAATCAAGTGACGCAAATATTGCAGAAAAAGCAGCAGCTTGGGCAGTAACTACAGCCATGAAGACAAAAGCAAAGTTAGGTGGTGGAAGACGTCGCAGAGGAAAACCTGCAAAGAGAGGCGCTCCCAAAAGAGGTGGAAACATTAAAAAAGGACGTCGTAGAACTCATAAGGCAAGTGTAAAGAAGACTTCTGTTTGGCAAATGGTAAAAAACGGAGCAGGTTTATACCTAAGACCATACCGTGTGTACTAAATAAGAAGAATCAATTGATAATTCCAAATAAAGCCTTAACAAATCATCAGTTAAATGATTATGTAAATTGTTTGAAAATACCATTCTTTCGAGGAGTTTTTATGAAAGATGCATTACCAACTAAAATATGGAAAAATGAAACTGGAATAGTAAATTTGGATTCCACCTATGGTCCAGGCACTCATTGGGTATGCTATAAAAAACTCGGACAAACCATTTACTACTTTGACAGTTTTGGCAATCTACCACCGCCAAAAGAACTGCAACATTATTTTCGAAACTCCAAAAACATTTTTTACAATTACAAAAGAGAACAACCTAACAATACTGAAATATGTGGGCATTTATGTTTGGAGTTTCTAGCGAAGAGTGTCAGTCAGCTTTAAGATGTCATCGTATACAGTGTCACTGAGTGGAAATTCATCCACATTGAAAAGTACGCTGTTCCCAGCATTGCGTCTATCCAAGGAAAGATTATGGGAAGCGGCATTACTTGATTTGACTACCTACAATTCAATTCCTAATGTTACAGAAGGAAAAAACAATTTACTACATTATTATGAAACTAAGGATGCTGCAGGAAAATACTCAGAATTGAAAATAATTACATTTCCTACTGGAGCTTATGAAATTGATGATATAAACCAATTATTACAGAAACAACTCGGAGAAGACAATATCACCGTTAAAGGAAACAATAATACTTTAAAAGCAGAAATAACTTCAAAATATTATATTGATGTCAGCTTGGAACAGTCGATTGGCAGTTTACTTGGATTTACAGATACAAAAAAAAAATCTTAACTCCTGGAACTACTCATTCAGGTGATTCAACTGTAACAATATTGAAAGTAAATAGTATTGATGTCACGTGCAACATTATACACGGATCGTATAGAGATGGAGTTAATCAACATATTTTACATACATTTTATCCAACAGTGGCTCCCGGTTTTAAAATTGTTGAGAAGCCACAAAACTTGATATACCTACCGTTAAACACCAGTTTCATTTCAGACATCGTACTGAACATATTGGATCAAGACGGTCATAGTGTTGACTTTAGAGGAGAAACAATTACTATACGGATACACATCAGAGCAGCAACATAAAAGTCAACATGGGATTATCATTTAAACCGCAACGGAAGAGTCGGGAGCTCAGTAGCTCCTCGACATTGGAAGAGTTAACATCGGAAAACATTCGTTTTCTACAGAAGATTGGATTGAAACTTAACAGCGATGGATATCCTGGATATATCTCAAGGACCAACATTCGACGAAACACTATGGGAGAAGGAATATCACACGCACAACCCTTACACTTCATCAAAATTAAACAATAACGATGAAATAAGGATCCCCATTCAACAACAAGATATTTACACTTTACCGTGTGAAAGTTACTTGTACATTGAAGGACGGGTATTAAAATTGGATGGAAAAACTGCTTCAACAGTTCCTTTTATAAATAACCCGATGGCATATCTTTTTGATGAAATAAGATATGAAATATCAGGGGTGACGGTTGATTCAACAAAAAAGGTTGGTTTAACAACGACATTGAAAGGATTAACATCATTAACACCGCATGAGAAGAATTCAATAGTCACCGCCGGATGGGTTGCCCCCGATAAAGACACTATAACACCAGCTTCCAACGGTCACTTTGATTTTCATGTACCTTTACGATTGCTTTTGGGATTCGCTGAAGATTACAAACGGGTAATAATAAATGTCAAACAAGAATTAGTATTACTCAGATCTTCAACTAATAAGGACTTGATACTTGCAGACCCTGCAACTACGGAAGATAAACTGGAATGGCAACTACAGTTGGATAAAGTTGTTTGGAGAGTACCTCATGTAAGATTGGCTGATGAACATAGAATCCTATTATTGAGAAAGTTGAAATCTGACCGTGATATTGTGATGCCATTCCGAAGTTGGGAATTTCATGAATACCCTACACTACCTCAGACAGAACGACAAACATGGACCGTCAAGACATCAACTTACTTGGAACGAGCAAGGTACATAATACTCGGTTTTCAAACTAAGCGAAAAGATGTTATTACTGCAAATGCTGGTCAATTTGATCATTGTAAAATAAAGAATTGTAAAGTTTTCCTAAACTCTCAATTCTTTCCCTATGACAATTTGAATGTCATGTTCAGCAAAAAACGTTTTTCTATTTTATACGATATGTATGCAAGATTTCAATCGTCATATTATGGAAAGACTAATACACCACTATTATCACCTGACCAGTATTATTCCAAGGCTCCAATAATTGTAATCGATTGTTCAAAACAAAATGAATCGGTAAAATCATCAAGTGTAGATATAAAAATTGAAATGGAATTTGAAGAACCAGTAGCGGATGGAACTTCGGCATACTGTCTAATTCTACATGATAAAATAGTTACTTACACACCGCTGACCGGAATTGTGAAGAATGTACTTTAAGAACAATTGTACAACAACTGCAAATTTTTGAGGTTAGAATTATCTGCTTTAATTTTTGAGGTTAGAATTTCATTTGTGAAAGACAAGTTCAAAACAAACAATTATGTAATTGTATAAATTTCAAGGATTTACGAAAAATATAAAAGCGAGAAAATAATTAGTAGAAACTTCATTCTATCTTCAACCGTCGTATGGGAAACATCATTCGCAAGATGAATTCTACTAACGGAGAAGAAAATACACCTCTAATGGATGATAATAGTTCAGATATAGAAAAACAAGTTGAACGAGAAATGGACGAGTTCCTAAAATTCAACAAACATAAGAAGAGAGAAGAAGAAAAAGCTGAAAAAGAAGTAAAAAGGAAGAAGGTTGAAGTTAACATTACAACCAATATTTTAACAGAAGTATTTCTTCGGATTATCTACCCAATTTCTTCATGCATGACAAAAAGTATATCAGTTGGAATTTTAAAATCAATGGATTATTCACCAATTGTTATTTTAAATCATGGAAACAAAATGGTTACTTTCAGTGAAATTACTTGGGAATCTCTCATGAAACATTTACATCTTTTGGAGTGCTATTTAAGTAACAACACATTTGGAAGAAGAACAAGATTAAGTTTATTGGAATCAAATATTGAAGTTGATATAGTAAAACATCGTGGAGGACAAATTGTTCGCTTCAGAGATTTAACTACACATAATGTTAAATTATATTTCACTAAAGAAGAATTTTATACTTTAAGTTGTACTACCGGTCCCGTCACCAGATATTTGAAACAACTAATATTTTCAAGTGCAATAATTAAAGACTATCTAATTGATACATTGGACAAAAAACCTTTTGTTCCAATTTTATACGGTCCCGTGGATACTTCAATCTTTAATAGAATACCTCAAGAAGTTGAAATGTGGAGACAATTAAACAACTATCACACCAATTTTAATATTGATGAAGTGGCACAAGAAGTGAAAGAAGAAGAACAATCCTGTCTGTTATAAACATCGGCTCATTCAATTTTTAAGTCAGTTGTTAGTAAGACTTCATCATGAATAAACGGGTTTCGTTTTCTAATGCGCCACATATAATGGAAGTTAAAAGAGGTATAATTGAATTTCAAGCTTTCCGAGGAAATGATGGTAATTTTATTATTAAAGAATTAGTAATCTTGGACATGAACACATCAGTAGTTTATCATTATTTGTTCAAACCTCCAGTACCATTTAATAGACTAACAACTAAAGCGAAAGTTACAAACAAATGGTTGAACAAACATTTTCACAACTTAAGATGGGATGAAGGTTTCATTAATTATAATATGATGCCGCACATTATGAATCATTATTGCAAAGAGTTTAAAATTATCTACACAAGGGGATTGGAAAAAGCAAATTGGATACAATCATTTACAAGCAACGAAGTGATTAATGCAATAATTGATAAAGATTTCCAATGCTACTTCAACGAACTTTGTATTTCATCAAAAAGTTTTAAACATCGAAGGTCGCAGTGCGCTTTAAAGAATGCCTACCGCTTGAATAATTTCCTTCAACAAACTGGTGGGGGTAGTGTCAGTGGTGGGGGTAGTGTCGATTATAAAAGTGAGAGCGCTACCATGACACAGCATGAGTATTACTCAAACCTCCGAAGAGACAACATCTCCGACGGACATTCTTATTAACAAGAAGATTAACAACAACATCAATATGGCATCACAGAACTTACTTCAAAGTTTAGTTGATCAGTTCAACGCTCATTCTAAATCATCAATTCTACCTACGAAGAAATGTTCTGAACTAAAAGAAGAAAAACACTACATCATTCATACTATTAAGAAAATGGAAACTTCAGTAGGTGATGCTATAAATTGCACTTTGAGCGAGGCACCTTATACAATTGGTGATGAAGCAAAATTTCAGATCTTCTTACCAAAGCGCTTCATACAACTACTTCAAAATGAAGATCTTCGTATAATTCAACCCGGCGCACTCTATTTGGTATCACATGGACCCAGTGGAAACAACTCTACTGAACTTACAATTCATGTAACACCTACTACTGATTAATTTGTACATAACATTGTAAATATTTCTTTGTATTTGTTTTTTCAATAAATATGATATAAAACAAAACAAAAAATAAAAATAAAAAAAGCAACATATTGTAATGTCTTTGTACATTACAATATGTTGCTTTTTTTAAAAATTCCACAGGATGACCTTGACCCAATTTTGTATAATTATAAAAGGGGAAATGTACTTGCAAAATTCATCAGTCTACTGCTACCTTTCATACCGTACACATCTCGCTCTTAATCCCTGAATATAAAACTGCAACATGTCCCTAAAGGTTAAGTGTGCATCTTATGATACCAACACCATAACTACTTTTGAACAACTTGAAGATTTAACTAACGAAATGCGAGTTTTACTTACCGGTGGTTATCACTTAACTGTTGATGTTAGTGCTACTAATACAAGGATGTTCACTAAAACAAAATATTGCGATGATGAAATATTTATTTCTACACAACCTACAACTTCTTCATCGCCAACTGGTCAACATAACATCAAGTTCCAAAAGTATTACCAATGTTGAATAACTTTTGACAGACAAAGCTACAACTAAAGAATCACATGATCAATGTGAGTTAATAAAAAGGATGTGATACTTGTATAAATAATCATTCGCTTCTTAGCTCTCACCACGACAAGACCTATTTAAGAAAATGTTGTACAGAATGATGATTCAACTTGATGGAAAAATCTATGGAAAAGACTACAACACCATTGAACAAATGACCCAAGATTTAGATGTATTAACTAAAGAAGGATATCAAGCTAAATTAATTTTAAAATTTCCTGAAGTACATCCATTATCAACAGAAGAACTTGTTGCTATGGCTAAGGCGGAGAGAGAGAAAAAGTCTGAAGAAAACAAAGAGAAACAAACTTCCTAAATTTTAATAATCCTTACACTTGTAAGGTATAATTTTTTAAAACTCCATTTGGATGACCTTGAAATTACCCCTACCACTTTTCACAGTACATAAAACTCACTATTGAACACTATACACTCTTATTCTTTCACTGGACTCCGCAGCGTCAACATGGAAGAGCAAAAATACAAGTACAAACCTCGTTACTGTTGTGAACAACAGTGTACAGATTTAGGACCAATGATGGTGGATGGGTTAGCTTGTACTAAATGTGAATTCTTCGGATCTTGTTATTGCAAATGCAAAACAAAACAACTACCACCACCGGAATTGCGAACTTTCAAATTTTACAAATCAAGATATTTTCATACATGTTGTCCTCAAAGATGTTTCAAATTTCACCCTCTAGATCTTGCTCATTGTCAACGCACCAATTCTCATCAAGATGATTTTTGTACACATATGATAAAAAGATGTAAATACAGATCAGATTGGTATTCCGATCCTGTAGAACCATCAAATGTGTAATTTCAGTTTTACACTCTTTTTTAAAACTTCATTTGGATGACCTTGAGATTTCCCCCCACCACTAGTTCTAATTTTTATATAATATTAAATCATTCCACTTCCAACACTCTAACTAACAACATGGAAAACAAATTTATCAAATTTGAACATATAATAACTGACAGGGAGGAGATGGAAGAATTGTTTCAAAACTTACTTTCTGTCATTGACGAATATCCTATAAGATGGTTCAGAATTGTAGTTCAATATTTAAATCCTGGTGAATTGTTTTCTTCATCGAGTGAAGAAGATGAAACAACTACTTCGGTTCAAATAATTGAATTAAAAGATGGAGAAGAAGAACTAAATGTTTTATTCAATCATAAGCTCAAGGTTCCCTATATAAAAGCCCCCTCCCTAGACAGCCCCCCTCCCTAGACGCCTGCTCAAGGTCACCATTATATAAGCCCCCTCCCTATGCGCCGATCCTCATTCCATCACCGACTCTCCAATAATGAACAACTCTCCATTGGCCCGAATGAATTCTAGTTTTGAAATAAACTCTAGGGAAGAGTTACAAGACATTTTTAATATTTTACAAGAACTTGTAGATAATTTTACAACCATCAAAATGAATTTGGAAATAACATACGATTGTCCTATTTGTGATAAGATTGAAAGTTCGGACGAAGACAGTTTACTAAATCTAACTCCTGCACCATCTGACACTACTGATGGTAATAATGAACAGCAAAATATTTCCCCCACCACTTCTTTGTAATTCTTCGTTCCCCCCACCACTTCTTTATTTAACTAACATTTCTCGCTTTCACTTCTCATTCCCTCTTCAACTTTTGAACTATCAACATCACTTGTTTTAAAATTTCAAACACTACAAAATCATGATGGATATGATGGATGAAGTTCCCTTCATAACTAGAATGGAAGAGGATAAATTGAAATTGGAAATTAAACGATTGGAAATGGAACGAGAAAACCAACTCGAAATGTTACGTTTGTTCAAGCTTTTCAAATACATCATCTGGGGACTCTGCGTTTACCTTCTCATCGTCGTTGGTGTTTGCATTTACAACTCTGTAGTTCATCACAAAAGTTCAACTTGTTTAAACTCTGCTGTTGCACATTAATTCTATGTTCACTAATAAAATTAAAAAGTTACTTCAACCTATCCTACTATCACCAACTAGTTCAACTTAGAACTATTTCTGGTGGTAGTTGGGTAGGCTTTTTTAAAACTTACTCTGGATGACCTTGACATACTTTCCAGGCCCCCAGTTATAACTGTTGAATTTCAGTTTTGATCTTACTCTTAATTTTTGTTCAACTTTTAGAGTTTAGTTAACACAGTTGAATTTTACTTTTCAACTAACTCTTCATTCATGCCCAATTCTACTTCAAATTCAGGGCATATGCTCTCGCCATCTGCACCCTGCAGCTGCCCTGGCAACTGACACCATCTGACCCCTGCAGCTGCCCTGGCAGCTGACGTCACTTCCGGTTTAGAAGTGGCTTTTTCCCACTACTTATGTTATTTGAGATTTCAATGGTGGATAGCGCCTTTACTTTCAGTCCGATTCTCATCAATTTTTGGCGGAAACAACTACAGACCAAGCCCTATCCAGCGACACGAAAAAATTGAAAATCGGTTGAAAATTGTTGGAGGAGTTCTCAAGACAAAAAATCCTTAGTGTATTAAATAAATATAGATATAAATAATTAAATTTTAGATATAAACAATAAATTTTAAATAAACAATTATTATGGGATTTCGAAGGTGTTAACTATAAGCAGTGTAAAATTTGAGATTGTTTATACAGTACGAGTACAGAATGTTACGCAATTCTATATCCCATCTTGTCGACAGGCATGAAGCAGATCGAGGCGATCCCGGACGCCAAGCGGCTGTACGACGACCTCCTGAGCAACTACAACCGACTGATCCGCCCCGTCATCAACAACACCGAGTCCGTCACCGTCTGGCTGGGGCTCAAGTTGACGCAGCTGATCGAAATGGTCCGTAATTAATTAGGGCATGATCCAATTCCCAATCCCAATCGATACTAGGATAGGGTTACCATACTTCCTCTTTTCCCCTCACATGTCCTCTTTTAGAGCTTAAAAACGTCCGGTCGGGGTTTTTTTTGGAATCAGTCCATCTGTCCGGTTTTGTGGATGCTGAAAACGGAATATCTGTATATTGAAATTGTCCCATTACAATAATATCGGTACTGGGTTGAACATTTTAAACAGCTTTATGTTAATGTACAGTTATAAATACATGTAGTTGTGGGTGATTACTAGATTACTGTACTGATTCTGTAACCACAATATTGGATTATTCTGGTACTAATTATATCAAATTCAAACTAAATTGCTCGATTTCGAGCAACTGATACTGTGGTGATTTATTATTATCACATGTAGAAGAGGACCTTTGTTTTTCTTTTCAGTTTTATGTTAGCGAATTTTTATCACCACTAAGAAAAGGTATTAAGGGTTGTTTTAAGCCAATTTTTTTTATTTCGATAGTAAAATAAAACTTTTTTAATTGTCTATTTTTTTGTCACAGTCTTTGCAATTTTTTGGGGTTAACTGGCTGGACCGTGCAGAGTGAAGGTTTTGTAAAATAAGCTTAACATTCTAAGTTATTTAAAGATTTCTAATACAAAACTAGTTATTTGTATTAATTTAAATTTTCTTAGATTAGAAAGGTGCCTTTTATTTAAGTTTTCAAATTAAAGATAAAAAATGCTTAAGTGCACGATATTTTCCGCTCTCCCCCTACTCAAAACATAACAAAACCTGCAATCTTATTGACCTGTTGTAATGTATAGATATCATCTCTGATGTAACAAACTAAAAGTGCATCGAATGGCACGAAAAAGGGGTTGCCATCTTTTAGGTCAGAAAATCTGTATATGCCAACCCACTTACGAAAACAAAAACTGACAAATCCGAGCTGATTTACACCTACGTGGGAGATTGGCAGAACTGCTGATTGGAGGCAAAGCAAAGCCGCTGATATTATTTTCCAAGCACACAACTTAAGATAGAACAAATTCCAGTTATTTATGTAGTTTGACATAAAGCCAGCAATTTTATTTTTTTAATTCTTGTGTTTAGGATCTTGGATCATAACCAAGGCTTCTCTTCTCGTTGAGTAAAAAACATTGTAGGCGCTTCTTAGGAAAGTTTTTAAGACGAATGTTCTTTAGTATGACGATTACATTTTATCACTGGTATAAAATTAGTCCAACTTTGTGTATGTATCTTTAATTTAATGAACCAGCATACAGTTGCATATTGTATTAAAAATTGTTTGTTTCAGAATTTGAAGAACCAAGTTCTCACTACAAATGTTTGGGTGGAACAGGTATGATAAAATTGTTTAGGTATACTTTTAAACAAATAAATATTATATCCTAAAATTATCTTTAGATAAAACCAATGCATTTTCTATATTCAGTATATCTTATGTTGTTTAGCTGCATATATTTCAGACTTAACAAGTTAAAATATAGAATTCGTTCACTGCAAAAAAATTAAGCTAATAAATATAATTGCATGAACTAACTAACTTCGCTAGGCTACTGTATAGGCTCTATTATAGTAATAACATAACAGTAATTAACTTTCTTCAAAAGGTTTTTGGCCATTGGCTAAACTGCCGAGGATCATCAGTAACATAACTATTCAATACACCGACTTGACTAATTAGGAGAAAATGCGAAGAAGATGCTTATGCAAAATAAATTCAATGTAAATAAGTCATACCAGCCTTTATTGGAATTAAGTCAATCTATATTAAGTTAGAAATATAACCTTTTTAAATGTAGGTACACTGAAGAAATGAATTTACAAATTTTTTAACAAAAAATGTAAACAAGAAAGAGCTAAAATAGCGTAAAAATATTACAATACCTTCATATTGTTCAGTGATTAATTGGGCGTAGGCTAAGGGTAACTGTTCACCCTAACTGTTCATTCTTATAGCGGCCTCATAAATCACAGTGAATGAGGGGGCAGTTCACCGTTATATTAGTTGGTTACCGCCCCTAGCATTGAATCAGTAAGAAGACTAACATGCCGATTTTGTCTCAGTTACTATCTACCACTGTCAGTGAGTTCCACCTTGCGGCTGCCCCAATGAAAAGTAAAATCAACATTTAACTTTTTCATCTGCAAGTTTTGTAAACGCTACATTACATAAAACTAATTGTTTTATTTGCGTTGTGGTTGTTCGTTTTAGCCGTTACTGCATTAACCAATTTCAAAGTTCATACGGATAATAGAGAGCCTTTACATACGGTAAATCTTACGGTAAACGCTAAACGCTATTTTTTAATTGGCAAATTTACGTATATTACGTTAAACCGGATAGTTGAACTGTATGAAAGATGTCTAATGGTTACTTTTGATTACTTTTCAACGAGCTTTTGTACCGGGGCACCGAAACTGCGATCCTAGTTTTAATCTTCAAAAGGGTTCGCTAATCCCACAACCGAAACTGCGATCCTGGCACAGCGGCCCATCAGCAGGTAGCGGAGGGTCCAGCGGGGATTCCAGCGTCCGGTGTAGGCTAATGGCTCTAGAATGTTTCGCCGTCCGACGTACTGGGACTTTAGAGTTGTACTAAACTCGCGCATACCACAACCCTTAAGAGTCATCTTCACCAATGGGCCAGTAGCCCATTGTTGCGCAGTCGGCAATGTTAACTAATGCAATGTTAATTAATGGTAGTTAATAGTAGTGTGAAATTGTTGGTGCTGGGCCAGTTCAAGGTCACCTGAGGGATGACGTCATCAAGGTCAATGACCTCACCGATGACGTCATCGATGACGTCATCGATTGCGTCATCGATGACGTCATCACCAATGACGTCATTTCGATGACGTCACACCCATGACGTCACAGAAATGACGTGCTGATGACGTCATCACCCCTTACGTCATCAAAATGACGTCACCGACGCCACTAAGGTCAAGGTCACGCCGAAACCTAAAATTTTTTGGCACTTTTGCCGTTTCTCGCACTACGCTCCGAGTTTCAGTCCGAGTCCCCGTGACCTTGACCACTTGGAGCGAATTTTGGACGAGAAACGGCAAAAGTGCCAAGTTAAACTCGAGTTTCTGACATGACTCAGCCTAAATGGGCAATCGGTTATCCCTCAGGTGACCTTGAACCAGCACAACACCAACAATTTCATATTACTGTGACCTTAAAACCTAACAACGGAGCGTCGACACCGATGCGCACCCCACGACAGCCACCGAGTGACTGACTGTCAGGCTCCGTGTACTCTAGGTATATGGGGAAGTGGAGGGGGAAATCTCAAGGTCACCCAAATGGAGTTTTAAAAAAAGGTGAAGAGTAGAAAGACTACTCTTGTGCTTCCTGGGCGACTTCATCAATTTCTAACGGATCTGTAAACCAATCCGATCTGTAGCGGCAGGAGTCCAGAAAACAGGTGCACCACCCATCAGGTTGTCCGTAGCACTTCCGACAATTGGTAAGATTGGAGAAGTGAAACTTAATACACCGCTGCGGACAACAAGTATAAAAGTAGTTGGATTTGTAGATTTTGAAAGTTTGTAGTACCGGTGGTGGCAGCTGTTGGTTCTTGCATCTACACCTGCAACATCCGAAGCATTCACATTGCCGGCAGGCCAGCCCATCCACTTGCCACTTTGGTAAGAGGAAACACTTATCCTCACAGCAATAGGTTGTCCCCGTCTCTTCCTCCCAACGCTTCTTTGCACAATATGTGACGCCTTGTATCTCCAAACACCTATGCTCGCAACATGAGATGCGCTTACTTTCCATAGTTGATGTTGCTTTGACGAGGGAGCACGATGAAGTGATGCTGTGGTCAGTGGGAATGGGGTTTATATAAACTAAGGTGAGTGGAGGGGGAAAGGTCAAGGTCATCCAAATGGAGTTTTAAAAAAGAAAAGAGTAGAAAGACTACTCTTGTGTATCTATAGCGATTTCATTGATAGTGAGTGCTTCTGTATGCCAAGTTGATCTGTACTGACAGGCTCCTAAATAATGTTTGCAAAAACCTGCAAAATGATTGTTGCACAATTTGCAGCCAGTTAGCTGTTTTAGTGTGAATTCAATGCAACGTTCAGGGCAACAAGTGTACTTATGCCCTCTCATCTGGTACACATGGAATGTCTTCAACTCTGGTTTCGGCTTCTTCCAAGACTTGCACTTACACATGCATTGACCAAAAGCTTCACATTTTCTACACGCCAGGCCATCCGCAACATCAATGTCATTTGGCCATGAAAAACATTTCTGTTCGCAACAGTAGTTGAGTTGACTCTCCATGTTGCTGTGGTGAAGGTGCGCGATGAAATGATGCTGCAGTCATTGAGAGTGCACCTTAAATAAACTCAGTGGAGGGGGAAAGGTCAAGGCCATCCAAACGGAGTTTTAAAAAAGATAACTAGTCGTCCTCCTCCTCGTCCGTTGTACTTGGAGAGCTGTCAGACGAAGAGCCCCGTGCAGGTGCTCCCCAGATGAAAAACAAATCAATTTTAAAACGAAGACCAGGATCTTGCATCATCAATTCCTTTAATTTGTCACATACTAAGTCGACCTTGTGTAAGGTGTCAACAACAAGCTTCCAATTTGTTGGCTCAATATAACTTGTAGTAGAGTCTGCCTCGCTGATAACCACATCCTCCGGCCGTATTGGAGTGTAAAGATGTGTAAAGTTCTTCGGCTGTAGCTGAGGCTCAGGCTGGCTGGAAGTGGAAGGTTGAGTGTGGACCCCTGTCGCATCGAAATCCATAGTCATTCTACATTCAATGTTGGGGTTTTCGTTTAATACATACACAAATTTCTCATGCAACATATCCACTTCTGCCGGGTCTTGCAGATGAACATTCCAGGAAAATGGCCATTCTTCATCCGTAGTGGAGTCAACTCGAGAAAGAGTACTGTCCGCCATGATAGTTAAGCAAGGAATGATGTGAGCTACAGACTGTGGTAACAGTATTGAAAAGTAGAGGGGGTAAACCAAAAGTATGTGGAGGGGGTATTTTCAAGGTCATTTAATTTGGGTTTTAAAAAAAGGAAATAGTGGAGGGGGAATTCTCAAGGTCATCCAATTTGGGTTTTAAAAAAAGGAATGAAGGTTACTCCTCTTCAGCCTCGTTGTCCCCCACATCCTCATTAGCCTCATCTTCATCGACGTCAGACTCGCCGTAAGGGTAGATCGGGGACATGGGCGAATATTGTGGAGATTGTTGACCGTTGTTATCGTCCCCTTGCATTCTAACTTGGGACCAATCATAATTTAAATTCATTTGTATTATGATCCCAGGGTTGTCCCGCAGTATTTCCTTCATCCGTTCGCAAATCGTTTCCAAATAGTGTACACTATCGATCGACAGTGTCCAACCCGTACTTGTACCAACATCAGTAGTGGAGTCAGCTTGGCTGATGGTGTTGTTGTCTGCCATGGTTGCTTGTCGGACAAGGAATGACGGTTGATGTGATGCTCATGCAGGAACATGGTGAAGTGGTGGGGGGTGTGGTGGAGTAGTGGGGGAATTTTCAAGGTCATCCAAACGGAGTTTTAAAAAAAGGAAAACCTACAAAGTAACATTGAAACTTTCCAATTGATGGTGGCGAGCGTTTTCTTCTGCAACCTTGCCGACACATGTGACTATGCCATACAGTATGAAAAGTACAACCATAATAAGGCCGAACAATAAAAGATAGCCGTTGACTATCATGATATTTTCTGAGTGTATCTGCTTTCTTCGTATCGCCCTCTCCTGCATCCTCTTCTCCAACTCGTGGACGAAGTCACAGCAAACGTGAGGACATGTTTTATCCGTTGGTAGGTTTGCCATTGTTGATGTTGTCGGTTTGGCTGTTGAAGATGGAATGAGGTTTCCAATTGTGATGTGCCATGTACATTAATAGTCAGGTGGTGGGGGTAGTAAAGCAGTGGAGGGGGAAGTTTCAAGGTCATTCAAACCGTGTTTTAAAAAAACCTATCTTGTTACTGAGCTCATATGTCAGTAACAAGATAGGTGCTTTTGCTCATTTACTTCTTTAATATAATGAAAAAATAAACATATTCTACAATGGTTAGAACAAGAAATACAACTGCTAGTCAGCTGAAGTAATCTAAGTTGTCCGGCTCGGTCTTCATGGACGTCGGTGAGGAAGCTGTCGAGGAGTGTCCAGGCTCTTCCTTGGACTGCCGGGTGTTCCGTATATTGCAAGCGTAAACTTGCACGTTTATACGGTAGCCTCGTGCCACCATCAGCTGCAACTCCTTGTACAAGTCGTTTAGCTCCTGCTGAGTCTTGATGCTCACCTCCTCGTAACTTGCGCAACTGACGTTCAGAGACATCCTGATGTTGCTAGGTTGGCTGCTGGAGTAGAAATGAAGCCGAGGCACAGCGTTTGGAGGTACATGAAAAAGTGGTGGGGGTAATGGTGGTGGGGGTAACGGTGGTGGGGGTATGGAAGATCCAATTAAACACTTCTAAACTTTTTCCATCGATACAATGGGATGGAGCAAATAGCACAGGTGTCCTTGTAGTTTTCAAATCTAAACATCGGTGCTAGAAATCCGAACTGTTTTCTACCACCTTCCTGTACGAACCGTCGAAGGTCTCTGACGGCGGCATCGCCACAAGGCCTACAAAACTTTTCCCCGTCTTGGAACCTATACCATGAGTATCCCGAATACCCTCTATTATCTTTCTTGTACTCTTCGATATCCTGCTTTACTGTTATAGGGATATTATCTTGTAAAGCCGTCTGGAATAAAGATGCGTCAGTTATAACTCGTTGTAAGCAAAGCTCGTACAAGGTGCTCATCGTTTGCTAGTTGGCAACAGACTGACCGTGTTTCGCATCCAAGCAGGTTTGAATCCTAGTGTGGTAGTGGGGGTAATTACGGTAGTGGGGGTAATTGTGAAATGCAAAGGTCAAAGGTCAAGGTCACCCGCGAAGTTTAAAAAAAATGCAACATATCAATACGTGACAAACTTCACATATTGATATGTTGCATTTTTTGTTTTCTTATTTTTTTTGTCTTTTATGATTTATTTATAAAACATTACAATAACATATGTACAACATTAAAACTTAAATCTAACACTGCTGCTTGTCGGCAATGTGGATGGTCAACTCTGTAGAGTTGCTACCTGTGCAGCCGTGGGACACCAGGTATAGACAGCCGGGTTGAATAGAGCGAAGGTCCTCGTTTTGTAGAAGATGGACGAATCTCTTGGGCAGGTACACCTGGAACTTGGGCTCATCCCCCGGAGTAAACGGTGCCTCGCTGAGACTGCAGCAGATGGCTTCCCCAACTGTAGTCTCCATCTTCTTCATAGCATGGATTATGTAGTGCTTTTCATCTTTTAGTTCAGA
Organism: Neoaliturus tenellus; assembly: GCA_030545055.2. NCBI lineage: Eukaryota > Metazoa > Arthropoda > Insecta > Hemiptera > Cicadellidae > Neoaliturus > Neoaliturus tenellus. The sequence goes on along the minus strand of CM061534.1, from coordinate 48,841,552 downwards.
GCACTTCTTCACAGGTAATATTGTTGACTTGGAGTGAGCATTGAACTGCTCGACCAAAGTTTGAAGGAACTGGTGAGATGCCATGGTCAGGTTACAGATCGTCTTCTTGCTCGGAGATGTTGTCGTCTCGGAATCTCGAGTAATACCAGTGGCGGATTTACGAAGGTTGGGGCCCTAGGCCAACTTTTCTGTGGGACCCCCCCCCCTCATCACTGACCAAAGTATGATACTAAAATCATCAAATTAAGCTAAAATTGGCTAAAATCATCCTTAATTTTTTTTAATCTGATACGAGTAAAATGTAATTGTATGTGTACACTCTGATCTCTGAGAACGAGCTCGTCTTGAAAAGATGCTGGATTATCCAGCTGTTAAATGGTGGTGGGGAAGGGGCAATGATATACTTTATCATTGACTATATTTATAGTAAATGGATCTATGCTATAACTGGAGTCAATAATCTCTATTCAAATGTTTGTGAAAAGCGTGCCGCTGTATTTTAGGGATGTTATGTCCGTTACGTTACGTTGGTCAAATTATTGTTGGTGGGAGGCTATCAAAATAGTCAAGATGGCTATCCGTACTGAATTTTACCAAACTGTATTCAATATTGTAGGTGCAGGGGTCCTATTTATCTGAATTACTTTGTTAATATTACTATAATGCTACAAATGTGTTGCTTTCAGAATTTTGATACTTTCACAAAATGGTAATGGTTTTAGAAAATCTTTAAATAAAACTAACATTAATTTTAATGTCGTCTAGATTTTGCGTTTTGACAGCGTCTCACCAATAGCAAACTGGCAACCAAAAAATATCAATGGGAAAGCGGAGCACTTTTTGACACCGAGAGCTAGAAGTGACTTTAGTTAGTTTTAATAAAGAGCCCAAAGTTTCCGCCGCGCCCTCGTGCCGTCACCCAGTGTTGCCACCAATATGAATGTGACATAACCTACAGGTTCATGATCACCCGAAAATGACATAGGAAACGGCAGACGCCTCAATGACTTCAACAAAGTCTCTCTGTTGTGTTGTGAATTTACGTTTTTGAACTACAACAGTCTGCAAAAAAAAAAAAAAAAAAAAAAAACGGGTCAAATCTTATGTTTATTTTTACAGTGCAAGTACATCCTTAAAAAATATTTATGTATATTTGGACCTCCGTGCGGCCCCCTGCAGCCCGCGGCCCTAGGCCAAGGCCTAGTCGGCCTAGTGGTAAATCCGCCACTGAGTAATACTCATGCCAGGTCCCGGTCTGCTCCTCACTTATATACTCTCCGTTACCCCCACCACTCCCCACTTCCCCACTTTGAAGGTAAGAGGCGAGTTTATAGGCATTTTTCAAAGCGCAATGTCTATCTTTATCATGTTCTGGGCTTTTTGTACAAATACATATTGTTTCCAGCATGTATTGATAATTCTTATCCAATTCCACATCACTAACCGGAACATGAGTAAATCCTTCGATCCATCTTTTCTTTTCCAGCCCCTTTGTGTAAATATTGGTAAACTTGTCTGAAAAATGATGCATAATGTGATACAAGTCCGTGTAACTTGTAAAACCATCATACCAATCGATATGATGGAAGTGTTTTGAAATCCATCTGTTGGTAGTAGCGGCTTTACTAGTTAAAGATGAATAAGAACATGGTGGTTTAAATAAAAACGAATAAGGAACACTTGTATTCATGTCCAAAAACACAAGTTCTTTTATAATGAATCTATCATCATTACCACGAAACGCTTGAAACTCAATAATACCAGGCTTGGACTTTACTTGTTCTTCTTCTCCCTTGTCCATTTTGAAGGCCACACGTCTGCTCATTACGAAGTCAGGAGGTCAACTGATTTCCACACCACGGTAGGTACTACTTTTATACCAGGCCGTACAGTTGTTGGCGCGTTGGTGTATATTTAACGTGGGCACCGTCCCCAATAGGCCTAACCCCACAAAAAGTTGGTTATTGTTTTAAAAACTAACCATTGTCATTTAAGTTTCCATCTTTATATTTTCCTTGTTTTCGTTTTCATCACTAACACTTGATTCTTCTCCTCCATCTTCCTCTTCTTCCTGTTTTACTGATTTCTTATGTAGTTGAGCGTACTTTTCCAATTGTCTCCACATTTGTACTTCATGAGGAACTCTATTAAATATAGAAGTATCCACAGGTCCGTATATTAAGGGTGCGTCCGGTTGTTTGTCCAAAGTGTCTTCCAGATAATCTTTAATAATCGAACTTGAAAACACCAGTTGTCTCAAGTATCTTGTTATAGGTTCAGTAGCACAAGTTAAAATGAAAAACTCCTCTCTCGATTAAGTTGAATTTTGTTATCATGTCTTGTTGTGTCTCTAAACCGCAGCTGATGATCACCACGTTGTTTAATAATATCGATTTCCACATTTGAATCCAAAAGTCCTACTCTTGTCTTTCTTCCAAACATGTTACTACTTAAATAGCATTCTAGCAGATGCAAGTGTTTCATAAACGATTCCCAAGCACTGTCCGTAAACAAAATCATTTTGGGTCCGTGAGTTAAAATTACAGTAGGGGAATAATCTGTCGATTTCATAACACCGATTAAAACACTTTTGTCCAAACTGGAAGAGATTGGGTAAAATATTCGCAAAAATACCTCACTCAATATGTTTGGAGAAATATTATCTTCAATATCCCTTTTTCTCTTTTGTATAGTCTTTCTTCTTTTACCTTTTTCTTCAACATTATTACTGGCGTGAAGTTGTCCGCAAACGTTTTGTTCACCTCCTTCCTGGTGACCTTGAGGATCTAAAAACTCAGATATCTCCTTCTCAATATCTACCACATTTTCAGGTGTACCACTAGGAGAAGCCATATTGAATACGATGCTACCCATACAACAGTAGGCAACAAACTGATGAGGAGCGGCCTGTACGCTCTGCTTTTATACTCGCGGAATGAAACAAAACCGGTTTTTACAGTACATTCTTAACAATTCCAGTTAAAGGTGTGTATGTTACAATTTTATCATGTAGAATTAAACAGTATGCAGTTGTATTAGCCGGTATAGCCGCGTTGAATTCCATTTCTATTTTTATATCCACACTTGATGATTTTACTGATTCATTTTGTTTAGAACAATCAATTACAACTATTGGGTAGGCATCGAAATATTTTGAAGGTGATAATAAAGGTGTATTTGCTTTACCGTAATATGAACTTTGGAATCTTGCGTACATATCGTACAATATACTGTATTTCTTCTTAGTGAATGACACATTTAAATTGTCGTATGGAAAGAATTGTGAATTTAAATAAACTTTAATATTTTTCAAGTCACAATGATCAAATTGTCCTGCATGTTTAGTGATGTCGTCTCTTCTACCTGTTTGTAAACCAAATATAATATACCTGGCTCGTTCTACATAATTTGATGTTTTAACAGTCCAAGTGTGTCGATCCGTAGTAGGTAAACTGGGATGCTCATGGAATTCCCAACTTCTAAATGGAATAACAATATCACGATCGGCTTTTAATTTTCTTAAAAGTAGCATTCTATGCTCGTCAGCTAATTTAACATGTGGAACTCTCCATACAATTTTGTCTAATTTTAATTTCCATTCTAAAGTCGCATCAGTCGTATTATCTGCAGCTTTAATAATGTCTTTATCGTTAGAAGACCTCAACAAAACTAATTCTTGTTTAACGTTTAATATTATTTTCCTATAATCTTCAGCAAAACCAAGCAACAAACGTAATGGAATATGAAAATCAAAATATCCATCTGAATTTGGAGTGATCGTGTCAATTGTAGGTAATACCCATCCGGCAGGTTTAAGTAAATTGGTTTCATTGGGTGTTATAGATGTTAGTCCTTTTAAAGTCGTTGTAATACCTACTTTTTTAGTAGAATCAACTGTTACACCTGATATTTCATATCTAATTTCATCAAACAGGAAAGCCATAGGATTATTTATAAATGGAACTGTTGTACCAGCAGTAGTACCGTCCTTTTTAGTAACTTTTCCTTCAATATACAAGTAACTTTCACATGGTAGTGTGTAAATGTCTTGATGTTGTATGGGAATACGAATTTCATCGTTATTGTTTAATTTCGATGAAGTGTAAGGGTTGTGGGTGTGATATTCTTTTTCCCATAGGGTTTCGTCGAATGTTGGACCCTGCGCTATATCCAGTATATCCATAATCGGTTAATTTTAATCCAACTCTCTCTAAGAAACGAATGTTCTCGCGTGTTAACTCCTCCACAGCTGAAGAGCTACTAATGCGGTTTCCCGTAGGTTGTTCGCTTTTAAATGTTAAACCCATGGTTTTTGTATTAAAGTGTCGATTTTAAATGTAATCTAATCGTAATAGGCTCTTCTCTGAAGTCTACCAAGTTACCGTCTTGATCCAATACGCTCAACACGATGTCTGAAATGAAAGTGGTGTTCAACGGTAGATATACCAGGTTTTGTGGCTTTTCAACAATTTTAAATCCAGGTGGTACACTTGGGTAAAATGTATGTATGATATGGGTGTTAGCCCCATCCCTGTAAGCTCCTTGTATAATGTTACAAGTTATGTCTATACTATTGACTTTTAATATTGTTACTGTTTTCTTACCGGAATGTGTTACATCTGGTTCTAAAACAGGCCCATCGTTGGAAAATCCTAATAAATCACCAATTGAGTTTGGTTGAGTAAAATCTATATAATATTTGGAAGTAATTTCAGCTTTCATCGTATTATTATTACCTTTTAATGTTATATTGTCTTTTCCCATTTTAGTTTGCAAAAATTCATTTATATGATCAATTTCATAAGAACCTGTGGGTAACCTGCACTCTTGTAAGTCTGTAAATTTCCCACTGGCATCTTTTCCCTTATAATAATGCAATACGTTATTTTTACCTTCCGTAACATTGGGAATAGAGTTGTAAGTTGTAAAATCCAATAGTGCCGCCTCCCAAAACCTTCCTTTTTGCAAGCGTAACGCTGGAAAAAGGATACTTCGTAAAGTGGACAATTTTCCTGTTAATGATACCGTATAGGAAGACATCTCTATAGTGACTGATACTTTTAGCTAGAAATTCCAAACATAAATGGCCGCATATTGAAGTATTATCAGGTTGTTCTCTTTTATAGTTATAATATATGTTTTTAGCAGATTTAAAGTAATTTTGAAGTTCTTTTGGTGGTGGCAAATTACCGAAACTATCAAAATAATATACATTGTTATTTAGTTTCTTATAACAAACCCAATGGGTGCCTTCAGTATTATCCAAATTTACAATTCCAGTCTCATTTTGCCACATTTTCTTTGGTAAACTGTCTTTCATAAACACAACGCGGAAAAATGGTATTTTTAAACAGGAAATATATTTAAATAATTCAATATTGGTTAATGCTTTATGTGGTATGACCAATTGATTTTTTTCATTTAATATGCACGATAAGGTCTTAGGTAAAGACCTGCCCCGTTTTTTACCATTGACCACACGGTGGGCTTCTTCCTGCCTTTTCTGCTAGATCGTCGTCTTCTTATATTTCCTCCATGTTTTCTTGTGGTTGACTTCCTTTTTACCCTTCTTCTCCTCCTTTTTCCACCTCCTACTGCTGTTTTAGCCTTCATACCTGCTGTTACTGCTAAAGCTGCTGCTTTTTCTGCTATGCTAGCGTCACTTGATTTTACTCGTTGCCAAGCTATGTCCGCAAGCTTTCTTTCTGCTATCGATCTATTTTTTGAATCGGCAAACGTGGAATATGCGATATCGTGTTCTTTACAAGCCTGATCTAACTTGTTTATGCCTGGATCACCTCTTTCCAGTCGTTTTTTCAATTTAGTTCCTGGTCCGCAATACTGATAACCTCCCGGTATATGAAATTCGTATGGTAAAGCGTCTATTGCTCTATTTACGATAGATCCTACTGGAATACGGTTTAAAGCTTTACTTAACAGAGAAACCGCTGTGGACGTGATACCGCCTCCTTTCCGTATAGTGTCTCGATATGGACTGGTGTAATGAAATGCCATGATTGTCTTTTATATTCGAAAAGCGTAACCTATGTGTTACCTCTATGACAGGTTGCACATAAATGAAGTCATTTTATGAGTTATTTAATTAAATATCAATATCACCCCAATCTGATGATCTAAACTTTTGCGTTTTAGGGTTAATAAAGTATTTATTATAAATTTCTCGTTTAATATAATCACCTCTCGCGGATTCATCATAAGTATTATGTCCCGATTTTCCTTGAAGAATATCTGGTGTAAAATGATTGTGTAAATCAAATATCGCATTACCTAAAACTTTTATAAGAAAATTAACAGTGACAGCATTATCTAGATGTTCAGGGTCTTTAAGGTTTGTTATACGTTTATTATTACAATTATACACTTTACTATCCTTAAATGATGTTGTGATGGTCTGTCCTACAGTTGCAGCATCATTCGGGTGTCTTCCTGCTCTCAAGTTTGTAATTTTGTTATTATTACATGTAAAAACTGCAAAGTGTAAATTTGGATCTAGATGTACGGTTTGTGATAAAGCAGCTGCATCATGATCCTCATGACCCCATGACACGTTTGATAACTTTTTATCCATGCAATCCCAAGCATTATTTTTGTATGTTAATAAATTAAATTTTTCATTACCTTGAACGAATTCATCCCCTTGCTTCGATACTACTTGATTTTGTTTTACAAAAGAGGTTGTTTCTTGTTTTAAGGTTTCCATCATTTGACCCACTGTTGCACCATCTGATGGCGCCGAACCATCTTTAACATTTGCTAAACAATTACCAAAACAATCTATAACCCCTACATCACGTATGATACAATGATCTTTTATATATTTGAGGTTTACAGCATCATTTTCATTTTTTGGATAACCTATATCGTTAATAACAAATTTATAAAAAGAAAATCCATCTTTTGTCTTTTCAGGTATCAAGGAATGTAAATAGCGTCTATTTACGCTGTCTTTTGCATCTTTAGGGTCATCTACGTTGGATATACGTTTATTGTTAGCACTATACGTTTTCCCATTGAATTTCAACGTATTTTTTAATTCAGATGACAAATAACCTTTGTTTATTGCATCACCGTTTTGATTTGGTTTACCAACGTTGATGATTCTATGATCTTCTGCGTCATATGTGTTATTTTGTAGTCTTAATGTTGGCGATATCTTTTCCTTTAATATTTTTAAATTTATTGCATCGTTTTCATCCGTAGGATCTTTTATGTTTTTTAACCTTTTATTACTCATATCATAATCTCCATCAGGTGTTTGTGGTAAACCAGCACTTCTTTTTAAACTATTCGCATAATATAACCCATCCGAGGAGTAACGTCCGAACTTGTCGACACTCATGGTGCAACTGAATAGTATTCTAGGGAGTAACGCATTTTTATGAGATTACCCCACGGTTTCGGAGTTCATCCACTAAAGCCACCCATTCGTTTTCCAATCCAGTATGACCCGCTTCTTTAGCTTCATGTATTAGTTTCATTCTATCCACCAATTTATTGATATTATTGTAATAAATCACATTTGTGTTATATAGTTTCTTCATTAAACCTGTACCTGTAACAGACTTGTTTCTTTTTCTTGGTTCTGGAGCACTTATATCCAAAGTGGATGACACAAACCTTCGTTTTACAGGTTTTCTTGGTATTATTGGCATTGGTTGTCTTCTCGTTGTTGGTATTAACTTGGATACAAATTCTCTATATTTTAAAGACTTTGATCTAAAAACAGGTTGGTCAGCTGAATACTTCCTCCTGTATGCATTAGTTTGTTCCAAAATCTTTTTATATGCTTCCATGTCTTTTTCTTTAACTAACAATTCTAAAGGCTTATTTTCAAATAATAATTCAAATAATCCCCTTGTGCCCTTATATCTTTGATCACCAACAATAATATTATCATGTTCATCAATGTTTACCGGGCTATTACCAACCATTAAACCGTCTTCTGTTAATCTTACTCCATAACTATGGTAGTTTTTATTAGGATTTGTTCCAGCTAACATTTTTATCATGTATTTCCTTCCTAAAGGTCCTTTGTTATGAATGTTTTCACCCAACAAGCTTATGTTTGACGAACCTTCCCTTGTTTCTTCTTCTTTTTCCTCTTCACTAGCAGTTGATACAACTTCATGTCCTCTTTTGGCTTTTACTTCATATAATTCTCTTATTCCACTATAGTCCGGTGATTCTAGCTCTCTTTCGGGTTCTCCACCGGTAAAACCACTATATGTAGAGGATTCCGGGTCTTCATCACTAAAATCTTCTGATTTTACATTTTCTCTTTCAAACTTCGTAATAGGTGCAATCGCATCTCCTTCCAATACAGGTTTAGCAAATTTTTTGTTTAATTGTTTCAAGGGTTCAGTAATAGGTTTAAAAGTAGATTCAAGGAATTTCTCCCTCTCGCTAATACCTAGTTTCAATGCTCTGTTTTTAGCCCGAATAGAATCACTAAGTGATTTTATTTCTTTTACTAATTTTTCTTGGTTAACCATGTTTGTAGCAAGACGTGTTGTACAACAATGAATGTTTTATACCACGTTCAATGTATTAATATAAATTTATCAAATCCTATCCTGTATCGACCATTGTTTAGCGGTTGTTCCTTCATAATTGTTAGGAACCCATACTTTTCAGCCCAAGCCTTTCCACATAACTCTTTAAATCGTTCAAATGTCATATCCGCATTTACATGATCAAAATATATATGTTTTAGGTTGGTTTCGTCCTGTTTAAATACAATTAACATGTTTGCATTGTCTCTAATGAGTTGTTTTGGTATTTTGCTGTAAGTTTGACCAATATAAATGCTATCTATGTTGTTATGTCGACCCATAGCGAAGTAATTTCTTATTGTGTTTTGGTTTTCACAAGATACATCGTCGAATATGAACACGGAGAATGGTTTAGCTTCTTGTGGTTGCATGACACTCTCGCTTGCATTAAACTTTAAATATTTAACTTCAGGCACATTAGTCAGTATCTTTTCCAATAATTGATACTTTGGTTGTTGTAGTGATTTTGAAAATACATATAGATTGTTAAAACGTAATCCTTTAGGGTTTGTAATCAAATTGAATACTACATTAGTTTTTCCACAGTTGGAAGGTCCGGTAACCAGACAACGAACGGTGTTTGGTAACAAATTGCCATGTTTCCCACTATTGAATTCTGAATTATCCACTGTGAGTTCATCTATATTATTAATAGTAAAACTCTCTTTTTGTGGTACTATCTCCATCCTTTGTAATGGTTCAACCTAAAATGATTCTCTATCGTTATATCAAATCCTTTTTAGGTATCCAAGAATCTTCCGTCTTATTAAATCCTAACCATCGTACTTTGACCTTATCTTTTTTCCGTTGCAACACCTTTTCAACTAAATATACATCGCCTACTGTTGATTTTAACATTTCATGTCCATAAAACCCTCCTTCAAGCAATTGTCCTTTATTATCTTTTAAAATATATGTCTCAGGTACTGTAGGTTGTACTTTGAATACAGTAAAAACCTCATTGGTCCAATTTGGCAGGTATCTTTTACTGAATACACCTTTATATTTACTTATTCGCACTTTATCACCCACATTAAATTTTTTAGGCTTTAGTTTTTCAACTTTTGGTTTAGTATTCGTTTTTATACGTTTTAATACAAGGTTTTCATTTTTACTAGTTACTTGGTTTGGTTTCATCCCGATAGTCCTATGAAATTTGTTATTGTAATCGTTTATAAGTTTTGGTAACATATCAATCCATATGTGCGATCCTCTGTTGGAAAACATTTTATACATTGCACTTTTTAAAGTTCTGTTGAATCTTTCGATTATTGAGGCTTTTACTTCTGAATTGGTTGAGTAATGGTTTATATTGTGTTTTTTCATTAAATTTGCAAATTCCTTATTAAAATATTCTTTTCCATCATCTGTTTGTAAATGTTTAATAGTATGTTTGTCTCTTTGTATAGCTGTTTCCATTGCTTTTGTAACACTTTTGCCACTTTTATCTTTTAATGGTAAAGCATCTGCCATTTTTGAAAAACAGTTAATAACAGTCAATATGTATTTATATCCTTTATTTTGTTTGCTATAAGGAATCATTTCGATTAAATCCGCTTGATATAAATCATTAATTCCTTTTATCACCGTATTTCTTCGTGGAAACTTTCTTCTTGCAGGTTTATGAAGTTCGTTGACAATTTGTTGCTTCAAGTCCTTCATATTGCAGGTTTCAATGTTTGTTGTATCACATGTATAATCACAATGAATGTTGTTTTAAATATTCACATCACTTATATGGGTCAAGGTCATCCAAACTTGTGTAAAAGAATGGGGAACACGGCGTTTGACTTGCCGTGTTCCCCATTTTTTTACGGAAGGAAAAAGGAATAAGGTCGAAGTTGTAGAAGGACGAAGAATAGGTTACTAGTTGATAGGGTTTAGAGAGTAGTGGCCAAAAGGAAGAGTGTGGATTTTGTCGGGCATAATGTGTCTTTTATCATCCCGAGCTGACAGTGCTTTTTTAATTTCGGTGACACTGTAGACTTGATGCTTGAAGCTTCGGATATTGTTGAATGTTGCTGATATTGTAGCATCTTCAAACAAACAAGTCTTGTAGTGGTCAAATGTCACGTGTTTTTTCAAATAAGATGTCTTCACTCCTTTTGCTTTCTTGACTGTCGGTGTGTTGTTCTCGTGGTACATCTTAAATGAATACAATTTCGCCATCAGCGCCACTATTTCTTCTAAAGGCATTCCATTTGCTTCATCTTTGAATTTTCCGATTACTTTTTTATTTTTTTCATTAAAATTTGGATGGTTCTTCGGATAGTCAGAAAAGTCGAAATCTTCTTTGTATGGAAAAGTCCTTAGGTCTTCATACATGTCCAAAGTCTTTATCCAGTAGATAAACGCGTCCGTATCCATGTATGCGACTCCAATGTTTTCCCTTCCGTAGTGTTTAACCATTTTGTTATAATGGAAATCATACATCAGGGTTTTACTTATGTCCAAAATCGACATACCTATGTATAACGGACGGTCCATGACTATTGTTGTTTTCTTCATACTGACAGCGACTAGGTTTTCGTTTATAATCATGGATGTTCCGAAATTTG